>CM048754.1:102842390-103481233 GCA_026315105.1 Locusta migratoria | reverse complement strand
AGCCGTTACCATTCCCGAGGTCATGCAGCTCTACTGTATGAACATATGATGATGGCATCCTCTTGGGTAAAATATTCAGGAGGTAAAATAGTCCCCCATTCGGATCTCCGGGCGGGGACTACTCAGGAGGATGTGATCATCAGGAAAGACAATACTAGCATCCTACGGGTCGGAGCGTGGAATGTTAGATCCCGTAATAGAGTAGGAAAATTAGAAAATTTAAAAAGGAAAATGGATGGGTTGAAGTTAGATATAGTGGGGATTAGTGAAGTTCGGTGGCAGGATGAACAGGATTTCTGGTAAGGTGAGTACAGGATAATAAATACAAAATCAGTTTGGGGGTATCACAGGAGTAGGATTGATAATGAATAAGAAAATAGGAATGCGGGTAAACTACTATGACCAGCACAGTGATCGCATTATCATTGTCAAGATAGATACGAAGCCAACACCGACAACAGTAGTACAGGTTTATATGCCAACTAGCTCTGCCGATGATGAGGAAATCGAAGAAATGTATGAGGAACTAAAGGAAATTATTCAGACAATTAAGGGAGAGGAAAACTTAATTGTGATGGGACACTGGAATTCGGTAGTAGGACAAGGAAGTGAAGGTAAGATAGTAGGTGAATTGAATATGGTCTGGGCAAAAGGAATGAAAGAGGAAGCCGCCTGGTAGAATTTTGCACAGAACATAACTTAGTTATAACAAACATCTGGTTCTAGAATCACAAAAGAAGGTTGTATACGTGGAAGAGACCAGGAGACACTGGGAGATACCAGATAGATTTTATAATGGTAAGACATAGATTTCGGAATCAGGTTTTACAGTATAAGACATACCCTGGGGCAGATATAGACTCTGACCATAATTTGTTGGTTATGAACTGTAGGCTGAAATTGAAGAAACTACAAAAAGGTAGGAAAATAAGGAGATGGGACCTGGATAAATTGAAGGAACCTGAGGTTCTTAAGAATTTCAGAGGGAGCTTTAGGCAACAATTGACAGAAGCAGGGGAAAATAAAACAGTAGAGGAGGAATGGGTAAAATTGAGAGATGAAATAGTGAAGGTAGCAGAGAACAAAATGGGTAGGAAGGCAAGACCTACAAAAAATCCTTGTATATCACAGGAGATACTAAATTTAATCGATGAAAGGAGAAAATATAAAAATGCAGTAAATGAAACAGGCAAAATGGAGTACAGACGACTAAGAAATGAGATTGACAGGAAGTGCAAAATGGCTAAGCAGGAGTGTCTAGAAGGCAAATGCAAGGATGTAGTAGAATGTATAAATAGGGGAAAAATAGATACAGCCTACAGGAAAATAAAAGAAACATTTGGAGATAAGAAAAACAGCTCTATGAATATCAAGGACACTGATGGAAAACCAGTTCTCAGCAAAGAAGGGAAAGCTGAAAGGTGGAAAGAGTATATAGAGGGGCTCTACAAAGGAAATGAACTTCGAGACAATATTGTAGGAAGGGAAGAGGATGTAGATGAAGATGAAATAGGTGATACTGTACTGAGAGAAGAATTTGACAGAGCCCTGAAAGACCTAAGTCGAAACAAGGCCCCAGGAGTAGATGATATTCCCTCAGAGCTACTGAAGTCTCTGGGAGAACCAGCCATGACAAACCTGTTTCACCTGGTGTGTAAGATGTATGAGACAGGCGAAGTATCCTCAGACTTTAAGAAAAATGTTTTTATCCCCATTCCAAAGAAAGCAGGTGCAGACAGGTGTGAAAACTACAGAACCGTCAGTTTAATAAGTCATGGTTGTAAAATATTAACACCCATCATATACAGAAGGATGGAAAAGCTGGTAGAAGCCGACCTCGGGGAAGATCAGTTTGGATTCAGGAGAAATGTAGGAACACGGGAGCAATACTCACTTTACGGCTTATCCTAGAAGATAGATTAAGAAAAGGCAAACCAACATTTCTAGCTTTTGTTGATTTGGAGAGGGCTTTTGACAATGTTGATTGGAATAAACTCTTTAAAGTACTGAAGCAAGCAGGAGTAAAATATAGGGAGCGTAATGTTATTTGCAACTTGTACAAAAACCAGACAGCAGTTGTTAGAGTTGAAGGGCATGAAAGGGATGCAGTGGTTGGAAAGGGAGTAAGACAGGGTTGTAGTCTTTCTCCATTGTTATTCAATTTGTACATTGAGCAAGCCATAAAGGAAAGCAAGGAGAAATTTGGGGAAGGAATTAAAGTTCAGGGCGAAGAATTAAAAACATTGCGTTTTGCCGACGACATAGTACTTCTGTCAGATACAGCAAAGGCCCTGGAAGAGCAACTGAACGGAATGGCCAGTGTGCTGAAAGGTGCATATAAGATGAACATTAATAAAAGCAAAACTAGGGTAATGGAGTGCAGTCGAAGAAAATCAGGTGATGCTGAAGGAATTAGATTGGGAAACGAAGCAATAAAGGAGGTAGACGAGTTTTGTTACTTGGGCAGTAAAATAACAAATGATGGTCGCAGTACAGAGGATATAAAATGCAGAATGGCAATGGGTAGAAAAGCGTTCTTGAAAAATAGAAATTTGTTATCATCGAATATTGATTTAAACCTAAGGAAGTCCTTTCTGAAGGCATTTGTATGGAGTGTTGCCTTGTATGGGAGTGATACATGGACGATAAACAGTGCAGACAGGAAGAGGATTGAGGCTTTTGAAATATGGTGCTACAGAAGAATGCTGAAGATTAGGTGGGTGGATCGCGTAACTAATGAGGAGGTACTGAACAGAATTGGGGAGAAAAGAAATTTCTGGCATACCTTGACTAAAAGAAGGGATAGATTGGTAGGACACATTCTTAGACATCAAGGAATTATGAATTTAGCATTGGAGGGAAGTGTGTGGGGTAAAAATCGCAAAGGAAGACCAAGAGATGGATACAGTAAGCAGATTCAGACAGATGTAGGTTGCCGTTCTTATGTGGAGATGAAGAGGCTTGCTCAGGATAGGGTATTGTGGAGAGCTGCATCAGACCAGTCTCCGGACTGAAGACCACAACATCAACAACAACATGTGGAAAAGTAGTTTAAGAGTTGTAGAATATTGTGCAGTAAAAATTTCTTCTGTATCTGTGTACAATTTTATTTTATTACCAAACGGAACTTACTTTCTGGACGCGCCTCGTACAATACCTTATTTAGAAACAAACATTTTTAATCAACATTCAAATAAAAAAAATTATGTGAAGTGCTTAATGATCTATATCTATAAATGTGAATGCTGTTCGGTGTACGTTTGTCCGAGGGATGTTGTCTGAATGTGATCTATTAAAAGTAGATGTACTGTTGTAATATGTTTAAAGTAACTCAATACACATTTATCTACAAAGTTTAAATAGCAATTAAATTAATGTAATTAACGTCACTCATTTTTGAGTGTAGCTGATAAAGCGAAACTGAAAAATATTCCTATCAGATTGTAGAAGTCTATGCACTTACCGTTTATCAAGAAAGTAAGTAGTGTAGATCAAATCACACTTAAAAATGCACTCGTTTCGAAGAATCCAATCACGAAATTCAACAATAATGTTTGTAATAATATCATAAATCGATCACATGATGTAATGAGCGAAACCTCAAATCGATTTTTTAAAAAAAAGATGTGTACTGTACTGTACTATTTACTGCTTTATTTATTTATTCTTATATTTCCATATTCGTATGCTTATCCTTACAAAGAAACAGTTGAAGACACTGTAGCACGCATAGACCAAAGATATGATCTGTGGTATCACATTTCGCTGTATGTAACCTCCTTGTTATAGAGTCGGAAACGTCATCGCTGGCCTTCAGTCTGAATTTTTTTATTTTTAATAATTTGACGACTTTAAACCACGATATCTTCCACCCCCTTATAGCTATCGGCATGGAACTGCTATGGTGTACAACGGGAGATTTCGGACAACAATTACACACAGACCATTAGTTTGCGTTCTGTAGTTTTCACTGCAGAGCGAAATATTAACACACACACAACACACACACACACACACACACACAGAGAGAGAGAGAGAGAGAGAGAGAGAGAGAGAGAGGGAGTTTTATATACATCGATGACTTTCCATCGCAATATACTCCACCCTTTTATCGTTATCAACCCTCAAGCAACAATGCAACCAATAAAACCATTTTCAATGAGTAAATATCATTTTCAAATAGTAATTATTGTTCCGCATTTCGCGTTATATTCTTCAAATTACTAAATATCTATCAGATCGTTATAAATCCGTGTCTAAAACCTTAAGTCTCTGGATCTTGTCGTTCGGACGTGATAAGCGTACACCGAACAGACGTTCACATTTATAGATATAGATAAGAGATAATCTGACTTATGCTGACTGCAATTAACGTTCAGGCGGTACGGTGGTTGGAGACGAAATAGATGGTACGGTCGTGTCGGATTTGACCCGCTTCCTCTTTGATGAGCTTTGTGTGGATATATGTACTCAGTAACTATTATTATTGAATAAAATAGTTTGTTGGTAATATGGTACGTGACAAAAATCCTTTTTGTAGGCAACATAGAACCGTTAGCCCTTAGTGGTCGCCAAATCCAAATCGAAGAACCTGTGCAAAATAAACATAATTCATGTTTTTCTTTTGTTGACGAAACAGAATATGCATACATGAATTGGGCATTCTTTTCTCCCATCAGGGATTTGTCCAATCTCAACGCGAGATTTTTTTAGAAACGTGCTCCGTGCGCGCACTGGGAATGAATCTTGGTTCGTAATACACTGTTATAATACGAAACTGTTCACAGCTACGATGTCTGACTTCCCGAAGAATTTTTCCACCTTCGTGTTTTCTGTTTGGTGGTCTCGAACTTTGCAAAGTTTGTTCAATACGTCCACGTTCGTTAGTTTGTAGAATTCAACAATTTCTGGCTTGCTTGACTCGCGAACCACTTATTGTTCCACGGAAGTGCATAGTTAACATAAGAACAACTTTTCTCTATTTTGGAGGTGTGAAATAAACCAAAAATTTCTTCTCCGATAGAGTAATTTTACGGTTCCATCTGGTGCCGGTGACAGCATGGATAGTGGTATCTCATCATTTTCGAGTAGTGTACCGACTAACGCAAGTTTTCGCTCAGGAAATTTCTCAGTCAGCTCAAACGAAGTGGAACAGTCATCAGTTGTCACATTGCGATTGCTTCCTATATCTGAGATGCCAAGGATAAATCATCCTTCTTTGTTTGCTCTTTTACAAGATGCAAGATGCTTGAAATGAAATAGAACATTTTGATGTGACATAATCCAACTATTTTTAGACCCTGTTACCGTCAGGTTTCGATAGGATACACACTCTGTAGTGACACCGACCACTGAAACTGATCATATTTGAAAAAGGCGTTCGTGAATATTTTGAACGTAAAGGATTGTCGGTACAGATCGTTTGCTCGTCCATACCCAACTAAAATTTCCTATCGTCTGTTCATTCTTCCTCACTGAAACACCGTTCAACCTCTTCATCACATTCTAAAACATTTTCGTCTACAGGGTGTCCCAGCTATCTTGTCCACTCAAAATATCTCTGGAACAATAACAGCTATTGGAAAACGACTTTCACCGGTATCAATGTACGGCTGGGGCCAATGAATGTACATATTTGTAAACATTCTAAAACGAAAGCAAATGTGTTTTTTAACACAAACTAATGGTTTTTTAATGGACACCGTATATTTTTTTCTTCAGCATTCCATAGCATGACAAATCACATAAACAATGGCGTTGATTGCATCGCAATATTCGAATTACATCCCGAGATATTGCGACGCGAAGTTGACGCTTGAAATAGGCGAGACGCGCGGCTAGCGCACGTCCTGAGCAGCATGGGGTTCTCGCCTGAGCTACTATGGTCCAAACTGAATGCTGAAAGGCATAATCAGTCTCTAATCATGATGATGATGACTCAGTTTGCAACGTAGACTAAGAGAAACGCCATTTTTAATACATCACGTGTTCCAGTAGGGCAACATCTAAATGACAGAGAGAGAGAGAGAATGAGAGAGAGAGAGAGAGAGAGAGAGAGAGAGAGAGAGAGAGAGAGAGAGAGAGAGACAGACTTAGCCCTAAGCGACTCAACTAACGCTCAGGCAGCAGCTCCATTTATTATAAATTCAGCAGCAGTGAAGTGCAGATTTGCTACCACTGTGTATTCCGTGTTACAAACCTAGTATATAGTACTAAGTGATCGTAATGATAAATATAGTTTAATATAGAGGCAGAAACATATAATTTGTTAATATCATAATTAGTATATCAAGTACCTTCGGTGTATAAATATAACAATGTAACATTATTTCGAAAGTGGACAATAATCATGTGTAATAGACCCAGCAGTACTATCATATCTTCTTCGTTACTTTCCTGTAGTTCCTGTCTCTGTAGTAATTAGTGTCAACTTTTTCTGCGTTATTTGGAACTTAGTAGACATAATCACCTCATCAATAAGCACGAATGAGACAGCTTGCACCTCTTACCTGACGCTCCTTGCGTTCTATTTTGAACCGGGGAAGATTTTTATAATATTCTTTTTCAGTGTTTTGGAGTGCTGATTGTATGGCGTTTTTCTCCACAGAGTGGTTCCGTCTTCAATATCAGATTCATTGTGTCTGAAATCTCGTTCTATTTGAATAATAGTATCCTGTTAATGATCTGATGAGGAATCTAGACAAAAATCATTAAGATCTTTATTACTTGTCGGAAGAAGTCTATTTCCCCTTCTGTTAGACCTATACCACGTCTACGAGACATGGAAATTAAATTATGTAGAAGAATAACACTCATTTTTGCATTGTGTAAGGCTTAAAAAGGGTTAAAAATGAGATTGACGGAAACTGCAAAATAGCTAATCAGGAGAAACTAGAGGACAGTCTATCGAGAATTAAATTTCTATTTACGGAATAAATAAAAATTTATGTGCATTCTAATATGTAGGGTAAAATTTATACGATAAATATTTCCTTGAAACTCTCACAAATATAATTGCAAGGAAAAGTAGACGTAACACAAAACAATTGAAATCTACTTACATGACAGGCAGCGCGGTGCAAATTTGTTACCAGCAGTGGCGTAACTATGGGGGGGGGGGGGGGAGGGGCGGGCATGAGGGCGATAGAACTCCCCCCCCCCCCAGAACCCGAAAAAAAGGAAAAAAGAAAAGCAATCGTATAACAGCAATCTGGAAAAGGTAAAGATTGTAAACTTGAGGTGTTTTACCATAATCTTTCATTTGATGGGAGTGAATTAGTTTCTTCAACAAGAGTGGTAGGTGGTAGTCTGTCTGGAAACTGACTAAAATTTTGCTCGTCAAGCAGATCTATCCCCCCTCCCCCCTCAAAGCCAAGTCCTAGTTACGCCACTGGTTACCGGTGATGCACTCTCCAACAAAACTTTCTTTGGGTGCACACAGCCGTGCACTGGACACTCAGAACTTTCACTGACATAAAAAAAAAAATTAAAAAAAATGTTCAAATGTTATGGGACTTAACTACGGGGTCATAAGTCCCTAAACGTACAAACTACTTATGAACTACCTTATACTAAAGACGGCACAGATATCCATGCCCGAGGGGGGATTCGAACCCCCGACCTCAGTGGCCGTGCAGACCGTGACTGAAGCGCCTCAGTCTCCTCGGCCACCGCGGCCGGCGACTGACATCATTGCTAAGGCAGAAATTCGGCATCTCCATTATTGCGATAACCGTGAGCATTTAAAGGAAAGTGGTGGCATATTTCCACCAGCGCTGCCGCCCGAGGGTTAAGAGAACAGTTATTTTTAATACATCACGTAATGACAGCGGCGAGTATGGGAGGCGCGCAGTGGGTGCGCGGTTGGCAGCCCTGGCAGGCGCCGGCCGTGAATCTCCGGGACTTCCCCGCCGCCAGGGCTGTTATCGGCGCACGTCTCCCATATATATATATATATATATATATATATATATATAGAGAGAGAGAGAGAGAGAGAGAGAGAGAGAGAGAGAGAGAGGGGGGGGGAAGCGCCGAACCCGGATTGACGAGGACCGTTAAACTCGGGTCGTTATCTGGCTGCGGTCGGCAGTAACTCCAGGGCGTTGTCGTCTTGGTTTTGTGGTGCGTGTAGTGGGGGGAGGGGCGGGATAAAGGTGCCGACTGGGGGAGGGGGAAGTTTAGACAGGAGTGGAGGGGGGGAGGGGGGGAGGGCGTGAAGACGCCGTAGAAGTAGCGCTCCTCAGAGACGGATCGGCTATAAGGGGGTTGAGTTCCTCCGCGGTCTGAAATACTGCGATATAAGTCCATGGGCTGGGGTGAGGGGTACGGAACAGGCCGATATAGCGATCGATGGGCACAGCGTGAGAATGGCCGGCTTACGCCTTCGGTACTGCGTCGGCTTCGGAGTCCCAAATGTTAGCTGCTCACAGGGGCGTAGATAGGGGGGGGGGGGCGAGGGCGTTCAACCCCCCCCCTTCCCCAAGAACCTTTTCCCCCACTTTAGGTTACGGTAGTAACACTAAAAGTGGGCCTTTGCGATCGTCTTTTGACAGCTCGAAATTTAAATGAAAAGAACGGCTTAACCATTCATCTGACAGGAAAATTGAATAAGCGAATTTGTAGAGGAGAAAAGTCTCTACAACTTTGCTCTCGTATGTTGTTTTTTTTTTTTTTTTTTTTTTTTTTCATATCTCGTATCGTTTCAGAGATATTTGCAAAAATAACGGCGATTTTGGGATATCTGTCTGTCTGTCCGTTTGATGTCTGTCCGTAACGTGTTCCCTGTTTTTAAGACGAACCGTTCAACCGGTCAGCACCAAATTTTACAGACATGATTCTACGCCACCAGAGACCAGACCCTCCCTTTTTCAAAATTTTCAGACAAAAAATACGGTAGTAATACCAAAAAAAGCCGTTTGTTATTGTAAACGAACCGTTCATCTGACACGAAAATTGAATAACCTAATTGGTAGAGGGGAAAATTCTCTACAACTTATCTCTATTATGTTTTTTTTCATATCTTGCATCGTTGCAGAGATATTAGTAAAAATTAAGGCGATTTTGAGATGTCTGTCTGTCTGTCCTTAACGTGTTCCCTGTTTTTAAGACGAACCGTTCAACCGATCAGCTCCAAATTTTACAGACATGATTGTTGGCTACCAGAGACCAGAAGCTCGCTTATCAAATACTTAGGACAAGAAAAACGATAGTAATACCAAAACAGCCGTTTGTAATGTATTTTTAATTGCAAATAAACCATTCATCTGACACGGATATTGAATACAGGAATTCGTAGAGGAGAAAATTCTTCACAACTTTGCTCTGTTATGATTTTTTCATATTTGCAGAAATAACGGTTATTTTACGATGACTGTCTGTCCGTCTGTCTGTCTGTTCGTAAGGTGTTCCCTGTTTTTAAGACGAACCGTTTAATCGATCAGCACCAAATTTTACAGACATGATTGTAGGCCACCAGAGATCAGAACCTCCCATTTTCAAATAGCAAATATTTTAGAAGATGGTAATAAAGACGATTAGCATTTAGAATTTCATATAACGTGTGTCCAATTTTTATAGGGTACAGAGATACAGTTCTTGGTATGTACAAAAAACTGATTGAAATATTTTGACTGATTCTCTCGTCGTTTCTTAGTAGATCACCATATTGACATTTATTTAAATAACCGGTTTTCAATGTAATTTAAAGTCTGAATATGTCGTACTAAGCCGAAAACCGGATAAGTAAGAGGAAATGAACGTGTAAAAGATAAACAAAATTCTACTTTTAAGTAAGTGTGATGTTGTACTGCCAAGAACCGACGGATCATTCAGTGAAAATTTCTTGATTTACATTTGCTCTACGTTTGTTTGGATATCATATTAACAGCTATAGCTCTGTATTCAATAAAAAATTGTACATAGGTTATATTAAACTTTTAATGCAATTCGACTATAGTATCACCTCCTAAAATACTTACGACAGTCAAAAAACTGCGTTTCCCTGAGCAGGAGACAAGTACACATTCTCAAACAAATTCCCGACTTGGCTTCGTTTGTCAGCTGGGTTCCCCTTTCCCTCGTCTGCGCATGCGCGAAGCACTTCCATACGCGTGAGAATAGGATCCACCCTGTTCCGTCTGCTAGCGATCGTATGCGTGCTTCTTGAGCAAGTGAACGCGTCTACACTGTACGCGGACGGCGTGAGCGCTGCATCATGGGTAATCTCGCAAGCTCTCACTTCCCGTGTAGAAAGGGCTTAACAGTTGCTGTAGGGATAGGAAACAGGTAGGACACATTGCTCGGGACTATGACGCGTGGCGGAAGAAACATAAGTTTCAAACCTCGACAACATCTACAGTTACATTTCGAGCTTGATGAAACTTCACACAGTTAGCCTTGAAGGCAAGAGGAAACGTAACTGTCCATATAAAATTTCCAGTGCTACAGGGCGAAAGGTACTTTCCTTATGAACTTCGAAAAATCTAAAGTTTAGCTCCGATTTTCATAAAATTTTACACAGCGCAGAGGACGGTCACTTTGGGTGTAAAAATCAAGTTAGACACGTATTTCGAGATATATCTACATCTACATGGGATCCTCTGCAAATCACATCTAAATGCCTGGCAGAGGGATCATCGAACCACCATTATACTATTTATCTCCCATTCCATTCTCGTATATCGCGCGGGAAGAAAGAACACCTGAATCTCTCCGTTCGAGCTCTGATTTCTCGTATTTTATTCTGATGATCATTTCTACCTATGTAACCACCACTTAATCATCAGTAAGAATGAACAAGCATTGTTCAATTCCAGCCGGAAACACGCTCCACAGACTGTTTAGAGTACCGCGCGAGGCTTGCCTAGCGTGTAATGAACGCTACCGTGTCTTATGTTTACTACTGCTACCAACTTCAGTGATTTTTATTACTACAGTAGAGCGGCGAACTTGCACATAATACAAATATATTTTTTTAACGAGCCGTGTTCCCAACCTCTGCTTACAAGAAGCAACGTTACCTTCGTCCCACTACCGTAAATGCACACTGATATCACGTTGTAATCTCGAAAGTGTCAATTCGCCAAAGTAGCATTACAAAGAAGATCAGATGTTCAGATGTTTGTAAATCTATCGGACCAAACTGCGTGGTCATCAGTCTGTAGCTTACAAACTACTTAAACCTAGGTAAACTAACCTAAGGACAACGCACACACACCCATGCCCCAGGGAGGACTCGAACCTCCACGGCGAGCAACCGCGCGCTCCGCAGCGAGACCCGTTAGACCGCTCGGCTACTCCACCGCGGCTACAAAGGAGCGACGGATGTCTATCATAAGAGGCGACAGTGGACTTCGCTAATAACTGTTGCCTGTCAGTTTGCTCATCTTCGTCATCAGTGCAACTTCACTAAGGAAATTTGTGTTTCCAAAGGACGATGTGTATGTCAGGTTCTGAAACGTAGGGGAGACCAGGGTAACGGCGCCTCCCTGGGTAATCGCGCCACCCCAGTTTCATGACGAAAGGTTGGCAGTACGAGTACGCTTGCCAGTGTTCTATTTCCGAACTAATTCCTGTGGTCGCCTTCCGTGATTGTCGACAGGTATTAATCGTGTGAAAGAAATTGTTAGACTCGACGTTTAGATCAAATTTTCGAGCCTGTATTTTATTGAAATAAACCGTATTGATAGCTCACTGGAAAAAAAACTGTCTCAGTTTTTCCGATTTTTCTCTTTTCCGGACAACTTATCCGTATTTTATCACCATTTAAACCTTCCCTGGACTTAAGCGAATATTTCAAGCCGTTCTCGAGTTTTAGCGAGACTAGCGAACAGCAATTCATTTATATATATATATATATATATATATATATATATATATATATATATATATATATATATATATATATATACAGGGTGTTTCACTAAGTGTGTTTGCCTCTGTAACTTATAAAATAATAGGTGACGGGAAATTTTAATGCGGTAGGACAACACAAGAAATATTACACTTTCTGCGGAGCTATGAACATAGTTTATTGTACCATTTTCCAAAGTGTTACACCACAAAGATATAATTTTTTAAATGGAACATTCCTTTTTTCTATCGTGTATTGGATTCGTTTAAACCAGCTGCGTCCAAATCAATTTATATTACATTCCTATCACTGTTAGTTTGGGAGCTACACCCCTTCAAAATTCCGGGGGCGGAGGCTGCGATAGCGTAGCTGACTGGCCGAGTGGCTATTCCCTGGGGCACGGCGCACTGTCTCATGACCACCAGCCAGTCAGCTACGCTGTCGTAGCCTCCGCCTCCTAAACTTTGAAGGGTTGTAGCTCCCAAACTAACAGTGATAGGAATGTAGTTTAAATTGATTTGGACGCAGCTGGTTTCAACGAATCCAATGCATGATAGAAAAAACTATTGTTCCATTAAAAAAAAAATATACCTTTGTGCTGTAGCTTTTTGAAAAATGATAAAATAAACTACGTTCATAGCTCCGCAGAAAGTGTAACATTTCTTGTGTTGACCTACGGCATTAAAATTTCCCGTCACCTATTATTTTATAAGTTACAGAGGCAAACGCACTTAGTGAAACTCCCTGTATGTTGCCCCAATCTTAGGTCAAATTTCCTGTTAAAACAGCATGAAAATTCGTCCAATAGTTTTGAAGATTGAAGCGAACAGCGACAGGCCTTTTTTTATAGATTTATTATTATTATAGATACGTCGTACAATTGTAAAATTTTGCAGGAATATATTGATTTGTATAAGTGCTGTGTGTCGGTAAAATCTGTTGCGAATACGGTTAGTGGTAAAAAAGTAATAGATTAAAACGTGATGCTTGATGGGACGGCTTTCCATGAACGTTACTCTTTACGTTTTAATATTTCATGAACAACGTGTCGTACTATGATTCAATTTTCAAGGTACATTCATTTGTATATGTGTATATTGTCTGTAAAATTTCCAGCGGCTACAATTTGTAGTGTACAAATTATAAATTGTAGTCATACCGAAAGTCGTAGGTTTACTCCATAAAAAGCGGAAAAATAGTAAGCGAGAAACCTTTTTCCTTTCATCATTTTGCTATGGTTGTCAGCGAGAAAAAGTTTAATAAAGGTTTGAAATTATGTTTAAAGTTTGTTGCAAGTCGCTAAGTACTGTCATTCTCATACAGTGTATTTCGAAAGTCTCGCCGCATTGTATGGCATTTTTTTGCGATTTCTATTGGTTATGACGTAATATCTTTTGAACCGTGCACCGTATGTGATTCTTAACCATACAGTAATTGTTACCTCACGGTAAGGGATGTGTGTACCAAATTTGGTTCTAAATCGGTCCAATGGTTTAGGAGAAAATGAGCAGCATTGTCGCAAAATGCAGCAGTTTTTCGCGCATCTCATTGTTTATAACTTCATATCTCGTGAACTATATATCGTATGTGATTCTTACACCTACGGCGACCGTCCTCATAGATTGAAGCTTACGTGGACAAAATTTGCGAAACATTGGATCAAAACTGTAGCTTTGTATGCAACACGTACAAATATACGGACACTCTGCTTTATATATTAGACTAGCTGAAAACCCGATGTTGCTCGGTTATTTATTTATTTATTCCTGCCATTTTAGGTATATATTTATAAGGGCTTTGTGTGTGTAAAATCTCTTGGGAATGCAGTTAGTAGTAAAGAAGTAATACATTAAAACTTGGTGCTGGAAGGGGTGGTTTTCCATGAACTTTACTGTTTATGTGATCATATGTCATGAAGTACGAATCGTATTGTCATACAGTGTGGTAGGTACACTCATGTATATGCGTGCATACTGTTTGTATTATTTCCTGGGGGTACAATTTGTAGAGTGGAAATTATAAATTGTAACGCCATGCCGAATGCCGTAGTTTTAATCCATGAACAGCGGAACATTACTGTTTATGTGCTTATATCTCATGAACTACGTGTCGGAATGTGATACAATTTAGAAGCTACATTCAACTATATATCTGTATACTGTATGTAAAATTTCCTGTCGCTACAATTTGTTGTGTTAAAATTATAAATTGTAGCGTCATACCGAAAGCCGTAGTTTTAGTCCATGAACAGAGGAAAAGTAGTAAGCGAGAAACTTTTTTGCTTTGATCATTTTGCTATGGTTGTCAGGGAGAAAAAGTTTAATAAAGGTTTGAAATTACGTTTAAAGTTTGTTGCACGTCGCTAAGTACTCTCATTCTCATACAGTGTTTTTTTCATAAAGTCTCGTCGCATTACGTGGACTTTCTTGCAACACTTATTGTTTACGATGTTATATCTCCTGAACCATGCGTCGTATGTGGTTCGTAGTCCTAAAAGAAATTGTTACCTTACGTAAGGAATATGTGTACTAAATTTGGTTGTAATCGGTTCAGCGGTTTAGGAGGAAATGTGCAGCATTGTCGTTTGACGCAGCAGTTTTTCGCGCATCTCATTGTTTATGACGTCATGTCTCCTTACGTATGTGTCGTAGGTGATTCTTACTCCGACATCGATTGTTGTCTGATATTAAGGAACAAATGTACCAAGTTTTGTGTCGCAGCCTCGTCGCCGCTTGTGTGTCTCGTTTCTGTCGTAAGTGTCGGTGGCCGAGTGGAAAGACCGACACAGGAATAAAGGATGCACGCTTGTGCAGGTAGGAGGTGACCAGCCAGTGGCACAGCAGAAACGAGAAACACTAGAGTAAATTAGAACGAGATATATATTTCTTAGAGACTTAGTAATACTTAACTTTTACATAACTCAGTACTGCAGAATGCTGATACATAGTTGAGCTAGAGGCCTGCCTAGTGCCTGACCGATAGCAAAGTCTTCACTGGTGCCTATCTGGTTCCGAAGTACTAACTGGTTCCTATCTCAGTCCCAAGTGAACGATGTCGTTCAGTGGTGGCCACGAGCGGAGTTGTAGCAGAGGGCGCTCGTGGCTGACGTCGTAAGAACGCCGCGCCGTGCGTGCATGGCGGCGCGCGGCGAAAGTAGGTGGCGTGCACTGTTAGACTTGTGCGACACCACACCAAGTTTGGTTGAAATCGGCCCTGTAGTTTAGGAAGTGATGTGGAGCATACATACATACATACATACATACATACAGTCTATTTTATCAGTAGTAAAATTGTCAACAGTGGAGGCATGGAACTGGATGTGACAACCCGGTGTATGCGCGTGGCTTTGTGGGACGCCAGTGTACCCGCCTACCATGCGCACTCCACCGTTGGCTGGACAGCCCTGGGCAGTGAGTCACAGGGAGCGGCCGCCGCCCCTCGCTGACTGTGTCCACCCCAGCGACAGGGGGAGGTTTCGGCGCGATGCTCTGCTCAGCCCGGAACAAGTGGCTCGTGGCTCTGCTAGCAGCCAGACTGCAGCGCAGGCTCCCTTACATGTATTTCCTTGTGCTAGAAAAACGGGTCTGCACAAAGTCCCTTACAAGGCCAGTGCAGCTTCTGGGACCCTCATAAACGCACGACTCTTCTTCATGAGAGACCACGTACACCTTAAAATATGTACCAATTGAGGTGGTTGTGCCTATATCTCACTTGCAGTCAAAACTACGCGTCACAAACGAATAGTGTCTGTATGTGGTAGCATGTATCAGTCTCCCATTGTACGCTATGGTAGTAAAGGGTTGATAACGATAAGGGGGTGGAAGATATGGGAGTGTAGGTTAACGACTTGCATAAAATTTTACGTGTGGGTGTCAGTATTTTGGTGCCGGCCGCGGTGGCCGAGGGGCCTGAGGCGCTCCAGTCACGGTCTGCACGGCCACTACGGTCGGGGGTTCGAATCCCCCCTTGGGCATGGATATTTGTGCCGTCCTTAGTCTTAGCTAGTTCATATGTAGCTTGTAAGCTTAGGGACTAATGACCCTGTAGTTAAGTCCCATAAGTTCTACAAACATTAAAAAAAAGTATTTTGGTCTTCAGAAAAAACTACGCAATGGAGACGAACGATCTCTCTGTGTTGTTTTAGGACAAAGTCTCCTGTTGTACGCCATAGTAGTTTCCTGTCGATAGCTATAAGACGATGGAAGATATATAGCGGTTGAAAGTCGTCAGCTTATATAAAATTCGGACTGAAGACCAGTGATGGCTTTGGACAATGTAATAGCAAATAGGTCGTATATAGCGAAACGTCATGATCATTCTCCGCCGACTGCGGTGGTCGAGGGAACTGAGGCGCTCCACTCACGGTCTGCACGGCCACTATGGTCGGGGGTTCGAATCCCTCCTCGGGCATGGATATTTGTGCCGTCGTTAGGATAAGCTAATTGATAAATAGTTTGTAAGTTTATGGACTGATGACCCCGTAGTTAAGTCCCATAAGCTATACAAACACTTGAACATTTTTTTGATCATTCTCCAGTTGTTTTTCTGCAACAAGTATACGAGTAAAGAAAAATAAAAGCATATTGCAGTTTCAAAAGTAAAACTACCAATAAAGATGCCGAAGCGTAAGAAAGAATTTTCGCGTTCTTCATCCGTTTCTAAATCATAGAAAACGCCGCTGAGAAGTTAATCTACAGACGATAGAAACTTTCGTCATTCCCGTCCCTAAAACGGCGAAATTGGGGATGAACGGTGTTTGAAAATACTTTGCTGTTAAGGCAGTTTTGAAGCAAGACATACAAAACTTCCGATATAGATTTTAGCTTGGAATTTTAAAAAACATGTGTTTCGATATTTTTGGCAAATCAACCATTCAGCGGGTGAAATAAGGATAAATGTTTCAAGGCTGCTACTAAGACTATTTTGATACTAGAAATGCGAAAATGTGGATTTAGAACCATGGTTAGAAATAAAAAAGAAATGTGTTTCGGAATGTTTTGAAATCTGCCTTCAATGGTGCGATAGGGGGTGGCAAGTTGTATGAAAACACTTGATTAGCAAAGCATTTCAAAAGCTAAATTTATGGAAATTTATAAGGAGAGACAAGCAACGCACACCATCCGGTCTACGCGGAATTAAGCTAGTAATAATAAATATACTAATTCAAATTGGTGTGGCATATTAACCTGATGCAAGTGTTTCAGTTGGACGCCACGTCGCGGCGGAGTGGCCGAGCGCATTGAGGCGCTATGCTCCGAAGTGCTGGGCCATTCCCCGTCGGGGATTCGGATCCACCCTCTGGCATGAATGGTTGTGTTGTCTTTTGTATAAGGTAGTTCATAAGTATTTTGTTTGTTTAGGGACTGATGACTCCGTAGTTACGTCACATAAGCTTGACAAACATTTGAACCTTTTATTTATTTTTTTTTTTTTTCGGCGTCTTGCTTGTCCGTAGCCTACCGCCCTTACCCAATTGGGGAAAAGTGTAAACGTGGAATCTGAAGCACGTGTCGTTTTTGGCGATCCCTCACATCGTTGAGAGGTGAAAAAATGTTCAAATGTTTGTTAAGCTTATGGGACGTAACTAACTACGGGGTCATCAGTCCCTAAACTTACAAACTACTTATGAACTACTTACGAACTAGGACGGCACAAATATCCATGCCCGAGGGGGGATTCGACCCCCGACCGTAGTGCCGGTGCTGACCGTGACTGGAGCGCCTCAGTCACCTCGGCCACCGCGGCCGGCGTTGAGAGGTGAAGGCTGGATTAAAATAGTAATAATAATAATAAAATAATAATAATAATAATAATAATCACCCAAATCATGAAAGAAATAAGAAATTTGGCAGACAGAAAATATTCCAGAGGATTGGAAGAGTGCACTAATTCATCCATTGCACGAAAAGGGGGACAGAGCAGAAGTAAACAACTATAGAGGCATTTCACTTCTACCTGTGACCTATAAAATGTTATCTGTGTGTCTGCTAAAGAGGGCACAAGAACAACTAGAACCTACAATTCCATACTACCAAGCAGGCTTTCGACCTAATGGATCATGCCCTGAACAGATCTTTAACGTTAAAGCTATTTTAAAAATTAAAGCAATCCGGTCTAAACCAATAGTATTAACATTCGTTGAAAGCATTCGTTTAAGAAAGCATATGACACTATAGACAGACAGTCTCCATTTAACGTTCTCGAAGAACGTGGACCAGACACCAAAACCCGAAAACTAATTGAACAAACACTGACAGAAAACAAATCAAAAATTAAATTCATAGATGAAATTTCAGAACCATTCTTAATGAAAACAGGAGTAAGACAAGGAGATGGGATCTCGCCACTATTATTCAACATAGTATTAAACAAAGTAATGGAAGAGTGGGAAATCGAACTAAGGAAACAAAACTTCTGAAAGCCAATTGAACTAGGAAGAGGTAAAGGAAAATTGAACATCCCTTTTTAGCGTTTGCAGATGACTTGGCAGTTATAACTGACAGTGAATAAACCGCAATAGAACAAATTGAGATCCTCAAAGAATGTGCACAGAAGGTTGGTCTGCAAATCTCCTTTGAGAAGACTGGATTTATTTGCTCCAAATTACATATTCCGAAACTCAAAACAAAAATGGTGAAATCAACAGAGTCAAACACTTTAAGTATCTCGGCGAAGTTATTGAACCAACAGGACTCCAGAAAATAGCACAAAACCACCGATTACAGAAAATCAAGAAAGCATTCAGAATTGTTCAAAACATATATAACAAAAAATGCCTGTCAAAAGGAAGTAAAATCAGACACTACAACACAGTCATCAAACCTACAGTCACATATGCAATTGAAACGCTGTCACTGATTAGAAAACTGGATTTACAAGAAATTAAGAAAGTAGAGAGAAAAATTATTAAATAAATTCTGGGACCACGATATACACAAGATGGATACAGACGGCAGACCATCGATACAACCGAAAAACTATCAAATATCGAAACTGACATCAGAAAGAGACGAATGAAATTTTATGGACACCTACACAGATTACCTGGAAACAGGTTAACTAAACGTCTACTGGAGTATGTGACATCACTTAAAGCAATAATACCCTGGGTAACCGAAGTTAAGGAGGATTTGACAAAAGCAAAAATTGACATAACAAACACATCACACTGGGATACATTCAGAAGAAAAATTGACAAGTGGAAGTTTACTTCAGAGACGGCATCGAAACCATAACGACCAAAGTGGACCGAAGAAAGAAAGAAGGCCTTTGGGGAGAAAATGAAGAAATATTGAGAAAAAAAGAAGAACATTGAGAAATATTGATAAATCACCTGCTTATCGTTCTCCCATGGGGACATTCGCTAATAATAATAATCAATATACAGATATAAAAATGGGACGTGGGACGTGAGTCCGACTATTTCACTTGGTAGCCAAAATTATTCACTGCGATTATGCTTGAGAGTATCCTTTAGGTTGTCGGTGTGCACTATGGTGTTTTGGTCGCGGTGTGTGGCGGTGGGTGAGTGTGTCGAACAAAAATCCGTAATATGTGGAGCAATACGACGATCGACAGATCAAAGATAGAAAGACTCAAAGATAAAACACTGGAAAATACAGACATACATTAACTGAGCATTAACTACACTGGGAATACACCAATGATCTCAATTTAAATACTGGAAAGACATCTGTAGTGCTTAGGATCAAATTACTGACAACTGGAATAGAGAGACAAATATACCTCGAGCGTCACGATTTCATAATAGCGTAAATAGTATCATCTCCGTAATTAATATCTTTGTGCTCGCTGCCATACAAAGACTAGACATACGTTAATATATGTCTGTGACGGAATCTTCGTAATTCATAGGTTACTAACAGATTAATACAATCCAGTTAGATGAATAATTAACATCTGTGTTTGTATTCTGTGTTTTACTTTTCTAGAGCAATAAATATACACCAGAGCAGTTCCGTGTCGATATCTATAAGAGGGTGGAAGATATAGTGGTTGAAAGTCGGCAGCTCATATAAAATTCGGACTGAAGACCAGCGATGACATTCGGTACTATAATAGCAAAGAGGTTTTTATAAACAACGAAATGTCGTGTTTTCGATCCATTTCTAAAAGACCGAAAACGTCGTTGTAAAGTGGATCTACAAACGATAGAAACTTGAAATTTGTAGGCGTTGTGTATCTTACACGGTAGGCATCAGCGATTTTTCGGTATTCCCCTCCCGCAGGGGTGAAATAGGGGATGGACGATTTTTTTTTTCAAAATACTTTGCCTTTCAGGCAATTTTGAAGCAAGGAATAGAAAACTTCGACTTTAGATTTTTGATTGGAATTTTAAAAACACGTGTTTCGATATTTTTGGAAATTCAACCATTAAGAGGGTGGAATAAAGGAGAATCTTTTAAGGATGCTACTAAGACTATTTTGATGCTAGAAATGTTATAATTTGGATTTGTAACTATGATTAGAATTTTTAAAAATGGGGATGCTTTGAATTTTGACGTCAGTGTTGCAGTAGGGGGTGGAAAGTTGTATAAAAATACTTGATTAGGAAAGCATTTTTAAAGCTAAATCTATGAAAATTTATAAGGAGAAATAAGCAATGCACACCATCCTGTCTACGGGTGCGAAGCACCGGGAATTAAGCTAGTAATAGTAAACATAGTAATTCAAATTCATGTGGCTTAATAGCCTGGTCAATTGGACGCCGTGTTGCGGCGGAGTGGCCGAGCGCATTGAGGCGCTATGCTCCGAAGCGCAGAGCCGTTTCCCGTCGGGGATTCGGATCCACCCTAATGTTGTTCAATCTTTATATTGATGAAGCTCTGAAGAAATGCAAGGAGACGTTTGGAGAAGGACTTAGGGTTCAGTGATAAGAATATTGACACAGTATCAATTAATGCAGTTCAAGAGATAAGTTCATGACTTGTAGAAAACAAGTTGATGTTAAATCACAGTAAAACTCAGTTTTTACAATTTCTAACACATAATTTGACGAAAGCTGACATTCTGATTACATATAATGGGCATGTGATAAGTGAGACTGAACAGTTCAAATTTCTAGGTGTTCATATAGACAGTAAGCTGTCATGGAAAGCCCATGATCAGAATCTTGTTTCAAAACTAAATTCTGCTACATTTACCATTAGAACATTATCTGATATAAGTAATTTTTAACACGAAAAGTAATCTATTACTCTTACTTTTACTCACTTATGACGTACGGCATTGATTTTTGGGGTAACTCGCCTGATGCAAAAAGGATATTTCTGGCCCAAAAACGGGCGGTTCGAGCAATATCTGGTGTAAGTTCGCGAACGTCATGTCGACCCCTTTTCTGTAATCTGGGAATTTTGACTATGGCGTCACAATACGTTTTTCCTTTAATGTCGTTTGTTGTTAATAATATCAGCTTATTCCCACGAGTTAGTAGCTTTCACACGGTGAACACTAGACAGAAGTCGAATCTACATTTGCATCACACCACCTTAACACTTGTGCAGAATGGGGTACAGTATTCTATTCTGCAGCATCCATGTTCAAAAAGCTGCCACAAGAACTAAAGAATCTTGCCGCTAATGCACACGCTTTCAAATCTAAATTGAAGAGTTACCTCATGGCTCACTCCTTTTATTCTGTCGAGGAAATCCTAGAAAAGTTAAACAATTAAGCTAATTCATTTTTTGTTTATTGATTCTTTTCACTTCGTCTTAAGATTGTCGTGTGCAAAGGACTACTTAAAAATTTTCTATTACCATTCTTGTGTAACAATTAATATATTGACTTGTTCCATGACCATGGAGTCTCACTCCTCAATTGGGTCCTATGGAATAGAAAAAACCAATAAATAAGAAATAAAAAAGTTGCGGTGTGCCGATGACATAGTAATTCTGTCAGAGACAGCAAAGAACCTGGAAGAGCAACTGAACGTAATGAACAGTGTCTTGAAAGGAGGGTATAAATTTTTAAAATTTTCACTGTTTGAATAATTAATCACCAACGGCTGCTCTCTATGAAGTTCGTGCCAGCAGATTTGGTTAGGCGATTGATAGAAGTGACTACTATTGCTTATACAAATAATTATAAAAGTTATATGTATATTATGAATTTATAAGGTGAACTTGAAAATTTTGGTAGCTCTTTTCAGGAAACAGATTTCGATATCTCTATTTATACAAATGAACAACTGTCTTGCTGAAATCTAAGAAATGGCTTGGACGATTGGAATATTCTTGATTTTTTGTTATTTTCTCTTTGGTAGAGGGATGGTTTAGAAAAGTCTACGGAAAAGCTAAAGGAACAGTCGAGAAAAAAAAGCCGAGCGGTCTGCGGCGCAGCAGTCACAGTTGCACGACCGCTACGGTCGGGGCTTCGAATACCCCCTCGGGCATGAATGGTTGTCTTGTCTTCAGTATAAGGTAGTTTGTATGTTTAAGGACTGATGACACCGCAGTTAAGTCATGTAAGCTTAATCCGTTTTTTTCGACGCCACTTCGGCGACTTCCGTGTCCTAGCCTACGCCACTTATGCAAGCGGGGAAAGTGTAAACGTGGAATCTGAGCCACGTGTCGTTTATGGCGACTCCTCATATCGTTAAGAGGTGAAGTCTGTATTAAAATAGTAATAATAATAATAATAATAATAATAAATAAAAATTTATGAGGGGGAAAATATGTTGCAAGTATAAGTTGAGAAAATGAACCATTTAAGACGACTTCCAGAAAACGTTGGAGTATCCACTTATGGATCGTTCATGTGTTTTCAGTGTAGCAAGTGCATCTCTTAAAGTAGGAGCGACCATGGTTTCAGCTGCCTCTCTCGGACTGCCCCGGCGGGAGACGTTGAGCGAGCACTGGGGTTGGCGGAAGCCCGCTTTTATCTGGACGACGGCTCATACTTACGGCCTCCTATTTGTACCACGGCCTTAGCCGCTGCCATATTTATTTTCATTGCGCTCCTCCGTGGCTGCCGTCCCGTCTTCGCTGGCAGCTCATACGTTCTCGCCTCACTCCGTCAACCTCCAACTCCCAACACCCAATCTTTCTTATTTTATTTCATATTTTTCGCCCTACATGCTACGATTCTGCGGCAAGGCGACAATTCATGTTATACGTCACACGCTGTAGTAAGCGCAATGTCCCACAATTCCTTCAAAAAATGTTCAAATGTTTTTAAAGCTTATGGGACTTAACTACGGGGTCATCAGTCCCTAAGCTTACAAACTGCGTATGAACTACTTACGAACTAGGACGGCACAAATATTCATGCCCGAGGGGGGATTCGAACACCCGACCGTAGTGGCCGTGCAGACCGTGACTGGAGCGCCTCAGTCCCCTCGGCCACCCCAGCCGGCCACAATTCCTTAAGCGACAGCCAGCAAACAGCGGGCAAATTGAGAAGCGCCTTGGCGGCCATTATGGTGGCAAACTTCCGCGTGAACTTCAAATGTGCGTAAGACTCTTTTGATCAGAGTGTGTATTCATTCGAGTTAAGTCGCGATAACTACGTCTCATTTACAAACATAACTACAGAAGAGCTTCAGACTAGTTTTGTGTAGTTGAAAGTTTCTCGCTTCTCCTTCTCTCTTGCATAATTTCCGTCTGCTGTGTGTCTGAACTTGTCCTATCTGAATGCCTTTGTACAACGTTATGTTAATCTGAATGCGTATTTTAACTGTATTCTATGTGAATGTAAAGGTATTGCAGAACCTATCTGACTGCGTAATGTTTATTATAGCGAGACACAAACTGTTAATTATTTTTGTACGAAAATGTCGTAACAAAGTTAACTGTCTGAAAATTGCTGATAACAAAAATCACTGTGTTCATAATTCTGGCCCTACAAACTTGTTTCCGACTGAACTAACAATTTTTAACTGAATGTAACGAACACAATATTTATCAATGCAATCTGACTCAGTGCAAACACCTGTTAACCTGAACACTGTATGAATTGTCCTACCCTCAAATCTGTAAATCATACTGAACTGTAAGCTTGACTAAAACTGATTCCTTCTCACATTCACTTACTGCATAAATCTGCGCAACACCAAACTACTTCGTGCTGTACTAACTACTGGAAAACTAACTACAGAAAACATCTATGGCACTTTTAATAAAAATGTGAGGAGGGATAAACTGGTAATCTGTTGAATAAACTCGAACTAATTATTAAAAATGAAATATCTGGTTTATTTTCTAACTGATGTAACTTCATGAAAGTTACTAACAATGTCATGTTTATGATTTTAAAATCTTTCAGAGAAAAATATAACTCAGATGTTTAATCTGCCCGCAAAATTATTTTTAAACAAACATAAACATTTCTTTACTGTTAATAAATTTAATTCGATATACACTAACAATGTTACAACAATACCATATTTCAAGAACACTACCCATGAAATTGCTATTTCATAAAAAAACGCACTCTCAGAACTAAACTATTACAATAAATACTTTTCCTAACACAGAATGGGGTCCCCAGCATGAATCATGAGACCACAAGCTAGCAGCAAGATCTTTCCCGACCGTTACTGTTAGCATCAGTTCAGTCTAACAATGCGAAGTTGTGCCATAGGAACATGTCAAATATTTAATGAAAAAGTTTACCTTATAAAAACTTGAAAAGATCGTTTCTCCAACGTCATCCATTCCTTTCGTCTCCATATCTTAAACAAACAGCTTGGCTCAGCATTCCAGTCTCAGAATCTCATCTCCTCGGCTATCCCGCCGGAACGACAACTGCACACAACCACGGTCCCCACGCTTCTGCAATCTCATCCGCGCGCCTAGCAAAGTCTGCCCTGTCAATAATCACAACCCTACTTCCCGGCAACAATACCATCACCGTCTCCAATATCGATAGTACTGCCATCGAAAAATAAGCCTGCAACCAAAGATAAATGACCCATGCCTGACTAGCTTGACACTGCTCTCAAATTCGCGGTACATTGAATATGAAATGTATACCTTCCTATAGCAGGTATCTTACATAGTTCGCGAACGAACTACTTCGGAAAGAGCGCTCCCGCAGGCGAACTACTCGAACTAGTTCGCAGATCCCTCGCTTCTTAGTTCGTCCGCTCCTTTTCCGAAGGCTGACGGGGAAAAGCGAGAGGACGCGAGAGCGCGCAGAATCGCGTGACTTCTAGGCACTGTTCCTTCAATGACCTATTAAATAAATAAATAAATAAATCCATTTTAAAAATAAAATACTACGAGGACTCGGTATGCACAGTAGTTGAATATCATTGTTATCACCCATTCGTGTAAATAACTGGTTTATTTGCTTACGTATTTGATGTCTAATTGCCCAAAAATACAGGTAATAGCACACGCTTGGGCAACAATGATCATTATATAAAAAAGCTGTCATAACAAAGGAAAGAGCTCTTTTAGTAGCGGTAGCAAAAGCCAAAAAGAGCGGACGAACTAAAAAAGAGCGACCTACTTCGTGGCCGACCTGCGAACTAAAAGGAGAACTACCGGTCGCGATCTAAGATATGGGCGATCGTTTGCGAACTAAAATATGCGCCATCTGTCGCGATCTAAAATATGCGCGATCGGTCGCGAACTAAATTTGTGTGCAATCGGTCGCGAAATAGAACATGCGTTACCGGTTGCGAACTATTATGCCAAACTTATCTCGCTTATTAGTTCGTTGGATTCTTTTCCGAAGACCGACGGGGAATAGCGAGAGGACGCGTAGCAAAATTAAAAATCACATGTTTGCCTTCTGCTGATGAGAGCCATTTCTAGGTGAGGGTCTGCCTGCTAGATTACATAGGGCAGTACTACAAAATTTCTGCTTTGAAGTATTCTGCAATCTGCAATATCTGACTAATAAATTCCAAAATACCAAGATAGAGATTAAACTTAAACGTGAGAAATTATCCACAAACTGTTTCTTTTGGTTTGCGTGATATCGTTAGTGGCTCAAGCAGCAAGCGCATGAAGCAGCTAGGTGGGGGAACTTCTCCCTCCACCTGCACGCGCAGACCACGCCGCTCAGCCGTCACTGGGAGCGGACGAACTAAACGAACGAACTAGTTCGCGGGAGAGCCGCGAACTAAAGTGAGGGCTCCCGATCGCGAACTGTTATGCGCAACTCTACTTCAGACTCTTGGAATATACAGCAACTATCGGTTGTGTATAAATTTATTACACATACAGTGTAAAAATCGGCCAACAGCGTGTATTCTTCCTGATTAAAACGAATTATAAAATTTAGTTTTTTTTTTTTTTGCGTCCTAAGTGCAGCATATGAACTGAATTTATCGTTAGAGACGTTTTTTGGCACTTTATTGGTATAATTTACGAAAAAAAATGTTCAAATGTTTGTAAAGCTTATGGGACTTAACTACGGGGTCATCAGTCCCTAAACTTACAAACTACTTATGAACTACTTACAAACTAGGACGGCACAAATATCCATGCCCGAGGGGGGATTCGAACCCCCGCCGTAGTGGCCGTGCTGACCGTGACTGGAGCGCCTCAGTCACTTCGGCCACCGCGGCCGGCATAATTTTCGATGGTGAAACTTCTGTACAAACATTAATTTCGGAAGAGTTTCACAATACTTTACGTCTTTGCTTGACTACCTGCTGTATTCCCAAATATTTATAGATATTTTATAGCATCAAAGAATTAAACAGCGGTGCTTGAAACAACTAACGTTAAAATCGACTGTGAAAATGAAATACCCCATCAGATATATCACTGTAGAATACCGTATTACCTTGGCAATACAGCAACAAGCAACTACCAAAATCTGTTAAGTATGCCATGACTTTCTTAACTAAGCGCATCAAACAATAGCATTAGGGTATGTAGCACGAATATTAGTATTATTAATGATGTATGGCAAACAGCTTACAGTAGCGTGAACATCTCAAAAGTCAGCAACTATCGTCACAGGGTTCAACTTCACAATGTACATCCAGTGTGGCTATGTGTCATTCATATATGGAAACATACACAGTTCTGAAAACCCCTTTCAGTTGTTATACCTATATGTAAAGCAAATGACCTTTAAATTCTGTGTTACAAGTTGTTAATAGTAATTCCATTAACACAAATTCGAACTGCAGTGATGCAACTCATCTTTTGATCTAAATAGTTATTTGACACTATCATAAAATGAAACTTTTTAAACTTTCTGTACTGCCTAAAGTAGCTCGTTTTGAAAAGCTACCAGTATTGTAAAAGCCTGTCATGTATTGCATTCAGAATCCTATATTGTCTTGAGTAGGAGCCTGTTGAGCAAGACTAACTCTAATTATTTCTGAACAGAAGTAGTAGGGCTGCTAGTTAGTATTCCTGAAAAGTATAACTGGGAAGACAGTATCCGATCTTTTTATTCCTTTCTTAAATTGATTTATGCATTTAAACGCTAAGCAGCTCTTCACCATCGTGCTTTACGTGTACTGCAATAGTAAAATAACATAGACGTGACTACCAACTGAGTATATATAGCGCAGTACCTATATAACACACGATTTATGTACTGACAACACTGGTATTTATGTGATACTTGCCACTATCATGGCGGCCGGCCAAAGGATCAAATTATCTCGCGACAGCAGCGCCGTTAGTGTGTTTGGTTATTTTTACAACGTTTTTGACTAAGAATGATTACGGGTTGGCGTTGAAACGTTTCTGCCGTCAAATACAGGACTGACGAGTTTGTCACCATTCCTTGCAGTAACCGTAATGGCAAAAGAAGTTCAACACAAACGTTACAGCAGATCATCAATGCGTTGAATCCCATTTAATCTCTCATAAATGCACACACTAAAATATTTTGAATATAACTATCTTATCCAGAAACTTCTCTTCAAAGTATTTATTTGCTAAAGATGTCATGCCATTTACTGTGGAGCAATGTATATACTATCGAAATTTAATGAAAGTACATTCACAGAGAACCACATAATTTTCTGCCAGAATTTATGTACAGCTTCATCAATTAATTCTTCTTTCTGACTTGTAAATACAATACAAAAAGAACTAGCTTTGTATCTTCATGAATAAAGGTAAAGGTAAAGCAGTCAACAATACGGAGATTGGTTTGAACACCACAGTGCTTTACTAGGCATGGTCCTGTTTGGAGATGGTATGCCGTTGCCTTCCTCCGACCTTCGAACTGACGAGCCTGTGCTATGTATGTTGGTCGTTATCCTGGAAGACATCATCCAAGTGTCGGATCTTTCGTCGGATGGTTACGTTATTGAAAGGGACAGGAAGTGTTCAGCCACAAGTGAAACGTCATCCACGACCTGCAACAAATGATGATGCCCAAGTAAGTGTGTCAGCTGCAGTTGCGGCTAATCCGCACATCAGTAGCAGACAAACTGGGCGAGATTTGGGAATCTCAAAAACGTCGGTGTTGAGAATTCTACGTCAACAAGGATTTCACTCCTACCATTTTTCTATGCACCAGGATTTACATGGCGAAGACTTTGAACGTCGTATACAGTTTTGCCACTGGGCACAAAATAAATTACGGGACGACAACAGATTTTTTTCACGAGTTCCATTTAATGACGAAGCGTCATTCACAAACAGAGGTAACGTAAACCGGCACAATATGCACTACTGATCAATGGAAAATTCACGATGGCTGCGACAAGTGGAACATCGGCGACCTTGTACGGTTAATGTATGGTGCGGCATTATGGGAGGAAGGATAATTGCCCCTTATTTTATCGATGACAATGGTGCAACGTATGCTGATTTGTGACAAGTGTTTGTTAAGCTTAAGGGACTTAACTGCAGGGTCATCAATCCCCAAACTTACAAACTACTTATGAACTACCTTATACTAAAGACGACACAAACATCCATGCCATAGGGGAGATTCAAAGCCCCGACCGAAGCAGCCGTGCAGACTGTGACTGGCGCGCCGCAGACCACTCGGCAACCGCGGCCGGCTGATTTATGACGTCATGCTCTACCGATTTTACTACCTACTGCATGACAGAATGGCGATGTACTTTCGACGTGATGGATGTCCGGCACAGTTGAAGCGGTCTTAAATGGAATGTTTAATGACAGGTGGATTGGTCGTAGAAGCACCGTACCATGGCCCGCACGTTCACCGGCTCTTACATCCCCGGATTTCTTTCTGTGGAGAAAATTGAAGGATATTTGTTATCGTGATTCACCGACAACGCCTGAAAACATGCGTCAGCGCATTGTCAATGCATGTGAGAACATTGCTGAAGGCGAACTACTCGCTGTTGAATTTCGTTACGCGTATTGCCAAATGCATTGAAGTTGAAGGACATAATTTTGAGCATTAATTGAAGTCATGAGGTAATTACAGGTAATCACGCAGTAATAGCATGCGTTCTCATAATGTATGCTAATTTCACAAAAGTACATGTATCACATTGGAACAACCGAAATAAACTTGAAACGTACCTACATTCTATCTTTTCAATTTAAAAACCTACCTGTTACCCACTGTTCGTCGAAAATTGTGAGCACAGTTGCTGTTGTCGTCTTCAGTCCGGAGACTGGTTTGATGGAGCTCTCCACAATACTCTATCCTGAGCAAGCCTCTTCATCTCCACATAAGACCTGCAACCTACATCCATTTGTGTCTGCTTACAGTATTCATCTCTTGGTATCCTTCTGCGATTTTTACCCCACACACTTCCCTCCAATGCTAAATTTACGATTCCTCGGTGTCTAAGAATGTGTCCTACCAAGCGTACCCTTCTTCTAGGCAAGGTATGCAAAAAAATTCCTTTTCTCATCAGTACCTCTTCATTAGTTACGCGATCTACCCACCTAATCTTCAGCAATTTTCTGAAGCACCTCTATTCTCCTCCTGTTCGCACTGCTTATCGTCCATGTCTCACTTCTGTCAGCACAAAAGTGTTCCACATAAAACATTCATATTTATTTACATAATCGACTAATATGTAATAAAAATGGGGTACCTATTTTAAAAATTGCAGTTGATATCCGTTTAACATATGGCAGCACCATCTGTTTTCCCCATACAAACTACAAAAGTTTTGTTCTTTGTAATTTTTTTCGTTTGATTCTTATTTCCTGAGATAATTGGCCCGGTTTCTATCAATGGACCACCATGTATATTAAGATAGCAAAGTATCCGAGAAGGATCTCTGTGGCACGTGAATCTTGATGAACCCCATGATGAACTTTCGTTTGGAAGGTGATGCAAAAGGTTTCCCACTGTGGATTATGCACAGCCGGCCTCGGACACGTCCCATAATGGCAGCCTCACATTGCATCTAATTGCGTGTTGTCCGCTGTAGCAGTAGCAAAATACAAAAAGTAACGGTCTGTGTCGGGAATGGGAGTTGACGAACTGAAAAGAACCAGCTATTTCGCGACAGAGCGGCGAACTAATGTCAGCGCTCCCATTCTCGAACTATTATGCGCAAGACTAGCTAGTACAGAATAACAAAGGATCCCAGAAGGAACCCTGTGGGACACCATTCTTGACGAATTGCATGATTAAGAAGTGCACAGAACTTTCCGCCGTGTGAGTGATACAAAACGGGACCTGTTGCTTAATGGCAGCCTCAGCATGCAGCTAATGGCGTGTTGTCCACCGTGCGTGTCTAGTTGGCGGAGCGTCCGCGGTGGCGCTGCGGTCGCCAGAAGCGGCAGGCACCTGACCGCGACCCCGGAAATGACGTAGTCACGCACTTCCGGCGGCCCGCTGGCCAATATCCGGCGCGGCGGGCTCCGATTGGCGGTTTCCTGCGCCCCTAGCCTGTCTGCGCGAACCCACTTCCGGTTATGGGGCGATGTGCTTTTGAGGACAGGTATGGAACCGCCTCCTGACAAACGGGTTACTTGTCAGGTCGCTATTATCTGCTGTCGGAGGCAGGTACATAATGGGGGCAACTTGTGCCAACAAATTTTCTCACTGAAGAGCGAAGTAGGAAATGGGTTTTAAGAATGAAACTTTCACTCTGCAGCGGAGTGTGCGCTGATATGAAACTTCCTGGCAGATTAAAATTGTGTGCCGGAATCGGGACTCGAACCTGGGACCTTTACCTTTCGTGGGCAAGCGCACTACAGACTGTGCTATCCCAACACGACTCACGATGCCGCCTCACATGTTTCGCAGGAGAGCTTCTGTGAAGTTTGGAAAGTAGGAGTGGAGGTACTGGCGGAAGTAAAGTTGTGAGGCGGCATCGTGAATCGTGTCGGGATAGCAGAGTCGGTAGTGCGCTTGCCCGCGAAAGGCAAAGGTCCCAGGTTCGAGTCCCGGTTCCGGCACACAATTTTAATCTGCCAGGAAGTTTCAATGGGTTTTAAGTCCGACAGAGATTAAGGTCACTAGAGATGAAGCACACACTCCGATACAGATTGGGACACGCACATGAACGAGAAAATTTCAAACACGATTAATACGATCTATTGACGTATAAACAGAGTGTATGAATATGAAATTGTACTATATATACGAATTTCTGGGGGAGGCAGGAGTGATCTGTAGAAAACGTCAGGTATCTATGCTGCTATACCTAGTGTTTCTACAGGCCTATTTCATTGACGTCAATTTTCAGCAGCGATTTGGAACATATCCTGTATTCAAATATAATGAATTATCCCAAACAGAATGATCTATTGATCCAAGGTCAACACGGAGTTAGAAACTATCGTTCATGCGAAACACAACTAGCTCTTTATTCATACGAAGTGATGGGCGGTATCGACAAGGGTTCGCAAATCGATTCCGTATTTCTTGATTTCCACAAGGCTTTTGACACCGTACCTCACAAACAGCTCTTAATCAAATTACGCCTTATGGTATAGCACCCCAAATTTGCGATTGGATAGGGGATTTCTTGTCAGAGAGGACACAGTTCGTAGTAATGGTAAGGCATCAACTAAAACAGAAGTGATATCGGGCGTTCCGCAGGGTAGTGTTATTGGTCCTCTGCTGTTCCTTATTTACATATACGATTTAGGGGAAAGCTCAGTAGCTCTCTTAGGTTGTTTGCAGATGACGCCGTCATTTACCGTCTAGTACAATCATCTGAAGATCATACCGACTGCAGAACGATCAGAATAAGATATCAATATGGTGTGAAAATTGGCAGTTGACTCTAAATAATGAGAAGTGTGAAGTCGTCCACATGAGTACGAAAAGAAATCCGTTAAACTTTGTTTACAAGATAAATCAATCAAAATTGAAGGCTGTAAACTCCACAAAATACCTATTACTTGAGACTGAAACTGGAAATAACACGTAGATAATGTCGTGGGAAAGGCGAACCAGAGACTGCGTTTTATTGGAGTATTACTGCCCAGTGTGGGATCCTTATCAGGTGGGTTTGACGGAGGACATCGAAAGAGTCCTAAGACGGGCAGCTCGTTTCTTATTGTCACGATACAGGGAAGACAGCGTTACGGAAATGATACAGGATCTGGGCTGGGAATCATTACAACAACGGCGCTTATCGCTGCGGCGTGGACTACTTACGAAACTACAATCGCCAGCATTCTCCTCCGAATGCTAAAATATATTGTTGACTCGCACGTACATAGGTAGAAATGTTCATCAGACTAAAATACGAAAAATCAGTGCTCGAACTGAGAGATTCAGGTGTTATTTCTTCCCGCGCGCTATTCGAGAATGGAATAAATCTAATTCAAACGTTTGTAGAGCTTAAGGGACTTAACTGCGGGGTCATCAGTCCCTAAACTTACAAACTAATTATAAATCCAGGATGGATTCGAACCCCCGACGGAGGACGGCCGCGCGCAACGCAACACGGCGCTCCAGCACGCGCGGCTTATTCGCCGCGGCTCGAGAATGGAATGGGAGATAAATAGTATAACGGTGGTTCGATGAACCCTCTGCCAGGCACTTAAATGTGATTTGCAGAGTATGCCATGTAGATGTAGATGTAGAAACAGAGTGTAAGAATATGAAATTGTGCTAGATATTAGAATTTCTGGCGGAGTCAGGAGTGATCTGTATAAAACGTCAGGTATATATGCTGCTATACTGAGTGTTTCCGTAAGACCATGCAGAATTTTGACACGACGTACTAGATTCTCCACAAAACAGTTTAAGGAAGGGGACCTGGACTCAGAGAATCCGGCTCAAGGAGGTAACACAATAGAGTACTGTAGACTTTGTTATTTACATAAGTTGTAGTTAACTACATGTACCACCACTGGCACAATGAACGCATCATTTGCGCTGTATCTTACAAAATGTGCTGAAAATGACGGTCATCAACCTCAGTACAAGCATCACAGTGGCGAACAGAGTCTGATGCACTATCACAAATACTTTTGGTATGTTTTAATTCACATCACAAGCAACTACAAATACTACAAGTTAGTTGGACTGACAACATAATGTGTGGTGTCGCACAAGTCCAAAGTGCGCGCCACCTACTTTCGCCGCGCGCCGCCATGCACGCACGGCGCGGCTCGACGACGACAGCCACGAGCGCCCTCTGCGACAATTCCGCTCGTGGCCACCACGGAACGACATCGTTCACTTGGGACTGAGATAGGAACCAGTTAGGACCTTCGGAAGCAGATAGGCACCAGTGAAGGCTTTGCTATCGTACAGGCACTAGGAAGACCTCTAACTCAACTATGTATCAGCACTCTGCAGTACTGAATTGTGTAAAAGTTAAGTATTGTATAAATTCTGTGCAATATATATCTCGTTCTAATTTACTCTAGTGTTTCTAGTTTCTGCTGTCTCACTGGCTGCTCACCTTGGTACCTGCACAAGCGTGCTACCTCTATTCCTGTGTCGGTCTCATTCCACTCGGCCACCGACACCTACGACGGAAACGAGACACAAAAGCGGCGACGAGGCTGGGACACAAAATAATGAATTAGAAGGTTCTGCACAGAAGCGACGAAGCAGTGAATGTATGGAAAATGCTGACAAGAAGAATCTGACACACAAGGCTCCACTCCGACATCCTTCGGCCCTGCAAGAAAGATGGGGAAGACATTCTGGACAAGAAAATTATTAATTTAATGAGAGTAATTCAGCTTGTACACGGAGTAAGCTGTGAAGGGAAGCAAGAAGACATTGGAAATGGCATTTAAAGTTCATGGAGCAGAAATAAAAACTCTGTGGTTTGCAGATGAGATTGTCATTACGTCCGACAGAGCAAAGGATCTGGAATAACAATTAAACGAAACGCTGGTACTACGCTAAGGACACGGCCACGTCGCCACCTCTCCAAGTAAGCTTGTCTCTGGCCAGCCAGCAGACGCCAGCGTGACGACAAACGAAGCCACGCGTTCTGAACTACAGCAGAAAGAGGCCTAGAGTGCGAGGCGGTGTCTTTAAGCCATTGTGCGGCAGTCAGTCAGTATTAAGAGCAACCTTCCACATTCACATCAACACACAAGTTCAATCACACGGGTGGAAATATATATATAAATATGGGGCAAACATACATAAACATGGGGCATTGGTCATTAATAAAAAGAATAAAATAATTAACACAAAGGTAGATAACATTAATGGTGGGAAACAGTTCAGGTTAATGAATAATTCAAAATGGAAGACGGCCACACAACCAGTGGACGTGTTTCAACGTACTGGCATGCGTGCAACCATTCAAAACTGCAGCTCCAAGTTGACACCTGCAATGTTCCAGCAACGAGTCAACGCTGTGGATGACGCTGTACGTCCGTTATGGCCTTCTCTCTTGTGAATGGAGAGGAATTACGCTTCATAGTGAGTAGAGTAAGAGTATTAAATAATCCATTCAGTGAAAGTGAGGATGCTATAAATAAATAGAAACCGCGAGGACTCGTATTGCATCGGCAGTAGATGGCCACGAATGGATAACGGAAGGTCGTGAATAATTTAGGAACAGCAGCTCTGCAATTTCGGCACATTTATTACTCTCTAAAATCTTCTCCCCCACCACGACGGACATATTTAAAGAGCTTTAATTATTCACGCAGTAGAGATGGGCCTCTCTTCGCTTGCTAAACAGCGCTGACTCCTAAAGGCCACTGTGCCTTACTTTAATGCTGTCTTCTTGATTTCTTTATAAGTTCCAATGCTTTTTCTCTTCCTATATTGATTCTGAAGCCGAGCTAATACTGTTTCCGAAACTTATTTTCGGATTAAAACTGTGTTCCGGAGTTCTAAAAGAAGTCTGACAACAAACCAGTTTCCAGAATGAAACTTTAACTCTGCAGCGGAGTGTGCGCTGATATGAAACTTGCTGGTGGATAAAAATTGTGTGCCGGAACCGTGACTCGAACCTGGGACCTTTGCCTTTCATATCAGCTCACACTCCGCTGCAGAGTGAAAGTTTCATTCTGGAAACATCCCTTAGACTGTGGCTAAGTCATGTCTCAACCATATCCTTTCCTCGAGAAGTGCTAGTCTTGCACGTTTTGCAGGAGAGCTTCTGTGAAGTTTGGAAAGTAGGAGGCGAGGTACTGGCGGAATTTGTGGGGCGGCATAGTGAGTCGTGTCGGGATAGCACAGTCGGTATAGCGCTTGCCCACGAAAGGCAAAGGTCCCAGGTTCGACTTCCGGTCCGGCACACAATTTTAATCTGCCAGGAAGTTTCAACAAACCAGTTCCTCACAAAATTCTTGTTGCTATTGTGGTCTTCCGTCCGAAGATTGGTTTGATGCAGATCTCCACGCTACTCTGTCCTGTGCTAGCATATTCATCTTTGAATAACAATGGCAACCCAAATCCTTTTCGATCTGCGTATTGTATTCCTCTCTCGATGTTTTGGAAACCGCCCGCGGTAGTAGCCGAGCGATGCCAGGCGCCGTGGCTCAGCGCGCCCGGTCACAGGACTAAACGCTGTCTGAAATACAAGTAATAAAAAGCTGAGCCACAAACACATCCAACAATCACGAACGAACTGAGCCAACGACCGCGAAGAATGGATATAACCGAAGAACAAAAAAAAAAAAAAAAGAAGGACGGTATTGAGCACCATGTTGCGGAGCGCGCGGCGTCCAGCGTCGGAGGTTCGAATCCTCCATCGGGCATGGATGTTTGTGTCGTCTTAGTATAATCTAGTTCATAAGTAGTTTGTAATTTTAGGGACTGATGACCCCGCAGTAAGTCCCATAAGCTTTACAAACAGTTGAACATATTAATTTTCTTTTGGAAAACCACAGTGTGTTCATCTCAGCATGTCTGCATGTGAAGATTTGTAATTGTGTTGACACTGTGTTACAATTAGTGTTGAATTTATGCTCGGCTTGCTCAGACAGACATATGGAACTCCTTCTACAAACCACTATCAAAGTGACGAAATTTGCTTGACTATTTTCCTAGATTGGAACAATCTGACTTCTAGGTGGAATAGGACTGACAATATCTCTCAAGCAAAGGCTTTTGTACAACTTGGTCCTGAAACAACTGCTGGCCAAAATTATACATATGGGATCATATGTTATAACACTCTTCTAACCATTTCCAAAATTGTACTATATCTTATTTTATTATTGACTTTACTTGTACTTTTATAAAAGATTTCCTTATTGTGGAGCGCTTAAAAATGATACCATAGTGCATCTAAACTGATTGTGTATTACATATGAAGTATTAAAAAAAAATTTAACATAGCAACTGTGGCTTGGAATACACTTCTATTCCGTATTATATAAATTATTAAAGTTGCACTCCTAATTGACATTATGTCAGATTATATTGTCATGATTTGTATGTGAATCTCTCCTTATGTTCTTTGTGCTAGATACCCAGACTAGCAACAAAAATGAGAGTAAATGTACTATTATAATTATCCAAATAGAAGTACTCTCATCTTGTAATACATGGGGGTACTAAAACAAGTGTATGATTCTGAACAAGTTTCAGTTAGGACACACAAGCTTCGTGATTCGCAGAATATGTACATAACCCTGCAATAATGCACTTGTTACTGTAAAAATACCACTTGCTCTCGAGATGCGTCACGTTACTAACAGTTCGTTAGATTTAAAAAAGTTTTAACATTTAATTTTGGGAGGTGTCCAGAGATCTTAGTACGTGTGAATGTGTATAAACTTATTTCATTACAGGAAAACACAATAACTCCTATTCCCTCTTAAAAAAAAAAAAAGTCTTCCATTGTGCCAAACAACGACTTCACTTCCTTATACTCATCTCCCATAGATGTATTATTTTCAGCGAATTTAAAGTGGGCATAAATAGCCGATATAATAAATATGAAGTTAAACATTGTCTAAAGAGACTCAAACAGCTTGAGAAGTAGTATTTCTGTGGATAACAGACTAAAGTGCAAAGTGTTTATCTTTTTTGTTTTTCAGAATATACTGGAATAAGGTACAAACAAAGTCAGTGAGAACAATTTATTAAAAACGAATATATTCTAAATTATAAACCGTCAGCAATCCTTACAGGTCAAAATAGATCTAAACACCTTACGAAAGTTGTCGTATTTGCCAGCAGAAAAGATGCACTTTTCCCCTACAAAAATTGCTGCAAAAACTGGATGTGTTTTATACGCCGGTAGCCAGTTAGGGTAGGTAGCTACAACTTACATTTCTTTACAGTGGATTAAAAGAATATGGTGTAAAATTCTGGAGATAAGGTTTTAAGCGGGAAAATTTGCTTTGAGGTTCTCTCTTACATTTCCGTAGTTTATATTCGATATATGTACATACTATGCACCAAAATACCTATCAGGTACTTTATTTTGTAGTAAAGATTATCTGAATTTTGTACTATTTTTAGTACCAAGCGTAAGTGAAACTGGTAACTTCATAGGAAGTGGAAACTTTCGACGTAATTTCATCCATCATAATCGATGTTTTCGGCAATCTCGTAACGGTGACATTCATTATTTGAATAATGAAACACTGCTCACGTATTTGTCCATGTCTAGCCTGATGTTTTTAAATAATTTATACACATTCTCAAGTGCAAATATGTACATAATTATTTTCTGTGGCGTTTGCACAGTGTCTGCATCTCACGGTGGTGGTATATTTTTATAATATGCTGTACCCCCCATACAGTGCGTCCATCAATACGCAGACCCAAACGATCCGTCATTCTCACAGTTTACAGAGCATCACAAACACACTTATATAAATATTTGCGTTTCACAATAAATTCTCTGAACACTTCATTTTAAAAATGAGAACCCCGTACTTGTTGCGCAAACTGATACTCGGCACAGTGGATGATGAGAGCAATTGTATGCAGTCCCACCTAGGTGGCAACGTAGTAAGCCTTTACTACACTTCTAAGGTTGGTGCATACGGTAAACAGTGAAAGGCGAAATATCCGTTAGAATAAGAAACATGACTGCGTTAAGTTTAGGAACAAAGCTTTAAGGCACTTGATGTACCGGGTGATCAAAAAGTCAGTATAAATCGAAAACTTAATAAATTTATTAAGTTATCACGGAATAATGTAGATAGAGAGATAAAAATTGACACACATGCTTGGAATGACATGGGGTTTTATTAGAAACAAAAAAACAATGTTCATAAAATGTCCGCACATGACGCTGGACAGGAAAACGTTAGTGACTGTTCATGAAAACCGTGTATAAAAGGAGCTGTAATGAGAGAGAGAGAATCAGATGCACCAGCAGTCGCAGCATGTTGACGTTACCTGAAAAGGCGCTTTTAGTGAAGCTGTATTATCAGAATGGGGAATGAGCTAGTTCAGCGTTACGATCCTATCGCCATAGGAAGGGGATTCGAACGGGTAAAGGTCCGTTGACAAATGCAGCTTTGACGAGAATGATTTCCAAGTTCGAAGCCACGGATTGTTTAGACGATAGATCCCGTAGTGGCCGACCGAGCACAAGGCGTCATGCTACTGAGATAGTTCAGGGAGAAATGGAGACTGTAGCGGGTTCGTGCAGTCGCACGTCGCACCGGCATTCCATACACTACTGTTTGGTTGGAACTTAGGCGTACCCTCCGATGCTATCCTTACAAAGTCCATCAGCATCATCAACTGTTACCTGGCGATTTAGTGAAGCGGAGGGCATTTGCGGTGTGGGCGTTTCAAAACAATACGGAAGATGACGATTGGTTGAGTAACATGTTGTAGACCGAAGAAGCTCATTTCCCGCTCCGAGGGTCTGTGAACGCCCAAAACTGAAGAATTTAGGCTACCGAAAATCCTAGGGAACTCTCAGGGAAACTCCAATGCACGACGATAAAGTTCCTCGAAGAAAAAAGTCCCGATAATGGTAGATGTAAATGCAACTATCTACCGTTATTGAGACTTTTTTTTTTTTCGAGGAACTGCGTGATTCTGATTTTGTAACTGCACACTTGATCGGTGAAAGGTACGCCGATATGTTACAGAATCGCATCATCCCCAGCCTGGCTGATAAACACCTGCTGGAACGTACGATTTTTATGCAGGATGGCGCTCCACCCCATATTGCTAGACACGTGAAAGATCTGTTGCGCGCGTCGTTTGGTGATGATCGTGTTCTCAGCCGCCACTTTCGTCATGCTTGGCCTCCCAGGTCCCCAGACCTCAGTCCGTGCGATTATTGGCTTTGGGATTACCTGAAGTCGCAAGAGTATCGTGATCGACCGACATCTCTAGGGATACTGAAAGACAACATTCGACGCCAATGACTTACCGTTAACTCAGAACATGCAATGCTGTGCTGTTCACAACATTATTCATCGACTACAGCTATTGTTGAGGAATGATGGTAAACATATTGAGCATTTTCTGTAAAGAACGTCATCTTTGCTTTGTCTTAATTTGTTATGGTAATTATTGCTTCCCTGATCAAATGAAGTATCATCTTTCCGACATTTTTTGAACTTTTTTCTGTTCTAATAAAACCCCTTGTCATTCCAAGCATGTGTGTCAATTTTTACCTGTCTATCTACATTATTTCGTGATTTATTAAGTTTTCAAATTTTTACTGACTTTTTGATCACCCAGTATAAAGTTTTATTACCTAGCTTCCTAATCCAGTTCATTCAGCATCGGTCTCATTTTCTAATCTACATCTACATGGATGCGCTGCAAGTCACAATGAAGTGTATGGCAGAGAGTTGATCGAACCACTTTCATGATATTTATCTTTAGTTCCATTCTGTAATAGCTCGTGGAAAAAAGATCACCTAATTTTTTCTGTTTTCGATCTGATTTCTCTTATTTTATTTCCAAAATAGGACGCACAAGTGTGGTGAATGCAGTTACTTTAGTAGAAGTATTGCATCTTCTAAGTGTTCTGCCAATGAAATGTAGTCTTCGGTTCGCCTTCCCCACAATATTTTCTGTGTGTTCTTTCCAATCTAACATGTTCGTAATTGTTACTCCTAACCATTTAGTAGAATTGTCAGCCTATAGGTTTGACTGATTAACTGAAGTTTAATGCATTTATTTTACTAGTATTATGAATGATCTCACATTTACCCTTATTAAAGATCAATTGCCAATTTTTGCGCCCTGCAGATATCTATATCATTTTGAAATTGCTTTTGATCTTCTGGTGACTTTACTAACCGATAAGTGACAGCATCATCTTGGAACAGTGTAAGAAAGCTACTCACATTGTCTGGTATATCATTTATAAAGATAAGGAACAGTAAGGGCCGTGTAGCACTTCCCTGTAGAATTCCAGAAATCGCTCCTGTTATATTCACTGACTCCAGTGTAAATATAGTGGAAGTGGAAAGAGAAATACCATTTGTTTACTGTGTTTATTTAAACAGTATTCATACCATTAAAAACACTACGTAGTCTTCGAATAACATTACAGATGTAGTAATAACACACTACCTACTTTTGAAAAATATCAGTGCCGGCCACGTGGTCGAGTGGTCTGCGGCGCGCCAGTCACGGTCTGCACGGCCACTACGATCAGGGGTTCGAATCCCTCTCGGGCATGGATATTTGTGCCGTCCTTAGTATTAGCTAGTTCATAAGTAGTTTCTAAGTTTAGGTACTGATGACACCATAGTTAAGACCCATAAGATCAACTACTTATTTGAACTATTTTTTTTTTTCGTTCTAATAAAACCACTTGTCATTCCAAACATGTGGTCAATTTTTACCTCTCTATCTACATTATTCCGTGATTTATTAAGTTTTCAGATTTATACTGACTTTTGATCACTGGGTACATGAACGTATCCATTATTATCCTATTCGAATATACAGGGTGTTTCGCTAAGTGTGTTTGCGTCTGTAACTTATAAAATAATAGGTGACGGGAAATTTTAATGCGTTAGGTCAACACAAGAAATGTTACACTTTCTGCGGAGCTATGAACATAGTTTATTGTATCATTTTCCAAAGAGTTACACCACAAAGATATCATGTTTTAAATGAAACAATAGTTATTTCTATCGTGTATTGGATTCGTTTAAACCAGCTGCGTCCAAATCAATTTAAACTACATTCCTATCACTGTTAATTTGGGAGCTACACCCCTTCAAAATTCCGGGGGCGGAGGCTGCGATAGCGTAGCTGAGTGGCTAAGTGGCTATCCCCTGGGGCATGCCCCACTGTCTCATGACCACCAGCCAGTCAGCTACGCTGTCGTAGCCTCCACCCCCTAAACTTTGGCTGTAGCTCCCAAACTAACAGTGATAGGAACGTAGTTTAAATTGATTTGGACGCAGCTGGTTTCAACGAATCCAATGCATGATAGAAAAAACTATCATTCCATTAAAAAATATATATATCTTTGTGGTGTAACTCTTTGGAAAATGATAAAATAAACTATGTTCATAGCTTCGCAGAAAGTGTAAAACTTCTTGTGTTGAACTACCGCATTAAAATTTTCCGTCACCTATTATTTTATGAGTTAGAGAGGAAAACACACATAGTGAAATACCTTGTATGTATTATGTGTGGCCGGCCGCGGTGGCCGAGGGGACTAAGGCGCTCCAGTCACGGTCTGCACGGCGACTACGGTCGGGGGTTCGAATCCCCCCTCGGGCATGGATATTTGTGCCGTCCTAGTTCGTAAGTAGTTCATAAGTTCAAAATGTTCAAATGTTTGTTAAGCTTATGGGACTTACTACGGGGTCATCAGTCCCTAAACTTACAAACTACTTACGAACTACCTTATACTAAAGTCGGCACAAATACCCATGCCCGAGGGGGTATTCGAACCCCCGACCGTAGTGGCCGTGCAGACCGTGAGTGGAGTGCCTCAGTCTCCTCGGCCACCGCGGCCGGCAGTTCATAAGTAGTTTGTAAGCTTAGGGACTGATGACCCCATAGTTCCATAAGCTATACAAACATTTGAACATTTTATTATGTGTGATTTATTTTTGTTTCCTGAAAATAGTGTCCTAAAAGTGGGGTGCACCTTATATGCCAGTCCGTCTTATATGCCAACAAATACGGTCATTACTGTACGCAGTTGGGGAGATAGTGTTGGTCGGACACCTCTGAAGCGCTGCCGGCGCCGTGTAGCCCGGATGGCACGGTCTGGACTTCGCTGCCTCCTCCCCCCGATATAATCCAATGTGGCTCTGGTGCCAGCCTTAACGGCACTTCTTTTACTGCCCGCTGCCGGCCAACTTGCTGAGGGCCTCCTCTGCGCAGAACACTGTAAACAGCCGAATCCCTTCCCCTCCCAACCTCTCACGACCTCCTACCCTCCCTCTCACCCCCTGCTGCTCTTCCCCTCCTACCCTCCTAACGACGCCAGCAGATAAAAGCCCTCAGCTGCAGCCACGGGGTCGCCGCGGCCATCTGACAAGTTGGACCAGCAAGAATGGCTGAGGCACCGACCGCATGGCGACTGCCCACACACACACACACACACACACACACACACACACTCATACACACAGAATACCTACAGGCTTCCTCTGTCTCCACATACTACAAACTAGACTTGTGTACAGAATGAAACTTTCACTCTGCAGCGAAGTGTGCGCTGATATGAAACTTCCTGGCAGATTAAAATTGTGTTCCCGAACCGGGACTCGAAAATGGGACCTTTGCCTTTCGCGTACAAGCGCTGTACCGACTGAGCTATCCCGTCACGACTCACGATGCCGCTTCACAACGATGCAGCGCACACTCCGCTGCAGAGTGAAAGTTTCATTCTGGAAACATTCCTTAGGCTGTGGCTAAGCCATGTCTCCACCATATCCTTTCTTCCAGGAGTGCTACTCTTGCATGGTTCACAGGAGAGCTTCTGTGAAGTTTGGAAAGTAGGAGGCGAGGTACTGGCGGAAATAAAGTTGTGCGGCGGCATCGTGAGTCGTGTCGGGATAGCACAGTCGGTAGTGCGCTTGCCCGCGAAAGGCAAAGGTTCCAGGTTCGAGTCCCGGTTCCGGCACGCAGTTTTAATCTTCTAGACTTGTGTAGTTCACGAACGAACTAGTTCGGAAGAGCGCTCCCACAGGTGAACTACTCGAACTACTTTGCAGATCACTCGTCTCTTAGTTCGTCCGCTCCTTTTCCGAATACTGACGGGGAACACCGAGAGGACGGGAGAGCGCGCAGAATCGCGTGATTCCCTTCTGCCAGTTGCCGTCATTTCGAGCTGAGATGCAGCTCAGCTGTAGTTTCATAGTTCACTGCCACAAGAAATCTATTTTAAAAATAAAGTACTACGAGTACACTGTTTCCAAAGTAGTCGAATACCATTGTATCAGCCATTCGTGTAAATAACTGGTTTATATGCCTAAGTATTTCATGTCAAATTGCCCAAAAATACGGGCAATAGAACATGATATGACAACACTGATTCATTATATAGAACATCTGTCATAAAAAATAGAGCTCTTTTAGTAGCGGTAGCAAAAGCCAAAAAGAGCGGACGAACTAGAAGGAGCAGACGAACTAGAAGGAGCAGCCGAACTAGGAGCAGCGGAGGAACTAGGAGCAGTGGACGATTATGCCAAACGTATCTCGCTTCATAGTACGTTTGATTCTTTTCCGAAGACCGACGGGCAATAGCGAGAGGGCGCGCAGCAGAATTAAAAATCACGCGTTTGCCTTCTGCTGATAAGTCATTTCGACGTGAGCGTCTGCCTGCTAGATTGCATAGTTCAGTACTACAAAATTTATGTTTTGAAGTACTCTGCATTTTGCAATATCTGACAAATAAATTCCATAATGCCAAGATATAAAGATAATTCTAAACTTAAACGCGAGAAATTATACTCAAACAGTTTCTTTTGGTTTGCATGATATCGTTAGCGGCTCAAGCAGCAAGCGCATGAAGCAGCTAGGTGGGGGAACTTCTCCCTCCACCTGTATGCGCAGACCACGCCGCTCAGCTGTCACTGGGAGCGGAGGAACTAAAAGAGCGAACTAGTTCGCGGCAGAGCAGCGAGCGTTCCCGATTGCAAACTATTATGCGCAAATATACTACAAACGTATGAAACTTAAGGCGGGTCCACACATCGGTACAAATACTGGCGCTAATATTGTCCAATATCATTGCGACAGTGCCCACACATTTAGTTCGTGCAAAAAAATATTACCTGAAAACAAAAAAATACGGGCGTGTAGGAAATTACATTTCAAATACGGTTTCTGTTTAATGAAACTCGAGCAGAGATGGCGAAATGTGACAAAAAATTCTCTAAGTCGCGAAGTATGGTTTTCCTTAAATAAATAAGAAAGTTTACGTCCGTTAGGAATCTTTAAAGTAGAAAGTTATAGTCATTGATATTATATATCTATTGGCTTTTTGTCCATAGCGATTGCTTTTTGACTTTTCGGGATATATAGAAAAATCACTTTAAAAACCTTTAAAAAACAGATTCTTAGTAACTTGCATACATACACTTTACCAAGCTTATTATTTGCTTTAAGTACGGCACGAAATAATCCCAAAATGTACTTTCTCTAAAAAAATTAAAACTATTCAGTATTTTTAGAGATATATCGTTTTTTTATGAATTAAATCGGTAATAAGTGACTGCTGCAGTATAAATTGATTAAAAAAAATACTGTGTTTCGGATAATAATCACTTGGCTACATCAATGTACGACACCGTTAACAGTGTTGCTCAAGAATTTAACAAATTTTTTACAAGACGATTTTTGAAATCCCACACGTTTCAAGAATTACATCTTCCTCTTAAACCAAGTAGGGGTTTATTGAATATCTTGGCTCTCTTTTGAGATACGTCCGCGATTAAAGTGTAAACCTCGACTCAATTAGGTGACTAAGTCGTTTCTGCGACGTGACCCATCTCCGTTATCGCATTTTTAAATTACCTCCTAACGCTATTTTCTTAAAGAAATAAAAGTGAGCCGTTTCGGTGCCACAGAGGCATCCCTCCGCTCCGTAATTTCGCGTCCTTTCGCGGCGGTGAAACATCGTTTTGACATCCGTTCGCCCGCGATGCAGAATATAAGAGCCTTCGCGGTGTAGGCTATGCCTTATCAGACCCATTACGAGAGGGAAACCACATCCTCTCTCCTTATAGGCTAGGCTGGGCGAGATCTGATTCCACGCACCCTCGCCGCGGGGGTGTTTTGGACTCGCTGTTTACATCTACCCCGCTTAGAGTAACCTGGTTACTCTGAGACTCCTCCTCCCACCTCCAAAACCTCCCCCTCTCCCCCCCACTTACCACCCACGCAGCTCAGAAATTCCGCAGAGACGTTTCGACCGTCGGCGCATGCGCGTTCGGAGCAAATCCCTCTGGAATCTTCCCCTACTACAGCCGACGCGAGTATCCCTGCGTCAGCTCTCCTGGAGACTGTCTCGCGGAAAAAAAAGAAAGAGGGGCGTCCCCGTCAGCAGTCTTGCCAACTTTACCTTGCAAAATGTTACTCGTCCCCCGCATAGGTGCGCGGGGCGGATCCATTTGCATGGAAATGGTTTCTTCAGTACTTTCCGTTTCCTTTCTTGCTGTATCATCACCCCTTCCCTTCTCCATCCACGAATCTCTTTCTCTCTCTCTCTCTCTCTCTCTCTCTCTCTCTCTCTCTCTCTCTCTCTCTCCATGCCTATCAAGTTCTTCCTCACTTAGGCGCTACAACTTTGCATGTGATGATGAAGCCGCAAACGGAGTTGTGGCGTCCTTCTCGCTACCAGTGAAACTGTACACCCCTGTTCAACTCAGCATCGTTCGTTCCATTTAAAAACAGTCAGCTCATAGTTTCAGCCGGCCGCGGTGGCCGAGGGGACTAAGGCGCTCCAGTCACGGTCTGCACGGCCACTACGGTCGGGGGTTCGAATCCCCACTCGGGCATGGATATTTGTGCCGTCCTAGTTCGTAAGTAGTTCATAAGTAGTTTGTAAGTTTAGGGATTGATGACCCCGTAGTTAAGTCCCATAGACTATACAAACATTTGAACATTTTTTCATAGTTTCACTCACCTCGTGACGATTCTATATCTACATCTACATACATACTCCGCAATTCACCGTAAGGTGAGCGGCGGAGGGTACACTGTACCACTACTAGGCATTTCCTTTCCTATTCCACTCCCAAATTAAAGGAGGAAAAAAAATGTCTATATGCTTCCGTACGAGCCCTAATTTCACTTATCTTGTCTTTGTGATCTTTACGCGAAATGTAAGTAGGCGCCAGGAAGATCGTACTACACTCAGCTTCAAATTCCGGCCCTCTAAATTTCCTCAACAGAAATTCACGAAAAGAATGTCGTCTTTCCTCCAGCGATCTCCAACTGAGTTGCCGGAGCATTTCCGTGACACTCGCGCATTGGTCGAACCTACCGGTAACAGATCTAGCTGTTCGTCTCTGAACCGCCTCTATGTCTTCCTTCAAACTGATCTGCTGCGAGTCTCTTCTTCAGCAGTCCAGCCAGTGCCGACCTAGCTAAAAACGAGAACCGTAATTCCACTGTAAAAAAAAAAAAATCGCACTGACGTGTTTTACGGACCACTTTAGATTTGTAGTTTTATAAGTTTTGCAAACATCTTGAACCAAAATAATAATCTAAGTAATAAAAAATTAATTAATAAGAGTCCCTGAAACCCCTTTAGGAAATAAAAAAGAATGTAATAGCGAGTTTCGAACCACTGACCTTCAGCGTCATACGCTAACACCTTGCCCAGTATGCTACGGCTATCAACCAAAAGCGGTGCCCTTTAATCTCTTACTCTTAATCGCCGTTGTCAACTGATGCAAATATGGCATTTGTAGACACTAGATTATCATTTATCGTACGAAGAACGGTGTGTTTCTGTTATTTCTTCAGTGCGTCATTGCTTTGAAATGACAACGTGTAAGTTACAATGAGAAAATCATCAAATACGCAACGCAAGATGTATGCCAAAGAGAGTTCTGGGCGAGGAATGTCACGTGACATCTGCGAACGGCTGGTTTTCGTTAATTCAATGGAGGGTATCAAATTTCCGTTATTTTTGCAAATATCTCTCAAACTATACGAGATGTGACAAAAACCATAAGGGAACAAAGTTGTAGACAATTGTCTCCTCTATAAATTTGGTTATTCAATTTTCGCGTCGGATGAACCGTTTATTTGCAATTAAAATTGCATTACAAACGGCTCTTTTTTTTTTTGGTATTACTAACGTATTTCATGTCCGAAATATTTTAAAAAGCGAGGTTCTCTTCTACTAATTTTTTGTTTATTTACTAACTAGTTTTCGGCTTATTCAAAATGTTCAAATGTTTGTAAAGCTTATGGGACTAAACTACGGGAACATCAGTCCCTAAACTTACAAACTACTTATGTACTACTTACGAACTAGGACGGCACAAATATCCATGCCCGAGGGGGATTCGAACCCCCGACCGTAGTGGCCGTGCAGACCGTGACTGAAGCGCCACCGCGGCCGGCTTTCGGCTTATTGGGCCACCATCACAGATTACTCGGTCTTATTTGTTGGAATTCGAAGCAATATCTGTTGCCATAAAGAATCATGTTCACGTAATCCGTGGCCTCCTTAACATTTTTACATTGTAATTTGCGAGTGAACAGGGTGAAACACATTACATATCAAATATTAGCGAATTAAAAACTTTGTTAACATTATTGACATTGTAGCATATGTTGAGATCGTCACTTAAGGTGTACATTAAATACATTTTTTACACTGGGGTTACAATTTACTTATTTGAGAGCATTTGGTAAGATTCACATATTTAAATTACATTATATTACTAGACAATTTATTATATATAATGTTTTTTCTTAAAGACTAAAAGTAAACATGCTAGAAATGGGAAATCTACATGTGACATTAAGATGGTCGGTGGTAGGTAGCTGTTTTGTTTACATCATGTGAAGCTTAACAGTGGGGATGTACCTGGTCATTTAGCACTAGCTGGGGATTTCTGGCTTCTAGCAGGTTTAGTTTCCTTCCTCTGTTGGTTATGTGAAGCACTTCTGTGTGGACCTGGTAGTTGTCGCCATCTTTCAGAACGTGATCAGCAATGGTGAAGTCTGTTTTCTGTAATCTCCAACTACGTTCATGTTCAATCATTTCAATTGCCCTGCCTGTTTGACCTATATAAAGTTTGCTGCAGTCATTGCTTGTGATTTTATAAACCCCACTGTTACTTAATGCATCCCTTGTGCCTTTGCTGCAGTGCCTCTTACATAAAATGAAGCTCTGTATTTACATGATTTGAGAATTCTCGCTATTTTGGTAGATAATTTAACTAAATATGGTATAGTACACCAGTTGGTCTTAGTGATGACTGTTTCTGAAGTGGGGGAATAGAGGAGAGGTAGGACTTTCCTTCTTTGTTTTTAATTCATTAATATTTGATATGTAATGTGTTTCACCCTGTTCACTCGCAAATTACAATGTAAAAATGTTGAGGAGGCCACTGATCACGTGAACATAATTCTACATGGCAACAGATATTGTTTGCAATTCCAACAAATGTCATATGCAAAGACCGAGTAATCTGTGTGTTGTATCTTTGTTTTACCATCTTTGAGAACCGAAGCAATAGCGTCTTTGTCGGTGCTTGTCAACAGTTTACCCGATGATGGCTTAATAAGCCGAAAACTAGGTTGTAAATAAACAAAAAATTAGTACTACAGAAACATTTTGTTTGTTTTCAACATTAAATATCGTGTACCATAAGGCATTACAATGCAAATAACACATTACTACTACTACTACTACTACTACTACTACTAAAGTCTTGCAATGTAGAAAATAGAAAACTTATATTTGTAATTGCTGTTTAATGAGGAGAGACAAATCTATAAATAAAGTGACGGCGAGTGTTCATCAGAGACGAGTGTATCGTCAGGCGTGCCCCAGGGGAGTGTGATAGGACCACTATTCTTTTCTATCCAGAAAATGATCTTATGGGCAGAGTAACTTCTAATTTGCGGCTGTTTGCTGATGATTCTGTGGTGTATGGGAGGGTGTCGTCTTTAAATGACTGTAATAGCATACAGGAAGACTTAGACAAAATTTTTAGTCGGTGCGAAAAATGGCAGCTAGCCTTCAATGTAGAAAAATGTAAGGTGATGCGCATGAGTAGGAAAAACAATCCTATAATGTTCGAATACAGCATTAGTAGTGAGTTTCTTGATGCTGTCACGTCGTTCAAATATCTAGGCTTAAATTGCAGAGCGATATGAAATGGAACGAACAGGTAAGAACAGTTGTGAGTAAGGCGGACAACCGACTCCGATTTATTGGGAGAATTTTGGGAAGATGTACTTCATCTGTAAAGGAGACCGCGTATAAAACGCTTGTACGACCACGTCTTGAGTATTGCTCAAGTGTTTGGGACCAGCAGCAGATCAGTTTAAAGGAAGACATAGAAGCAGTTCAGAGGCGAGCAGCTAGGTTTGTTACTGGTAGGTTCGACCAATGTACGAGTGTCACGGAAATGCTCCGGCAACTCAATTGGGGATCGCTGGAGGAAAGACGACGTTCTTTTCGAGAGATTCTGTTGAGGAAATTTAGAGGGCCGAAATTTGAAGCTGAGTGTAGTGCGATCTTGCTGCCGCCTACTTACATTTCGCGTAGTGATCACAAAGACATGAGAGAAATTAGGGGTTGTACGGAGGCATCTACATCTACATGAGATACGCTGCAAATGATATTTAAGTGCCTGGCAGCGAGTTGATCGAACCATCATCATACTATTTACCTCCCATTCCATTCTCGAATAGCGCGCGGGAAGAAAGAACACCTGAATCTGTCCGTTCGAACTCTGATTTCTTGTATTTCATTCTGATGATCATTTCTACCCATGTAAGTGGGAGTCAACAATATATTTTCGCATTCGGAGGAGAATGTTGGCGATTGGAGTTTCGTAAGTAGCCCACGCCGCAGCGATAAGCGCCGTTGTTGTAATGATTCCCATCCCAGATCCTGGATCATTTCATAACGCTGTCTCCCCTGTATCGTGGCAATACGAAACGAGCTGCCCTTCTTTGGACTCTTTTGATGTCCTCCGTGAAACCCACCTGATAAGGATCCCACACTGGGCAGCAATACTCCAAAAATGGACGGACGAGCGTAGTGTATGCAGTTTCTTTTGTAGTTCTGTTGCATCTTTTAATGATTCTGCCAATAAAAGGCAGTCTCTGGTTCGCCTTTCCCACGACATTATCTACGTGTTCTTTCTAATTTAAGTCTGAATTAATAGTAATTTCTAGGTATTTTGTGGAGTTTACAGCCTTCACTTTTGATTGATTTATCTTGTAAACAAAGTGTAACGGATTTCTTTTCGTACTCATGTGGACGACTTCACAAATCTCATTATTTAGAGTCAATTTCCAATTTTTACACTATACTGATATCTTATTCAGATCGTTCTGCAGTTGGATGATATTACTAGACGGTAAATGACAGCGTCGTTTGCAAACAATCTGAGAGAGGCATGAGGTATGTCCACAAAGTAAGTTCCGTTCGGTTATATAAACCAAACGTGAACAGTTACAGAAAAAATATTTATTGTATAAAAATCTGCAACTGTTCAACTATTTTTCTACATAACTTCCGAAATTTTGTAGGCACTTATCATAGCCTGGGACAATTTTTTGTGTGCCTTCTTCATAGAAGGTTGCCGCCTGTGTATTCAACCATGTGGCAAACATGTTCTTTCAGCTCATCATCGTTGAAGTGTTGACCACCAAGAACGGATTTTAGGTGTAAGAAGAGATGAAAGGAGTCTTCTTCTTTCCTTCACGTTGCTGCCCGACCTCACAAGGCGAATGTGACCAAACAACTCTTACGGGAATTTCACTGGGACGTGTTTGATCATCCTCCGTACAGTCTCGCTCCTAGCGACTTTCTTCCTACACCTAAAACCTGTCCATGGTGGTCAACACTTCAGGGATGATGACGAGCTGAAAGAACATGTTACCACATGGTTGAATACACAGGCGGCAACCATTTTACGAAGAAGGCATACAAATACTTCTGCCACGCTATGACAAATGCCTACAAAATTTCGGAAGATATGTAGAAATGTAGTTTAATCTATATCTATATATAAAAGGCTTGTGTGTGTACGTGCTGACAGACTTTTCTCCATGACCACATACTGCCACCCACTCGTGGTTGTGGTGGTAGATAGCCCTTGGACTAATGGTGTTAGTAAGGGAGTTTGGTCGCGGTGCGTGGCAGTGGGTGAGTGTGACGAGCAAAAATTCGCAAAATATGCAATAAATACTCTTAGGAAAAGCTATATACTCTGTGAATTACGAACTTTACGGTACGAGTCAAAATCTGTTTATTCTTTCAATCGTCAGACAATGCGGTCCTAGGAATATGAAATACGCAATTTTTTTTAAAGAGATCACATGTTTCCGTCAACCACACATTACCGACTATGAACAGAGACACAAAACAAAGATAAAAATCCAGATAGACTTAAAGATAAAAATACTCGTCGAACATTGATCACTGTCGTGGAAGCGTGGTGGAAACACAGACATACATTAATGAATGTCTCTTAGGCCATGGATATTGATATGCCTGTGCCAGTAAGCTCACTGGTCTGTGCTAATCAGTGATCTCTGATACATATAGCCGCGACACTCTCTGCAGTGAAAGGTGTTATCGTTTGACAGCTGGGTCAAGAAAAACTATGCGACGTAGTACTACTCATATCCCGGCGGCCTCCTGTGATAATGTTGGCAACAGATGTTGAATAACGAGAAACATGTGACATCGTCATAAGCCAATCGCGTGACACGCAAATATTTTGTCGTGAAATCAAGCATGCAGCAGGAACAGCAGTATTTATCTACACTCTATGCGGTCCGGTCATCTTTGCAACGATTTTATATCGTGTTATTGATGTTGCCAACATAAAAACGCGAGGCCACCAGAATAGAAACTAAAATTTTACCGAATCAGATACATCCGTTGTTGTCACATCTCATTATGACCAGCACTCGAGCGAAATTCTTTTGTATAGAATCTCATGATTCACACAGTCTTACAATTCATTCCAAATTCCTATTTAAGAATATATTTGTGAAAACTGTTAAAAGTCAATATTCTCACTTATCCAATATCGTTTACAGAAATGTAATTTGCCAGCCGATTTCGGAGCTGCTGTTGCAATGTGTAACAAAATTGAGAATAACGACGCACAATATCAAATATATAAGTTTTTAACTTCTCGGAGCGTTTTCCTCAATCACACTTTACCGACGATCAACAGAGACAAAGATGAAAATGGCGATAGGCTAAGAAATGAATAATAGAGCGCTACACTACAAGCACTTCCTACAAAATATACTTCGTTACAATTCTTGCTTCCTGATGACATCGTTCGGGGCTACATCAGTATGTTCTAACCCAAGCAACGCTGGGTTTCTCAGCTAGTAGTTGTATATTTTGGCACAATAAATATTTTTTCTGTATCTGTAAACGTTTGTTTTATGTAACCTAACGGAACTTACTTTGTGGACATACCTCGTATTTGGGAGTGGAATAGGAAAGGAAATGTCTAGTAGTGGTACTGTGTACCCTCCGCCACGCACCTTGCGGTAGATTGCGGAGTATGTATGTGGATGTAGGTGTAGAACTCTGTTTCCAGCACGTGACGTCATCGCCGCTGGCATCGTACACAGCGCTCGCCCTCACTTGTCTCGTGACTACTGTGTATCTCCCTGCTGCGTCATCGCAGGCCGTGCCCAGCCACAGAATCGAACATCTCCACCTCCGTAGCTCCAGCGCTGGCGAAATCGGCAGTAAAATCTCGGATTATAAACCCAATTACGGGGGTCGTCCATCGGGAAGATAGGAAGTGGCCACGGCGCTGGCCCGAGATAAAAATCGCCAGTGGAGGCACGGGCTCGGCCGACAACGTGTCTAATGACGCGTCCAGCGAAAACACGGGCCGCGTTTATTGTGGTTATAAAAAAATTCCGCTCTATAAAATGGCGGCTATCAGGAGCTGTAAACGCGGACGTGGCCAGTCGGGAGCATAAAAAACTCGTGTCGCGCAGATAGTGACGGGGTGGGGCGGACATGTAAAAATGTGCAGGGTTGGGGGTGAGTTAGGGGGAGAGAGGGGCTACCTTTTGTGTCCGGTAGGCACAAAGGCCCGTGTGTGACCGTGGATGCATGTCCTGCGCTCTTCGGAAATTTGCGCTGTCGGGAGAAAACTGATCCCATGCCCTGATTGGAAGCGTCTCTTCTGCAGTCTCGTCATGATGGCAGCTGGACACCGAAACTTAGCGGCAAAACACAAACAATACCTTCACTGCGCGATAGCAATGGTAATACTACCGATGACAGTACTGCTAAGGCAGACTTACTAAACACAGCTTTCCGAAATTCGTTTACCAAAGAAAACGAAGTGAACACTCCAGAATTCAAAGTAAGAACAGCTGCCAGCATGCGAAACTTAGATGTTCAAATGTTTGTAAAGTCTATGGGACTTAACTACGGGGTCATCAGTTCCTAAACTTACAAACTACTTATCAACTACCTAAGACTAAGGACGGCACAAATATCCATGCCCGATGGGGGATTCGAACCCCCGACCGTAGTGGCCGTGCAGACCGTGACTGGAGCGCCTTAGTCCCTTCAGCCACCGCGGCCGGCACTAGAGCAGTAAAACAACTTAAGTCACTAAACAAAAACAAATCTTCCGGGCCTGATTGTATACCAACTACATTCCTCTCAGAGTATGCTGATGCAATAGCACCGTTCAAAAATGTCCAAATGTTTGTAGAACTTATGGCACTTAACTACGGGGTCATCAGTCTGTAAGCTTACAAACTACTTATCAACTACCTAAGAGTAAGGACGGCACAAATATCCATGCCCGAGGGGGGATTCGAACCCCCGACCGTAGTGGCCGTAATAGCTCCGTACTTAGCTATAATTTACAACCGATCACTCAGCGAAAGATCCGTACCCAAACACTGGAAAGTTGCCCAAGTTACTCCAATATTTAAGAAAGGCAATAGGAGTGATCCCCAAAATTACAGGCCTATCTCATTGACGTCGATTTGCACTAGGATTTTGGAACATATACTTTGTTCGAATATTATGAACTACCTCGAAGATAACGACCTATTAACCAATAGTCAACACGGATTCAGAAAGTATCATTCTTTCGAAACGCAGTTTGCTCTTTATTCACATGGAGTGATGAATTCCATCTACAAGGGAACTCAAATCTATTCCATATTTCTGGATTTCCGGAAGGCTTTTGACACTGTACCCCACAAGCGGCTTCTAATGAATTTGCGTGCTTATGGAATATCTTCCCAATTGTGCGATTGCATTCACGATTTCCTATCGGAAAGGACATAGTTCGTTGTAATTGACGGTAAGTCATCGAGTAAAACAGAAGTGATATCTGGCGTTCCACAGGGAACCGTTATACGTCCCCTATTCTTCCTTGTGTTCATAAACGATTTAGGAAACAATCTGAATAGCCCACATAGGCTGTTCGCGGATGATGCTGTCGTTTATCGGTTAGTGAAGTCAACAGATGGTCAAAAGCAACTGCAAAGCGATTTAGATATAATTTCTACTTAGTGCGAAAATTGGCAATTGACACTAAATAAAGAAAAGTGTGAAGTAATACACATGGCCAATAAAAGAAATCCGCTGAACTTCAATTACGCGATAAATCAGTCAAACCTTAAGGTCGTAAATTCTACCAAATACCTAGGGGTTACAATTACGAACAAATTAGACTGGAGAGAACACACAGAAAATATTGTGGGGAAGGCGAGCCAAAGATTACGTTTCATTGGCAGAACGCTTCGAAGATGCACCAGCTCCACCAAAGAGACTGCCTACATCACACTTGTGCGTCCTCTCTTGGAGTACTGTTGCCCCTTGTGGGACCCTCACCAGGTGGGACTGACGGAAGACATTGAATGGTTCAGAGAAGGGCAGCTCGTTTTGTTTTATCACGTTACGGGGGGAAAGCGTACTGAAATGTTGCACGAATTGGGGTGGAAATCATTAAAAGAAAGACGTTATTCATTGCGGCATGATCTGTTTGCGAACTTTCATTCACCGACTTTTACTTCTGAATGTGAAAATATTTTGCTAGCACCCACCTACTTAGGGAGACATGACCACCCGAACGAAATAAATCAGATCGTAAACGGAACGATTTAGATGTTCTTTCTTCCTGCACGCTATTAGAGAATGTAACGGTAGAGAAAAGTTATGAAAGTGGTTAATGAACCCTCTTCCAGGCACTTAAATGTGATTTGCAGGGTATCTATGTAGATGTAGAATGTAATTGATTTTATTTTCTCGGACGACGTCCTGTCTATATGGGAGACCCTCAGCATGGCAAATTTTTTCCTAGATAAGAAATGATACATGTACAAATTCATAAATAAATAAGTAACTGAAATACCTGTATGTTTCCTGTGCTTACCAAATTTCACCCGAATTTCAGCACCGATCGACATAATCGACTGCTACTTTCTTATGCAAATTTCATTCGTTTAATATCTCAGACCACTTCTGCTACATTTGAGATAAACTGGTAACGAAAAATCAGTAGCGGACACTATCCCACTTTTCAGAGAATTGGCAAGTCATAGGCCACAAACGGAGTACGAAGGAAGGACTCTGGAAATGATTTAAGAGTGAGGTAAGCTACTGTACGTTGTCTGTAGTATGTAAGGGTCTCTGCGCTACAGCGGTTGCTTATTATGGCTAGAGTACCATATTTGAAGTCAGCTTTTTAAACCGAAACGAAAATGTACCATCAGTCCATCCGGCATAATCATGCCAAATCGAAAACAACAGGCCGTGCCACAATTCCGAACTTGTTTGGAATGAGAAGTAAAGGCAACCTCAGGTTCGGCGCTAAATACCCAGTTCTATGCATTTTACTGTTGTGCTTATATGTGCAAGTATCTATCTTTTTAATAGAAATTTAATATAAATACCAGCTCGCCTAGACGGCAAGTTTAACACTTAGAGTGCCGCGCCCGTAATATTACGTTCTGTGTGTCTTTGCGAGAACTGCCGCGCCCGTAATATTACGGACGGCTGTTCTCAAACGAAGTCTAGCTTTCGCGCGCATCATTATCCGTACGGCAATTATCAGAAGGGAGGCAAACCGTTGCAGTAGACACCTCTGCCACTAGGAGGCGCCACAAAGGTGTTCACTTTACTAAACAAGGGTTTGTGTCAGTTGACTGTGAGACATCAGGGCGAGCGTTAGACGCAACATTTCAAACAGTAGGCCTTTGCGCGACGCCGAGATTCGCCGCATTCTTGATGAATCGTAAGATGATCTGAGTGATGTTTTTGATGGCAATGACACGGATGAAGATCCAACTTATGCTGAATCAGGATCAGGTAATATAATTGCTTTCACGAGTGGATGGAACACATTTCCTGGAAAGAATACCCATTCCACCAGGGAAGAAGAAGGCACAAAAGACTTGTAGAGTGTGCTCAGAGAGGGGCAAGAAAGAAGCAGGAGTCGCCAGAAGGAAGGATACTTCACTCCAGTGTGCAGTGTGCAAAGTGGGGTTTTGTGTCCAGCCCTGCTTCCAGCTATACCACTCAAAAAAGAACTATTTGCACTAAAAGCCGTTTGCTGATGTTTAATATTCATGATATTTGCATGTAATCACATCAAAATTGCTATGCATATTAATAAATAGTCGATAATACGAAAAAACAATTTTTTACCTACCCGAAAAGAGCGTTTCTTGTTTTGATTGTTGTGATGAAGGCTTACAAACCAGGGAAATGTACGGGGGCAAGTATTTGATGAGGAAATAATAAGGTTTATTCCTGACCAAGAAAAATATATTAATGATTATTCCTCAATCTGTACCAACAGGACGAAATACTGTAAAAATGGTCGGCACTGGGGGAAGTCGGTTCGCATATATGGCTGGCACTCAAAGTGTTAAACGGCGATTCCGCTGTATATTTGTAACTATAGCCTTACATTGTACACCAAAGTAACACGGTTCTACCTTTTTTTTTTTCCAGGTGAGTATTTCTTGACAAAAGACGTTATCCTCGGTGAGTACGTGTGTTTTCGGGGCGCAACTCCGCAGTCTCTTCGATGGTGAGTACATTTTCCACATTACGTTTATATTCTTCCATACATCCGACTACCACACGTTGTTGAATATTATGAGGTCTTTAAAGAGAGATTTTACGAGGTCCGAAACGTTTGATACCGCAACACAGGGGTGTTTACGATGACGCTTTGGGGCTACAGGACACGAAAGTAGCTCATACGAGACGTATTAAAAAAGTAAGGTGACGCCATATTTTTGTGAAGAAAATATCTATTTATTAATGATTATTCACGTTGTCTCCTTCAAATTAATGCCCTTCAGATACCATACTCTTGTGCTAACAATTCTTACAATCTTCGCAGCACTTCTTATCAGCACTTTTTGGTACAGCTTTCAATACTTCTAGCGATGCAAATTTTATTACTTCAGTCGTTGCAGATTCCCCATCTTTCATAGGTTCCTTCACTTTTGGCAACAGGAAAAAGTCTCAAGTGCTCAAATCCGGAGAGTATGGTGGCTGTGGCATGATTGTCGTTTTTTGTTTTTTGTGTTTCTTTTTTTTTTGGCAGAAAAGGGAAAAAAATATCTTCTGTAAGCAACAATGCAGGTGCAATGTCGTGATGGAAAACACATCAATCGTTTTCCCCATAATTTCGGACGTTTTTGCGTATTGCTTCTCACAAACGGCGCATAAGATCAACGTAATACTCCTTATTGATCGTACGTCCTTAAGGCAAAAATTAATGATATGCTACTCCCCCCCCCTCTATTTTAAAAGAACAGTGATGGAAACTTTAATATTTGACGAATCTTGGCTGGCCTTTCTCTGTGTTAACTCTCCGGGATGCTTCCATTGGGACGATTTGGTTTTGGATTCGACGTCATTACCGTTTTAGGGAAATCAGGATCATCACTGACGTCATCCAATAGCTGCTGACGGTTGCTCTTGCTACGGTTTTCCTGGTCAAAATTGGGAAGTTTAAACAAATGAAAAAAACACAGTTTTGTGTATGTTCTACGAGTTCATTTTTGTTAACTTAACCGGTTTTTCGATTATAAAGGCTATCTAAAGAGTTTTGACATACACAAAATTGTGTTTCTTCATTTATTTGATTATGTTCTACCAAGAACCAAGGGAAGAATCAACCAAAAAGTTGAAGTTTTGTAACAAATTTCGATAACACGTCGCAAGCCCAAAAAATCCGAAAAAATGCATGATTTATCCAGTATATTGTCGTCTGCATTTGTGTTGAACAGGTTACAAAGAGCAACAAACATGCTATGTAATACATACTTACAGGCAAATGTAATACGCAAATAATCGTAAACAATGTATTATAGTGGAACTTGAATTTCTTGTCCTATTCATTATTACACCACTATCTATAAGAGTGACCAACATGTTCAGCTACAGGCATGGGCAGATAAAATGGTGTAGTAGTTATTGATTACAGCTGAACCCTTTATTTGAAATACATAGAAATTACACGAAGATAAATTGTTGTTGTTGTTGTTGTGTTCTTCAATCCGCTGACTGGTTTGATGCAGCTCTACACGCAGCCTATCCTGTGCAAGCCTCTTCAACTGAGAATACGTAGCGGACCTACATCCTTTTGAATCTGCTTACTGTATTCGTCCCTCGGTCTCCCTCTACGATTTTTACCCCACACGCTTCCTTCTAATGCTAACGTGAAAATTGCGCACTGTTTTCTGCACCATGTTTCAACTTCCATCCTTCGATGCGCAAATGTGGTTGACACTAACATTTAAAGTCAGAACTACAGCACTGTTTCATTCCCTTTTGGCGAAACCTTGCGTTTTGTGATGATATTATAATTCTGTCAGAGACAGCAAAGGATCTGTAGGATCAGTAGAACGGAATGGACAGTGTGTTGAAAGGAGCATATAGACGGCTGCTGTGGCCGAGCGGTCTGCGACGTGCCAGTCACGGTCTGCACGGCCACTGCGGTCGGGGGTTCCAATCCCTCCTCGGGCGTGGATGTTTGTGCCGTCTTTAGTATTAGATAGTTCATAAGTAGATTAAAATTGTGTGCCGGAACCGGGTCTCGAACCTGGGACCTTTGCATTTCGCGGGCAAGCGCTCTATCGACTGAACTACCCCGGCACGACTCACGATGCCGTCTCACAGCTTTACTTCCGCCAGTACCTCGCCTCCTACTTTCCAGCTCAGTCGGTAGAGCGCTTCCCGCGAAAGGCAAAGGTCCCAGGTTAGAGTCCCGGTTGCGGCACAGAATTTTAATCTGCTAGGAAGTGTCACATCAGCGCACACTCCGCTGCAGAGTGAAAGTTTCATTCTAGTTCATAAGTAGTTTGTAGGTTTAGGGACTGATGAACCCGTAGCTAAGTCCCATAAGCTATACAAACGTATGAACATTTTAGGATAAAATAAGATTAATATTAACGAGAGCAAAACAAGAGTAATGGAATGCAGTCCTAGAAAATCAGGCGATGCTGAAGGAATTAAATTAGATAGCGAATGAATAAAGATGGTAAATGCGTTTTCTTACTTGGGTAGTTAAATCTAAACTGTTCTTTATTAATGAGACCCATTTTATTGTAATTTTAGTAGGCATTTTAACTTTAAACAGTTGTTTATTAATGAGACTCATTTTATAGTAATTTTAGTAGCACAGTAGCCCACTAGGCCGCGCTGTTCCAACAGGGTGCTCCGCGCGCACGAGCGCTCACTGTGTTAGCTGCGGTAGTGGGGGAAGATGACGTCACGCAAGCCAGTACTCGCCGGGAAAACCGCTCTATTAGTTACAGTCGGTGTATACTCGTGACGACAAAAATCTCTGGTCTCGAAAGCCCAGTGCGTACATCTTTAGAAGAACTGTACCTCCTCACTGACTGACGGACGTCTGCAATGTATAGTGTGTCACAATACACTTGTTTAAGTGGGAAAAAAAAGGTCATCACAATCGTCTCCATGCTGTTGCTGTTGTACATTGGGTACAAAGAGAAGCTTGCAAGGAACTGACACACACACACACACACACACACACACACACTTACACACACACACCCAGCTATCTTGTCCACCCAAAATATCTCTGTAACAATAACAGCTATTGGAAAACGACTTTAACCGGTATCAATGTACGGCTGGGACCCATGAATGTACATATTTGGAAACAATATTCCTTCAAACCATCTTGATTGCAAATTTTTTATTAGTTAATGACGCGTTTCGCCCTTTAGCAGGACATCTTCAGATTATCTGCGTGACAGAATTTACACAAAATTACAAGGCGGAATTACAAACGGTTATAATGGTACATAGGCTTATTTTGTGTTAAGAAGACAGTATAAATGGTAAACAAAGCTTACAATGCGCTCTCCGTGGTGTGCCACCGTAAGTTGTTATTGCTGTGTTTCTATTTTCCAGGAATGTTTTTTGGATTTCCTTTGTGGCCCTACAAATGTACGGGTAACAACGAATTACAATTGGAACATACTCGGTAAAGATGTGTGAAACATAAAACCGATTTTTAAGATTACCTTAATCGAAGCGGTGGTCTCTGGTGATACAAGATAAGCCCATGTTTACAATTGCGCTCACGGGCGTGGTGTGCTGCTCCGCCGACTTGTACAGACTAAGGGAATGTGGGTAGGGAGCGACATAGGAAGCAGATGTATAAGACGGGACGGATGAAATCTAGCTATCTTAATACAAATTTATCGAAAGGGAGGTTATTAAGCAGGACAGAAGTTTATAATTTATGTTGGTATTTGTAAATGAGAGGAATTTTATTTGAACAGAGACATTGGCATGCAAAGATCAAACATTCCTAATTATTATGATGTCTCTGTTCCATCATCAGTGGGATATTTGTTAAATCTGTAAGTATAAAATATTTACAATGTACATCGAAGTTTACGATTCGAAAAGATTCATGAAAAATGCAAGAAATATGGTTTACCTGGCGTTTTTTCATTTTATGTTTCCGAGTGAAACATTCCAGTACTTTATGGCCTGCCATCTGCAAACAAATTGCGTTTTTGAGGGACTTACGTTTTATGAGAACAGTGAAATTTATGTTTTTAACTGCTGTTTCCTTTTCTGTTTGCATATGTTACTGTTTAGTTTCTCTATCATTTGTGTGTCATAGACATTTTCAATTGCTATTTGTTTTATTACAGTTGTGTCTAATTTTGTTTGCTCATAGGATATTCTGTTTAATGTGTGGAGCATGGATCTAGAGCTTTTCATGAATTTCATCGAATGGTAAACTACAGTGTACATTGTAAATATTTTATACTTCAGATTTAATAAATATACCACTCATGATGGAACAAAGGTTCCGAAACATGTTTGGGAATAAGTAAGAAACATAATTGTTTCCAAAAAAAGGCGGACCCTATCCCATTTAGTGTCATCTAGCTAATTCACTTTTATAAATGTAGTAGTCGATGGAATACAAATGTAATTTACTTACAAACTTTATGCCCTCATTGGAACTCGAAAATCAAACGTTATGAAATTGTTAAAAATCGTTCTGAATACCCCTGCAGTGCACTAAACATTCATTTACTTTCAGACATTCGTTCTTCACTGGGCTGTAAATTGCTTTACACGTTTCAGGAGTTACTGTGCTTAATACACACTGCGGTATTCCACTACCGTACTGCAAGCTAGAATAGCTGTCTCCAGTAGCAAGAACTCGCAGTACCGCTGTAACCCTGTCTTCTGCACATATATCGTTATTATACTTTGTAATGAGAGCAGCCACTTCACTAAGTAATGAGTTCTGGCATCAGTTGTGATGTAATTTATATATCACTTGGCGTCCTCTGGTTACAACCCCGTAACAATTTTTCTGAATAATTTTGTTCTCACGATGTTGGAGGCACTTTTCATTCAAGTACGTTCCCTCGCTTATCATCGTCCAAATGTCCAGCATTATAATTGTGATAGTAGCAACCTGAAGCGCATAACAAGTTTTTAGTGTTCCATAGATCATGATACACCTCGTAATGATGTGGAACGTATCAGGTTAATGAAAGGTGTCTTTACAAATCATTACTTTGTACTAAATATTATATGACACAATATATATAGCGTATATATTTTTTTTATTTTTATTTTTTTTCATTTTTTTTTCATATTTACTAAGCTATATCTAAAAATTCATCTGTAGTGTAGAAGGAGTCGCCGTTCAGAAATGCTTTTAATTTATTTTTAAATGCTAGTTGCCTATCTGTCAGGCATTTGAAGCTGTTTGGTTGGTGACCAAAGACTTTTATGGCAGCATGATTCACCCCTTTCTGTGCCAAAGCTAGATTTAACCTTGAACAGTGAAGATCATTCTTTCTCCTAGTGTTGTAGTTATGTACACTGCTATTGCTTTTGAATTCGGTGGGATTGGTAATAACAAATTTCATAACTGAATATATATACTGTGAAGCTACTGTGAAGATCCCTAGCTCTTTAAATAAGTGTCTGCAGGATGATCTTGGATGGGCTCCAGCAATTATTCTCATTACACGCTTTTGTGCAATGAATACTTTTTTACTCAATGATGAGTTACCCCAGAAAATGATGCCATACGAAAGCAGAGAATGAAAATAGGCATAATAGGCTAATTCGTGAGATGTATATTACCAAAATTTGCAATTACGCTAATAGCATAAGTAGCTGAACTCAAACGTTTCAGCAGATCTTCAATGTGTTTTTGCAGTTCAACGCATCATCAATGCATACACCTAAAACTTTTGAATATTCTACCTTTGTCAATAACTTGTTATATCTCTGGCCCACAGTGTTAGAAATGCCGAAAGATATCTTGTGTAAGAAATAAGTAAATAATCAATTACAGTGTTTGAACTGTCCTTTCACATTATGCCAATATTCTTCCTTTGCTACAGATTTCTGATCACAGTCTATATTTATTAATGGTGTCATTGCATTTACTGTACGGAAATGTATGTACTGTGTTTTATCAAAATTTAAAGATAGTTCATTTCCTGAGAACCACTTAAGGATTTTCTGAAAGACGCCGTTTACAATTTCTCCAGTTAGTTCTTGTGTGTCAGGTAAGATAACTATACTTGTATCATCAGCAAAAAGAACCAGCTCTATATCTTCATGGATACAGAATGGCAAGTCATTAATATGTATTAAGAACAGCAAAGGGCCCAAGACCGAACCTTGTGGCACCCCATTTTTGATTGTTCTCCAGTTTGAGGAATCAGCTGTTTTTTGCAGATCACCCAGTCTATGCATGTGATGGAGCAGAAATTAAGATAGTGTGAAGTGTGTGTGAAGTAATACACATGACCACTAAAAGAAATCCGCTGAACTTCAATTACGCGATAAATCAGTCAAACGTTAAGGTCGTAAATTCTACCAAATACCTAGGAGTTACAATTACGAAAAACTTTGACTGGAGAGAACACATAGAAAATATTGTGGTGAAGGCGAATCAAAGGTTACGTTTCATTGGCAGAACGCTTCGAAGATGCACCAGCTCCACCAAAGAGACTGCCTACATCACACTTGTGCGTCCTCTCCTGGAGTACTGTTGCCCAGTATGGGACCCTCACCAGGTGGGACTGACGGAAGACATTGAGAAGGTTCAGAGGACAGCTCGTTTTGTTTTATCACGTTACGGGGGGGGGGGGGGGACGTCACGGAAATGTTGCACGAATTGGGGTGGAATTCATTAAAAGAAATACGTTATTCATTGCGTCGTGATCTGTTTGCGAAGGTTCACTCACTGACTTTTACTTCTGAATGTGAAAATATTTTGCTAGCACCCACCTACTTAGAGAGACATGACCATCCCAATAAAATAAGAGAAATCAATTCGAAAACGGAACGATTTAGGTGTTCTTTCTTCTCGCGCGCTATTAGAGAATGGATCGGTAGAGGAAAGTTATGAGAGTGGTTAATGAACCCTCTGCCAGGCACTTAAATGTGATTTGCAGAGTACCTACGTAGATGTAGATGTAGAATATAAGGAATTACTTGGAGTGACAGGAAACCGACAAGGAGGTCAGGAGCTGACGACGTAGCGGTGAACGTAGAGAGAGAGAGAGAGAGAGAGAGAGAGAGAGAGAGAGAGAGAGAGAGAGAGAAGGAAGAGACCGGGAAGTGTGTCCAGGTGGTTGGGTGGATTGTGGAGCGAGGCAGTCAGCTGTCTGCCCCTCCTGCAGGCGCCGCAGTGTACCGACTGGACGCTGGGAGGCTATCATCCCTCATGGAGGCAGGAACTTTGCCCAGGCTGACCGCCTGCCAGTGGAGGTTTCTGGACACCAGGTGAGTCTCAATGACGGCTGCTGCAACTCGTCGGCGACGAAAGAGGTGAGCACCTACCAAGTTTTCTACAACTCTGTTCACTTATGTGTTGTTGTTGATGTTGTTGTTGATGATGATGATAACAATGATGATGATGATGAGAATATATTCTCAACTCTCAGCCTCAGCTTATTCCCCAGTACTCGACATATTAGTAGACTTGCGCATAATAGTTCACGATCGGGAGCGCTCACTTTACTTCGCGACTGGTGCGATCTAGTTCGTTCGTTTAGTTCACCCGCTCCCAGTGACGGATGAGCGGCGTGGTCTGCGCGTGCAGGTAGATGGAGAAGTTCCCCCACCTAGCTGCTTCATGCGCTTGCTGCTTGAGCCGCTAACGATATCACGCAAACCAAAAGAAACAATTTGTGGATAATTTCTCGCGTTTAGGTTTAGAGTTATCTCTATATCTTGGCATTATGGAATTTATTAGACAGATTTTGCAGAGTGCAGAATATTGCAAAGCATAAATTTTGTAGTACTGAACTATGTAATCTAGCAGGCAGACGCTCACCTCGAAATGGCTCTCATCAGCAGAAGGCAAACACGTGATTTTTAATTCTGCTGCGCGCCCTCTTCGCTATTGCCCGTCGGTCTTCGGAAAAGAATCCAACGAACTAATAAGCGAGATACGTTTGGCATAATAGTTCGCTACCGGTAATGCATGTTTTAGTTCGCGATCGATTGCACATATTTTTGTTCGCTACCGATCGCGCTTTTTTTTTAGTTCGTGACTGACTGCGCATATTTTAGTTCACGACCGGTAGCTCTCCTTTTAGTTCGCAGCTTGGCCGAGAAGTAGGTCGCTCTTTTTAGTTCGTCCGCTCTTTTTATCTTGTGCTACCGTTACTAAACGAGGTCTTTCTTTTGTTATGACAACTTTTTTATATAATCGGTGTTGCCCAGGCGTGTGCTATTACCCGTATTTTGGGCAATTAGACATCAGATACTTAAGCAAATAAACCAGTTATTTAGTTTACACTATGGAATGGGGGTTATATTTAGACACTGCTGAATACCTTAGGAAAGAAAATTTGCGGCAGTAAACTATGAAACTACAGCTGAGCTGCATCTCAGTTCGAAATGACGGCAACTGGCAGAAGGGAATCACGCGATTCTGCGCGCTCTCGCGTCCTCTCGCTGTTCCCCGCGAGTCTTTGGAAAAGGAGCGGACGAACTAAGAGACGAGGGATCTGCGAACTAGTTCGCGTAGTTCGCCAGTGGGAGCGCTCTTCCGAACTAGTTCGTTCGCGAACTACACAAGACTACATATTAGAAACCAATGTTGGGATCGTATTCGAGAGTCGATTAGTTTCTATGGATAAAGACAAAATGACGATGTAACTGCAATTCGCGTAAGCAGAGAATCCAAAATCGCTTGTTTGAAACTTGTAAAGTCCCACCTGAACTGTTAAAATAACATCAACTACTGACGCCACTACAGTTGTGTGTAAACGGAGGTTTACACGTTGCCATTAACAAGGAAATTACTTAGGCTCGAACAAACAGAAATACACCAAAATCGTACGAGAGATAATGTAAAGATCCCTTATTGCACTAGTGATTTGCAATTCCGTGAAACAACTTACAAGGAAAGCACTTTGGCTCGAACAAACAAAAAAACACCAAAGTAGCATGAGAGATAATGTAAAAATCCCTTATTACACTAGTGATACTCCCGCATCTGCAAAACTCTGCAGTCGTCTGTTAGAGGCCTCTGCGTGTGCCATGCCGCATTGCACTTTGACCTGTCGGTTCGCCAGTAGGGACGGTGCAGTGTGCCTCCGAAGTTGCGTTTTGTGACGTTATTTGTGTGGTGAAGCGTCAGATGGGGCGGCGATTGCTAATCAATCCTGCTTATGTATTCTTAGACCATCCCTATGGGTCTTTGTTTACAGTTCGTTATCTGCAACTATATGGCACTTAAAGATAAATCTGAAGCATTGAATAAAAATTTGTGGTGCGACCGGGAATCCAACCCAGACCTCCATGCTTACTGGGCAGAAGTCCTACGGCTTGACCACCGCATCACTCGTGATTTAGGCACCTCGGAATAATTTAAGTACGACTTTCCTCCACGTCACAAACTTTAATTCAGCTTTTTTGTTCCAGAGATAATTGCCACTACTGCCAAGGCTCTCCATGCAGCGGAATAGCACCTCGGCAATGAATATATTGGAACATTCCTGTTTAAGGTGATGTAAATATCTATGTAATCCCTGAGACGGAATTTCGTCTCGAATACATCAAAGACATTAAAGATAAATTGAACTGAAATTTGTGAAGCGACCGGGAATCCATTGGCGAGGAGCTATTCCGCTGCATGGAGAGCCTTGGCGGTAGTGGAAATGTTCTATGGAACACAGAGGCTGTATTAAAGTTAGTGACGTGAAGGAAATCGTGCTTATACTATTCCGAGGCCCCTTAATCGCTAGTGATGCACTGGTCTAGCGGTATGCCGGGCGTTGTGGTAAGGGGGTAAACGCCCTCTGTAATAAAAAAAACAGCTGAGCCATATATTCAACGAACAACCAAGAACGAACTGAATCAACGACCGCAAACCAAAGATCTACCTACAAAAGCGGTAAGACGTTTAACTAGTAAGGATGGAGGCCCAGGTTCGATTCCCGCTCGCTTCAAAAATTTTAATTCAATGCCTCAGATTTATCTTTAATGTCTTTGACATATTCGAGACGAAAATCCGTCTAGATATTATATATTTCTATTTACATTGATATATGGCACTTATTTACAAAACTGTTTGTTGCTGAAATATTTGATCTGCTTTCATGTGTTGTTTTAAGGTTAGGTCTACTCCTTAATTTTATGTGAATGGCATCAATGGAATCAAAATTCGAACCGCCAACCCTCAACACAGTCAACTGTCAACTCCACCCATCATCATGACTAGATTCAAACTTACCACTCAAAACACAATCAGCTGTCTGCTCCATCCGCCATCTTCATTTTAACAGTTCATAAACAGTAACAGTGAACACTAAAGTAGTCCTATTGTGCTTCTCTAGTCCACCGATGAAAACACCAACATATAAAAGTTGAACATATTTGATTAACAAACAACACACACACACACACACACACACACAGAGAGAGAGAGAGAGAGAGAGAGAGAGAGAGAGAGAGAGAGAGAGAGAGAGAGAGATATTCCATTCACATAAAATTAAGTAGTAGATCTAACCTTAAAACAACACAAGAAAGCAGATCAATTATTTCAACAACAACAGTTTTGTAAATAAATGACAAATGGTTGCAGATGACGAGCTATAAGCAGAGATCGACAAATTATAATTAACAGGATGAACTTGTAATAACTGTAAAAACTAAAAATATTTTCTGTTGTTCATTTGAAAGCAATAAAAAGGACCCACTGTTCATACTCCAACTGTAGTGAAACAGGTATGAGCATATTTTTGTTGTTGTTCAAGCCTCTTCAACTCCACATAAGACCGGCAACCTACATCTAACTGAATCTGTTTACTGTATCCATCTCTTGGTCTTCCTCTGCGGTTTTTTACACCACACACTTCCCTCCAACGCTAAATTCACAATCCCTTGATATCTAAGAATGTGTCCATTCTTTTAGTCAACGTATGCCAGAAATTACTTTTCTCCCTAATTCTGTTCAGTACCTCCTCATTAGTTATGCGATCCACCCACCTAATCTACAGCATTCTTCTGTAGCACCACATTTCAAAAGTCTCTATCTTCTTCCTGTCCGCACAGTTTATCGTCCATGTTTCACTCCAATACAAGGCAACAGTCCACAGAAATACCTTCAGAAAGGACTTCCTTACACTTAAATTAATATACTATGTTCACAGTTTTTTCTTTTTCAAAAACTCTTTTCTTCCCATTGCCATTCTGCATTTTATATCCTCTCTACTGCGACCATCATGTGTTATTTTACTGCCCAAGTAACAAAACTCATGTACCTCCTTTATTGTTTCGTTAGCTAATCTAATTCCTTCAGCATGACCTGATTTTTTTAGACTGCACTCCATTACCCTTGTTTTGCTCTTGTTAATGTTCATCTTATATGCACCTTTCAGCACACTGTCCATTCCGTTCAATTGCTCTTCCATGTCCTTGGGTATCTCTGACAGTATTACTATGTCGTCGGCAAAACGCAATGTTTTTAATTCTTCGCCCTGAACTTTAATCCCTTCTCCAAATTTCTTCTTACTTTCCTTTATAGCTTTTTCAGTATACAAATTGAATAACATTGGAGAAAGACTACAACCCTGCCTTACTCCCTTCCCAACCTCTGCACCCCTTTCATGCCCTTCATGACCTTACGCTCCCTACATTTTACTCCTGCTTGCTTCAGAATTTGAAAGAGTTTATTCCAATCAACATTGTCGAATCCTTTGACAAATCTACAAATGCTAGCAATGTAGGTTTGCCTTTTCTTAATCTATCTTCTAAGACCAGCCGTAATGTGAGTATTGCCTCTCGTGTTCCTACATTTCTTCTGAACCCAAACTGATCTTCCCCGAGGTCAGCTTCTACCAGCTTTTGCATCCTTCTGTAAATAATTCGTGTTGAAATTTTGCACGTGCATACAAAATCAAAACAAAAAGCAGTTTTTTGATCAAGGAAGATCCTCATCGAAAGCAACTAAACATGAAGTATTACTGTGTGATGTTTAAAATTTATGTGATTGTTTTAAATGTAGTACTACATAACATATTACAGTTATTTAAATTTTTTGTATTTCACTGTTGTATATGGGGCGAATCAGGGTGAGAGGTTCATCCTTATATTTGTGATACTAGTGGCCATTTTGAACGAAAAGCTTCTACTAATCCTATGTCCTTTTGTTAACCGTTTTCGCATAACCCAATGACAACAGCTAGGAATGCGAAAAGTGCAGGTGACAGTAACTTAAATTTCTGTTGGGTTATGGTTTTTAATTGTGTACGTTTTCTCACAGAATATGTTAAAACAGTCCAGTCTCAACTTAAGTGCATTTTGCTGCTCTTGAAGACAGGTGTTGTGTAGCCTATGGGAGCTCAGCTCTGCAACGCAACAGAACTCTAGATCGATTACACAACACCTGTCTGCAAGAGCAGTAGAAATCATCGATGTTGACGGTAGACTGTTTGAACATCTGAGGAGCATCGTATCAAATCGTATTATGTCCAAGAAACTAAATTCTGGTGGCCGCGGTGGCCGAGCGTTCTGTGGCGCGTCAGTCACAGTCTGCACGGCCACTACGGTCAGGGGTTCGAATCCCCCCTCGGGCATGGATATTTGTGCCGTCCTTAGCGTTAGCTAGTTCATAAGTAGTTTGTAAGTTTAGGGACTGATGACCCCGTAGTTACGTCCAATAAGCTCGACAAACATTTGAACTAAATTTTACAGGAGAAGCAAAAAACTGAGTACTCGTAACTTGAGGAACATTTCATAAATTTTAAAATTTTGCAGCTATTTTATTTGAGGTGTACTTCTGTGTATGTGAAAAAGTAGAATATATTTCCTGTTGAGTTCTTGAAATTTAAAGAAAATGTGCTGGTTTTAATATGCTTTGATCCAATAATTTGTGAAATATACAAATAAATATACAGACGACTAAGAAATGAGATTGACAGGAAGTGCAAAATGGCTAAGCAGGCGTGGCTAGAAGGCAAATGTAAGGATGTAGAAGAATGTATAAATAGGGGAAAAATAGATACAGCCTACCGGAAAATAAAAGAAACATTTGGCGATAAGAAAAACAGCTCTATGAATATCAAGGACACTGATGGAAAACCAGTTCTAAGCAAAGAAGGGAAAGCTGAAAGGTGGAAAGAGTATATGGAGGGGCTCTACAAAGGAAATGAACTTCGAGACACTATTGTAGGGCGGGAAGAGGATGTAGATGAAGATGAAATAGGAGATACTCTACTGAGAGAAGAATTCGACAGAGCCCTGAAAGACCTAAGTCGAAACAAGGCCCCTGGAGTAGATGACATTCCCTCAGAGCTACTGAAGTCTCTGGGAGAGCCAGCCATGACAAGACTATTTGAACTGGTGTGTAGGATGTATGAGACAGGCGAAATGCCCTCAGACTTTAAGAAAAATGTTATAATCCCCATTCCAAAGAAAGCAGGTGCAGACAGGTTTGAAAACTACAGAACCATCAGTTTAATAAGTCATGGTTGCAAAATATTAACACGAATTATTTACAGAAGGATGGAAAAGCTGTTAGAAGCCGACCTTGGGGAAGATCAGTTTGGGTTCAGGAGAAATGTAGGAACACGGGTGACAATACTCACTTTACGGCTTATCCTAGAAGATATATTAAGAAAAGGCAAACCTACATTTCTAGCTTTTGTAGATTTGGAGAAGGCTTGTGACAATGTTGATTGGAATAAACTCTTTCAAGTTCTGAAGCAAGCAGGAGTAAAATGTAGGGAGTGTAAGGTTATTTACAACTTGTACAAAAACCAGACAGCGGTTGTCAGAGTTGAAGGGCATGAAAGGGATGCAGTGGTTGGAAAGGGAGTAAGACAGGGTTGTAGCCTTTCCCCAATGTTGTTCAATTTGTACATCGAGTAAGCTATAAAAGAAAGCAAGGAGAAATTTGGAGAAGGAATTAAAGTTCAGGGGGAAGAATTAAAAACATTGCGTTTTGCCGACGACATAGTAATTCTGTCAGATACAGCAAAGGACCTGGAAGAGCAATTGAACAGAATGGACAGTGTGCTGAAAGGTGCATATAAGATGAACATTAACAAGAGTAAAACTAGGGTAATGGAGTGCAGTGTAAGAAAATCAGGTGAGGCTGAAGGAATTAAATTAGGTAACGAAACAATAAAGGAGGTAGATGCGTTTTGTTACTTGGGCAGTAAAATAACAAATGATGGTCGCAGTACAGAGGATATAAAATGCAGAATGGCAATGGGGAGAAAAGCGTTCTTGAAAAAGAGAAATTTGTTAACATCGAATATTGATTTAAACCTAAGGAAGTCCTTTCTGAAGGCATTTGTATGGAGTGTTGCCTTGTATGGGAGTGAAACATGGACGATAAACAGTGCGGACAGGAAGAGGATAGAGGCTTTTGAAATGTGGTACTACAGAAGAATGTTGAAGATTAGGTGGGTGGATCACGTAACTAATGAGGAGGTACTGAACAGAATTGGGGAGGAAAGGAATTTCTGGCATACCTTGAGTAAAAGAAGGGATAGATTGGTAGGACACATTTTTAGACATCAAGAAATTGTGAATTTAGCGTTGTAGGGAAGTGTGTGGGTTTAAAACCGCAGAGGAAGACCAAGAGATGGATACAGAAAGCAGATTCAGAGAGATGTAGGTTGCCGTTCTTATGTGGAGATGAAGAGGCTTGCTCAGGATAGGGTATTGTGGAGAGCTGCATCAAACCAGTCTCCGGACTGAAGACCACAACAACAACACAAATAAAAAATGACTATTGTGATAGATATATAACTAAGCTATTTTGGAATAACATTAACTGCCTCAGTTTTAAGTTGATGGGCACGTTTGGTTTTCTTTCCCTTCTATCGGCTTCCCGTTGAATGATCACGAACAGCATTGTCTTCCTCCATAATCGAGAAAACTACTCTCTTACACAAACTTCACAATATATCTGTGGTTATTGAATGCGTAGCATTGTTGAAAATAGCACGCCAGTTGTCAGCATAGCCAACAGAACAAAGTGACAATACTGCTTCACGCTGGACACAATACGATTTGAAACACACGCTGCAGTGGACTGAATACGATTTGAAACAACTACTAACTTACAGACGCAATTTACTTTGTTAATGAATCCGATTTGTTACATTCTGATTTCACAGCATGAAACATCGCTATGTAAACTATACAAAAATGTATCATACTCAATTTTGTCCACAGGTGGACTTAATCCGATTTGAAACGACTCTTATCATCTTATATGAGGAAACATACACAATTAAACAACTCAAAACATAACAGTAACGCAATTTACTGACACCAGCACTTTTCCCTTTTATGTTTGTTTTCATTGCTTTACACGGAAACGGTTAACAAACTGGCATACACTATCCTCCATAATTTAGTAGACACCTAGTAATTATAGATAATGGAAAGCAAATACAGTATAAAAATACATTTTGTTGTTTCTGGAATGTTTTTAACCTCTAATAATAGTGCGGAAGATGTAACAAATTTTCGATTTCTCGAAATAGCCATCCTGTGCTTTCATCACTGCCTTGAAAACTCTCGCCATGCGCTGCGTCAGTTTTTCGAAGGCTTCAGTTGGAATTAATCTCCATTCTTGCTGGCAGGACCTTTTACAATTTAGTCCCACTTATGATTCCCCGATTTCGGATCCTCCTGTCCAATTACTCCCACAGAAGCTCGATTCGGTTACAGTCAGGGGATTGGGGCGCCCATTCCATGTTTTTCAATATTTCAGGGACCTCTAGAGACTTCACACAAGCCAGACGCGTGTTTCGGGTCGTTGCCATGCTGCCAACCGTTTCCCAATCAGACGCAAACCAGATGTCTTATTATGTCGCTGGAGAATGCCATGATAATACTTTTGGATCATTGTTCCACATATTTTCAGCAAATCTCTGACTTTATTCCCTCCAAAGGTTCCCCATGCCATGACAGAACCCCCTCCATGTTTTACAGTTGGAATTACGCACTGAGGATTCAAGCGTTCATCGTCTTGTTATGGTTTTATCGTATTAATTTGTTTACGTAGTGCGTCTGTGATGTGGCGCACTATTTGGAATGGTTTTCACACTTGGGATGGAATCTGAATTAATTTTACGTAAGTAGGTTCACGGACCAAAAAGCGATTAACCAACACGTGATTCTGAATGACTATTCAAATGCTATACTTAATTCTCGTGGGAAGTAATGAAATTTTGTTATACTGTGAAGTCCAATTCATCTTGGGTATTCAACAGTTAAAGATGTGTTAATATATCCTCATGCTTAATTTAATTCTCAGACTGAGACTAGCCAGTGCAATTTATAATGAACTCTTTCAATTAATTTCGTAATGCAAAAATTGAGATGTTTATGACTATAATTCACTCTACAGCCAAACCTACACATTGTAGACGAATTGAGTTTGTATGTGGTAGTAGATATGAGTCTCCCATTGTGCACTGTGGTGGTAGAGGATTGTTAACAATAAGGGGGTGGAAGACATGGAAGTTGAAGGTTACCGACGTATGTAAAACTTTACGTGTGTGTGTCAATATTTTACTCTTCAGTAAAAACTACACAACGGAGACGAACGATCTCTCTTTGTTGTTGTAGTACAAAGTCTCCAGTTGTACACCATACCAGTTCCGTGTCGATAGCTAGAAGAGGGTGGAAGATATATTGCTTATATAAAATTCGGACTGAAGACCAGCGATGACTTTTGACACTATAAAAGCAAAGAGGTTATATACAGCGAAACCTCATGCGCATTCTTATTTTTCTGCAACAAGCGTACGAATAAAGAAAAATAAGTGCATATCGCAGTTTGAAAAATAAAACTACCAATAAAGATGCCAAAACGTAAGAAAGAAATTTCTAGATCCGTTTCTAAAAGACAGAAAAAAGCGTTCATGGGGTAAACGGCGTACAAATTGACGGCGTTTACTTCCAACTATCTCGAATTTGGATTCATCAGTGAATAAGAATTTTTTCAATATCCCGCTGTCCAGTTTTTGTGCGTTTTAGCGCCCACTGAAACCACGAATAGGTTATTTATTACGTCTTTCATAACATCACTATTAACAACAAATTTACCGGGTGTTACGCAATATTCCATATACCTATTGTACGATATTTTATTCTGGAGATGTGGCATCATAAGGATTCACCTGTTTTGTTGTGGTCTTCAGTCCGCAGACTTGTTTGATGCAGCTCTCCACGCTACCCTGTCCTGTGCAAGTCTCTTCATCTGAGAATACGTTCGGCAACCTACATCCTTTTGTATCTGCTTACTATATTCGTCCTTGGGTCTCTCTCTACGATTTTTACCCCAAACACTTCCTTCTAATGCTAAGTTGACAATTCCTTGATGTCTCAGAATGTGTCCCACCAACCCTTCTCTTAGTCTGGATATGCCAGAAACTCTTTTTCTCTCCAATTCTGCTAAGCACCTCCTCATTAGTTACGTGATCTACCCACCTAATTTTCATCATTCGTCTGTAGAAAAACATTTCGAAAGCTTCTATGATCTTATTATCTGATCTCCTTATCTTCCACGTTTCACTCCCATACAATGCTACACTCCAGACAAATGCTTTCAGAAAGGACTTCCTAACATTCAAACTAATATTGAATGTCAACAAATTTCGCTTCTTGTGAATCGCTTTTGTTCCCATAGCCATTCTGCATTTTATATCTTCCTTCAATCGACCATCAGAAATTATTTAGCTACCGAATTAACAAACCTCACCTGTTACTATTATCGTCTCATTACCTAATCAAATTCCTTTTGCATCGCCGGATTTTCTGACACTACTTTCCATTGCCCTTGTTTTACTCTTCTTAACGTTCTTATTATACCGTCCTGTGCAATTCTATTAAATGCTCTTCCATATCCTTTGCTGTCTCTGACAGAATTACTTGTCATCTGGAAACGTGTAAGTAAACCGAAAGAAAAAAGAAACGCATGAGAGGTATAAACAAATGGCATTTTACGAGAATGATAAACTGCATTATCTCTCAAACTGAGTGCGCATTTTGGTCTTTAGTGAAGAAAGGTCATGGCTGCATAAAATGTTTTGAAAAAAAGTAGATGGAAGGAGGAAGAGAGGAAAAGATGTGTACTGCCAGGTGATAGCTCGGTATGACTGGAATATTACGATTTTAACGGAGATATATATCTTTTTCCCAGTTAAATTACTGCAGTCTTTTTTAGAATCCGTTGAATAAATGAATACGTAACTTTAGACTTTCTTCATGTTTACTGAACTACCGATACCCGTGGCTCACGTGCATTTATACAGTAGCAAACAATACAAATGCTACATACATCATTATTAACAATTGATATGTTAAATTTCCTCCTCGGTTGCACAGTGGTAGAGTGTCAGACTATAAATCCAAAGGTTGCGGGTTCGATCCTCGCCAGTTCCTAGGATTTTTATCTGTCACTTTCCACTTCTTTCACCTTTGGTATTACTGCTTATGTCAAAAATACCGAGTAGCACCGTGGTTCGGAACCCACGTTAAACTGTAGGTCCCCCTATAACTGGCTGGGTAAGTCAGTTCGAAGGTCGGAGGAAGGCAACGGCATACCACCTCCAAACAGGACCATGCCTAGTAAAGCACTGTGGTGTTCAAACCAATCTTCGGATTGTTGACTGATTTACCTTTTTTTTAATTAAATTTACAATCAAAAGTTACAGCATTAATAGAAAATAGTATTATCAAATGAGATTGCATAATTAACAGAATAAGAATACTGAATCAGAATTAGTACATTCTCTCTCTTTTTGTAAAGTCCAGTCATACCTCTATGCTAACAACGTTCACTATATTTAGTTAGGAAACTATTTACATATGCAATGACAATTGATGCTAACACGTGTTCATTAAATTTATGTATATATCTACAAAACTCAAGTACTAGATCTTTTCTATTGCCTTACATTAATATAGTAATGTAAATTCTTTAATTGTTATTGACAGTGTAGTTAAATGAAATCGCTACTAATGAAGTCACTCTCAAGTACTTTGTATTGTTTCCTCGGTATATGTGTCACGATAATTGCTTATCTTCATCACAATATAATCTATATGCGCTATTTATTTAGTTTCGATTATGGAACATTCTCGAACTATTTAATAATGCAACTGTCTATTATTCAATTTTCACTGTCTTTAAACAAAGCTGTTGTTTTTAATTCACTATAAGCGGTTCACTTGAGCGGTTTAATACTGTTCTGATATTGTTCTTCACTGTAACTGGATTATTTCAGAAGTTTTTAATCGAAATTGTCACTTTTATCGCCAGCTTCACTTCATCATCGGTTTGTATCAATTGCTGCACGAAACCTGGGTGGTGGGGTGGGGGGAGGTATGTTCCATTACACAGCGCAAACTGTGCCCCAGGACGGACTGGTCGGAGCGGATATGTGGTTGATGCGCTTTCTACTGTTCGGCTATGAGATCGAGTTGTTGTTGTTGTTGTTTATTGAGGTTGACTAACTGAACAAGTGGGAGGCAACATTTAATAAACCTGTCACCCATGTCCCATCACAATAGCGCAGTCGTGACGCATCTCAGCGGCCGTGAACGCGAACCGCTGTTGGCGACGGCAAATATTTTGTGTCGGCTAACAAGAGGAGCATCTAGGGGTGGATGCGCCCCCTGAGCTGGAGGGTGGCTGCACCCCTGCCGCCCTTAATCCCAGGGGACGGTGCCTCGGCACGCTTTTCATTTGGGTCGCCACCCCTAGTCTCCAGGACCCACCCCTAGACTCAAGGTCTCACCCCCTCCCCTTGCACCCACTGGATCCCGCCATCCACCTGCGTGTTAAGGCTAGTTTACACGACGACACCAGGTTGCGACACTCGTTGCATGAAATCAGTTGCACTCGACTGGTTTCGTGTATGTCTGTTGACACGGTGCCAATACTATACACTTCAAGTTCGTCGTTTTGTGAGTGCCGTAGTCGCCGTAGAATGAAAGTTTTGGTAGCTGTAACGGTTATGGCGGAGCTAATGCTTTTCTGTGTGAAGTCACTGCATAAGACTAATCGTAAAGAGAATAATATACGTGTTTGGGGTTCGGGACTGGAATAAAAAAAGACGTCAGCTCGTTTGCTCAGCGACTTTGCTGCAAGAAATTCTGATTGAAGCCCCTAGAAGTAATTTTAATCAACTTAGAACGTCACCAGAGCAGTTCACGTTAGTAATGCAATAAAGGAACAAGATACTGTTATGTGTGAAGCATTGCTACCAGAACTGAAATTAATTTAATTGCATGACGTTTCTTGTCAAGTAGATATTCGTCTGTACAGTACCTGCACCGTGTTCAGAAATCTACAATTGTGATAGTTCGTTTGTATAAGTATTTCGAATTGAATGTATTTTATTCTGCAATTCTTTAATCATCAACCCATCAATATTTAATTCACGAACAATTGCTTGAAAAACACCAATACGCCGCTGCTTATTCCTGAAATTTTCATGGTAGAAATCAAACAAACCACTACGCATGGCATATATGCTCAAAAACAGAATTATTTGTTCCGTTCCCACCTTTATGTTGTATTTTGTTCTGTATTGCTTCTAACCTAACCTAAAAACACGAGAAATCAGTTTCGTCAAAGTTGGAAGGTGCCGAAACTGTTTAGTTTCGTCAGCGAGTTGCGCGAACGCCTGCCGCGCATGCGCACTGGCCAGTTGCGCAGTTTCATGAAACCTAGTGTCGTCGTGTAGACTAGCCTTTAACCGAACGTCCTACACTGCCGGCTGAAGGGGCCCAGTAGGGACCCTGGGTTTTCTCTGCTGCCTCCATCAAGGGCACTACACTCCTGCCTGTCTAACCCATTTTACTATAGGCAAATATTTGATCCATTTCAGAAAAATAAAATACTATTTGAAACAAGACCTTAATATTTTTACTGTATGTTACATCATGCTAATAGAGTCAAACTGTACTGAAAGCTACTTATTTATTATTTTATTTTGTTGTTGTTGTGGTCTTCAGTCCGCATACTGGTTTGATGCAGCTCTCCACGCTACCCTGTCCTGTGCAAGTCTCTTCATCTGAGAATACGTTCGGCAACCTACATCCTTTTCAATCTGCTTACTATATTCGTCCCTCGGCCTCCCTCTACGATTTTTACCCCACACGCTTCCTTCTAATGCTAAGTTGACAATACCTTGATGTCTCAGAATATGTTCAACCAATCTATCCCTTCTCTTAGTCAGGATATGCCAGAAACTCCTTTTCTCCCCAATTCGGTTAAGCACCTCCTCATTAGTTACGTGATATACCCATCTAATTTTCATCATTCGTCTGTAGCACCACATTTCAAGCTTCTATCATATTTTTGTCTGTCCTTATCGTCTATCATCTTTTTATGTGAACTCCTTATAGTCCACTGCTACACTGCAGACAAATGCTTTTAGAAACGACTTCCTAACATTTAAATTAATATTGGATGTTAACAAGTTTCGCTTCTTTAGAAACGCTTTTCTTCCCATAGCCATTCTGCATTTTATATCTTCTTTACTTCGGCCATGAGACGTTATCTTGCTACCCAAATAAGAAAGCTCATCTAATACTTTTATTGGCTCATTACCTAATCTAATTCCTTCAGCATTCCTTCTGACATTGCATTCCATTACCTTAGTTTTACTCTTATTAATATTCATCTTATATCTTCCTTTCAAGACACTGTCCATTCAATTGCACTGCTCTTCCAGATGTTTTGCAGTCTCTGACAGAATTACTATGTCATCGGCAAACTGCCATGTTTTTATTTCTTCTCCCTGCACTTTAATGCCCTCTCCAAATTTCTCCTTCCATTTCTTCACTGCCTGCTCATTGTACATATTGAACAACATTGGGGAAAGGCTGCAACCCTGTCTTACTCCCTTGCTAACCTCTGCATCCCTTTCTTGTCCTTCGACTCTAATAACCGCTGTCTGGTTTTTGTATAGGTTGAATATAACTCTTCGCTCCCTATATTTTAGCCCTGATACCTTCAGATGATGATGAGAAAATCGAAGAAATATATGAGGAGCTAAAGGAAATTATTCAGACAATTAAGGGAGAGGAAAACTTAATTGTTATGGGAGACTGGAATTCGGTAATAGGACAAGGAAGGGAAGGGAGGATAGTAGGTGAATATGGTCTGGGCAAAAGGAATGAAAGAGGAAGCCGCTTGATAGAATTTTGCACAGAACATAATTTAGTTATAACAAACACCTGGTTCAAGAATCACAAAAGAAGGTTGTATACGTGGAAGAGACCAGGAGTCACTGGAAGATACCAGATAGATTTTATAATGGTAAGACATAGATTTCGGAATCAGGTTTTACAGTATAAGACATACCCTGGGGCAGATATAGACTCTGACCATAACTTGTTGGTTATGAACTGTAGGCTGAAACTAAAGAAACTACAAAAAGTTAGGAAAATAAGGAGATGGGACCTGGATAAATTGAAGGAACCTGAGGTTCTTAAGAATTTCAGAGGGAGCTTTAGGCAACAATTGACAGAAACAGGGGAAAATAAAACAGTAGAGGAGGAATGGGTAAAATTGAGAGATGAAATAGTGAAGGTAGCAGAGGACAAAATAGGTAGGAAGGAAAGACCTACAAAAAATCCTTGGATATCACAGGAGATACTAAATTTAATCGATGAAAGGAGAAAATATAAAAATGCAGTAAATGAAACAGGCAAAATGGAGTACAGACGACTAAGAAATGAGATTGACAGGAAGTGCAAAATGGCTAAGCAGGAGTGGCTAGAAGGCAAATGTAAGGATGTAGAAGAATGTATAGATAAGGGAAAAATAGATACAGCCTACAGGAAAATAAAAGAAACATTTGGAGATAAGAAAAACAGCTCTATGAATATCAAAGACACTGATGGAAAACCAGTTCTCAGCAAAGAAGGGAAAGCTGAAAGGTGGAAAGAGTATATAGAGGGGCTCTACAAAGGAAATGAACTTCGAGACAATTTTGTAGGAAGGGAAGAGGATGTAGATGAAGATGAAATAGGAGGTACTGTACTGAGAGAAGAATTTGACAGAGCCCTGAAAGACCTGAGTCGAAACAAGGCCCCTGGAGTAGATGACATTCCCTCAGAGCTACTGAAGTCTCTGGGAGAAGCAGCCATGACAAAATTGTTTCACCTGGTGTGTAAGATATATGAGACAGGTGAAATACCCTCAGATTTTCAGAAAAATGTTATAATCCCCATCCCTAAGAAAGCAGGTGCAGACAGGTGTGAAAACTACAGAACCATCAGTTTAATAAGTCATGGTTGCAAAATATTAACGCGAATTATATACAGAAAGATGGAAAAGCTGGTAGAAGCCGATCTCGGGGAAGATCAGTTTGGGTTCAGGAGAAATGTAGGAACACGGGAGGCAATACTCACTTTACGGCTTATCCTAGAAGATAGATTAAGAAAAGGCAAACCTACATTTCTAGCCTTTGTAGATTTGGAGAAGGCTTTTGACAATGTTGATTGGAATAAACTCTTTCAAGTTCTGAAGCAAGCAGGAGTAAAATGTAGGGAGTGTAAGGTTATTTACAACTTGTACAAAAACCAGACAGCGGTTGTCAGAGTTGAAGGGCATGAAAGGGATGCAATGGTTGGGAAGGGAGTAAGACAGGGTTGTAGCCTTTCCCCAATGTTGTTCAATGGGTACATTGAGCAAGCTATAAAGGAAAGCAAGGAGAAATTTGGAGAAGGAATTAAAGTTCAGGGTGAAGAATTAAAAACATTGCGTTTTGCCGACGACATAGTAATTCTGTCAGATACAGCAAAGGACCTGGAAGAGCAATTGAACGGAATGGACAGTGTGCTGAAAGGTGCATATAAGATGAACATTAACCAGAGCAAAACTAGGGTAATGGAATGCGGTCTTAGAAAATCAGGTGATGCTGAAGGAATTAGATTAGGTAACGAAGCAATAAAGGAGTTTTGTTACTTGGGCAGTAACATAACAAATGATGGTCGCAGTACAGAGGATATAAAATGCAGAATGGCAATGGGGAGAAAAGCGTTCTTGAAAAAGAGAAATTTGTTAACATCGAATATTGATTTAAACCTAAGGAAGTCCTTTCTGAAGGCATTTGTATGGAGTGTTGCCTTGTATGGGAGTGAATCATGGACGATAAACAGTGCAGACAGGAAGAGGATTGAGGCCTTTGAAATGTGGTGCTACAGAAGAATGCTGAAGATTAGGTGGGTGGATCGCGTAACTAATGAGGAGGCACTGAACAGAATTGGGGAGAAAAGGAATTTCTGGCATACCTTGACTAAAAGAAGGGATAGATTGGTAGGACACATTCTTAGACATCAAGGAATTGTGAATTTAGCGTTGGAGGGAAGTGTATGGGGAAAAAATCGCAGGGGAAGACCAAGAGATGGATACAGTAAGCAGATTCAGACAGATGTAGGTTGTCGCTCTTATGTGGAGATGAAGAGGCTTGCTCAGGATAGGGTATAGTGGAGAGCTGCATCAAACCAGTCTCCGGACTGAAGACCACAACAACAACAACCTTCAGAATTTGGAAGAATGTATTCCAGTCGACATTGTCAAAAGCTTTCTCCAAATCGATAAATGCAAAATACGTAGGTTTCCCTTTCCTTAGCCTAGCTTCTAAGATAAGTCGTAATGTGAGTATTGCCTCTCGTGTTCTTACATTTCTCCTAAACCCAAACTGATCTTCCCCGAGGTTGAATTCCACAAGTTTTCCATTCGTCTGTAAATAATTCGTATTAGTATTTTGCATCCATGTCTGATTAAACTGATAGTTCTGTAATTTTTACACTTGTCTGCACTTGCTTTCTTTGGAATTGGAATTACAATATTCTTCTTGAAGTCGGAGGGTATTTCCCCTGTCTCATACATCTTGCATACCAGGTGATACAATTTTTTCATTACTGGCTATCCTAACGACACCAGCAGTTCAGACGGAATATCATCTACTCCAGGGGCCTTGTTTCGACTCAAGTCCTTCAGCGCTCTGTCAAATTCTTCTCGCTGTATCGTATCTTCTATCTCATCTTCCTCCACTTCGTATTCCATTTCTAGAATACTGCTTTCAAGTTTACTTCCTTTGTATAGGCCCTCTAAATATTCCTTCCACAGTTCAGCCTTCCCCTCTTTGCTTGGTACTGGTTTTCCGTCTGAGTTCTTGATATTCACATAATACGCTGTTCTTGTCTCCAAATATCTCTTTTATTTTCAGTAGACAGTACCTATCTTTCCCGTAGTTATGCATTCTTCAACGTTCTGCATTTGTCCTCTAGCCACTCCTGCTTAGCCAGTCTGCACTTCCTGTCAATCTCATTTTTCAGATGTTTCTAATCCCTTTTTCCTGTTTCACTTGCTGAATTTTTATATTTTCTCCTCTCATCAATTATTTTATTTATCATATGGCATACATCGCTATCTTTACACATTTTATACATTGTTTAATTACAAATTTACATCTAAACATTTAATGTAATGAATTGCCTCCTCTGTTGCAGCGAGGAAATCGTTGTGGGTTCCCTTGCAGGCTCGAAATGGGCATTCTTCCACTATGTGTTGGATTATTCGTTTTTCAGCTCCGTAGTGACAGTTTGGTAGTGGTGTCTTTCCCCATTTGTAGAAAGCATCAGCACGTCTTCCGTGGCCAGTACGTATGCGGTTTAGAGTTGTCCGCACTTTGTGTGGGTGATTGAAGCCATGTGGTTTCTCACCTGTAATGAAACTTTGGCATTTTGGTGGGCAGTGTTATTGCCAGGGTTGCTTCCACAGATCTTCGATATCGAAGGTGGTATTCTACATCTCTTTAGCTGAGAGTAGTGCTGGTCTTCTGCCCTCTAGGTCCGCTATTTCACTGTGTACGGCCAGCTGAGGGTTATTAGTAATCTTGTTGTACTCTCTGAGAAGGGAGTACAACAAGATTACATTTTCACAAACACGAAAAAAATATCCTTTTGATATTCTCAACGAACAAACAAATTGAAAGGATAAATATTATTTACAGAAATTTATTGTAAATTTGGAAAAGGAAAATGGATAAAAAATTTCACTCAAGAAAAAGCTACAAACGTCTCCCGGGTGGTGCTAAAGAAAAGTCACTTCGAGGCAGCCAAACAGTCATCGATCTTTATCGTTGATTTCCTGGCTAATTGTACATTGTATATCGCAGACTAAAATCTACATTATCCAGTTTATAGTTTCTAAGAAATCCTTTTTTTCAATTTATTAACAAAAATATTAAGGTTTTTTTCTGCATAAATTTTTGTTTTGTGAACTTCCTAATGGGGCAATATTAATGAATGTAGTACCAGAGGTGGCTTTTTGTGTTATGTTATCTATGATAGTTTTCCGCGGCGGTGTGGCCAAGCGCATTGAGGATCCAAAGAGCGAGGCCGTTCCCTGTTGGGGGGTGCGAAAACCCCTCGGGCATGGATGTTTGTGCTGTCTTTAGTATAAGCTAGTTCATAAGTAGTTTGAAAGTGTAGGGACTGCAGACACCGCATTTAAGTCCCTTAAGCAGAACAAACAATTCTTTAATGATAGTTTCTGATAAAATGGAGCAAATGTTCTGAAAATTTTAGTTTGCGGAAAATTGACTTTAAGGAAAAAACTTTTGAAATTTGTTACTTACAGTTAATTAAAACTGTCCTACTGCATGTGACGGCCCTTCTTTGGCCTCTAGCAGGTCTTCCAGCTTCTTTTCCACCTTCCTGGATGTTTGTCTCGCTTTCTTGGCCATATTAGATGCAGTCCTGTCTGCATCGGTTATCCTCATTTTATCCCGATGTTGTAGCACAGTGATCATATTTTCACTCGGATTAATTTCCAGCTTTTTAAGTACCCAACGCTTTCCAATATTACCACAATGGAATGTAATAACAGCATCATGAACTCTTGTATGCATGCATACTACAAATTTAGTTTTAGGAAGGCAGTTCCTAATTATGCTGTTGAAACATTAATTTGGGATTAATTTACGATGAACACTAGGTAACCGATCTCTCCAAAAAACATACTCAGGCCCTATAATTTATTAAGTTCCATCACTCTCTTGAATAGAATATCAGTTTATACGCATGAATAAAAGTGCAGAAAATGCCAGTTGATGGTTCTAATTTCAATTATTATTGTTAACTTGATTGGCCACATTGGAACACTTGAGTCGTTCCAGTTGACGTTTTCTTTGAACGTCGCAGTGCTCGGTTCCCGCGTTCCGCACAGTACCTCTTCTTTCGCTCCGATCGATCGTGCCTTCCTCAGTTCGTCTGAAATCTCCACAGGCTTTCTGTGTGTCAATTCTGCTGGAAATTTATGGTTTCTAAGAAGGGTGTTGATCCTCTCTTTGTCCTCAGCATCAACAATTTTGAGGCCAACCGCTTCGAGATCCTGTTGAATTTCTTTGACCCAATATCCTCCTGTCCTATTTGCGAGACTTTTCATCACTAGTTGTAAAATTCTATTATCCGGCAGTCTCAAGATGTGAAAGAAATAAGAGATTCTTTTCTTCTTCGTTGTGCTGGTGACTGGCTCAAACTTCCGATAGATAGTTTCATTGGGAAGGATTCTCCTGACTCGTTCAACCTGGTGTATCTTCTTTATACACGTTTTGATAACTCTTCTGATCAGTTCTTCTTTAATTTTTAATCTGGAACTGCGTTACACAGGCAAAACTGGCTTCCAGAATAGTTACGGTTTTGTAGTGTTGGATCTTAGTGTCTATCGAGAGACATTTCTTATCATACGTTGTCCAGGTTAGAAACTGTGCCTTTTCCATTTATCCATGCTGCTTTCTCGTTTACGTTGTGCGTATTTATTTCTCCAAGGTATTTGAATTGTTGGACTATATTAAGTTTTTGATCATTTATGAAGATAGCACGGGTAAAATATAGGGAGCGAAGAGATATATTCAACCTATACAAAAACCAGACAGCGGTTATTAGAGTCGAAGGGCATGAAAGGGACGCAGAAGTTGGGAAGGGAGTAAGACAGGGTTGTAGCCTTTCCCCAATGTTGTTCAATTTGTACATTGAGCAGGCAGTGAAGGAATGGAAGAAGAAATTTGGAAAGGGTATTAAAGTGCAGGGAGAAGAAATAAAAACATTGCGGTTTGCTGTCAGAGACCGCAAAAGATCTGGAAGAGCAATTGAATGGAATGGACAGTGTCTTGAAATTAAGATATAAGATGAACATTAACAAGAGTAAAATGAAGATAATGGAATGCAATATCAGAAAATCAGGCGATGCTGAAGGAATTAGATTAGATAATGAGACAATGAAAGTAAACGACGAGTTTTGTTACTTGGGTAGCAAGATAACTTCTGACGGACGAAGTAAAGAAAATATAAAATACAGAATGCCCATGGGAAGGAAAGCGTTTCTAAAGAATCGAAACTTGTTGTTATCCAATTTTAATTTAAATGTTAGGAAATCCTTTCTGAAAGCATTTGTCTGGAGCATTGCCTTGTGTGGGAGTGAAACATGGACGATGAACAGTGCGGACAGGAAGAGGATAGAGGCTTTTGAAATGTGGAGCTACAGAAGAATGCTGAAGATTAGGTGGGTGGATCGCGTAACTAATGAGGAGGTGCTTAACTGAATCGGGGAGAAAAGTAGTTTCTGGCATATCCTGACTAAGAGAAGGGACAGATTGGTTGGACACAATTTGAGACATCAAGGAATTGTCAACTTAGCATTACAAGGAAGCGTGTGGGGTAAAAATCGTAGAGGGAGACCGAGGGACGAATACAGTAAGCAAATTCAAAAGGATGTAGTTTGCCGAACGTATTCTCAGATGAAGAGGCTTGCAGATGATCAAACCAGTCTGCGGACTGAAGTCCACAACAACAACATATGACGACTTTATCTATGCAAAGAGGTTTCATGGGCATCATCTCCGTTTTCTCGAAGGATATTTGCAACCCTATTTTCAGAGCGATTTTCCGGAGACCGGTGATGTAGCCCACATCATTTCTTCCATGTCAACGGCTAAGAGAGTTAAATCATCTGCAAACCCCAGGCAGTTTACTCTTATTGAGAGCCTTACTCCAGTTTTTATCCTCGGAGTTTTTTGCGATATCTTCATAATGTAATCCAGGGCCACATTCAAAAGCAGTGGCGATAATCCATCACCATGTCTAAGGCCAGTTTTTGTTGCGAAAGTTTTCGGCACTTCTCCCCAGAACATTACCTTCGAACTTGAGTTGGTCATAGTTATTACAATTTTTTTTTACTACTTTTAAGTGAAGGCCGTATGATCTGAGGATTTTTTGAAAGTGTTGGTCTATGGACACTACCATATCCCTTCTTGAAATCTATGAATTAAATAAACAGGTGGTTATTTCTGTATTTGTAATATTCCACTATCAATTTCAAGCTGATAATCTGATCTGGGCAGCTTCTGTATGGGCGAAATCCTCCTTGATATTCACCAAGTTGTGGTTACAGAGTGTTTTTTCTCCTGTTGTAAATTATGCGGGAGAAAATTTTGTATGTGCAGTCCAGAAGGGTTATTCCTCTGTAATTATCTGGGTACGTTTTACCTCCTTTTTTTAAAATAATGGATGGATTATTCCTGAGGTCCAATGAAATATTAAAACAAGGCTTTTTTTAATTCCATTTCAATACTATTTGTTTTCGAAAGATAATACTAAGTAAGATATACTGTAGGATAATGTTTTATTATAAAAATAACGCTTCTTCTACGTCAGGATAATAATCACCAAGAAAGCAAGGATTGAGGGTAAATTAATTAAAAACGACAGATATTGACTGGAAAATATTCTTCACTTATGTAACTCTTCACTAACAATAAGCGTTTCGTATGTCCGTGCGTCATTTAAAATTATTTTCAACCATTAAGTAACTAACATTAAACAAAAACGATTTTTATTATAAAATTTTGATTCACTTCATTACTGGAAATTTTATTTTCAGACTAGGTAGAGGATTCATGCAAAAGTTCAAACAATGTTCCTACTACGTACAACTGAGCCAAGAGCTTCGCGACCTTCCAATTTCCTCACAGTACACACTTCCTTCCTCACCACCTTTTTCTTCTAGTTTGTATTGTATACAGGGTGTTACAAAAAAGGTACGGCCAAACTTTCAGGAAACATTCTTGTGCAATGTTTAGAAATGCGGAGTTGGCACATGCTCATTTGATGTGTCCCGACAGGAAGACGTTCGATGCAATCCATACATCAAATGGGCATCTGCCAACACCGCATTTCTAAACATTGCACTGACTGCAAAACCACGTTCGTGATGAACACTAACCACTTGATGGTACGTACTGATATGCTTGATGCTAGTACTGTAGAGCAATGAGTCGCATGTCAACACAAGCACTGAAGTCAACATTACCTTCCTTCAATTGGGCCAACTGGCGGTGAATCGAGGAAGTACAGTACATACTAACGTAACAACTAGGTATTTTGACAATTGTCTGCACGAATTATTTCAATTTACATTTAAAGATAAATACTAAAATGGGCTCTAACATGGAAATTAAGCGTTTCCGGACACATGTACACATATCATAATTTCTTTCTTTGTGTCTGAGGAATGTATCCTGAATGTTTGGCCGTACCTTTTTGTAACACCCTGTATATGATGCGGCGTTCAATTTGGATTAAAAAAATCTTCTCAAAATAAAGAAAAAGACTTACAGTTTCTGAATTACTTTGACTTCCTCAAATGATGGAGTAGGCTATGCTTCTACTTCAGCACAGAGGGACACATTAAATAACTACATCTCAATTATTATGCGCAACACATTGTAACACACTTACTTTTTTTCTCTTTTCTTCCTTTATTTTTAATGTTCGTATTCGAGAAACGCACACTTATCTTCTTATGTATCACTGCACCTCGTTGCTACATAAGGCACCTATCAATCTCTCTCGCTACGGCAAAGGAATGAAACTGCCATCACAGAACAGTTACCGTCCCACAAATGCCTTATGTTTAAACAGTAATATCAATTAATATTTCATATGAGGTTGCAAAATAATAATATAATTGGACAGTGGTTTTGCTTTTGGCGGAAGGGTTCATGACTTCAACGCCCTGCTCGTCCTGGTATCTTTGATTCCCCAACAGGACAGAAAAAAAAAAATTGGCCGATAGTGTGACTTCTAAGCTAATGGAAGTAATACGGACATTAAGGACAGATCATAATAAATACGGCGTTTCGTGTGCGATCCTCTAAGACAAAGCCGCTCACAATAATAGTCATAACAATAACAACGACAAGGGTAAAAATCTATCGAAATTAGTTCTTCAGCCGCGGTGGAGTAGCCGAGCGGTCTAAGGCGCCTCGCTGCAGATCGCGCGGTTTCTCGGCGTCGGAGGTTCGAGTCCTCCCTGGGGCATGGGTGTGTGTGTTGTCCTTAGGTTAGTTTACCTTACTTTAAGTAGTCTGTAAGCTACGGACTGATGACCACGCAGTTTGGTCCGATAGATTTACAAACATTTGAACATTTTAGATGAAAAACATTTTATTATTTCTTCAAGAATCTCTGCGCAAGTAAATTTACTACAAAATATACGCCATAATTAAAACTTTTATTTTTATTCCGAAACCTACAGCACAAAAGCAGAGGACACCGAATATTGACATCATATTTATTGAATCAGGCTTGATTCCATGGTGGAATATTTGCTCTACGACTGTAATCTGACTTGTAGAAATTTTATTCAGCAATCAGTTGTATTATTTATTCACAGATCCAGATTTCGTCCAGTGTGCGGCCATTATCAGTGCTTAAAACGATTGAAACACGTAAAACATGAATCTAACCTTCAACATGGAGGTCGAAATGTTTTACCTGTTTTAATCGTTTTATTTTAAGCATTGATAATGCCCACACAGTGGTCGAAATCTAGATCTGTAAATAAATAATACTTGTGACTGAATGCTGAAAAAAAATTTCTACAAATATTTATGGAATAATCCGCCGTTACTTGGAGGAACACGAAAGCTTCGTAAGTGTGAACGGAATGTCCCAAAGACCCATCTACTTTCTCACTAAACAAGACGACCAGAAAGGCTAAGCGGACACCCTTCTCTATTTCTATTGTATGTTGGATATTCTCTTGGATCGAATTCACCTGTTGCAAAAAAAGTAAGAGCTCTTATTCATAAAAAGCTTCCATAAAAGTTTTCAACAAGTGGGGAGATAGCGGTCTCTATGCCAACATCGGCAGTTTTCTCAATATATTCACTGTCGAAGAAAACGTCGGTTGAAGAAAATGTTCAAATGTTTGTTAAGCTTAAGGGACTCAACTACGGGGTCATCAGTCCCTAAACTTACAGACTACTTATGAAGTAGCTAGAACTAAGGACGGCACAAATATCCATGCCCGAGGGGGGATTCGAACCCCCGACCGCAGTGGCCGTGCAGACCGTGACTGAAGCGCCTCAGTCCCCTCGGCCACCGCGGCCGGCGGTTGAGGAAAGATGGACGTGGTGACAAAGTGCTCTTACATCGGCAGTGATCCTTTTTCTGATAACTGGAAATGCGTACACGAGGTCAGACGACATCGAAGGGCAGAATCGTGTCAGAATCACAGAGTTGAAGAGACTTCAGTCTACATCTACATAAATACTTAGCAATCACATTGAAGTGCATGGCAGAGGGTTCATCTAACCGCTTTTATATTTTTCTATAGTTCCATTCTTTAATAGCTCGCGGAAAAAGGAACACCCAAATCTTTCCGTTTCCGATCTGATTTCTGTTATTTTATTTTAATGATCATGTCTTCCAATGTACCTGGGTGTTAACAAAATTTATTCGCGTTCGGAAGTGAAAGTTGGTGAAAGAAATTTCGCAAATAGATCTCGTCGCAACAAATAATGCCTTTCTTTTAATGATTTCCACCCCAACTCGTGCATAATTTCCGTAATACTCTCTCCCCTATATCGCGATAATACAAAGCGAACTGCCTTTCTCTGAATATTCTCTAAATCGTTCGTCAGTCCCACCTGTTGTGGACCCCACAATGCGCAGCAATACTCCTAAATAGGACGCACAAGTGTAGTGTTGGCAGTTTCTTTAGTAGAAATGTTGCATCTTCTAAGTGTTCTGGCATCGAAACGTCGTCTTTGGTTCGCTTTCCCTACAATATTTTCTATGTTTTCTTTCCAATTTAAATTGTTTGTAATTGTTACCCCTAGGTATTTAGTAGAGTTGACGGTCTGTAGGTTTGACACATTTATCGTGTCTACATCTACATCTACAACTACATGGGATACTCTGCAAATCACAATGAAGTGCCTGGCAGAGGGTTCATCGAACCACCATTATATTATCTCCCATTCCATTCTCGAATAGCGCGCGGGAAGAAATAACACAGAATCTCTCAGTTCGATCTCTGATTTTCTCGTATTTTATTCTGAGGATCATTTCTACCTACGTAAGTGGGAGTCAACAATATATTTTCGCATTTGGAGGAGAATGTTAGCGATTGGAGTTTCGTAAGCAGCCCACGCCGCAGTGATAAGCGCCGTTGCTGTAATGATTCCCATCCCAGATCCTGTATCATTTCCGTAACGCTGTCTCCCCTGTATCGTAACAATACGAAACGCGCAGCCCTTCTTTGGACTCTTTCGATGTCCTCCGTCAAACCCACCTGATAAGGATCCCACACTGGGCAGCAATACTTCAAGAAAGGACGAACAAGAGTAGCGTATGCAGTTTCTTTTGTAGTTCTGTTGCATCTTTTAAGGGTTCCGCCAATAAAACGCAGTCTCTGGTTCACCTTTCCCCGACGTTATCTACGTCTTCTTTCCAATTTAAGTAACTGAAGTTTGATGGGCTTCATTTAGTGGTCATATGTACTGATAAAGTCAGCAGTGTTGCTAATATGATGCGAGCATATCCCCACGTAAGGTGTCATGTGGACTGTCTAATTTGTATCCTGTTCAGATGTACATCTGAAGATGTGATTTGCCAGCACGAAACCGGCAATGGTTCTGTAAACAAAGTTTCACATATAGCTGAAAGTGGAGTACTTTCTACAATATCCAATTACAGCCTAATTTCCTCAGCTTCTCTTGCATTAATTTGCGGACTCTTCATCACACTCATCTTTCTCCTCTTCTCCCCTGCATTTTCTCTCGCCCCTCCCCTACCCCCCACGACTCCCGCCCCCCGTGTACCCAGCATACCTTGAGCCGGGCTTTGCGGTGCGTGGCTGAGGGTAATTTACGCGGCCGCTTGGCGCTGTCCCGCGACTATCCTGACGTACTGCCGCGCTACCCAGACAGACCGCAGCTAGGAGCCAGCGGCTAAAGCCGGGGTAGCGACAACGTCGCCTGCCCACACGAAGCTCCTGAGAACCGGGTTATCTGAATGCCCGGATAACCGAATCTACATCTACATCTACATGCATACTCCGCAATCCAACGTAAGGTGCGTGGCGGAGGGTACACTGTACCACTACTAGGCATTTCCTTTCTTATTCCACTCCCAAATGGAACGAGGAAAGAAAGAATGCCTTTATGCCTTCTACGAGCCCTAATTTCTCTTATCTTGTCTTTTTGATCACTACGCGAAATGTAAGTAGGCAGCAGCAATATCGTACTACACTCAGCTTCAAATTCCGGCCCTCTAAATTTCCTCAAAAGAAATTAACGAAAAGAACGTCGTCATTCCTCCAGCGATCCCCAATTGAGTTGCCGGATCATTTCCATGACACTTAAGCATTGGTCACGGCTACCAGTAAAAAACCTAGCGCCGGCCGCGGTGGCCGAGGGGACTGAGGCGCTTCAGTCACGGTCTGTACGGCCACTACGATCGGGGGTTCGAATCCGCCCTCGGGCATGGATATTTGTTCCGTCCTAGTTCGTAAGTAGTTCATAAGTAGTTTTGTAAGTTTAGGGACTGATGACCCCGTAGTTAAGTCCCATATGATTAAAAAAAAAAAAAAAAAAAAAAAAAAAAAAAAAAAAAAAAAACAACAAAAAAACAAAAAAACTAGCTTCCACGTCTTTCTTTAAACTGATCTGCTGCGGGTCCCAAACACTTGAGCAATACTCAAGACGTGGTCGTACAAGCGTTTTATGCGCGGTCTCCTTTACAGGTGAAGTACATCTTCTCAAAATTCTCCCAATAAACAGAAGTCGACTGTCCGCCTTACTCACAACTGTCCTTACATGATAGTTACATTTCATATCGCTCTGCAGTGTTACGCCTAGATTTTGAACGACGCGACTGCATCAAGAAGCTCACTACTAACGCTGTATTTGAACATTATAGGACTGTTTTTTCTACTCATGCGCATCACCTAACATTTTTCTACACTGAGAGCTAGCTGCCATTCTTCGCATACGTGACATGTACGTAGCCCACCTAGGCCATTCATAACAACCTTGCTATACACGCTCTTCGATTTGTACGGTACGGACCCTTAACACTAGAACACTCAGTGGGCGTTAAATGACCATTTTTTATTTTAAGGTGGGTATATTTTCGGTGTTTAAAATACTGTGTTCCTGTGATTTTCTTACTTTTAATAGTTGTATATGATGTTAAATTATAATTTTGATTTGTAACTCCAATTGGTAGTAACACTAAAAGTGGGTCTTTGCGATCGTCTTTTGACAGCTCGAAATTTAAATGAAAATAACGGCCTAACCATTCATCTGACAGGAAAACTGAATAACCGAAAATGTAGAGGAGAAAATTCTCTACAACTTTCCTCTTTTATGTTTTGTTCATATCTCGTATCATTTCAAAGGTATTTGCAAAAATAACGGCGATTTTGGGATGTGTGTCTGTCTGTCTGTCTTTCTGTCCGTAAGGTGTTCCCTGTTTTTAAGACGAACCGCTGAACCGATCAGCACCAAATTTTGCACACATAATTGTAGGCCACCAGAGAACAGAACCTCCCTTTTTGAAATTTTTCGGACAAAAAATACGGTATTAATACAAAAAAAAGCCGTTTGTAATATAATTGTAATTGCCAACGGAACGTTCATCTGACACGAAAATTGAATAGCCTAATTGGTAGAGGGGAAATTTGTCTCCAACGTACCTCTATTATGTTTTTTTTTTCATATCTTCCATCGTTGCAGAGATATTTGCAAAAGTAACGGCGATTTGATGATGTTTGTCTGGCTGTAACATGTTCCCACTTTTTAGGTCGAACCGTTCGACCGATTGACACAAAATTTTACAGACATATTTGTTGGCTTCCAGAGACCAGAACCTCCCTTTTTTAAATATTTCGGACCAGAAATACCTTAGTAATACCAAAATAAGTCGTTTGTAATTTAATTTTAATTGCAAATAAACCGTTCATTTGACGCGAAAATTGAACAAACGAATTTGTAGAGGAGAAAATTCTCTACAACTTTGTTCCCTTATGATTTTTTTCATCTCTCTTATCGTTTAAGAGATATTTACAAAAATAACGAAGTTTTGACACCCTCCATTGAATTAACGAAAACCAGCCGTCACGTCACGTGACATTCCTCGCCCAGAACTCTCTGTGGCATACGCTATCTTGCGTTGCGTACTTGATGATTTTCTTATTGTAACTTACACGTTGTCATTTCAAAGCAATGGCGCACTGAAGAATTAACAAAAAAACGTCGTTCTTTGTACGATAAATGATAATCTAGTGTCAACAAATGTCATACTAGCATCAGTTAACAACGACCAAGAGTAGTATGAAATTAAAGAATACAATTTCTAACGGTCAGCTGTAGCATAGTGGGCAATGCGTAGGACTGGGGCGATGAAGGTCAGTGGTTCGAAACCCGCCACTGTCAAAATTTTGTTTTCCTAAAAGAGTATCAGACATTCTTATTAATTAATTTTTTATTATTTTGGTCCAAAATGTTTTCAAAAACCTATAAAACTACAAATATAAAGTGGCCATAAAACACGTCAGTGCGATTTTCTTTATAAACGACTAGCTTAAACCCGCAGCTCCGCTCGCGTGTTGGTTGATTATGATAGATAAGCTACCTTTCAGTACTGTGCTATGAGCCTGAAGGAACTGAAAAATATTCCTGTTAGGTTGCACAAGTCTATGCACTTACCGTTTATCAGGAAAGTAAGTAGTGTAGATCAAATCACACGTAAAAATGCACTCGTTTCGAATAATCCATTCACGAAATTCAACAATAATGATTGTAATGACATCACAGATCGATCACTTGATGTAATGCGCGAAACGTCAAATCGTTTTTTAAGAGATGTATTGAAAGAAATTTCATTTTTGCTGCTTTATTTATTTATTCTTATATTTCCTTATTCGTATGCTTATCCTTACAGAGAAAGAGCAGAAGACTTTGTAGCATGCATAGGTCCACGATATGGTCACGTTTCACCGTATGTAACCTGCTTGCTATAGAATCCCAAACGTCATCGCTGGCCTTCAGTCCCATAGACCATAAATATCTATGGTCTATGTTCCGTCCGAATTTTTTTAATTTGACGACTTTCAAGCACCATATCTTGCAACCCCTTACAGGTATCGGCATGGAACTGCTATGATGTACAACGGGAGACTTCGGACAACAATTACATACAGCCCATTAGTTTGCGTTCTGTAGTTTTCGCTGCAGAGCGGAATATTAACGCACACACGTAGAATTTTATATACACCGATAGCTTTCCATCCCAATATACTCCACCCTCTTTTCATTATCAACACTCAAGCAATAATGCAACCATTTTCAAAGAGTAAATATAATTTTCAAAGAGTAATTATTGTTCCGCATTTCGCGTTATATTCTTCAAATTACTAAATATTTATCAGATCGCTATAAAATCGAGCCTAAAACCTACCTCAGGTATACATTAGTAACTGTACAAATATTTAAGTCTCTGCGTCATATCGTTCGGACGCGATAAGCGCACACCGAACAGACATTCATACTTTAATATATATAGATAAACAGCTATCGGATCGCCATAAAACTGTGCATAAAGACATTAGTAACTGTACAAATTTTTAGCTCTTTATGTCTTGTGGTTCAGACGTGATAAACGTACATCGAACAGACATTCACGTTTAGAGATACAGATAGATTTAGGAGATAATCTGAGTAGCTGCGTTAGTTTGTTCCAGGATGATGCTGTCATTTATCGGTTAGTAAAGGCACCAAAACATCAAACGCAACTCCAAATGATGTAGAAATTTTAATTCAACTAAATGCCTACGAGTAACAATTACAAACAACTTAAATTGGAGAGAACACATAGAATATACTGTAGAGAAAGCGATCCAAAGATTGCCTTTCGTTGCAGAACACTTAGAAGATGCAACAGTGCTACTAAAGAAACTGCCTACACCACACTCGTGCGTCCTATTTTGGAGTATTGCTGCGCATTGTGGGATCCACACCAGGTGGGGCTGACAGACGATTTAGAGAAAGTTCAGAGAAGGGCAGCTCGTTTTGTACTATCGCGATATAGGGGAGAGAGTGTTACGGAAATAATGTACGAGTTGGGGTGGAAATCATTAAAAGAAAGGCGTTATTTTTTGCGGAGAAATCTATTTCCGAAATTCCTATCACCAACTTTCTCTTCAGAATCCGAATATATATTGTTAGCACCCACCTATACAGGAAGACATGACCATCATAATAAAATAAGAGAAATCAGATCCAAAACAGAGTTAGATGTTTTTTCCCGCGAGTATTTAGAGAATTGAACTATAGAGAATTATCACAAAAGTGGTTCAATGAGTCCTCTACCATACACTTCAATGTAATTTGCAGAGTATGCATGTAGATATAGATGAAGAGAAACAAGATGACAACTTAAAAGTTAAAAATTCGTTATGAAGATTAAAATTCACAATTTTGTTTGTTCTACGGTTTTGTTTATTTAGTGAATCGATTTTCGGGTTATTAGGCCATCATCAGACACTTGCTGAAGTTCAGTCAAAGAACTTGTGTTGACAGCAAAACAGATTATATGTTATATACAGAAAAATAAATTAATTTCTTTTATGGAGGAGTTACAGTGCATATAAATATTTGAATGAAATCTGTAAATTAATAGCACTGAAAAAAGGAAACATAAATATCATACATAGAAAAAAGTGTAAACATAAATTCTTACAACATGCCTACAGTGAATAAAAATAAAATTAAAAAAGAATCTAATGTTTTAAGGGTTGTTCAAAACACTAAGTGATGCAAATATTAGAAATATTAGAAACCTTTTAAACATCCGATTCTTGTTTAATTATATTTTTATTCGCTGTAGGTATCTTGTAAGAATTTATGAATTTATGTTTGCAGTGATTCTCGATGTATGGTACTTGTGTTCCCTTTTTTCAGTACTATTAATTTACAGATTTCATACAAAAAATTTTCAAATGTTTGTATAGCTTATGGGACTTAACTAAGTGGTCATCAGTCCCTAAACTCACAAACAACTAAAGAACTAGCTAACACTAAGGACGGCACAAATATCCATGCCCGAGGGGGGATTCGAACCCCCGACCGTAGTGACCGTGCAGACCGTGACGGACGCGCCGCAGTCCCCTCGGCCATCGCGGCCGGCACAGATTTCATTAAAATATTTATTTACACTGTTCCGGCTCCAACAAAGAAGTTAATTTTCTGTATGTAACATGTCTCTTGTTTTACTGACAACACAAGTTCTTTGACTGAACTTCAATAAATGTCTGATGATGGCCTAATAAGCTGAAAATCGATTCACAAAATAAACAAAACCGTAGAACAAACACATAATTGTGTATTTTAATCTTCATAATGAATAAGTTGTACCAAGAAGCGACGGAAGAATCAGTTAACATGTTAAAAATTCGTTTTTCGTCGCTAAATATGTAAACTGTTTGCAGAAAAATGTTACTTCGAACGCCACTGCTTGTAACACATCTTTAGCTTCTGTTTACTCCTGAACGGTGACGTCACCAGACCTTGAGCTAAGAACATAGCGTGTCCGATATCGTCAACAAACCTTGGTATTCTTTCATATTTTAGCTCTAATTTTATACAAACAACAAATGATTTGCCTGAATATTGCTCTACAACGATCTTTAATGTCATAGTCATACAGAATTATAGCAACTCTAATAATATTTTTAACAATGAGAACAGCCTTTTAATGAAACACTGCTGATTGATGTGGCAGTACAGAGAGAAGCAGAAGCTAAATTAATTTGGCTTTATTTTCGAGGTATAAAAGAATCGGTGAATATTACCAGAACAAAAGGAAGCAGTATATTTCTCATCGTCACGCGCATTCCGGAACTTGCAAAGCAGTATCAGGTCTGATATTAAATTTCCGATATTGCGACGCAACGGAGGTGTATTAGGAGAGTGCGCGAACATTATTAGAGTACCGTGAAACTACAAAGCGTTCGCCGCTACCTTGTTACACTGTTTTAATATCTCTAGAATTCCGTTCTATCTCTAAAACTGGTTTCGATATCGAAACTACATGCGAAAGTAATGCGGGAAAATTCACCGCCGTCATTCACTATCCACAGACACGTCAGCGGTAACGCTTTCCTAAAAATCCACCTACCTCAGATGAAAATAATTTCGTTTCGTTTTCCACCGATGAGTTCGTGGAAAGTAAACAAAAACTCCGAACTGTTCTACGCGTGTGTAAAGCGTACAATAGGGAATACTTTTACTGCTAACGATGGGTGAGATGCTGTAAATGAAGATTAAAATTAGATGAGAGATCAGAGTTCGTTTTGTGCAACATTCAACGCAATCTGCATGGTCCGAAAAATGGCAATTCACTCTTAATAATGAGAAGTGTGAAGTCATCCACATGACCACTAAATGAAATACGTTAAACTTCATTTACACGGTAAATCAGACATAACTACAAGCCGTAAATTCTATTAAATACCTAGGGGTAACAATTACAAAAAACTTAAATTGGAATGAACTCATAAAAAAGTATTGTAGGGAAAGCTAACCAATGACTACGTTTCATTGGCAGAACACTTAGAAGCTGCAACAGTTATACTAAAGACACTGCCTACACTACAGTTATTCGTCCTATTTTGAATATTGTGTGGTACGATTTAGAGAACATTTAGAAAAGGGCAGCTCGTTTTGTATTATCGCGATATAGGAGAGAGAGTGTCACGGAAATGATTCACAAATTGGCTTGGAGGTCATTAAAAGAAACGGCGTTATTTGTTGCTGCGAGATCTATTTGCGAAATTTCTTTCACCAACCTTCTCTTCCGAATGCAAACAGATTTTGTTACCCACACCTACATAGGAAGAGATGATCATCAAAATAAAATAAGAGAAATCAGATCACAAACGGAAAGATTTAGGTGTTCCTTTTCTCCGCGAGCTATTACAGAATGGAACCATAGAGAAACATCATAAAAGCGGTTTGATGAACTCTCTGCCATGCGCTTCAAAGTGAGTTGCAGAGTATTTATGTAGCTGTAGCTGTAGATCTCAGCAAGCTTGAGATCATACAGTAAACTTCAATGTGTGGTCTCCTTCTACTGCATATTCGTTTACCGTATGTAGCCATTGTATTATCTACGGAATATTCGTTCCACCTTACACGTTCTTATCTTTCACCATTTGTTTGCCAACTGATTTGGTAGTTACCACGCCTCTGGAGGTCTCTTTAATTTTCCTATAATCTGACTCCACTTATCACGTTTCGGCTACCCGTCATATCGACTGCTAATTCGTCTTTTTGCACAATCTGAAAACATCTGTTTTTAATCATCAGTACTCCACGTTGTCTGCGTCTTACGTAGCAGCCGGCCGCAGTGGCCGAGCAGTCTGCGACGCGCCAGTCACAGTCTGCGCGGCCGCTACGGTCCGGGGTTCGAATCCCCCCTCGAGCATGGATGTTTGTGCCGTCTTTAGTATAAGTTAGTTCATAAGTAATTTGTAAGTTTAGGGACTGATGACTCCGCAGTAAATTCCCTTAAGCTTAACATTTTCTTATGCAGCATTTCAATATTCTCTAAGTTTGTCAGTAACGTTAAATACGTCGTCTGTTATCCAACGATGCTGTGAAGTAAGCCCTGTCCTTCACCCTGCCAGTGTCACCAGACCTCTTCTGGAAACTACGCGCTGCTCTTTTGCTTTGCCCCATTCCCCCATACCGCACGGACATGGCCGCGTAGTCTCTGAGCGGGACATTACGAATCTCACGGCCGTTCGCTTCGGGGGGTCGAGTCGTCCCTCGGTCGTGAGTGTTTTTATTGTCCTTAGCGTAAGTTGTCATAGGTAGTGTGTAAGTCTAGGGGGCGTAGCAATTTGGTCCCTGAGCTTTACAAACATTAGAATTTCCGTTCCCCTACGTATCAGTCAGTCCTTACATAACAAGGCCTATAGGGTCTTTCATGAAACTTCCATTTGTTGATATTCTAGCCTTCAATCCAGAGACTGGTTTGATGCAGCTCTCTACCATACCCTATCCTGAGCAAGCCTCTTCATCGCCTGATAATAACGGAAACCTACATCCGTTTGAATCTGCTTACTGTATCCATCTCTTGGCTTCCCTCTACGAATTTTTACCCCACACTCTCCCTCCTCATGATTCCTTCATATCTAAGTATGTGTCCTACCAATCGATGCCTCCTTTTATTCAAGGTATGCCAGAAATTCCTTTTCTCTCCAATTCTGTTCCGTACCTCTTCATTAATTACCCGATCCACCCACCTAATCTTCAGCTTTCCTCTGTAAAACCACATTTCAAAAGCCTCTATCCTCTTCCAGTCCGCACTGTTTATCGTCCACGTTTCACTTCCATACAAGGCAACACTCCACAAAAATGCCATCAGAAAGGACTTTCGTACGCACAGATTAATTTTCGAAGCCAACAAACTTCTCCCCTTCAGAAACGCTTTTCTTCCCATTGCCATTCTGCATTCTATATCCTCTGTACTGCGACCATCATGTGTTTTTTTATTGTCAAAGTAACAAAACTCATTTACCAACATTGTTGTTTCGTTACCTAATCTAACTACTTCAGCATCGCCTGATTTTCTTAGAATGCACTCCATTACCCTAGTTTTGCTCTTATACGCACCTTTAAACACACTGTCCATTCCGCTCAACTGCTCTTCGAGGTCCTTTGCTGTATCTGACAGAATTACTATGTCGTCGGCAGAAAGCAATGTTTTTTGTTTCTTCACCCTCAACTTCAATTCCCTCTCCAAATTTCTTCTTGCTTTCCTTTATAGCTTGCTCAGTGTACAAATTGAATAATACTGGAGAAAGGCTACAACCCTGTCTTACTCCCTTCCCAACCACTGCATCCCTTTCATGCCCTTCAACTCTGACAACCGCTGTCTGGTTTTTGTACAAGTTGTAAATAACCTTACGCTCCCTATATTTTACTCCTGCTTGCTTCAGAACTTAAAAGAGTTTATTCCAATCAACATTGTCAAAAGCCTTCTCCAAATCTACAAAAGCTAGAAATGTAGGTTTGCCTTTTCTTAATCTATCTTCTAATATAAGCCGTAAAGTGAGTATTGCCTCCCTTGTTCCTACCTTTCTCCTGAACCCAAACTGATCTTCCCCGAGGTCGGCTTCTACCAGCTTTTCCATCCTTTTGTATATAATTCGCGTTAATATTTTGCAGCCATGACTTATTAAACTGATGGTTCTGTAGTTTTCACACCTGTCTGCACCTGCTATCCTTGGAATGGGGATTATTACATTTTCTTAAAGTCTGAGAGTATTTCCCTTGTCTCATATATCTTACGCACCAGGTGAAATAGTTTCGGCATGTTTGGCTCTCTCAGAGACTTCAGTAATTCTGACGGAATGTCGTCGACTCCAGTGGCCTTCTTTCCACTTAGTTCTTTAAGTGCACTGTCAAATTCTTCTCTCAGTATAGTATCTCCTATTTCATCTTCATCTACATCCTCTTCCCTTCCTACAATATTTTCTCTTAGTTCATTTCCTTTGTAGTATATGCAAGTAACGAATCGTATTCATGAATAACGATTCAGTATTTCGTATCAGCCACAGTATGCGTTACTCAGTACCGAATACATACAGTTTACTACAGCTCTAAACTCCTTACCAACCCCGATATTGATACACGTTTGTCCGTATTATGGATGAATCATAGGTACCAACTCTCACTGACTATTTGGTACTCATATAGTTTCATACTTTTCCTTCTAAGGCTTTGGATTTCGCTCTTACTGAACAATATTTTGCTATTTTCACTCTGTTTCTCCTTCATTCATCTACAATTAGACGTCCAAGAACCACAATCGTAGCACAAATTTAACGCTGATAGCTTTGTCGAACATTGCAATTGCCTTCAGTTTACCTTCCATGGGCACTAAAACCCTCTATCTTTTCGATGTAATAATAATAATTAAAAGACAGTAGTGGAAAGAATCATCGTACAGTCATAAGGCATGATTCATTGTTGTTTGACACCCCAGAGTACAGTCTGGTTTTAATATAAATTGTCTTACGTGTCGGATGACCAGGAATGTCAGACGAGCGAAGGTCCATTAATCTAGACTCTACATAACGGTTCAGAGTGTTTTACATAGTATTTAACTTGGTTATTATGGAATATGAATAAAATTTGAGATGAACTCCTATTAGCGACAAATATACCAGCAGCTACACTCATACAACACTTATTGCTAAACGCTGTGGTGACTTAAATTAATAAGAATATACCTTCAATCTGTACGAAGCTACTTCATGTCGTTAGATCGCTAGCGTGAATTAAATGTAAAATTTCATCTGTTATTGTTCGTCTCGGGTCAACCGCCGCAGTGAGGCACATCGAACAGAAATCTCCTGGAAACGTTACGTTACCAGTATAAAAAAAAAAACATAGCCGAAGCCCTGGATGTAGAATCTGACTGCATAACAAAATCGGGGAATACCAAATTATTGTGAAAGGTAAAACTTTATTCATAGCTTCACACTCCAGTGTAAATATAGTGGAAGTGGAAAGACAAATACCATTTGTTTACTGTGTCCATTTAAACAGTTTTATACCATTAAAAACACTACGTAGTCTTCGAATAACATTACAGACATAGTAATAACAATCTACCTACTTTTGAAAAATATCAGTCAATGATACTCCAATAGCGTGCCGCACCTACATAAATATATCTTATTTTAGAAGTGGTGTTTTTCCACTTGTGTATGTAGCACTTCGTTTATGAAATTAATTATTACCCTGTCGTCATGTGACATCTACTGATGAACAATTGTGTCCAATCGTACATGATTTATAAACTCTGGAAGAAAGCCAAAGATATAGCTATCCGTAAACCAGGAAAGGACCAAAATGATCCTAAAAGCTACCGCTCTATATCCCTCCTGTGCCATCTGTATAAACTTCATGAAAGACTCGTTCTACACAGACTAATGGAGAAGATAGAGACAATATACATACCACAGAAGTCTGGCTTTAGACCGGGAAACAACTGCACATCTCAAGTGACGAAGCTTACACAACACATCGAGGATGGGTTTCAAAGGAAAGAGATCACAGGAGCTGTATTTATAGATCTGACATCTGCTTACGATACTGTTAATGATAGAGGACTTCTTGTGAATCTGTATAATGCCACTAACGATTACCAGCTAAACTGCTTCATAAGGAATCACCTTGAAAACAGAAGATTTTTTTGTCGAATTTCGGGGACAAAGAAGCAGATGCAGATCGAAAAAGAATGGATTACCACAGGGAAGCGTGCTTTCTTCAGCCTTGTTCAACATCTACACAAATGATCAACCACTACCTGAAGGAACACTTCATCCATGCGGATGATTGCACTATCACCGCCCAAGCCCACTGCTTCGAAACTGTCCAAAGCATAAAGAGAAATGTCAGCTTACTACAGGGAGAAACAATTGAGACGAAATCCTGGGAAAACACAGACTTGTGCTTTCCACCTCAAAACATCCAGGCAGCTAGAACCCTCAAAATTATCTGGGGAAATACCACACTAGAACACTGTACATATCCCAAATACCTAGGAGTCAACCTGGACCGTGCATTAACCTACAAGAGGCACTGCATGAAGACTAAGCGAAAAGTGGCAGCTAGAAACAATGTCATCAGAAAGCTGACAGGCACAACATGGGAGCACACTCCAACACTGTAAGAACATCCTCCCTAGCACTAAGTTACTCTGCCGGAGAAAATGCAAGTCTAGTGTGGTTCAAATCCAGCCATGCCAAAATAGTAGATGTTGCTCTTAACGATATTATCACTGGATGCCTGAAGCCCACTCCTCTGAATAAACTGTACAGTCTCGCGGGCATTGCATCCCCGACATCCGCCGAGAGGTAGCAGCAAAAAGTGAGAGTGGAAAATCAGAAACTTTTGGAGCCCATCCCTATATGGACATCAACCAGCAAAGCCACGACTAAAATCCAGGAAGAGCTTCCTTAGATCTACGGAGGCTCTAGTTGGGACATGGCAGCAATGCCGAACCGAACTATGGCGTGCAAGGTATACGAGTACTGCAGGGTGGTTTACACCGTGTGGAAAACTACCAGCCGGGTACACAGAGAAGTGGAGTACATGGAGATCACTCAACAGACTACGTTCAGGTGTCACAAAATGTAAGAGTAATCTGGCTAAATGGGGCTTCTTAGTGGAGTCGCCACTCTGTGAATGCGGAGCAACGCAGACGACCTCCCGCCTGCTGCAGTGTATCCAGTGTCCAGCAACATGCATACCAGAATATCTGCTACATGCAACACCAAATGCAATACAGGTCGCTAACTTCTGGCCATCAAAAGTGTAAATAATTGTCTTGTAAATATTATGTAGTCACGTAACATGTAAATATTGTACAGTTTATACATTCTAAGTGCTTCTGACACGAATAAATAATACTGAAATATATTCCCTGAGTGAGCCATAGCGAAAGAAATCACTCAAAGATTTCGTATTTCGGACTGCAAGATGTTTAAGCCCAATTGGATGACCAATGAAGTATACTTTGCACTAAAGCACTCTACTGCTAGATGTGTTGTAGATACGTTTTCAGTGGACACTGCACCAAATAATGAAATTGATTTAACTACAATAATTACCGTAATTAAAGTAATTATAACTGAAACTAATACATTGATTTTTACATAAATAAAATTCAGTTACGTAATTTCTCACCTGGCGAAAAGACTTTCTTGGACTTCATCCAATATCTCTCCTCGCTTTTACAACTTAATTTCATTGAAAACACTAGGGTCTGTCCTACGTTTGTCTGATACAGATCCAGTATCTCGAAATTTCTGTAGTTTATGTAATGTCGAATCATTGGAGATGCACTCGCCAGAAAATTTTCATATGAATTTAAGCTAAGATTACAGATAAGATGTTGTTCTCGGATAATAAAAAAAAAATAGAATAAAATAAAAAATTAAAAAAATAAAGAAACTTTAGTTTATCCATCGTCTATACCATACCGAAAGGAAACTTTACAAGAAAAGAAAAGATTTAAAAAATGTTAAAAAACATGTACAGACTAGTCACAAAGAAGCAGAATTTTGTTAATGAAAAGGATACGTTATCGTCACAATCATGGTAGTATTGTTAGCCATATCACTTACACAGTGCAATGAGAATGGATATGGTCACATTTTCTGTAACCTGCATGTCGCTGTTGTGGTCTTCAGTCCGCAGACTGGTTTGATGCAGCTCTCCACGCTATCCTGACCTGTGCGAGTCTCTTCATCTGAGAATACGTTCGGCAGCCTACATCCTTTTGAATCTGCTTACTGTATTCATCCCTCGGTCTCCCTCTACGATTTTTACCGCCACATGCTTCCTTATAATGCTAAGTTGACAATTCCATGATGTCTCGGAATGTGTCCAACCAATCTATCCCTTCTCTTACTCGGGATATGCCAGAAACTCATTTTCTCCCCAATTATGTTGAGAACCTCCTCATTAGTTACGTGATCTACCCATCTAATCTTCATCATTCATCTGTAGCACCACATTTAGAAAGCTTCTATCATCTTTTTGTCTGAACTCCTATTCGTCCACGTTTCACTCCCATAAACTGCTACACTCCAGACAAATGCCTTCAGAAAAGACATTCTAATATTTAAAGTAATATTGGATGTCAACAAATTTCACTTCTTAAAAACGGTTTTCTTCCCACGGCCATTCTGCATTTTATGTCTTTTTTACGTCGGCCATCAGCAGTTATCTTGACACCCAAATAACAAAACTCATCTACTACTTCTATTGTCTCATTACCTAATCTAATTCCTTCTCCGTCGCCTGATTTTGTAACATTGCAATCCATTACCTTTGTTCATCTTATATCTTCCTTTCAAGACATTGTCCTTTCCGTTTAATTGTTCTTCCATGTCTTTCTCTGTCTCTGACATAATTAATATGTCATAGCAAAACCACAAACTTTTAATTTCTTCTCCCTGAACTTTAATTCGATCTCCAAATTTCTCCTTCCATTCCTCCACTGCCTGCTCAATTTACAAAGTGAACAATACTGGGGAAAGGCTACAACCCTGTCTTTCCCTTCCTAACCACTGCGACCCTTTCATGACCTTCGACTCTAATAATTGCTTTCTGTTTTTTGTACAAGTGGAATATAACTCTTCGCTCCCCATATTTTACCCCTGCTACCCTCAGAGTTTGAAATAGTGTATTGCAGTGAACATTGTCAAACACTTTCTCTAGACCCACAAGTGCTAAAAACGTAGCATTCTCTTTCCTTCGTCTACCTAGTTAGATAAGTCTTAATGTGAGTATTGCCTCTCGTGTTCCTACATTTCTGATAAATCTATCTTCCCCAAGGTTGGATTCTACTATTTTTTCTATTCGTCTGTAAATAATTCGTGTTAGTATTTTGCAACCAAGACCTATTAAACTAATAGTTCTGTAATTTTCACATTTGTCTGCACTTGCTTTCTTAAGAATTTGAATTACTATATTCTTTTTGAAGTCGAAGAGTATTTCTCCTGTTTCATACATCTTGCATGCCAGGGGGAACAATGTTTTCATGACTCTACTCCAGGGGCCTTGTTTCTATTCATTTCCTCTAATGTTATGTCAAATTCTTCTCGCACTATCGTGTCTCCGACTTCAATTTCTACAACACTACCTTCAAGTTTAGTTCCTTTGTATAGGCCATCTATATATTCCTTGCGTCTTTCAGCTTTCCCTTCTTTGCTTAGTACGGCTTTGCATCCGGGTTCTTGATATTCATACCGCTAGCTTTTCCTGTAGGCGGTATCTATCTTTCCCATAGTTATACATTCTTTTACGGTCTTGCATTGCTCCTCAAGCCACTTCTGGTTAGCCAGTCTGCACTTCCTGACAGTCTCCTTTTTCTTTATCCTTTATTTCCTGCTTCACTTGATGCGTTCATATATTTTCTCCTTCCGTCAATTAAGTTCAGTATTTGCTGTCAAAATTACTAAAAATTTGCGGGCTTATGGATTTATTCTGGATACCCAACGTTTCGTCCCCGACTGCGGAGGACATTCTCAAGGGGTATCGTGGCACTGTTGAATGTCCGAGACACATCCTGGCTCGCTACTGACTGAAGTCAAACTCCGTTTACGAGGGCTCGCGCGCATAGGTGTGACGTCAGATGTTTTTGATATGCGCGCGTAATTCGTTGGTGCCGATTGCCGTCGTCCGTTAATATCGTCCCATGGTGGAAGACTGTTACATTTCTTCTTCAAAACCGGAATCCATATATCATTTAGATTCACGCCCTCCTCCATCCTATTGAAATTATTGGGGTGTTTTACAAATTCTATAGCCTCTCTGTACAGTGTTTCGTGGTATCCATTTGTGGCTCCTAAACCTGAGTCTTATCAAATTGAATAAGGTGGTCCCCTGGTTGAAAAAGATGTTCAGCAACTGCTGATCTGTCAATCTTTCCCCTTCTACAGTTCCTCTTATGCTTATCTACTCTTTTATTGACTGTTCTTTTTGTGGTACCCACGTATACGTCTCCACAGCTACACGAAATCCTATAAATTCCAGCTTTTTCCAGCGGTGTGCGAGCATCCTTTGCCGATTTCATGTGATCCTGTATCTTCCCAGTAGGTTTGTAAATAACGGCAACATTCGGTTTCGTCAAAATTTTACCGATGCGGTCGGTGACGTCCTTAATAAAAGGCAGGAAGACTTTGGATTTCACAGGAACCCTTTTATCGTTTTCAACTCTACGTGTCGGTCTCAACGCTCTCCTTATCTCTGTGGACGAATAGCCATTCTTAAGTAAAGCATTACTCAGGTTTTCAATTCCGCGTCGAGTAATTCCGGTTCGCAGATGTTGCTTGCTCTGTCCGTCACCGTGTTTATAATGACCCGCTTTTGCTGTGGGTGGGGGTTTGAATCCCGGTGCAGATAACGGTCTGTGTGTGTGGTCTTCCGATAAACTGTATGGCCAAATCTGCCATTCAATTGTGAGTCGTATCGGGATAGCACAGTCGGTAGAGCGCTTGCCCGCGAAAGGCAAAGGTCCCACGTTAGAGTCCCGGTTCCGGTACACAATTTTAATCTGCCAGGAAGTTTCATATCAGCGCACACTCCGCTGCAGAGTGAAAGTTTCATTCTGTTTTATTGCTTATTAAATGACGCGTTTCTTGTATTACCAGAGACCACCGAGCTGCAAGGAATCCAAAATTCCAGAAACATAGAAACACAGCAAAACAACTTACGATGTCAGTCCACGGAGAGCGCATTATAATCTCAAGATGCCCTGCTAAAGGGCGAAACGCGTCATTAAATAAGGAATAAAATAATTTGCAATCAAGACGGTTTTTTACTGAAGGAATATTTATTCTCACTGATTGCTGTACACTATGGTCTGGAAATCATTTTCTCTGTAACCTGTATAATTCACATCAATTTTACATTCACTGCTTCATGCAAAAAAACATTATTCGAATATAGTCTGTTAGAGTTGCGTTTGGGAACCAAAATGGCCGCCATCGCAAAGGATAATGGTAGCGTGCATTTCTCCTAAAAACCACTCCAGTATGCACTTCTTGTCAACCGCATTTTTCAGACGTCTGTACCACATTTTGCCTGCTTCACTTGATGCGATTTTATATTTTCTCCTTTCGTCAATTAAGTTCAGTACTTACTGTGTTATCCAAAGATTTCTATTAGTCCTTGTCCGTCTGCCTATATGATCCATTGTGGCCTTCACTACTCTGTATCACAGAGCTCAGAGCTATCCATTCTTCTTCTGCTGTATTACTTTCCCCCGTTTCAGACAATCCTTGCCTAATGCTCCCTCTAAAAGCACTTTCTTTGTATCCTGCATAATTCATAGCTATTTTACATTGACTGCTTCATGCAATATATATATATATATATATATATATATATATATATATATATATATATATATATATATATATATATATATATGAGGTTTTCAGCCAAGATCGCTTTCTTCTTTTAATTACATGACCGATTTCGGCGTGCAGACCTAATACATGAAGGTTTTCTATAAAATGAGCTGCATTATATGTAGCAAAAAATTTGATCTACAATTACATGGTTACATACCTGTCGTAAATTTTTACGTCACTGCTATTGCAACAATTTTTAACATAGCAAATTGGTATACATGCACATCTATCATCCAAATAAAATTTACACGACAGTAAAGAATGTGGATAGCATATGCTATGCAATTACTTCCTTTCCACATGCAAACTATTTTCCAAGGTAAATTAACTTATATGTAATCTCGTTTAATAAAAAGAAAAATTATAATATAACGATTTGAAATTTCCTTCTAGTTCAACTGACACGGCACTTATTTCTATATTTGATACTTGACAAAGCACCCCATACTCTGTGGTGCATAGCATTGTACTTTATACAAATTATTTATGTATAAGATGTAAATATAGTGCGCTTCGGTTACACAGTGGTAGAGTGCCAGACTACAAATCCAAAGGTCACGGGTTCGATCCCCGCCAGGTCCTAGGATTTTTATCTCTCAATTTCCACTTCTTTCACCTCTGGCAGTATTGCTTATGTGAAAAATACCGAGTAGCGCCGTGGTTCGGAACCCACGTTAAACTGTAGGTCCCCCTATAACTGGCTGGGTAAGTCAGTTCGAAGGTCGGAGGAAGGCAACGGCATACCAACTCCAAACAGGACCGTGCCTAGTAAAGCACTGTGGTGTTCAAACCAATCTTCAGATTGCTGACTGCTTTACCTTTACCTTTACCTAAAGATGTAATATATATGAAATGGTATTTTATGTAATCATGTAATTTGTGTATATACCATATTTAATGTTAAAAAAGAACTATTGCCTCACAGACAAAGACCATATGTAATATATATTCTATTGTGCATGTAGCATTTTTGTATATGGTTTCCCGCCTAATAGTCAATACTGTGCTTCACTTCAGTCAGTACTGAACTTGATTCTGAAGTACTTCTGACTTTGACCTTGAGAAAGATGGATTCAGTCATTTTACTATTGACGTATAAATTTTATTTAGATGACACATCAATGTGGATGTATACCAATTTCTTATGTTAAAAATTGGTGCAATAGCAGTAAATATGTAATTGTAGATAGATAGCCGGCCGCTGTGGCCGAGGGGACTGAGGCGCGTCAGTCACGGTCTGCACGGCCACTACGGTCGGGGGTTCGAATCCCCCCTCGGGCATGGATATTTGTGCCGTCCTTAGTTGTAGGTAGTTCATAAGTAGTTTCTAAGTTTAGGGACTTATGACCCTGTGGTTAAGTCCCATAAGCTATACAAACATTTGAACATTTTAGTAGATAGATACGATTTTTTTTTCTATATATAATGAAGCTCAGTTTGTAAAAAGAAAACTTGATGTATTAGGTCTGAAGATGGCGTCTAACACGCCGAAACCGGTTATGTAATTAAAAGAAGAAAGCGATCTTGGCTGAAAACCTATTATTAAAAAATTCTAGATCGCCCCAATAATGTGTCCCAAAAAACTTATTAGAATATAGTTTTTTAGAGCCGCGTTTGGGAACTAAAATGGCCGCCATAGCAAAGGGTCATGATAGCGTGAACAGACCTCTCCAATACAGACTTTGGACTGGTCAATACCCAGTATGGCTGCGCTCGGCGTCCCTTCGCGTTGCTCGCCCTGTGACTCACAGGGGTCTGTCTCTCCCTGTCCATCATCCCCGTCTGCCGACTGCCTCAGAGTCCCCCCAGTACAGCACTGGCCACGCTCCCTGCAACACGGCCCAAATTTCGCGCTGGCGCGGCCCGCGTCGATATCTCGCGGCTGGTCGGGCCGCTATCGACCCACAGTCTGCGCCAGCGGCAGCGGCGTGGCGTTCGAAACTCGGCGGCCGTCATCAGGCGTGACCTTTAAAACAGGGCCGGGCTATATCCGGAGCCGTCAAACACTGCCGCTGGACAATCGATGCCGCAGCCGGCTCCAGACTGTCCAGCGCTGGAGAACTGGAGAACTGGACCAGCCGGGTGGGGGGCTGTCCTCCAGTCTGACAGCCGCGCAATGATACCTCAGCACGCGCTGTCTGCCATTGGACATTGCGCAGACAATACCATACGCTAACGTGCACACTTGTACACCCATGAGCTCTGTTCGGGACTCTCACACTAACAGGTCAAAATGGCAAGTCGTCCTCTATAAGAATAGCTGCAGCTAGACGCGCCGATCTACATCTACATGGGATACTCTGCACATAACATTTTAGTGCCTGGCAGAGGGTTCATCGAACCACCGTTATACTATTTATGTCCCATTCCATTCTCGAATAGCTCACGGGAAGAAAGAACACCCGAATCTCTCCGTTCGAGCTCTGATTTCTCGTATTTTATTCTGATGATCATTTTTACCTATGTAAGCTGGTGTCAACACTATATTTTAGCATTCGGAGGAGAATACTGGCGATTGGAGTTTCGTAAAACCCCACGCCTCAGTGATAAGCGCCGTTGTTGTACTGATTCCCATCCCAGATCCTGTATCATTTCCGTAACGCTGTCTCCCCTGTATCGTGACAATACGAAACGAGCTGCCTTCCTTTGGACTCTTTCGATATCCTCCGTCAAACCCACCTGATAAGGATCCCACACTGGGCAGCAATACTCCAAAAAAGGACGCACAAGCGTAGTGTATGCATTTCTTTAGTAGTTCTGTTGCATCTTTTAAGGGTTCTGCCAGTAAAACGCAGTCTCTGGTTCGCCTTTCCCACGACATTAACTACGTGTTCTTCCAGTTTAAGTCTGAAGTAATAGTAATTCCTAGGTATTTTAGAGTTAACCACCTTCACTTTTGATTGATTTATCTTGTAATCAAAGTTTAACGGATTTCTTTTCGTACTCATGTGGACGACTTCACACTTCTCATTATTTACATTCAATTGCCAATTCTTACACCATATTTATATCTCATTTAGTTCGTTCTGCAGTTTGTTTTGATCTTCAGATGATATAGTAGACAGTATATGACCCCGTCATCTGCAAAGGGGGGTGCTTACATTCTTTCCCATAAATCCTTTATGTAAACAAGGAACAGCAGAGAACCAATATCACTACCCTGTGGAACACCCGATATCACCTTTGTTGTAGTTGATGCATTAGCGCAAACTGTGTCCTCTCTACAGGAAATTCCATATCCAGTCGCAGATTTGGGACGATATACCATAAGCACGCAATTTGTGAGGTATGGTGTCAAATTATTATTGCGCGAGCAAAAATCGTTTAACAAGTGCTTACGCCACTCTATAGTCTCAATCTATGTAAATGCGAAAGGACTCTCACACATTAAACACGAAATCGTAGAAACTACTTCGTCTATGATGCTCAAATTTGCCAGGAATGAAGTAGAAGACGTCAACTAAGAAAGGATTTTGCAATACGGCCGTAAGTTCAGGAGATTGGGTTGTTGTTGTTGTTGTTGTTGTGGTCTTCAGTTCGAAGACAGGTTTGATACAGCTCTCATCCCTACTCTATCCTGAGGAAGCCTTTTCATATCCTCATAAAAACGACAACCCACATCCATTTGAATCTGCTCACTATAAGCGTCTATTGGTCTTCCTCTGCGGTTTTTACCCCACACACTTCCCTCCAACGCTAAATTCACGATTCCTCGATGTCTAAGGATGTGTCCTACCAATCGATCCTTTCTTTTAGTCAAGGTATGCCAGAAATTCCTTTTCTCCCCAATTCTCTTCAGTACCTCGTCATTAGTTAAGCGATCCACCCACCTAATCTTCAGCATTCTTCTGTAGCACCACATTTCAAAAGTCTCTATCCTCTTCCTGTCCGCATTATTTATCTTCCACGTTTGATTTCTATACAAGGCAACACTCCACACAAATGCCTTCAAAAAGGACTTCCTTAGGCTTAAATCAATATTCGATGTTAACAAACTTCTCTTTTTCAAGAACGCTTTTCTACCCATTGCCATTCTGCATTTTATATCCTCTGTACTGCGACCATCATTTGTTATTTTACTGCCCAAGTAACAAAACTCATCTACCTCCTTTATTGTTTCGTTACCTAATCTAATTCCTTCAGCATCACCTGATTTTCTTACACTGCACTCCATTACCTTTGTTTTACTCTTGTTACCGTTAATATTATGCACCTTTCAGCACACTGTCCATACCGTTCAATTGCTCTTCCATGTCCTTTGCTGTACCTGACAGAATTACTATCTTATCGGCAAAACGCAATGTTTTTAATTCTTCACCCTGCACTTTAATTCCTTCTCCAAATTTCTCCTTGCTTTTCTTTATAGCTTGCTCAATGTACAAATTGAATAAAATTGGAGAAAGGCTACCACCCTGTCTTACTCCCTTCCCAACCACTGCCTCCCTTTCATGCCCTTCAAATCTAACAACTGTTGACTAGTTTTTGTACAAGTTTTAAATAACCTTACGCTCCCTATATTTTACTCCTGCTTGCTTCTGAACTTGAAAGAGTTCATTCCAATCCACATTGTCAAAAGCCTTCTCCAAATCTACAAAATCTAGAAATGTAGGTTGCCCTTTCTTATGCTATCTTCTAGGATCAGCCGTAAAGTGAGTATTGCCTCCCGTGTTCGTACATTTCTCCTGGACCCAAACTGATCTTCTCTCAGAGACTTCAGTAGCTCTGAGGGAATGTCATCTACTCCCGGGGCCTTGTTTCGACTTAGGTCTTTCAGGGCTCTGTCAGATTCTTCTCTCAGTATAGTATCTCCTATTTCATCCTCATCTACTTCTCCTCCCTTCCTACAATATTGCCTCTAAGTTCATTTCCTTCGTAGAGCCTCTCTATATACCCTTTCCACCTTTCAGTTTTCCCCTTTCTTTGCTGAGAACTGGTTTTCCATCAGTGTCCTTGATATCAATGGAGCTGTTTTTCTTATCTCCAAATATTTCTTTTATTTTCCTGTAGGCTGTATCTATTTTCCCCTATTTATACATTCTTCTACATCCTTGCATTTTTCTTCTAGCCACTCCGTCTTAGCCATTTTGCACTTCCTGTCAATCGTATTTCTTAGTGGTCTGTACTCCATGTTACCTGTTACATTTACTGCATTTTTATATTTTCTCCTTTCACCGATTAAATGTAGTATGTCCTGTGATATCAAAGGATTTTTTGTAAGTATTTCCTTCCTACCTATTTTGTCCTCTGCTGCGCTTCATGTTCGTTTGAGCCCAAGTACTTTCCTTGTGAGATGAATTACGAGGGTTAATGATGCCGTCACCAGTGAATGTGGCTTCATCAGTGAAGACTAAAGATGGAATGTCTTGCTGATTTCGAAGTAACCGACGAGGAAATTTTCAGTCGTCTATCTCCGAATTGGTACGTGCTTAGTGCTGGAAAGACACACTCCAATGAAATAAAGGAAGAAGAAAAAATCCAAGCAGAGGAAAGAACAAATGAAGAGCAGCATCTACAGAAACTGCCACTGAAGATGTCTTGCAAATAAAGCTAAACGTGAATGGCTGAAAAAAAGTTGTTTTATATAATTTGCACAGACGGTTGATGTAAAGAAGTGTCTGTAAATTGAAGAAGAGGTCCCATCTCTCGATGTAACCGAAACTCCTTGTGTTGCGTAATGGAGTGATAAGAAACGGGTCCGAATCTGAGAAATCCTTGATCTACTCTTAATTTTTCTCTTATTTACCATTTCCACATTATTTCAACTCAGGCAATCCGATTAATTTATCATTTAATGGAATAGGACCAGAGAAAGTTAGGGCGTTTAGTCCACGGAGAGTGAAAAATATGAATTAACGTGTGTGTACTTTCACCTACAGTTTTCTTATCCATAGCCCAAATGTAAATTAGCATATCGCGATTGTTACTGGCATTTGCTCTTTTTTTGTGTACAGATGACCTTGATGATGTGGCTCTAATGCCACGAGACTAGTCGTTTAATAAAGAACACCATACAGCTGAAGCGGTTTACACCATTACGACTCAAGTCTACAGCTGAGGATGCCCACAATACATGATTTGTTGCAGTCCTTGATCTACTGCAGTGGATCAAAAGGACAAGGTTGCAGAACAGTGACTGAGCTAATGGTCAGGAATTTCAGCAGGTGTCTTATTATTATTAATGAAGGGCGTATTACAGTTACTCCCCACATTAGAGGGGCTGCCATCGGGAAACTTAACTGTAATGTAGGACTTTGAAAATAGTATAAGTTTTACTCTGCCCAATGTCTGCATCGCAGAATATGTCCAGATGCCTAACATATGGCACCGGCATCAAGTTCGTCAAGCACCGTTGCAGTTACGACGCCGTGTAAGTATATCGTTCCTGCGAAACACAACTAGCTCTTTACTGACACGAAGTGATGAGTGCTATCGCAAGGGTTCTCAATTGATTACGTATTTCTTGATTTCAAGAAGGCTTTTGATACCGTACCTCACAATCAAATTGCGTGCTTTTGGTATATAGCCCCAAACTTGCGACTGGATTAGGGGATTTCCTGTCAGAGAGGACACAGTTTGTAGTAATCGATGGTAAGGCATCGACTAAAACAGAGGTGATATCGGCCGTTCCACAGGGTAGTGTTATTGATCCCTTGCTGTTCCTTATTTACATAAACGAATTCGGGAAAAAATCTAAGTAGCTCTCTTAGGCTGTTTGCAGATGACGCCGTCATTTACCGTCTACTAAAATCATCTGAAGATCAAAACCAACTACAGAACGATCTGAATAAGATATCTGTATGGTGTAAGAATTGGCAATTGACTCTAAATAATGTGAAGTGTGAAGTCGTTCACATGAGCACGAAAAGAAATCCGTTAAACTTTGTTTACAAGATAAATCAATCAAAAGTGAAGGCCGTAAACTCCACAAAATATCTAGGAATTACTATTACTTCAGACTTATATTGGAAAGAACACATAGATAATGTCGTGGGAAAGGCGAACCAGAGACTGCGTTTTATTGGCAGAACCGTTAAAAGATGCAACAGAAATCCTAAAGAAGTGCATACACTACGCTTGTTCGTCCTCATGTGGAGTATTGCTGCCCAGTGTGGGATCCTTATCAGGTGGGTTTCACGGAGGACATCAAAAGAGTCCAAAGAAGGGCAGCTCGTTTCGTATTGCCACGATACAGAGGAGACGGCGTCACGAAAATGATACAGGATCTGGGATGGGAATCATTACAACAACAGCGCTTATCGCTGCGGCGTGGGCTACTTACGAAACTTCAATCGCCAACATTCTCATCCGAATGCAAATATATATTGTTGACTCCCACTTACATAGGTAGAAATGATCATATGAATAAATTACGAGAAATCAGAGCTCGTACGGAGAGATTCAGGTGTTCTTTCTTCCCGCGCGGTATTCGAGAATGGAATGGAAGATAAATGGTGGTTCGATGAACCCTCTGCCAGGCACTTAAATGTGATTTGCAGAGTAACCCATGTACATGTAGATGTATGGAAGTCACATCCACAGAGTAATACTTATGAAAGCAAATGATTGACAACAGTAAAAGCAGAGTTGCCAAACGTTTTTACAATAACAGCAGAATGGAAGAAAGAGGCAGAGAATGGACCTTTTTCCATAATTCAGGTATAGTATTAATTCAGTTCTAGGTTATTTTGCGTTCATTATTATACAACGAGTATCAGTATTCTTGTTGTATAACGCTTTACGTGCATTCCAGATATTATCAGCTATGCTTTGTTACTCCCAACTCGTTATCGACAAAAAATGTGATATCCATGGCGATTTATTTTGCTAAAAATATACAACCAGTTGCTTTTATGGATTTTTTTTTATTCTTTCATAACTAATTTTCCAGCCACTGTAGGTTCGTCCTCTGTGGAGACGTTACATTCTAGATGTCCTTAGCAATACTTCACCTCTTCATAACTCCTTTACAACAAAAATTCGACATCCATCATTTTGGCTAATTATTTTCGTAAAAATACGCAACTAGTTTCCTTTATGTATGCTTTTATTCACTCATAACTAGTTTTCGAACCACTGCAACGTCATCATCAGCGGAGGCGTTATAGGAACATTGTATTTCCTTGAAACACATGAAGCTAGAGCATGAAAATTCTTTTACCTACGATAAAAAAGCAGTCCACTCCCATGAACCACAGACATTGCCGAGGTGGGGTGGCTTGCGTGCCTCAACGATACAGATAGCCGTACCGTAGGTGCAACCACAGCGGAGGGGTATCTGTGGAGAGGCCAGACAAACGTGTGGTTCCTGAAGAGGGGCAGCAGCCTCTTCAGTAGTTACAGGGGCAACAGTCTGGATCATTGACTGAGCTGGCCTTGTAACAACAGCTAATGTGGCTTTGCCACACAGCTACTGCGAACGGCTGAAAGCAAGGGGAAACTACAGCCGTTACTTTTCCCGAGGACATGCAGCTCTACTGTATGAAAATATGATGATGGCATCCTCTCGGATAAAATATTCCGGAGGTAAAATAGTCCCCCATTCGGATCTCCGGGCGGGGAATACTCAGGAGGATGTTGTCATCAGGAAAGACAAAAGACAATACTGGCATTCTACGGATCGGAGCGTGGAATGTTAGATCCCTTAATCGAGTAGGAAAATTAGAAAATTTAAAAAGGGAAATGGATAGGTTGAAGTTAGATATAGAGGGGATTAGTGAAGTTCGGTGGCAGGATGAACAGGATTTCTGGTCAGGTGAGTACAGGATTATTAGTACAAAATCAGTTGGGGTATCGCAGGAGTAGGACTGATAATGAATAAGAAGATAGGAATGCGTGTAAACTACTATGAGCAGCACAGTGATCGCATTATCATTGTCAAGATAGATACGAAGCCAACACCGACAACAGTAGTACAGGTTTATATGACAACTAGCTCTGCCGATGATGAGGAAATCGAAGAAATATATGAGGAGCTAAAGGAAATTATTCAGACAATTAAGGGAGAGGAAAATTTAATTGTATGGGAGACTGCAATTCGGTAGTAGGACAAGGAATGGAAGGGAAGATAGTAGGTGAATATGGTCTGGGCAAAAGGAATGAAAGAGGAAGCCGCCTGGTAGAATTATGCACAGAACATAATTTAGTTATAACAAACACCTGGTTCAAGAATCACAAAAGAAGGTTGTATACGTGGAAGAGACCAGGATATACCAGGAGATACCAGATAGATTTTAGAATGGTAAGACATAGATTTCGGAACCAGGTTTTACAGTGTAAGACATACCCAGGGGCAGATATAGACTCTGACCATAACTTGTTGGTTATGAACTGTAGGCTGAAACTGAAGAAACTACAAAAAGGTAGGAAAATAAGGAGATGGGAACGGAATAAATTGAAGGAACCTGAGGTTCTTAAGAATTTCAGAGGGAGCTTTAGGCAACAATTGACAGAAACAGGGGAAAATAAAACATTAGAGGAGGAATGGGTAAAATTGAGAGATGAAATAGTGAAGGCAGCAGAGGACAAAATAGGTAGGAAGGCAAGACCTACAACAAATCCTTGGATATCACAGGAGATACTAAATTTAATCGATGAAAGGAGAAAATATAAAAATGCAGTAAATGAAACAGGCAAAATGGAGTACAGACGACTAAGAAATTAGATTGACAGGAAGTGCAAAATGGCTAAGCAGGAGTGGCTAGAAGGCAAATGCAAGGATGTAGAAGAATGTATAAAAAGGGGGAAAATAGATACAGCCTACAGGAAAATAAAAGAAACATTTGGAGATAAGAAAAACAGCTCTATGAATATCAAGAACACTGATGGAAAACCAGTTCTGAGCAAAGATGGGAAAGCTGAAAGGTGGAAAGAGTATATAGAGGGGCTCTACAAAGGAAATGAACTTAGAGGCAATATTGTAGGAAGGGAGGAGAAGTAGATGAGGATGAAATAGGAGATACTATACTGAGAGAAGAATCTGACAGAGCCCTGAAAGACCTAAGTCGAAACAAGGCCCCTGGAGTAGATGACATTCCCTCAGAGCTACTGAAGTCTCTGGGAGAACCAGCCATGACAAACCTGTTTCACCTGGTGTGTAAGATTTATGAGACAGTTGAAGTACCCTCTGACTTTAAGAAAAATGTTATAATCCCCATTCCAAAGAAAGCAGGTGCAGACAGGTGTGAAAACTACAGAACCATCAGTTTAAAAAGTCAGGGTTGCAAAATATTAACACGAATTATATACAGAAGTATGGAAAAGCTGGTAGAAGCCGACCTCGGGGAAGATCAGTTTGGGTTCAGGAGAAATGTTGGAACACGGGAGGCAATACTCACTTTACGGCTTATCCTAGAAGATAGATTAAGAAAAGGCAAACCTACATTTCTGGCTTTTGTAGATTTAGAGAAGGCTTTTGACAATATTGATTGGAATAAACTCTTTCAAGTTCTGAAGCAAGCAGGAGCAGGAGCTAGTTGTGTTTCACATCAGCAATATTTTGTACATCCTTGTTGTCCTTGGTCAATAGATCATTCTGTTCGAGATGTTGTTGTTGTTGTGGTTGTAACCCCTCAGTCCGGAGACTGGTTTGATGCAGCTCTCCGCAATAACCTATCGTGAGCAAGCGTCTTCAACTCCACATAAGAACGGCAACCTACTTGTAAGAATGTGTCCTACCAATTGATCCCTTCTTTTAGTCAACGTATGCCAGATATTCCTTTTCTTCCCAATTCTTTTCAGTACTTCCTCATTTGTTACGCGATCCAACCACCTAATCTTCAGCATTCTTCTGTAGCACCATATTTCAAAAGCCTCAATCCTCTTCCTGTCCGCACTGTTTATCGTCCATATCTCACTCCCACACAAGGCAACACTCCACACAAATGCCTTCAGAAAGGGCTTCCTTAGGCTTAAATCAATATTCGATGTTAAAAAACTTCTCTTTTTCAAGAACGCTTTTCTACCCATTGCCATTCTGCATTTTATATCCTCTGTACTGCGACCATCATTTGTTATTTTACAGCCCATGTAACAAAACTCATCTACCTCCTTTATTGTTTCGTTACCTAGTGTAATTCCTTCAGCATCACCTGATTTTCTTAGATTGCACTCCATTACCTTAGTTTTAATCTTGTTAATGTTCATCTTATACGCCCCTTTCAGCACACTGTACATTCCGTTCAGCTGCTCTTCCATGTCCTTTGCTGTATCTGACAGAAATACTATGTCGTCGGGAAAACGCAATGTTTTTAATTCTTCACCCTGCACTTTAATTCCTTCTCCAAATTTCTCCTTGTTTTCCTTTATAGCTTGCTCAATGTACAAATTGAATAACATCGGAGAAAGGCTACAACCCTGTCTTACTCCCTTCCCAACCACTGCATCCCTTTCATGCCCTTCAAATCTAACAACTGACTAGTTTTTGTACAAGTTTTAAATAACCTTACGCTCCCTATATTTTACTCCTGCTTCCTTCAGAACTTGAAAGAGTTTATTCCGATCCACATTGTCAAAAGCCTTTTCCAAATCTACAAAAGCAAGAAATGTAGGTTTGCCTTTTCTTAATCTATCTTCTAGGATAAGCCGTAAAGTGAGTATTGCCTCCCGTGTTCCTACATTTCTTCTGAACCCAAACTGATCTTCCTCGAGGCCGGCTTCTACCAGCTTTTCCATCCTTCTGTATATAATTCGTTTTAATATTTTGCAACAATAACTTATTAAACTGATGGTTCTGTAGTTTCCACACCTGTCTGCACCTGCTTTCTTTGGAATGGGGATTATAACATTTTTCTTGAAGTCCGAGGGTACTTCGCCTGTCTCATACATCTTACACGCAAGGTGAAACAGTTTTGTCATGGCTGGTTCTCTCAGAGACTTCAGTAGCTCTGAGGGAATGTCATCTACTCCAGGGGCCTTGTTTCGACTTAGGTCTTTCAGGGCTCTGTCAGATTCTTGTCTCAGTATAGTATCTCCTATTTCATCCTCATCTACTTCTCCTCCCTTCCTACAATATTGCCTCTAAGTTAATTTCCTTCGTAGAGCCTCTCTATATACCCTTTCCACCTTTCAGCTTTCCCCTTTCTTTGCTGAGAACTGGTTTTCCATCAGTGTTTGATATTAATGGAGCTGTTTTTCTTATCTCCAAATATTTCTTTTATTTTCCTGTAGGCTGTATCTATTTTCCCCTATTTATACATTCTTCTACATCCTTGCATTTTTCTTCTAGCCACTCCGTCTTAGCCATTTTGCTCTTCCTGTCAATCGTATTTCTTAGTGGTCTGTACTCCATGTTACCTGTTACATTTACTGCATTTTTATATTTCTCCTTCCCCGCAATTAAATTTAGTATATCCTGTGATTTCCAAGAATTTTTTGGAGGTATTGCCTTCCTACCTATTTTGTCCTTTGCTGCCTTCTCTATTTCATATGTAATGCTACCCATTCCTCCACTACTGTTTTATTTTCCCCCGTTTCTGTCAATTCTGTTCGAGATAACTCATCATATTTGAATATAGGATATGTTCCAAAACCCTTCTGCAAATAGACGTCAATGAAATAGACCTGTAGTTTAGTGGGTTATTCCTACTGCCTTTGTTGAATATTGGTGTGACCTGCGCAACTTTCCAGTCTTTTGGTGCAGATCTTTGTGCGAGCATAAGTATATGACTGTTAAGTAAGGAGCAATCGGGCTTGTGGCCGTCTTCCGGTGATTAAACCATTCAGAAGTTTACATGTGTAGCATGTTGGTGGAGTTCACTGTTGGAAACAAATTATCTGCAATATCCCATGTACGAAATGGAATAATATCTCTCTCGCGGAAATATTCAAGGATAGACTTCTTCGCATCACTTGTGCTAACTAAAGCAACAGTAAGCCAACCAGCTCCACCAAATATTTTTTCACTAAACTGAAATCTGCTACCGACAAACGTTTGTTTGTTTCAACTCCTGAGTCACAAGCATTGGTTTCGATGTTATTAGTACCAAATAATTTATTTTCAAACACCAAAAATTCTGAATATTTAAGCACCTGAGGATGGTCACAAGCCCGAAACTGGTCGTGTAATAAATAAGTAATACGATCTTAAATATGACTGGTAGCGGTATAATTGGTATTCCAACACGGATCGTATCACATCTGCCGTCGCCTCTTCAAATGACGACGGAAGTGATATCGGCAGCGGTAGAATTCAGACGCGATTGCAATTTTTTTTTTTTCTTCTCAATGAAGTTTTTTTATTGAACCACGAGCTGTTTCGAGCTGCCTAGCAGCTCATCATCAGATGGTACATATACATTTCAGGCTATTTTCTTCTCAATGAAGTAATTTATTGAACCAAGACCGGTTTCGAGCTGTTGGGCTACATGTACCATCTGCTGATGAATTTGTCAGTACACTATGGAGTGTCTCACGGTACACGTCTCTAATAGTGGTTTTTCCATACTCGGAAATCGAAAAACACTATTAGGATCTTCTTGCCTGTTGAAGAAACGGCCTCAATTTTTTTAGTGAGAGGTAACGAGAAATGCTTCGCGTTTCTACATGTCGCGCTACGATACCAAAGTGGCGTATTCAATTTTCAATCAGTTTGGTTATTAAGACATTTCCTATCTTTTCATTTGAACACCCCTTGTAATTAAGAAGGATCCTGTCTAGCTGTATAATAATGTGAGATTTTGTTGCTACACTATGAGACAAATTCGTTGATGAATGACCAAAAGAAAAATTGTGGCGCATTATTTGTAGATATATAGAGGGATTTTCCAAATTTTCTTTCTGATTGTTGTGAAATGGACATAATTATATTGCTTGCCGAAGTGACACTCTTTTGGAAGACTAAATTTTGGAACCAAAATTTACTTTGTAATAACAAGAAATCAAATAAGAAACTGAAGACGTTTCTCATTTAGGCTGTTGATTTATTTGGTATTTAATTCATTAACAAGAAGACAAGTAGGAAGTTCGTACCCCGTCATGGTTCAACAAATAACTTAATTGAGAAGACAAGTAGGAAGCTCTTAACCCTGCATTGGTTCATCTGAAGATCAAAACCAACTGCAGAACGATCTAAATAAGATATCAGTAGTGTAAAAATTGGCAATTCACTAAATAATGAGAAGTGTGAAGACGTTCACATAAGTACGAAAAGAAAGCCATTAAACTTTGTTTACAAGATAAATCAATCGAAAGTGAAGGCCGTAAACTCCACAATATACCTAGGAATTACTATTACTTCAGACTTAAACTGGAAAGAACACGCAGATAATGTCGTGGGAAAGGCGAACCAGAGACTGCGTTTTATTGGCAGAACCCTTAAAAGATGCAACAGAATTACTAAAGAAATTTCATACACTATGCTTGTCCGTCCTTTTATGGAGTATTGCTGCCTAGTGTGGGATCCTTATCAGGTGGGTTTGACGGAGAACATAGAAAGAGTCCAAAGAAGAGCAGCTAGTTTCGTATTGTCACGATACAGGAGAAACAGCGTTACGGAAATGATACAGGATCTGGGATGGGAATCATTACAACAACGACGCTTATCGTTGCGGCGTGGTCTACTTACGAAACTGCAATCGCCAACATTCTCCTCCCAATGCGAAAATACCTTGTTGACTCCCACTTTCAAAGGGAGAAATGATCATTCTTCTCCGAATGCGAGAATATATTCTTGACTCCCACTTACATAGGTAGAAAAGATCAGCAGCATAAAATACGAGAATTCAGAGCTCTAAAGGAGATCTATTCGATAATGGAATGGGAGATGAATAGTATAAAGGTGGTTCGATAAACCCTCTGCAAGGCATTTAAATGTGATTTGCAGAGTATCGCATGTAGATAGAGATGTAGATGTATCACATCTGCCGTTGCCTCTTCAAATGACGACGGATGTGGTATCAGCAGTGGTAGAATTCAGACACGGCTGCATTTTTCCCCCAATGAAGTTATTTATTGAAGCGAGACCGGTTTCGAGCTGTTGGACTACATGTACCATCCGATGATCAGCTACTAGGCATCTCGAAAGCGGTCATCGTTCAATAAATGCCTTCATTGAGGACAAAAACGTATTCATGAAGGCAAATGGTTGAATATTTTTACCAAAATAAATCGCCAATGTACAGTATGGCTGTAGTTGGTAATCCAACACGGATGGTATTGTATCACTTCATCCCGTTGCCTGTTCAAACGGAGACGGACGTACGAGCGGCGGTAGAATTCAGACATGGCTGAGTATTTTTTTTTTCTTCTGAATGAAGTTATTTGTTGAACCATGACCAGTTTCGAGCTATGTATGTACCATCTGATGATGAGCTGCTAGGCAGCTAGAAACTGGTGATGTTTCAATAAATAACTTCATTGAGAAGAAACATAGGAAGCTCGAAACTGGCCTTGATTCAATAAATAATTTCATTGAGGAAAAAAAAGAAACCTGTTCTTAAATGCATCTAATTGAATATTTTTACCAAAATTAATCGCCATTTTACAGTACGGCAGTAGTTGGTAATTTACCAAGGATTGTATTTTATCACTTTTCTCGTTGCCTCTCCATATGGTGATGTATGTGCCATTAGCAGCGGTAGAATTCAGACACGGCTGCCTATATTTTTCTTCTCAGCTAAGTTATTTATTGAACTACGACCATTTCGAACTGCCTAGCAGCTCATCAATTGGTTCATACACATTTCAGGCTTTTTTCGTCGCAATGATGTTATTTATTTTATCATGACGGGTTTAGAGCTGCCTGTGTTTCTTCTAAGTGAAGCCGGGTGCGGTGGCCGAGGGGTCTGAGGCGCTCCACTCACGGTCTGCACGGCCACTACGGTCGGGGTTTCGAATCCCCCTGAGGCGCTCCAGTCACGGTTTGCACGGCCACTACGGTCGGGGTTTCGAATCCCCCCTCGGGCATGGATATTTGTGCCGTCCTCAGTTTTAGCTAGTTCGTAAGCTTAGGGGCTGATGACCACGTAGTTAAGTCCCATAAGTTCTACAAACATTTGAATTTTCTAAGTGAAGTTATTTATTGAACCAAGACCAGTTTCGAGGTGTTGGACTACATGTACCATCTGACGATTAGCTACTAGGCACCTCAAAACCGGTCATGGTTCAATAAATAACGTCATTGAGAAGATAAATAGGAAGCTCGAATGCGGCCATCGTTCAGTAAATAAGAGCATTGAGAAAAAAAAAAGAAACATATTCATAAAAGCAATTGGCTGCATATTTTTACCAAACTAAATCGCCTATTTACAGTATGGCTGTAATTGGTATTCGAACACGGATTGTACTGTATCACTTCATCCCGTTGCCTCTTGAAACGGTGACGAACGTACTAGGAGCGGCGGCAGAATCCAGACGCGGCGGCGATGATAATTACGGCTGGGCCCGCGTTATCGACTGGCGCTTGCAGGGTCCCCTCCCCGGCGCTGCGAGTATCGGCGCGGCCCGGCCGGCCGGCGAGCCTAGCGTGCAGTATCGAGCGGTGCCCGGGCGCCCGGAGCGCGCGTTCGGCCGTTTCCGCCGGCGCTCGGGCCGCCGAAGGGCGGGTGGAGGGGGGCGGCCGGGGTGCGGCGGCGGCGCGCGCCTCAGTCGCACGGTGGCCGCCGACGAGGGAGCAGGGAGCCGCGCGAGGACAGCGCCGACGCCAGGCCGACAGGGATCGATAGCGCCGCGGCCGGCCCGCACGGGGATGAAGCAAAATGGCGGAGCGGCGACGGCGGCGGCGGCCGCGGCGTCCACGCACCACCACAACGGCCAGGCGCCCCCGCCGCCCGCCTCGTCGCCCTGCAACTCGCACAGTCCCTCGTCGTCGGGGCGCGGCGGCGGCGCCGACGACAACAGCAAGACCAACCTGATCGTCAACTACCTGCCGCAGACGATGACGCAGGACGACATGCGCGCGCTCTTCTCGACGGTGGGCGAGCTCGAGAACTGCAAGCTGATCCGCGACAAGTCGACGGGCCAGAGCCTCGGCTACGGCTTCGTCAAGTACCGCACCGAGGACGACGCCGTCAAGGCGGTCAACACGCTGTCGGGGCTGCGCATCCAGAACAAGGTGATCAAGGTGTCGCACGCGCGGCCCAGCAGCGAGTCCATCAAGGGGGCCAACCTGTACGTGAGCGGCGTCCCGCGCAACGTGACCCCGGCCGAGTTCGAGAAGATGTTCTCGCGCTTCGGCACCATAATCACGTCGCGCATCCTGTGCGACAACTCGACCGGCCTCTCCAAGGGCGTCGGCTTCATCAGGTTCGACCAGCGCTCGGAGGCGGAGCGCGCCATCGAGGAGATGCACGGCTACACCCCGCCCGGCTCGGGCGAACCCCTGGGCGTCAAGTTCGCCAACAAGCCGACCACCCAGCTGGGGCTGTACCACCCCGCGGCCGCCTACTACCCCCCGGACGGTCGGCGCTTCGCGGGTCCCATCCACTCGCCCGGCAGCCGCTTCCGCTACCTGCCGCTCTCGCCCCTGGGCGCCACCGGCGAGAAGGCCATCTTGGCCATGAACAAGGGGCTGCAGCGGTACTCGCCCCTCACCGGCGGCGACTACCTCGCGGGGATGCTGCCCGGCGACCCCGCCGGCTGGTCCATCTTCGTCTACAACCTGGCCCCGGAGGCGGAGGAGAACGTCCTGTGGCAGCTCTTCGGGCCGTTCGGCGCCGTCCAGAACGTCAAGGTCATCCGCGACGCCGACAGCAACAAGTGCAAGGGCTTCGGCTTCGTCACCATGACCAACTACGACGAGGCGGTCGTCGCCATCCAGTCGCTCAACGGGTACACGCTCGGTAACCGCGTTCTGCAAGTGTCTTTCAAGACGGCCAAAGTCAAACACGCGTAGGCCGCGCTGCCCCCTCCCCCCCGCCCCCTCCACCTTCTGCCGTTTTGGGGAAACCTCCCCAGAGTGCTGGACTACTCTCGTCTGATCCTCCCGAGACCGCCGGCGTTTCGGCTCTTCCGATGAGTCGGCCGGTACGTGACCCCTGTAAAGCCGTCCAAAATTCTAAAATTCGCTGGCCCTAAATATTTGAGGATTCTGAAGCCAGCTGATGGGTACAGTTCTACACACCACTCCATTTGCCACTCGGTACTACGATTGACCCTCCTCGTACAGAGTCATTGCGACCCTACGCTGTACTGTCTCACCGAAAAGTGGATCGGCAGAATGCGGGAAACCCACTGTCCTGTAGCTAATCTGCATTCCTGCACTATTCCACCCATCAGAGTTGATCGAATTTCCCCAAAACAGAATGGGGTGTGTATGATCCATAATGGCCTTTTGTGCCCTTGAGACGCACTTCATACTATAAGGGTTAATCTCTGAGATATGTCACTGTAATTATTGCCTATGGCAAAATTATGTCTACAAAGGTGGCTAATATCCTCAAATGAATGTACACACACATTTGGAGGCAAAGTGGTGGTTATAGCTGCATAATCACTCCCTCACATGAGCAATTTACCAACATTGTGAATCTAATATGGCCCTCAAGTTGCCATACAGCAGCACTTCATAATGCAATAATATTTCATACAAAGCCCCTAGTGAATCAGACGCACTCTGTCAACAATTGTAGTTCTCATCCAAATATATCTGTCTTTTAATCCAAATCAATTTCTTCTGTCCTGTAAATCTTTCCTAATATGTGTCTCTGATGCCACTTTATATTTATGAAACACATCATTACACTTCTAATCGGTAATACCCTAAGGTGGCTTCTTACTTCTTCAACAATTTAGGCCTAATATTTGAACCAAATCAGTATCTTTCATCAAATTCAATTGGCCTCCAGTCCTAAATTGAGCAGTTTGAGTTTGTTTCATGTCTGGAGGGACATTATCTCAGTCTCCCCACTGAACCTTTAACAAACATTTCGTCATGCCTCTTTACCAACCTTCTCTTCTTATATTAACTTTGCTCAAGTATCATTGCTTTAGTTTTGCAATTTTGACACTTAAATTACTGTTTCTATGTAACCAAGCTAATGATTCCATTATTAATGCATCAGATTTCAATGGTCATAAATTGTCTGCACTATGTGCTTAGAATACATGTGTAAATGTGGCTACTTGTCAACATAATTTGTGATATTGATGATGATAATGGAGATTACATGACCAGTTGTTTAAATATTATGCATTGCAATGGAATCATTGGTACTACTTAATAATTTAAGTCTTATAGTCGGACATATAATTTCCACTAACCATTTGAGTATTCACAATTTTCTATCAAACTTTCAAGTTTAGTATTTCCTACTTAGATACTATAATGAATCATTAATTTAAGTTAGACGTGAAAATTGGTGTCCATAGGTTCTGTAGGGGAGGAAGCGACATTTTCAGTCAGTTATTCCATAGTAGAGTTACTACAAAAGACAGTACCTCCAACGAAACACATTGTAGGTTGTAACCCATCTCAGGGTTTCATGTGTTCATATTCTGCTTTCTGCAGAAAACTAAAATTTCCAGCACTTCTGCGGCATTTCCCCAAAAAGGCAGACGGTGAAGTTTTCATCTCCCATTTATTTATTGTGTGCTCTGTCAAAGATGACACAGTTGCTGCTTTGTAGGGCATGCTATGATAACTGCAGTGCAGTTTCGAACATAAAAGAGTAATATCATTTAAAGAAATGTCATGCCGAAAAAATTTAATACTGTCTCATAAATTGCACAAACCATTCTCATACTCATTGTGCAGTCTCTGTGTCGTCTATGTAGGGCCAAATTATTTATGTCTCTCTTTATGAATAGTATTGTTGCTAGCCTATTTATTTGATCAACTTTTCTTGTAGTTAGATTGCTTAACTTATATCTATCTGTGTCTGTGGCAGTGATAGTAGGCGCATTTCATCCTTTTTATATATATAAAAATATATTTATGTGTACTGGCACTAATGTAAAGTCAATCGCAGTTAAAAGACATCGGTTATATCGGGTGTTTCGCAAAATTATTAGCTGATATTAGTTTGCGATGCAGGTACGAATTCCTGTTTCGTATTCTGCCTCATGAAACATAATACTATTTTTAGAGTATTTTGGTAGTATCTAGCTTTTCCTTGAAATATTTCAAAAATATGTATTGTTCCAATGTACTTCCTGCCTGTCGCGTGTCCATTTTTACTAGATGTTATTCAGATAGTTTCATTTTCTCAGCTATAGAGAAACTCTTCCGGCAGAGTGACATAGCATTATAAACGGTTTCCAAAGAACCAATCAAATACCTAACAGCGTGTTACCATTGAATAATAAAACTACAAATGAGATAGCCCATAGAGCATGGTGCCAAAATCGATACCTTTTCTTCCATGTGAGAAATGTATTTTTGTAAGAATGCTTACACTATTTAAGACACAGTGATGCCTTTCTTGTGGCGTTTTTGAATTAAACATTTTGATGTACTTTGTCCTGTCATGGTCGCAATGAGAAATGTTACACGTTTAAAAATGTATATACATATATGTTGCTGAGACTAGGGAAAGTCTAGAGAAATGTTTTTTGATAATGAAAATTTATCTAGATGTTGAGAGTAACAGCTTAGCCTCCAGGAATGGTGTTATGATATGCAGATGTTCTTAGTTGTTGGTCAACTCGCTCTCCAAAGTCTGGGAAATGTAGCCTTTAGAATGTACAGACCACATTATCAGTATTTGTCTCCGTTTAAAGCAATTTGTTTTGTAAAAAGTAAACTTTCGCGACTTTTCCAACGACTGAGGGACAAGTAATTGGTGCATATCCTCTGTTTTATAAGATATTGAATTTTAGCACAAGCTAATAACAAAGATAATGTTTAAATCATATTTTAGTGGTGTGGTCGTTGACCAGATGTGCTTTATGATTGTGGCAATATCTGTGGAGATTATCAAGCTTGCATAACTTTTGAAGTTTTACAGGTTCCATTAAATTGTTAATGTCATTGGATATTTTCAGAATCCAATAAAAATAAAATCCAGAAGTTAATGTGATTGATACAGTATTTGCTCATTGTTCATAGCATATTTTGTGAAACAGTGAGGAGTATATGAGTATTTTGGGGAGTTAAGGTGGGGAGAAAGGAGGACTTAGGAAGTATGTACTTGAACTCAACTTTGATATACTTCCTATGCTATTTCTACATATCACACATGATCATCGCATAAGTTATGTTGCCTGAATTGTATAGTAACTATAATACACATGCATATTAATTCAGTGTACTTCAGTTACTTGTTATCAGATCATTTTATTTGTATGTCACATGGGTCATTTTTCTCTTACTTTTCAGTCATTATTGAAATAATTACTATGCTTCTTCAATTTTAAGTTTTTTTTACAATACTGAATTTTATTTTCATCCATTATGAAATTACATAGATTAAGAGAGACAATAATACAGGTTGATGAACCATAGGCTATGTATTTTGATTGCAACTTGAATGAAAAATGTTTCTGCAGGCAATACTGAAATAATTTCAATGAAAGTACCTGTGATTTAATCTACTGTCTTGACCCCATTAGGCGAATAGTATATTGCCAGTTCCTCTTTCATGCAATGTTCCTCTGTCAGTAATTGTCAGTGTATGTGTCTCCAGCAGAATATAGTGAAACAATGAGCTGAGTGTAAGCAGGGATGGGTGGAAGGAAAATTTAAGTTAGTAGTGAATTTCACTTCTATTTCTGTGTGCAACTACTTTTTGTTGAAATGAGAGTTGGGGAAGGATTGCCAGGGAATGGTCATTCATATGAGTTACAAACATGCAGCAGTTAAGTTGTACTGATTTTAATGGACTTGGTTTTCATGAAAATCCTATAACTAATTTGACATTGACAAAGGAAATACATGTATTTAAGTATCGTTAAGGATATATAGAATGAAGTGCCAGAATGGTGCAAAGACATGGATGTGGAAAAAATGTATGTTATTCCAGATTAAATTTGTTTACCATACTTACTTGGGAGTCATTGAACAGAAATAATGACTGACTGGAAATAGTTCATTGCGCTTCTCTTGCAGAAGTTTTTAAACACAAAATTGACACATGTGGTCAGGAGACTGTTTTAAGTGCTGAGGTTTGCCTGAAATGTAACAATTGTTGGCCTAAGCAATACCTAACTCACAAGAAGTACAGGCAAACCGACTGCACTGGGATGCTTGTTTCCTCTCTTTGTATAATATGTACTCGTATTTATATAATTACATACATTTTTTAGAAATTTTCTGGCTTATGTGTACTTGTGAATTGCTTATTTGTTCATTCAATTAGTCCACTGACAATATAATGTCAGACACGTAAATCTTTCCCATTCCTAGTATGTTTATTGTAGTAGATAAAATAAAAAAAAGTAATTAATAGTCCAGACTGTATGAGACAATTGCATTAGCAAATTCAGTGGATGTAAATTAGTTAATTTTCAATATGTTTGTAATTTATTACATAAAAATGGCAAAAACAAACAAATGGGTTGGAAATGAAATGGGAGGTAGTTGTGTCATGTTCACCAAATGTGCAATATTTGAACGCAAATGTAATTTGTGTGAGATCTGTTGTCCAGCCCATTCCTTGCCATGTATTTATGATCTGTACTATATTAATTAGATTATGTATTCCTTCTTTAAAAAGATAAATTAATATGGAGCATGGGCGCACAAGATGAGATTATCAGCGACATGAAAGTATTACTGGTCTACTGTGTAAAGAGACATTTCTTATTTTACTTTTAAAAACACTTTTTCACATTAACTTGTTATACAAATAATAGGATAGCTCATGTGGGAAAGATTTTTATCATGAAATGGAATAAAATTTTTTCTCAGTACAAAAGTATTGTTTTTATTCTCACATGTTCGCCCATGAAAATATCTTGTCTTTACTTAAATAATCTGCTTGAGAAAATCGCAAATGAAAAGTGTTCCACAGTGTTTTCAATTTGCCAATGTTTGTAGAAAGTGATTCTGACTAGGTCAAGGGCACATTCCACAGAATTATAAAATCAGAAAAGATAAATATTATATTTGTGTATTTTTCTATGCCATCCATTTTTAACCTTTTCTATTTGAACATATAATCTTAGAAGATTAATGTGATCTGGAACACAAAACATAGTATGGATAGTATCTAAATGTGTCATTGGTTTCAACACTGCATAAGGTAACCAGTACTGTAAAAATACAAAAACACATCTTGTGAAACATGATTTTCATATGACAAAACTATCAAGATCAATCTGTTCCCAGAATTCTAAAACTTTTTGCTGTGGCATTTAGTACATTTGCAAATAGTCTTTAAGGTCTCAGGGCTTATATAATTAATGACAATTTCAAAACAGAAAAAGGCTTTAAAACAAGGCCCTGTTTGTGCATTTTGTAGGCGAACAGATTGCTAGTAGGCAACTATATCAATTGCTGCTTTTCACTGTAGAATTTGGAGTGATATATATATTTGTCTACAGATGTGTGACACATAATTCTGAAACGTATAATCAATCAGTTATCACAAGCAATGACATTTTTACTAAGTGACTGAAGCTACCTTCAATAATTGGTTTAGTCTGTATGAAATTTTGCTGGAGTCAGATATTTTGTACAGAAATTACAGCAAATAATCTGTCCTTCTATGAAAAGGTTTCAGATTTCATTGCAAACCTGTTTAAGAAAACGATCATCAAAACATTACATTTTTATAATACACAAGAATGTTTCAGGTTACATTCAGTAGTTGACTGAAATTTTATTCATTAGTGTTATAATGTGTGGTAACATGATGATTCTTTGGTGGCCAATAGTCAGTACATTGTGGCAACAAAAGGTTCCAAGTTCATTTTTTCTAAATTTTGAGCTTTAAGGACAGAGTCACACAGAAAATATGAAAAGACCTAAAAACACAGAAAGAAGGTAAGGTTATTCTCATAATTAATCACACAATTATATACCAAAATTTTATGACCTATGGAACACCTCCATCTCAAATCGTATTTGATACATCTTCAGTGAAAATGAGAATAACTGAAAATTTCATTTTTGATTACTAAAAAGCTGGTATTGTAAAATGAAAGTATAGTTGACATGAAATGAGGAGCAAGAATGATTTTAAGAATACATATTCACAGAAAATTGATAATCATTTTTGAATTTTTTAACAAAGCAAAAATATGGCATATAAACATGGTGTCACTATTCAGATACTCAAGTATCATCTTTTATCTTTGTATAATCACTTCTAAGATGAGAATAAACATATAACATTGGGACCAGCTCTGCAGTAGGTGAACAATATTGAACTAATTTCATGTGGAAGTGTGATTAACCTAGATAAACAGACAGATTATAAAAAGATATGAAGTTGTTGCTCAACTAATGTTTTTCTGTAAGTCTTGAAGAACAATCAGACTTATTATTTGCACAACACTGGAATGCTTCCATGTTCAGTGTCAGATGATTGTGGAAATAATTTCACTGACAAAGTAAAACTAAATGGCATACATGTGCCCAAACATATCTTGAACATTGGCAGAGTATGTGTAATTAATGAAAAATTATACATAAATAGTCATCAGTCTCTGTTAAAAGCAGGACTGAAGTGACATATGAATCCATGCCGTGACTCGTGTATTTTGGAAATCAGTACCAGGATATTGGCACTATTGGGCTAGAGATGGAACACAAGGCTACATTGCATATAAAATTTGAAGCAGACGAACATGACAATAATCTGAAGAGGAGAAAACGTTTTGATATATCAGAGCCATATGGAACCTAGATATCACAAGAAAAAGTTCGTCACAAATACATTTGAATAAGAAGGATGTGAAAATTGCGATGTTCCAAGGACACACCTAAAGTAATTCATTGAAATCGTGTCAATACGCATCTGAAATCACTTCTAAAAACTACAGAGAGATTACAACAGTCTGGCTGTTGGAGGAATAACTATATCCTCAAGAATTGGAGTTTAACTTATATTACATGTGCCACTCTTTCAGAATACTCCAAACTATATTTGTAGCTATTATGAGATTGAAATAAATGATAAATCATGATTGGAAATGCCTGCTGATGTTCCAAATGATCGGGAAGTTCGTGACCACAGCAAGCACATTATCTGTGGCACCCAGTAAGTTAATGGCAGATCAGCAGACAGAGAAAACATCAAAGTTGCTTTCATTAATATTTGTGACTCCTCAGAGGAGGCTAGAAACCTTCAAATAGACCCAGCAGTGCAGAGAAATAGTAAAAAATAAAATAAATAAATAAAAGATTTAAAAAATTAAAAATCAAAGACAATGCTGCCATTAGTTTGTTGGGTCGCTGACACATTGCATGTTTGACTAATTTCTACAGTTAACGCTATGTTCGCTGTGAAACTGAGACAATTCTATCGGAATATAGGAAATGGAAATGATGGCAGTGGAACCTGAATGTTCTGTGACTACGAGAAAGCTTCTGACACTGAGCAAAAATACTAACTTCTACAAGGAATGATACATTGGAACAAGAACTGGACGAAAAATATGCTGTCTTGTTGAAATGAATTTTGCAAATAGTCCTAGTTTATCAGAAAAATGAAGCCAAAGACCGAAATTGTGGACTGAAAGCTTCAGCAAAAAGAATCATTGAAAGAGAACACAGTGGGAGAATGCAACAGCCAATGAAATTCTGATAAACATACCGTCATTGCAAGACAAATGATCTCTAGAATAATGTATATTATTGTTTTCATGAGGTTATGGGAAAGTCTACCAAGTGAAGGTCAAAACATGTGATGTTTCGATTCCTTCCATATATGAAGGAGACAAAAATGTTCTACCTCAGATTCGTCGACTATTGTATAGTCTTGATTTATAAAGAAATGTTACCATAGAAATCAGCCAACGTTGAAAACATTCTATATATTAAAAAGTATGAAAATAAGTATAGATTAATACAACATTGAAGTTATTGTATGAGCCACGAAGAAAGGTGTTCTTGATGAAGTGCAGATACAGTTGATCAACTTATCGAAGATGAGGATTACTAGTAACTTATTTCAGTTCAAGAAAATGAAGAAATAATAGATTATCATGCCTCGATATTCATTTGTTTTACAAAATTCTCTGTATTTTCAGACTGAGGGTCACAAATTCTTTTGTGCTGCCCTCAGTGAATGGAACAGTGCAGTCTAACACAGATAGGAAACGAGAATTGCAATTCCTGACTGCTTTTATAAATCGAAACACACAATCTACAGATGACAGATACACTTTCAGAAAAATCTCGTGTTAGTGAAGACACGTCTTACTATGGCCAAAATCATCTTATGAGTGTTAACAAAAAAAAAAAAAAAAAAAAAAAAAAAAAAAACATGTCGTGTGTGAACACTGCAGAAGTGAGAAGGACCTGTCATTGAAACTGAGTTCTTACCCGGGACTCGAACCAGGCACCCTGCCTTCTGCGGGCAGAGTTCTCACCGGCTGATCTATCCGTGCACGACTCGCAATTGCCCCCCATAGCTCTGCTTTCCAGGTTAGAGTCCAGTGCAAGAACCAGTCTGGAGTGAGGCTTTCGTCTGGAAACAGATATAACATAAGGAACTTCCTGGCAGATTAAAACTGTTTTACTGGAACCGGGACTCGAGCGTGAGACCTTTGCACCGAGCGCTTGCCCGCGAAAGGCAAAGGTCACAGGTTCGAGTCCCGGTTCCAGCACAGAATTTTAATCTGCCAGGAAGTTTCATATCAGCGCACACTCCGCTGCAGAGTGAAAAGTTTCGTTCTAGACATAACATAGTCACCGAAGGCTGTGGCATTTCTCACAATTTGGCATTCAGCACCCACATACTGCAGATACACTGAACAGATGAATTACAAAAACCAGTTCAGCTGTTGGTGATGTTATAGCGGCAAGCAGCTCTTTTTGTTTGTAACTAGTGTCAGTAATCAGTAAAATAAGAGTGGTGTTATCAAATTAAAACGAATTGGCAAACATTTTAATATCATCCTTACCATATGCGAATTGCCGAGAATCAGCTTGTTAAAATGTGAATACTATATTCATTTTTAATTTTATAGACATAGTAGCCAAGAAGAGAAATGACATTACCTCTCTTGTGACTGTCATTTATAAGTGAGACAAGACGATTAGTAATGATTATATTGTAAGTAATTCTTTACACAGAATGGCATAGCAGACAGGCATGGTTCTTCAACACGGGCGTGTGCTTTCCAGGTAAGTGAAATACGTCGCTATGATGGTTGCTCCTGTGGTGTGTTTAACAGCGCCACGCAGGTATACGGCGAGTACTGGAACTACAGTCACGACCGAATAGGGCAGCGACCTATACAAACAACATAGACTGCCATACTTGAAGCCAATTGAAAGCTCGGCCGCCATGTTTTGCAACGTCACGTAGGCGTAACCAGTCGTCTGCTATAGCACTCAATCATGTTACTTCCACTTTGTGCAATGACTTAACAAACCATTCTCTACCTGATTATTGTTACTTTTATAACCGAGCTAATATGGGTAAAGGCTAAATGATATACAACAAGTGTGGCAGACAAATCGGAAAGTTTAATTACAAAGGTCACACACACTGGATCAGCTACACATCGTCTCATTCATACAAATAAATCGCACTGACGTGTTTTACGGGCCACTTTAGATTTGCAGTTTTACAAGTTTTTGCCAACATTTTAGACCAAAATAATAATCTAAATAATAAAAAATTAATTAATAGGAGTGTCTGATGCCCTTGTAGGAAACATTAGGTACTGGCGGGTTCCGAACCACTGACCTTCATCGTCACAGTTGAACACATTGCCCACTACGCTACATCTAACAGTTAGGAACTGCTTTCTTTAATCTCATACCATTGATTGCAGTTGTTAACCTAGCTGCTCGCCTCTGAACTGCCTCAATGTCTTCCTTTAAACTGATCTGCTGCGGGTCCGAAACCGACGCTAATATGGCATTTATAGACACTATATTACAGTGGCGTAGCTATGTCACCAAGGGCCCCGGGGCAAAAATGACTTTGGGGCTCTCTTTAAAATAAAACTATATAGATACATAACTACATCAGCTCTTTACATAATAAGGCAAACGTGGATACTACAAAGTAAATTATTATGTGTTACGCAACAGATGTTTAATCGTACTCTCTATCATAAGTATGAAAGTTTGTTTTTATGCTTAAAAAATTACTGGTTCGATTTAGATGAAATTTTGCAGAGGGATAGAGTTGGACCTGGGTAAGACAAACAGATAAAACGACCGCATGGGGTAGTTTTCGAAGTTGCTCCATACTAGGCGATGAGTTCACAGGCAGAAGCTAATAAAAAATAAACAATGAACTATTACTCATCCACGAAAACATGCACGTGCAAAAAGCACTTAGTCGAAATATCAAATACATCAGTTAAAACATGAACAGCTTGTAACAGCCTCTGTGGATACAGCCATACATATCACCACTTGAGCTGTTTTCTGTTTCAATGATGAGGCACCGATCAGTAATACAATCCACAAAACCATCTACGGTTCATATTTTCTCTTCATCTTGCATGACTTTTAGAGTCAAATCGGTTACAGCACTACATTGGGATCTACCATTAAGGAGCACTAACTTGGAGGAATTCACTACACAAACAGTTGAGTTACCATAATAACACCGTTCTGAAATAATACACTGTAGTGTTTTAATACTCAAATGTGGTTAAACCCTGCATTGTCAAACACACTGCTGGAAATTCAGCGCAATCCACTGTTATTTCGCAAAGATTGGCAGCAGTGGCGTATCCAGGATCGTGGTCTGGTGGAGGCTGAGGTCAATCCGAGATGACGTGAATTCTTAAAAAAAAAAAAAAAAAAAAAAAAAAAAAAAAAAAAAAAAAAAAAAGGTCGCCGTGCAGTATTGCGCCTTACTATTTGCTTTCCCCTCTCTCTCTAAGCATGGTCTGGAGGATTCGAGGAGGGTCTAGGGTCTGGGAGGGGGGGTGTTCTAGAGGGGGCTAAAGCATGGTCTGAGGGGGGGGGCTGCAGCCCGACAGCCCCCCCCCCCCCCCTTGGATACGCCGCTGATTGGAAGCCATGGCACTCTTAGTGGACCAGCAATGTTTATATTCATGCGTTTGAGATTTGTTGGACAGGATTCAAACAGTTCAAAACTGAAAATCATTCATTCATCTAAAATATTACATACAATAGAACGTCGATTAACCGAAGTAATTTCTGGACATGAATGTTCGGAAAACTGGTTTATGCGGATACTCGAACTCTACACTTCTATTTGGCAATAAGAAGTAGTGTACAGTGAATGTATTTATACAGTATTTGGAGGCGCGCGATCCTTCACACTGCGCTGGGCGGCATGCCGCATCACTAGTATTCCTGAGCTGATGCTTTGAGCAACTTTGATGCTGCAGCTACTTCTGCTGCGATGCCAACGGAATTATTGAACACACCAACTGGCGGTTAGCAGCGCCACCGAGTGGCGTCGTGTGAAGCGTTCCGCCGCCCGGTGGCCCATTAGGTTACAGTGGGAACCTTGGTTTGGGGGAGGGGGAGATAAAAAATTCGACGAACATTTTTCGAACGTCGCTCACGAAGGCCGAGGGGCCCCTTGAGCTCGGGGGCCCCGGGGCACTGCCCCGCCTAGCCCTATGATAGATACGCCACTGCTATATTATCATTTAGCGTACGAAGAACGACGTGTTTTTGTTAATTCTTCAGTGCGTCATTGCTTTGAAATGACAACGTGTAAGTTACAATCATCAAATACCCAACGGAAGATGGCGTATGCCACATATAGTTGTGGGCGAGGAATGTCACGTGACATCTGTGAACGGCTGGTTTTTGTTAATTCATTAGAGGGTGTCAAAACTCCGTTATTTTTGCAAATATCTCTCAGACGATACGAGATACGAAACAAACATAAGGGAACAAATCTGCAGAGAATCTTCTCCTCTACAAATTCGTTTATTCAATTTTCGCGTCAGATGAATGCTTTATTTGCAATTAAAATTATATTACAACCGACTTTTTTTGTATTACTAACGTATTTCTTGTCCGCAATATTTGAAAAAGCGAGGTTCTGGTCTCTGGTAGTCAACAATTATGCCTGCAAAATTTGGTGCCGATCGGTTGAACGGTTCGACGTAAAAAGTGAGAACACGTTACGGACAGACAGACATGGTCAAATCGCCGTTATTTTTGCAAATATCTCTGAAACAATACGAGATATGAGAAAACCATAACAGAGCAAAGTTGTAGAGTATGTTCTCTTCTACAAATTCGGTTCATTCAATCTTCGTGTCAGATGCATGGTTAATCCGTTATTTTCATTTAAATTCAAGCTGTCATAAAACGATCGCAAAGGCCCACTTTCAGTGTTACTACCGTAACCTAAAGTGGGCCAAAACATGCGTTTTCATATGACGGCGTTTTTGTAGTTTGAAGATGTCCAGGGAAAGAAAAATGAAAATATCGTCGGAATCGCATTAGCAGAAGCCGCTTTGTATCATTTGTTGCATACATGATTTCTCCTGAAAATGCGATGAACGAACATAACTGTATGCAGTAGGTTTCAAGTTATCTCGCCTTATATTGGCTAACCATCGTTTTGTAAGTTCTTCATTTTTTCAAAGAAAATTGGAAAATATAATTACAGCTTACTTTAGTTACAGTAAAAAACACATTCACAACCCATAGGACTAATGTATCCAGAAATGTGGTAAGTACAAAAGATGTGTACACAAAATTTTAGAAACGTAAGCATACAAATACTTACTGAAAATACAATATTCCAACAGACGTATTACTACGACTTGTACAGTTATATGCTGCGCATGCACTCGGCATGATTTCAGCTAAATAAATAACCTTTGAAGCTTCCTACTACACATAAAATGTGAAAACAAAACACATAAATAGCGTCGGTCTAACTTTCATATTCGGCGCACTAGACGTAGAAAAAAATGGCTGCCACAGTTGCTGGTTGCTGCTACAAGGAGCGCTGTTCACCCAGAGATAGCCGCTCTGTGTAGTTTATATAGCTCATTGGAGTAGAGGACTCTATAAAAATGTATTTATGCCAAGGAGGTTAGATTGGGGGTAGGTGCCCTTAAAGTCACAAAAGTGAAGCCATTGTCGCCATATTACGGAGCTAATAACATTTGTGTAAACATTGCATTCTGAGTTAAAAGTGGTACTTTATCTAAAAATAAAGATAGGTTACGTGCATTACCTATAGTTGTGCACACACAGAGCAAGAAAGTCATCTGTCATTTTATACAAAAAAATTTTATCTCTAAAATAATACTTCGTAATGTTTTCAGTGTTTTCCGCTCAATGACATCTAATTTTGACTCTTACGAGATATAGAGTCTCTTGTAATTTCAAAGATCTGGTTATACAGAATTTTAATTTGAATATTTAATTATGTGAAACATGCAGAAGGAATTTTAGTATCTATTCAATATAAAAATCGTCTATTAAGTACTGAGCTTATGAAAATGATACAACTTGAGTCTTAACTACTACTACACCTGACAATTTCATATCTTTTAAAGCATTTGGGTATTATCCCGATATGAGTCATACTTATCGAATGAGATTTTACTTTAGTAAATGACATTTCAGCTATCTGTATTTGTCCAAAACGGTATACTATATCAAATATATTCTCAGAAATGGCAGTTATTTAAATGTATTAAAGGCAAGGGCAAGAACGACACAGAGATTTAAACGGAAAACATTATTTCCTTGGTTCTGCAAGATGACTGGCTTCAACCCACAGCTAAGCTTAACCTCCTTGGTTTATTGCAAAGAGTTTAAATTTCATAGTGTGCTTAAACGTCCGCCATATTTTAGGCGAACCGAACACCATGTTTCTTGGGCTAAAAGGTATTAATATTATAGTGGATTAAAAGACATGATAATATAGAAAATGATTTAATCATAAATAAAAATTACAGACCGCCCATGTTCCACTGACTAAATCATAAAGATATTATCTTGAAAATACAAGCTTGCTTTCAAGACGCTGGACGTAAGATTTTACTTATTTTGAGTAAACTTTGTGGCAGTTTAAAGACACCTGTGATTAACTTGAAGAAAACAAACGTCTCGTCCTTGGTTCTGTTCATATGTTTAAATTAAACGTGAAATAAGGAGATATAGATCATTGTAGTCGCAAATCATTTTTCCTCTTTCATATTTGCTACCTGTCTCTTTGTTAGAATTGCTTTCCTGTACTTATATGAAGATTAATTGGGATAGAAGGAGGGCCTTGAACCCTTAAAGAGTGTTCATCACACGTTCTTTGAAAGAAAGGAACGGGTAGTATTTTCACACTTCAGTTCGCCTATTTGATGAATGAACACATTCCGGCCTGTTTAATTTATAATTTGGTAAACAAATTGCAAAGAAAGGTAAACGTTTTTCAGCAAGTGAAGCACGTCAATTGGCACAGTAACAAAGATAAACTGATTACTCTTAATGGTTTGAGAAATGTCAAAATAGCGGCAGAGTTTACGTTGGTTGCTGCTAGGTTCGCTATACTTGTGTATGAGCCACTCTATGAAATTTGAGCTCGTTCGTGTGTTCAGTGAGTGGAAGAAAATGCATAAGGACCAGTTTAAATATATTGTGGGAGGGTCTGTTGGACTTGGAGATGGAGAGCAGACAACATAGTAGAGGAACTGTAGGGAGATAAAATGTAGTCGAGTATTGTTACGCCGTCATAGGCGAAATCTTCTCTGAATTTATACAAGTGATGTGTTATTTACTCAGGTTACGTCGTCAGATACATCACTGTTGTATGTGGGAGTTTGCATAATATACACTACGTTTACATGGGACACATCTTCCGGAAGACGAAAACCGATTTTCGTAAACCGTTATTTTGCTGTCGTGTTTACATGTTATAGCCTGAATCGGATTTCCTAGCCTACATAAAATGACGGCTGTAAAACATCTGATTCAGTCAGCAAAATCGCTATTTTTCGTTACTTAAATACAAATATTCACGCTCACTCTAATATTTATACTTTTCATTCGTGGTAGAAAATGTCACTCTGTCCGTATGTGCCAAAAATTCTTAACAAGAAAACACAATCTGTCAAGCCGGTTGCGTTTACATGAGCACGAAAATCTATTGTGGAACTGAAAAACCACTTTAAGAAGTGGATTTCCAGAATAGGTTTTCGAGTGTTTACATGACCAAACAAAAGTGGAATTGGGAAATCACTTTACGAAATCCGGTTTTGGGAACCCATGTAAACGGGATGACAGACTGAGAAGATTATCAAACAAAGATTATGTTTCATATTATTAGCCAATTATCTAAAACTCATTCTTTAAATGTTTTGCTGGTATATTTCTGAAGTCAAATGGAACAATAGTTTCTAGGGGCCACTGGAGAACTTGGGCTAGTCCTTGTCTTGTTCCCAGTTGTGGCACTGTTAATTTATGCAGCTATTATTTCCATTTTTTCACTTTTCCTATGCTTTCGACCCATCTAAAACCGTATCACTGCTTACGGATGATACCATGGAACTTGCGAAAAACAATCATCATCATCATTAGAGACTGATTATGCCTTTCAGCGTTCAGTATGGTGCATAGTACCTCTAATAAAATTCCTCCATGATCCCCTATACAATGCTAACATTGATGCCTCGTCTGATGTTATGCCTCTCACTTCAGAATCATTCTGCACCGAATATAAGTACTTTCTTCTTGGTCTACCTCGACTCCTCTTACCCTCCACTGACGAGCTCATGAGTCTCTTAGGTAACCTTGCTTCTCCCATGCGTGTAACATGACCCCACCATCTCAGTATATTCGCTCTAACTGCTTCATCTATGGTGTTCATTCCCAGTTTTTCTTTGATTCCCTCATTATGGACACCCTCCTGCCATTGTTCCCATCTATTAGTACCTGCAATCATTCTTCGTACATTCATATATGTAACCTCTACCTTATGAATAAGGTAACCTGTATCCATCCAACTTTCATTCCCATACAACAAAGTTCGTCGAAAGATAGAGCGGTGCACAGCTAACTTAATCTTGATACTTACATCCTTCTTGCAGAAGAGAGTAGATCTTAGCTGAGCACTCACTGCATTAGCTTTGCTGCACCTCGATTCCAATTCTTTCGCTATGTTCCCATCCTGTGCGAAAAAACATTCCAGGTACTTGAAACTGTCTACCTGTTCTAACTTTGTCCCTCCTATTTGACACTCAATCTGTTTGAATCTGTTTCCCACAGACATTACTTTCGTTTTGGAGATGCTGATCTTCGTATCATAATCCTTGAACCTCTGATCGAGCTCTGAAATATTAGTTTGCAACCTTTCAATCGAATCGGCCATTACAACTAAGTCATCCGCATATGCGAGACTGCTTATTTTGTTTAGACCTATTTTAATCCCGCCCTGCCAGTCTACTGTTTTCAACATATGATCCATGAATAGTATGAACAACAGTGGTGACAGGTTACAGCCTTGTCTTACCCTTGAAACTACCCTGAACCATGAGATTAATTTGCCGTCTACTCTAACTGCTGCCTGACAGTCTACGTAAAGCCCTTTAATTGGCTGCAGAAGTTTGCGAAAAACAAAAAGACAAAAATTGTTAGAGAAAGTATTAGTCTACTAATACCCCGCTGCATCATCACAGAAGAGCTGATACCAGAACCAACGAAGAAGACAAGCAGTCCACAATTTACGGATTATCTTAGATAAACAGCGCTTTAAGATTTTTTTGGTAAACAATACATACCTGTGGCTCACTAGGTCACGACTGACAGACAGTACTCAGAAGATGAAGTAGCCTGTTGTTTTATCTGAACGCTGACAGGTTGAAAACTGCAGGTGGCACGGAATTCGAAGGCTGGTCGTTAACAGAACACAACACTTTACACATAGAACACGTTTATTGCTAACACAAGCGTACACTCAGTACATACTGACTTCTGCTTGGAGTGCTCCACTATTTATTCATAGAAAGAACTTTCTGGAACTTACAAGTACACGAAACATCTGAAATAAATAGCACATTTTAAAAGTAGTAAAGACAAGGAAATAATGTTTTCTGCCCATGGCAGGATTCGAACTGGGGACCGTTAGCACTGCGACCTGCGATGCCAACCACTGTAGCACGCTTGCTGCAATATTTTATCTGCTAGATAGAATTTCACATTATTCATCGATGTTTAATGAAAGTCCGTTGCTTTAATAACAACACTTGCTAATTTCAGATGAAATCAACACACAAACTACACTCATGGAATTAACACAATCACAAAATTAACTTACAAGGAAAGTACATGCGCTCGAACAAACTTATCTGTATGAACGTTTGGTTACAGAATCTCTACGTACACCTCAATGTGCTGGTGGGTGTCGTTTTTCTGCAAAGCTCTGCAACCATGCTCTAGATAGCACTGTAGATGTAATTGTAGACGCCATACGTAATACAGATATCTTAACTATAACTTATGTAATAACCATCGTACATGCGCTCTAGCGAATTGTAATCAAAAGCAGGGATTATAGTTGCAACTTTAACCTTCTTCCCGAAAGACTGTTGGTATTCACTGCCACTGCTTCCATCGCCTCTTCCCGCACTTACCGTAGCACTACCGCTTGTAATGAGTTGTTTGTCATTATCATCACTATTGTCATTATTATGTGTTCGTCATTATCATCACTATTGTCATTATTATGTGTTAGTATTACAACAGTATCTATCTTCTACTCATATTACAGATACACTTTCAGCAAAATCTCGTGTTAGTGAATAATTGCATACTATGGCCAAAATCATCTTTTGAGTGTTGAAAAAACTTACTGTGCGTGAACACTGCAGATATGAGATATAAGAAAATACGATTTTTGTTTATATGTGTTTATTCGAGCCCAAGTTCTTTATATATAGTCTACGCGGTTATCAGTCCCTAAACTTACAAACTACTTATGAACTACTTACGAACAAGGACGGCACAAAGATCCATGCCCGAGGGGGGATTCGAACCCCCGACCGTAGTGGCCGTGCAGATCGTGACTGAAGCGCCTTAGTCCCCTCGGCCACCGCAGCCGGCCCAAGTTCTTTCCTTGTTAGATAGTTCATTATTCAATTACCGGATAGAGAGATAATTTATAGGTAAACAGGTCAACATGTAAAATCATTTTGTCGACATTCTTCTAATGAAGCTCTGTTACACACATCATTTATGACTACAGATGTCACATATTGTCGAAAATGTAGCCCTGCAGTGAAAATATCGTTGGATACAATGATTGTATTTACATTTACGCAAAAAATTGCCCACCACCGTTTCCCGGCAATATTCGCAGGAATACTCGTACATTTGCAGGTGAGAGGTGTTCATACCAGCTACGCCATGATCTCATCTGGACGAAAGCCGGCGTGTTCGAAATAGGAAATGTTCAAATGTCCCCACAGCTATGGAGCCTAATTTCACTGACCATCAGTCCCTAAACGTACAAACTGCTTGTACGAACTTATGTTAACAACAACAACACACACACACCCATTAACAAGGGACGATTCGAACCTCCGATGAGGAACGGTCAGGCATTCCACAGCAAGGAGCCTTACTACAGCAGTGTCTATTCGTACTTGAATGCAAATCATTACACAGGGTGTTACTAAAAGGTACGGCCAAACTTTCAGAAAACATTCCTCACACACAAAGAAAAAAAAAATCTTATATGGACATGTGTCCGGAAACGCTTAATTTCCATGTTAGAGCTCATTTTAGTATTTCGCTCACTGGAGCACGTTATCGTGATTTCATACGGGATACTCTACCTGTGCTGCTAGAACATGTGCCTTTACAAGTACGACACAACATGTGGTTCATGTACGATGGAGCTCCTGCACATTTCAGTCGACGTATTCGTACGCTTCTGAAGAACAGATTCGGTGACCGATGGATTGGTAGAAACGGACCAATTCCATGGCCTCCACGCTCTCCTGACCTCAACCCTATTGACTTTCATTTATAAGGCCATTTGAAAGCTCTTGTCTACACAACCCCGGTACCAAATGTAGAGACTCTACGTGCTCGTATTGTGGACTGCTGTGATACAATACGCCATTCTCCAGGGCTGCATCAGCGCATCAGGGATTCCATGCGACGGAGGGTGGATGCATTTATACTCGCTAATGGAGGCCATTTTGAACATTTTCTGTAACAAAGAGTTTGAAGTCACGCCTGTTCGTTCTGTTGACATATTTCCATTCCATTATTAATGTGATTTGAAGAGAAGTAATAAAATGAGCTTTAACATGGAAATTAAGCGTTTCCGGGCACATGTCCACATAACATATTTTCTTTCTTTGTGTGTGAGGAATGTTTCCTGAAAGTTTGGCCGTACCTTTTCGTAACACCCTATATAAATATACTAACAGGAAACTTAGAGTATAGATTTTAAATATTAATCAGGCAAGACGACCAATGACACGTACATAATTCGAAATGTGCTTTGTCATAGATGTTGCGAATATAAAAATTATGTGCGCACGTAGCCGTTCAGATTGGTAAAAAGAAATTTTAGGATGATACTCCAAATTCTCCATAAGTTTTTCCCCTATATTATAGCCCGTTGTACGTGGTATATTGGTACAGGTGAAGTTAGCTTATTCAGTTGGCGGTTGTTTTGTCAAAGTTAAGGTCCCGGGTTCGATTATCACAACACCCCCTCCCCCATTTAAAAAAAAATTGGAATGACCAATTATTGACTTTTAAATATAGTTTATAAATATAATTAAACGATTCTGATTATGAACGCAGTATTAATATATTCAGATTCATTACGACAGTTTCTATTAATGTATGTTAAAGAGCAATTGTTTTAAATAATACATTTCAAGTGTCTCGGTTCATTTTCCATAAGAACATAATTTTATTGAAAAATGGTAACCCACCAAGGATTTTCACTCTCCCATGTTTTCATTTTGTCCTTTCTTTCACGTGTTCTTATAACATTCAGATAAAACCTATGCATTTGCAGTGCTCAATAAATTACAAATACATTATTATTATTTTCATATTTCATGACTTTGCAAACGGAACTGGTCGAATTTCGACTACAGGCAATACTAGTAGGAATTAAAAGTGAAGGCTTTCATGACCGGCTGAAATAGATGCTGTTGAATCTTCCGGGTTTTATGGTCGTGGTGGAAGAAACATTTCTGCTCCTGACGTTTCGTCAAGAACTGACGCATACATCTTCAGAGGTGCTTCTGGTAGCGGTGTTTCTTGACGTCGGAGAGCGGTATCACTGCTGTCCAAAAGAGGCGTGGTCAAGTGTTCAGAGATAAGCTGCGTCAAAGATAAAACAATAACTATCGATAGTGGGGACGAGAATACGTGCTTATGGATTAGGTTCACAGGTTTGTGACTGGCTGGAAGACTTCCTAAGTAATAGAAAGCAGTACATTGTTATCGACGGCGAGTGTTCATCAGAGACGAGTGTATCGTCAGGCGTGCCCCAGGAGAGTGTGATAGGACCGCTATTATTTTCTATCTATACAAATAATCTGATGGACAGAGTAACTTGTAATTTGCGGCTGTTTGCCGATGATGCTGAGGTGTATGGGAGGATATCGTCTTTAATTGACTAACAGCATACTGGATGACTTAGACAAAATTTCTAGTTGGTGCGAAGAATGGCAGCAATGTAGAAAAATGTAAGGTGATGCGCATGAGTACGAAAAACAGTCCCATAATTTTCGAATACAGCATTAGTAGTGAGCTTCTTGATGCTGTCGCGTCGTTCAAATATGTTGGCATTACTTTGCAGAGCGATATGAAATGGAACGAACATGTAAGGACAGTTGTGAGTAAGTCGGACAGCCGACTTCGGTTTATTGGGAGAACTTTAGGAAGATACACTTTATCTGTAAAGGAGACCGCGTATAAAACGCTTGTACGACCACGTCTTGAGTAATGTTCAAGTGTTTGGGACCCGCAGCAGATCAGTTTAAAGGAAGACACAGAAGCAGTTCAGAGGCGAGTAGCTAGGTTTGTTACTGGTAGGTTCGACCGATGCGCGAGTGTCACGGGAATGTTCCGGCAACTCAATTGGGGATCGCTGGAGGTAAGACGCGTTCTTTTCGTGAATTTCTGTTGAGGCAATTTAGAGGGCTGCAATTTGAAGCTGAGTGTAGTACGATCTTGCTGCCACCTACTTACATTTCGCGTAAAGATCACAAAGACAATATAAGAGGACTTAGGGCTCGTACGGAGGCATATACGCATTCTTTTTTTCCTGACTGACGACTTTTTAGGCCTAAATGTATGCAATGTACAATAGTAAAATCAATGTATTTTATTTTCACAGCACTAAATAAATTGAAAAAACCCACTGATGATGGCACAGAGGTGCTGAAACTAGTTTGGGCATATAATAAAAACAGTGTTTTTCATATCAGGCGGACCTCAAACCCGAAAACATTTTTCCTTGTTCTATTTGGGGGTGGAATAGGAACGGAAATGCCTCGTAGTGGTACAGTGTACCCTCCGCCACGCTCCTTACGGTGGATTGTGGAGTATTTATGTAGATGTAGTCGATGGTCAAGAATAAAAACTAGCAACATTGAGGAGCCACTATTCATATGTCACTTAAGTTTCATAGCTTCTTCTTTTCTATTAAAATTATCCCCATGTTTGTATATTTCGATTGCTTCTCTGTACAGCCGTGGATAATAGTTCGTCGTTGTAGAAAAAATTTCCGTTTCGGAAAAACTTCAATTCAGCAAAAAAAAAACAAAGCCACGGAAGAACACGATTTCTCTCCCCTTTATTAAAACAGTTACGGATCAGATAGGAGAGATTTTACGATAACACGATATAAGACCATTTTTTTTAAAACAATAGAAAAAGATAAGTGAGGCATTCCGTTCTGTAAAGCACAAACGCCCTCCTCTGTCATCAAGTGGGGTGTACAAAATTCCGTGTTGTTGTGGAGAAGTGTATATTGGTACAAGAAAAAGCAGTGTGAATACAAGACTGAACGAACACAAAAGTATTTGCCGACTACGTAAAACTGAGGAATCAGCTGTAGCTGAACATGTTTTTCAATAAGGAAGTAATGAATTGGAATTTTCCGAAACGGAAATTTTATCTACTGCGACGAACTATTATCCACGGCATTACGGAGAAGAAGCAAATGAAATATGTAAATATGGGGATAATTTTAATAGAAAGGAAGAAGCTATGAAACCTAAGGTTCCTTTAAGCAGCTGCCAGAAAGCTGCTTTCAAGCGCGAGCAAGTAGGCGTTACTGCGCATGCGCAGCTACGATGACGTATTTGGAGCTTGCACTGCTTGAACGCTTTTCGTCCCATTTCTGTTAGGATTCTCATGCATAGCGGTGGAACAACTGAACTACGGCCTCATTATTTTGGTATTCCTGTATAATGCCGAGCAATTATGCAGAACAATAATGGTTTATTTTTCGGGTTATTACTGTTACTTAATGAAACCATGATAAGGGTATTAAACTTTTAACGTAATATATCATACGTACAAAGTAACGAAAATGTTTAGAATCATAAAAAACTGAACGATTTGTTGGCAGTGTGTTCCAGTAATTTGCCAAGGAATGTCAGTCTATAAATTTGAAACGTAAAAAACACAAACGATGGTATAAATTGAAGCCTAGAGAATGTACCACAGAGATCGCCTGTGTATTAACCATCAAGTACAGCAGAATATGAAATCTGTTAACACTATATGCATTATAAAATAAAACGCGAGCTCTTTAAAACACAGCGAACAGTTTAAACAAGGCAACAGTCTGGAATATTGTTTCTTTCAAATAGATTGACGCCTCTGTGGCAAATAACATTTTATTTTAGTTGATTGAAAAAAAGCCAAATTTGTTCGAAAACCGACAAAAATAACTTCCATGTTCTTCAAATAGAATAATTCTTGATCTTGTATGAACACTCGATAATGAGTCGTCTGTCCAAATAACTACAATATTACAACAATAATAGACATTCCCGCTTGGTGGTTATTATATAAAACATATATCTTTCTATATAGTATGTCGATTTCGTTCACTGAATGAACATCTTCAGTACAGTATAGATTAAGTCCAGGGACCTCATGTACACGGCACAATTTCTTAACAGCTAAAATATATAAAATGACCTTCAGGTGTGAATTACACGTTCAACTCAATGCTTGGTCTCTGCTAATAATCTGGAAATAAAATGAGGAAACTGAAATGTTATCATTCATTTAACAGTTCCCAACCACAGAAATCCGTTTTGTTTTCATATTACAAGACACTTGTAAACAAAGACAAACAAATGAAACTACCACGAAACGTAAACACGGATCATGTGGTGCATCCTCCCGCTACAACTCACTCAGTTCTGCGCATGCGCTAATCTGCTTAAGTAGCAAACAGCTGCTCGGCGAGTAGCCGGAACTTAATTTCAGATCTGCGCATGCGCGAGTAGCTCGCTGGCAGCTCCTTAAACGAACCTTTAGTGGTATACGGACAGTGGCCCTTCAGAGTAGGTAGTTACGCTTTTATCCTTGCCCATCGACTATCGATAGTTATGGTTTTATCTTTGTCATGGCTTATCTCTGCTGCGCACATGAACACATGACCACGCCCCTTTTAGACAGACAAGCAAAAAATAATAACATGCTGCAGAGAAAAACAAGCTGTATAAGCACTATATTGCGTAATCGTAACGTTACACGTGTTTTGCGACCTATAAATATTAACGTGTAGTTTAGATTAAAAAAATAATAATAATAAAAAAAATAATAAAAAAATCCAAAGCATCAGACTTCATGTGCACTACTACACACTTATTTCTGGACTAGTTTTGAAGATATTAGACAAAGTCGTATGCCAATTAGTGTAAGACTTACACTACTATATATTTCGATACACCACTGACTGACGTCGTGATAAATGTTTAGACACTGCCCTATACTCTATATAGTAAATACTTTAAGACTTTCAGGCACTACAAATTCAATCTCAATTCTGGATAGCTAAACAGCGCTCGATAATGCCACAACAATCTTCCATACAAAATTCAATTCATATAGAAGATAATGACATACCATGCGAAATTGAACAATGGAAAATACAGGGTGTCCAGAAAGTATGGACGAATATTAAAATGCTCTAGGACATACACAAGTTAATGAAAACGTAATATTATTAATTTATTTTTTACAAACATGTTACGTAATCTCTCCCATTTACGTATGATAAATTATATCCCCGTATGAGTTAGCAAGACAACACGACAAAGATTTCATTAAATGATGTTTTATTGATATTCTTCACCTTCACCGTCCCAGTTGCACATTTATTTCGAAGTTGTGACTATTTTCGGAAAATTTTTCAATTTATAGTTTGGTGAAATTATTATTATTATTATCATTATGTTTTTTGTTTTCCACGTGCTTGTAACCAGTATACATTAGCAAACTCTCTTTTCATCAAGCTATAATCTTAAAATTAAATCAATTGGTTTCTTCTGGTTGAAGCACAGACAAAAAACTTTGAAAATTGAATCAATGTATCGAAACTAGTCACAACTTCCAAATAATTGTGTAGCTGGGGCGCTGAAGAATGTAAATGAAACACTATTTAATATCAGTATCTCATTCTAATCCATCTTGCCATGCCGTTTAGCGATTTTAATAAACTATACGCATGGTGCGAAATTTAGTAGTTGCATCCAAATAATGAAACGTGTGAGCTTATGCACATGAGTACCAAACGAAATCTGTCAAACATCGTTTAAAAGATAAACAAATGAAATATGAAGGCTGTAAATTCAACAAAGTACCTGTTGTTGTTGTTGTTGTTGTTGTTGTTGTTGTGGTCTTCAGTCCGCAGACTGGTTCGATTCAGCTCTCCAAGCTACCCTGTCCTGCGCAAGTCTCTTCATCTGAGAATACATTCGGCAACCTACATCCTTTTGAATCTGCTTACTATATTTGTCCCTCGGTCTCCCTCTACAATTTTTACTACACACGCTTCCTTCTAATGCTAAGTTGACGATTCCTTGAGGTCTCAGGGTGTGTACAACTAATCTATCGTTCTCTTAGTCAGGATATGCCAGAAACTCCTTTTCTCCCCGATTCGGTTAAGCACCCCCTCATTAGTTACGTAATCTACCCATCTAATTTTCATCATTAGTCTGTAACACCACATTTCAAAAGCTTCTATCATCTTTTTGTCTGAACTCCTTATCGTCCACGTATCACTCCCATACAATGTTACACTCCAGACAAACGCTTTCAGAAAGGACTTCCTAACATTTAAATTAATATCGAATGTTAACAAGTTTCGCTTCTTTAGAAACGCTTTTTTCCCATAGCCATTCTGCATTTTATATCTTCTTTACTTCGGCCATCAGAAGTTATCTTGCTACCCAAATAACAAAATTCATCTACTACCTTTATTGTCTCATTACCTAATCTAATTCTTCAGCATCGCCTGATTTTCTGACATTGCATTTGATTATTTTCGTTTTACCCTTGTTAATGTTCATCTTATATCTTCCTTTCAAGACACTCTGCATCCCATTCAATTGCTCTTCCACATATTTTGCGGTCTCTGACAGAATTACTATGTCATGAGAAAACCGAAGTTTTTTTATTTCTTCTCCCTGCACTTTAATGCCTTCTCCCAATTTCTCCTATTCCTTCACTGCTTGCTCAGTGTACAGATTGAACAACATTGGGGAAAGGCTACAACTCTGTCTTACTCTCTTCCCAACCTCTGCGTCCCTTTTTTGCCCTTCGACTCTAATAACCGCTCTCTGGTTTTTGTATATTTGACCCCTGCTACCTTCATAATTTGGAATAGTGTATTCCAGTCGACATTGTCAAAAGCTTTCTCCAGAGGAATTAGTATTACAATATACTTAATTTTCAGAAAAACACACAGAAAATATCGCTGGCAATGTGAACTAAAGACTGCGTTTCATAGGCAAAACACTTCGAGCCGTAGTTTGTAGCCTTACGAGAAACATTAAATGCTACGTAATGCCTTTCCTGACCAACACAAATGCCAGGTCTATGTCTGTCTCTCACTATCTCTATACCTACCATTATCAACGTTAGTGTACGACTGAACTTTAAAATAAAAAAAAAACTATTATTTGATCCCTCACTGTTAAAAAGACGAAAGACAAATGGTATCTAGGTTTCGTCAGTGATTTGTTACTTTACTAACTGATCAGTCACTGGCAGAGTTTTTACTGCTTTAGGTCAATAACCTGTTTTCTAGAATTGTAAGCAGTGTGTAAAAAGTGAATTCGGTGACACAGATGGTTACAGTAACGCAACTTCGATATCATTTTGTTCGTTGTTTATGATATTTTGACAATTGTCCGGAAGGTATCGCATACCATCTATTGTCTCGCCCTTTGGTTTGTACAGTGTCATCTGGCAATGATTCTCTCAGTCTGGCAAACACATCGCAGTGACAAAGACTCATATCAGGTGAGTACGTCGGATGTTCTGTAAACAGCAATATCTGTAACTATAGTAACATAAGGATAACAACGGTCATGCTTCATTCTGCTGAAGCACTTAATACTGGCCCCACATTGGAACAACAGAAATTCCAAGGCGTTTTGTACTGTTCTTACCTTCTGATGATAAAAATTGCTTCTGTGAAATGAAGTCTTAGACTGCCAGTATCCTAGGCCATGAATTTACATACTCTGATATATTTACAGTTTAAAATTGAGCTCATGTACTGCCATTAACAAAATCACACACATTCACATAACACATTTAGCTCACCCAGTGTACTGCAATATTAATGTTCAGGCTTAAAATTTCAATTTCCAGTTTTACACACACATAAATACACTCTTTTGCAAAAGTAGCAAATGCAATAGCATAAATATCCTATTTCCAATAACGTGGAATCATTACGTTATAAAACATCTAGTTAATGTATAAAAAATAATATCACGATACTGTGAAATACTGTCCACAATCTATTCCTTTATTTCAGTTAGACGCAAAGAAACTTGTTTTACTTCGGCATTTGTTATGCTGAAAAGAGCTTGTTGCAGTTACAAGATTGAAGGATGTCTCGGTATTCCAGCTGATGGAATGGCTATACTACCCATAACATCAACTTTATGTTTTGAAGAAGGAATGTTGTTCAAGTCTGGACTGCTTATTATCAAAATTGAGTATTGGCGCATGTGCTAGCCTTTCATCTCCTAAAAGGGCTCTTGAGTTCACGAAATGCTAATGGCAAGTTACGGTCATGTGCTGCATCTGCCACAAACACCAAAAGGTCTACTGCGTTTTGTACAAATTTACTCCAGTACGGACGCACAAATGGTCCACCACCAGTCTCTCAGATGTTAAGTGAAACACCTTTGTTCTGTAAACTGGTACATGATCTGGGATGGGAATCATTACAACAACGGCGCTTATCGCTGCGGCGTGGGCTACTTACGAAACTCCAATCGCCAACATTCTCCTCCGAATGCGAAAATATATTGTTGACTCCCACTTACATAGGTGGAAATGATCATCAGAATAAAATACGAGAAATCAGAGCGCGCTATTCGAGAAAGGAATGGGTGATAAATAGTGTAACGGTGGTTCGATGAACCCTCTACCAGGCACTTAAATGTGATTTGCAGTGTATCCCACGTAGATGAACACGAAGAAGTTGTTTCTATGAAAGAGTTACAGCCTGCATTGCAGTGAAAGGAGGGTATACACGGTATTGTAGTGACGTGCGTACGGCTTTGCCTGTGTGATGGTGTGTTGTACACAACCTCAAGAATGTGTCAATAAAATTTCCCTCTTCTGGGTGTTCTTTTCTCATTTTCCAGGAGTGCATTTTACCATTCCTCCTGAAAGCTCCTGTATGTTAATATTGGCCTTACACGTGTAATCCACCCAGTCATATAACATGGACACGGATCGCCCGTTCCCTGTTACCAACTGTTGTAATGCTTACGATATCTACCTCTGCTGACGTCATGAGAACTGACGGGTTGAAATAAATCGTAATTTGCGATCAGTTATGGCTTCACTGTACTAGGTTTAGATGTAATACCAATGTGCGGCGAATGAAAGTTTTGCACGGTCGGGATTCGAACCCGGGATCTCCTGCTTACTAGGCAGACTCGTTGACCACTCCGCCACGGAGGACACAGTGACCAGCCCGACTGCAGAGGACTCTTCCCTGCACGTCTACCAAGTAAGCATGAGATGCCGGACACAAATTTTCATTCGCGCACTTTGGTATTCCATCTAAACCTAGAACAGTGAAGCCATCACTGATCGCAAATTACGATTTATTTCATTCAATGAACGCTGTAACGTCGTCAAAAATATGTAACTGACGGGTTACCGTTGGCCTTCGAGAGTGTGCATTACCAGAACTGCCCCAGTTCTGTACTACACTGCTAACGCGGGAATTAAGCTCTTTGCTGATCTGTCCATGCAGGTCTACTGCAACGAAACGAACTGTACATGAAATATTGAAGAGTAGTAATCCCCAACGAGTTTACACATGTACCGTGTCCAGTAACATGACTTAATCGCGATTATCCGTATTATTTCTGATGCAAGACAGCACGCATAACACGAATAATCCGCAATACGTGTTTCTACCGGTAAGTTGCTTTTAATTTATTTGCAAAACACACTTCAGTTTGTCATTTGAAATTCCGCCATACTACCGACGCATTAATCGCCAGGTATTGACAGCTGATCATTATGTAAATACGCTGACACGAATATTGTGGTACAGATTACTAATTTATTCGTACAAGAAGGCCAATGAAAGCTACATAATTCGAAAGATTGTTTGTCGTAGATTTCACGAATATAAATATTATGTGTGCATTTAGCCATTAAGAGTGCTAAAAGGAAGTAGAAATTTTCCTATCTACAGCTTGGATCAAGTTCTACATTCTCCAACAATCAGCTCACTGATTGGCTATTCGCCGCGACCAAAGACGCTGTAATGCAGCGCATCTGCAGTATTAAAATAAGTGAATATCGAAACATGGAGTGCTCCCAACTCACTTTCTTGTGCCGTTCAAATGCGTCATTTTTGCAGTGATTAAGAGTGGTTAAAGGAAATGGATGTTTTCATGTGAATGCCGATATAAAGGATGAAACTCCTGGAGAGGCATCTAGCGGTGCTAGGGTGGAACTGCGAAGTCGAGAATGCCGATATAAATGATGATGCGCCGGGAGAGGCATCTAGCGGTGCACGGGTGGAACTACGAAGTCGACATGTTGTCAGCTCTGGAATTCTGAATATTGCAGTATCGAAATAACATTATTTCTTGGCGTTGTATAAATATACGAACACCGAACTTGTAGTTCCGTTTCAAATATTAGGCTAATGAAAGTTACATATTTGTAAAACGGCATGAGAAGTATATATTTCCGTTTTTATTTGTTGTTATTGCGTGAGGCATTTTCCTTAACACGAAAAAGATACCGTTTCATACCTCCCAGTGCCGGTTAAATTTTACAAAATATCCCAGCGGCATACTATGGCAATGTTGGGAACAGAAGCTGAATAGTGAGAATCCTGTGAGTCTTCATTTTAGCAAATCGCTTGACAATGCTGATGTTTTCTCATGGAATCTTCTCTTTACGAGGTCACTTATTTTTACTGAGCGAACGAAGGTAGATACAAGAACCTGTCAACCATAAAGCAGGAACAGCATTATTTGCTTAATTCATGGTCTGTACGATACACTAATCGAGTCCATTCTATGTGGTTCGAACAAATGGGCAAATATTTTCTATTGTGTTGTTGATGTTGCCAACATAATCACGCGAGGCCGCCGATATGATACGTAAAATTTTACCCCCAGTGACCATTGTAAACACAATTGGTCGATTTTCGACCACAAGGCAATACTAGTTTATTAAATTACACTCAAAGCAGAGGATTTCGTACCACCTCCTCAAGCGCACTATTGGGAAATGTAAAGGGGTATACCAGCCTAGTAAAGCATTTTGGTGTTCAAACCAATCTTCGGATTGTTGACTGCTTTACTTACTTTATACCAATGCTAAGAAATTGCTTCGATCACTTTGTAAGGTCCATGTTTATTTTCCGGTTTCTGTATCAAAAAAACTTCAAATGTTTGTTAAGCTTATGGGACTTAACTACGGGGCTATCAGTCCCTAAACTTACAAACTACTTACGAACTACTTACAAACTAGGACGGCACAAATATCCATGCCCGAGGGGGGATTCGAACCCCCGACCGTAGTGGCCGTGCTGACCGTGACTGGAGCGCCTCAGTCACCTCGGCCACCGCGGCCGGCAGGTTTCTGTATCGCCCCGTGCATTGTTAAGTAGTACCATTCACACGATTCCTATATTACATGATATTTTTTATTGTTAATCCTCGTAACACCTAGCCACTTTCAGTAAGGTGTATTGCGAAGTGGGGTGGAGGGCTCTTTGTGCCCACCATAAAAATTAAAACATAAATAATATTATTATTTCACTGTAATGTTTTTAAAGAAAACGTTTTTTGCTACTGAAAATAAAGGGTTTTATTTTTATAATTCACCCATACGCGTTTTCTCTTTGTCACAAGGCATCATCAGCGGATGTCCTGAAAAATTTACAGGTCTCTGTTTACACATAAAGGTTAGGTTCCTTACATATGTACAAAACATTTCGTTTCTGATTTAAAACAGTTCGTTGTTTGCTATAAACTGGTGTACTTACAGCACTTGCTACTCCAGCAAGTGTTGTAAGTACAGCATTTTATATTGCTACGATTTATATTGCTACCATTTTATATTGCTAGACCAGCAAGTGCTGTAAGTACACCATTTTACAGCAAACAACGAACTTTTTTAAATCAGAAACGAAATGTTTTGTACATATGTAAGGAACCCAACCTTTATGTGTAAACAGAGACATTTAAATATTTCAGGACACCCACTGATGATGCGTTGTGACAAAGGGGAAACGCTTATGCGTGAATTATAAAAATAAAAACCCTTCATTTGCAGTAGCAAAAGGCTACAGTGAAATACATAGTATTCAGCTGCTGGTCAAATGACCACAACAAGCAACGGATAAATAATATTCATTAACTGTTCTTGAATTACATGAAAAACATATATTTGAAAAATCTATTAATACATAATCAGGATCCAGAACCTAAATATTTCATGTAAACCTGCTTTCAATAATGCATTTCATATCTTTCACCCAATTCAGTCTGTAGATTCTCTATCACTGTCTACATCCTCACGTACAACACATACCTCTTCAGGTTCACTCACCACATTCTCAGTTTCATCAAATTTTATTTCAGAATCTGTAGAGTCTTCCAAAATCTGTGATATTTCGCTGTCAGTAAGTGACTCACGCTACATTTACAGAGTTGTATCTAACATTGGTTAAAGTGCCACTGAACAAGAAACAATAAAGAATCAAAGGGAAATGAATCATTGTTAAGACCATTTGTAGCTATCAACCCAGAGAAATATGATGCCCGTGTGTTCTAAGGCGCCGGCCGCAGTGGCCGAGGGCACTGAGGCGCTCCAGTCACGGTCTGCACGGCCACTACGGTCGGGGGTTCGAATCCCCCCTCGGGTATGGATGTTTGTGCCGTCCTAGTTCGTAAGTAGTTCATAAGTAGTTTGTAAGTTCAGGGAATGATGACCCCGTAGTTAAGTCCCATAGACTATACAAACATTTGAACATTTTGTTCTAAGGTCAGGTAATGCTATTACCTGTGGAGTAAGACGACCGTTGTGGGAAGTCGCATCTACTGCCAACGGGAGGGAACTTCATTACCACCGCCATTATAACTACATTTTCCGATTAAGCTTAAAGGAAAAATGAAAACCAACATCTAATCCGGAAGAATACTTCATTAAGGACAACAATAATATTTTACAAAAATTTTTGAAAGAAAGTAATTAAATAGATTTTAATATTTTCAAAAGGTGGGCATAAAGTAACCTCCCTGGTACTTCAGGGGTTAATTGAACTATGTAAAAATAAAGAACTCGTTTGAAAAGTAATGGAATCAGTTACTAGATTCTTTTTATTTAACGTATCACTCTTTCCTTTGTTACGGTTAGACAAAGCACATAATTATCTTCAAAAGTTTTCTGCCCATATTGTACGTGAATTCAGACACCGTTCTGTAATTTACCTGATTATGATTTTTGAGCAGAACTGTTAGGATTAATTAATGCAGGAGGCATGTTACCGACACATTGTAAGAGGCCAACAACCAATACGTATTAATTAATGCAGGGGGCATGTTACCGACACATTGTAAGAGGCCAACAACCAATACGTATTAATTAATGCAGGAGGCATGTTACCGACACATTGTAAGAGGCCAACAACCAATACGTATTAATTAATGCAGGAGGCATGTTACCGACACATTGTAAGAGGCCAACAACCAATACGTATTAATTAATGCAGGAGGCATGTTACCGACACATTGTAAGAGGCCAACAACCAATACGTATTAATTAATGCAGGAGGCATGTTACCGACACATTGTAAGAGGCCAACAACCAATACGTATTAATTAATGCAGGAGGCATGTTACCGACACATTGTAAGAGGCCAACAACCAATACGTATTAATTAATGCAGGAGGCATGTTACCGACACATTGTAAGAGGCCAACAACCAATACGTATTAATTAATGCAGGAGGCATGTTACCGACACATTGTAAGAGGCCAACAACCAATACGTATTAATTAATGCAGGAGGCATGTTACCGACACATTGTAAGAGGCCAACAACCAATACGTATTAATTAATGCAGGAGGCATGTTACCGACACATTGTAAGAGGCCAACAACCAATACGTATTAATTAATGCAGGAGGCATGTTACCGACACATTGTAAGAGGCCAACAACCAATACGTATTAATTAATGCAGGAGGCATGTTACCGACACATTGTAAGAGGCCAACAACCAATACGTATTAATTAATGCAGGAGGCATGTTACCGACACATTGTAAGAGGCCAACAACCAATACGTATTAATTAATGCAGGAGGCATGTTACCGACACATTGTAAGAGGCCAACAACCAATACGTATTAATTAATGCAGGAGGCATGTTACCGACACATTGTAAGAGGCCAACAACCAATACGTATTAATTAATGCAGGAGGCATGTTACCGACACATTGTAAGAGGCCAACAACCAATACGTATTAATTAATGCAGGAGGCATGTTACCGACACATTGTAAGAGGCCAACAACCAATACGTATTAATTAATGCAGGAGGCATGTTACCGACACATTGTAAGAGGCCAACAACCAATACGTATTAATTAATGCAGGAGGCATGTTACCGACACATTGTAAGAGGCCAACAACCAATACGTATTAATTAATGCAGGAGGCATGTTACCGACACATTGTAAGAGGCCAACAACCAATACGTATTAATTAATGCAGGAGGCATGTTACCGACACATTGTAAGAGGCCAACAACCAATACGTATTAATTAATGCAGGAGGCATGTTACCGACACATTGTAAGAGGCCAACAACCAATACGTATTAATTAATGCAGGAGGCATGTTACCGACACATTGTAAGAGGCCAACAACCAATACGTATTAATTAATGCAGGAGGCATGTTACCGACACATTGTAAGAGGCCAACAACCAATACGTATTAATTAATGCAGGAGGCATGTTACCGACACATTGTAAGAGGCCAACAACCAATACGTATTAATTAATGCAGGAGGCATGTTACCGACACATTGTAAGAGGCCAACAACCAATACGTATTAATTAATGCAGGAGGCATGTTACCGACACATTGTAAGAGGCCAACAACCAATTACGTATTAATTAATGCAGGAGGCATGTTACCGACACATTGTAAGAGGCCAACAACCAATACGTATTAATTAATGCAGGAGGCATGTTACCGACACATTGTAAGAGGCCAACAACCAATACGTATTAATTAATGCAGGAGGCATGTTACCGACACATTGTAAGAGGCCAACAACCAATACGTATTAATTAATGCAGGAGGCATGTTACCGACACATTGTAAGAGGCCAACAACCAATACGTATTAATTAATGCAGGAGGCATGTTACCGACACATTGTAAGAGGCCAACAACCAATACGTATTAATTAATGCAGGAGGCATGTTACCGACACATTGTAAGAGGCCAACAACCAATACGTATTAATTAATGCAGGAGGCATGTTACCGACACATTGTAAGAGGCCAACAACCAATACGTATTAATTAATGCAGGAGGCATGTTACCGACACATTGTAAGAGGCCAAACAACCAATACGTATTAATTAATGCAGGAGGCATGTTACCGACACATTGTAAGAGGCCAACAACCAATACGTATTAATTAATGCAGGAGGCATGTTACGACACATTGTAAGAGGCCAACCAATACGTATTAATTAATGCAGGAGGCATGTTACCGGACACATTGTAAGAGGCCAACAACCAATACGTATTAATTAATGCAGGAGGCATGTTACCGACACATTGTAAGAGGCCAACAACCAATACGTAATTAATTAATGCAGGAGGCATGTTACCGACACATTGAAGAGGCAACAACCAATACGTATTAATTAATGCAGGAGGCATGTTACCGACACATTGTAAGAGGCCAACAACCAATACGTATTAATTAATGCAGGAGGCATGTTACCGACACATTGTAAGAGGCCAACAACCAATACGTATTAATTAATGCAGGAGGCATGTTACCGACACATTGTAAGAGGCCAACAACCAATACGTATTAATTAATGCAGGAGGCATGTTACCGACACATTGTAAGAGGCCAACAACCAATACGTATTAATTAATGCAGGAGGCATGTTACCGACACATTGTAAGAGGCCAACAACCAATACGTATTAATTAATGCAGGAGGCATGTTACCGACACATTGTAAGAGGCCAACAACCAATACGTATTAATTAATGCAGGAGGCATGTTACCGACACATTGTAAGAGGCCAACAACCAATACGTATTTAATTAATGCAGGAGGCATGTTACCGACACATTGTAAGAGGCCAACAACCAATACGTATTAATTAATGCAGGAGGCATGTTACCGACACATTGTAAGAGGCCAACAACCAATACGTATTAATTAATGCAGGAGGCATGTTACCGACACATTGTAAGAGGCCAACAACCAATACGTATTAATTAATGCAGGAGGCATGTTACCGACACATTGTAAGAGGCCAACAACCAATACGTATTAATTAATGCAGGAGGCATGTTACCGACACATTGTAAGAGGCCAACAACCAATACGTATTAATTAAATGCAGGAGGCATGTTACCGACACATTGTAAGAGGCCAACAACCAATACGTATTAATTAATGCAGGAGGCATGTTACCGACACATTGTAAGAGGCCAACAACCATACGTATTAATTAATGCAGGAGGCATGTTACCGACACATTGTAAGAGGCCAACAACCAAGTACGTATTAATTAATGCAGGAGGCATGTTACCGACACATTGTAAGAGGCCAACAACCAGTACGTATTAATTAATGCAGGAGGCATGTTACCGACACATTGTAAGAGGCCAACAACCAGTACGTATTAATTAATGCAGGAGGCATGTTACCGACACATTGTAAGAGGCCAACAACTCAGTACGTATTAATTAATGCAGGAGGCATGTTACCGACACATTGTAAGAGGCCAACAACCAGTACGTATTAATTAATGCAGGAGGCATGTTACCGACACATTGTAAGAGGCCCAACAACCAGTACGTATTAATTAATGCAGGAGGCATGTTACCGACACATTGTAAGAGGCCAACAACCAGTACGTATTAATTATGCAGGAGGCATGTTACCGACACCATTGTAAGAGGCCAACAAACAGTACGTATTAATTAATGCAGGAGGCATGTTACCGACACATTGTAAGAGGCCAACAACCAGTACGTATTAATTAATGCAGGAGGCATGTTACCGACACATTGTAAGAGGCAACAACCAGTACGTATTAATTAATGCAGGAGGCATGTTACCGACACATTGTAAGAGGCCAACAACCAGTACGTATTAATTAATGCAGGAGGCATGTTACCGACACATTGTAAGAGGCCAACAACCAGTACGTATTAATTAATGCAGGAGGCATGTTACCGACACATTGTAAGAGGCCAACAACCAGTACGTATTAATTAATGCAGGAGGCATGTTACCGACACATTGTAAGAGGCCAACAACCAGTACGTATTAATTAATGCAGGAGGCATGTTACCGACACATTGTAAGAGGCCAACAACCAGTACGTATTAATTAATGCAGGAGGCATGTTACCGACACATTGTAAGAGGCCAACAACCAGTACGTATTAATTAATGCAGGAGGCATGTTACCGACACATTGTAAGAGGCCAACAACCAGTACGTATTAATTAATGCAGGGAGGCATGTTACCGACACATTGTAAGAGGCCAACAACCAGTACGTATTAATTAATGCAGGAGGCATGTTACCGACACATTGTAAGAGGCCAACAACCAGTACGTATTAATTAATGCAGGAGGCATGTTACCGACACATTGTAAGAGGCCAACAACCAGTACGTATTAATTAATGCAGGAGGCATGTTACCGACACATTGTAAGAGGCCAACAACCAGTACGTATTAATTAATGCAGGAGGCATGTTACCGACACATTGTAAGAGGCCAACAACCAGTACGTATTAATTAATGCAGGAGGCATGTTACCGACACATTGTAAGAGGCCAACAACCAGTACGTATTAATTAATGCAGGAGGCATGTTACCGACACATTGTAAGAGGCCAACAACAGTACGTATTAATTAATGCAGGAGGCATGTTACCGACACATTGTAAGAGGCCAACAACCAGTACGTATTAATTAATGCAGGAGGCATGTTACCGACACATTGTAAGAGGCCAACAACCAGTACGTATTAATTAATGCAGGAGGCATGTTACCGACACATTGTAAGAGGCCAACAACCAGTACGTATTAATTAATGCAGGAGGCATGTTACCGACACATTGTAAGAGGCCAACAACCAGTACGTATTAATTAATGCAGGAGGCATGTTACCGACACATTGTAAGAGGCCAACAACCAGTACGTATTAATTAATGCAGGAGGCATGTTACCGACACATTGTAAGAGGCCAACAACCAGTACGTATTAATTAATGCAGGAGGCATGTTACCGACACATTGTAAGAGGCCAACAACCAGTACGTTATTAATTAATGCAGGAGGCATGTTACCGACACATTGTAAGAGGCCAACAACCAGTACGTATTAATTAATGCAGGAGGCATGTTACCGACACATTGTAAGAGGCCAACAACCAGTACGTATTAATTAATGCAGGAGGCATGTTACCGACACATTGTAAGAGGCCAACAACCAGTACGTATTAATTAATGCAGGAGGCATGTTACCGACACATTGTAAGAGGCCAACAACCAGTACGTATTAATTAATGCAGGAGGCATGTTACCGACACATTGTAAGAGGCCAACAACCAGTACGTATTAATTAATGCAGGAGGCATGTTACCGACACATTGTAAGAGGCCAACAACCAGTACGTATTAATTAATGCAGGAGGCATGTTACCGACACATTGTAAGAGGCCAACAACCAGTACGTAATTAATTAATGCAGGAGGCATGTTACCGACACATTGTAAGAGGCCAACAACCAGTACGTATTAATTAATGCAGGAGGCATGTTACCGACACATTGTAAGAGGCCAACAACCAGTACGTATTAATTAATGCAGGAGGCATGTTACCGACACATTGTAAGAGGCCAACAACCAGTACGTATTAATTAATGCAGGAGGCATGTTACCGACACATTGTAAGAGGCCAACAACCAGTACGTATTAATTAATGCAGGAGGCATGTTACCGACACATTGTAAGAGGCCAACAACCAGTACGTATTAATTAATGCAGGAGGCATGTTACCGACACATTGTAAGAGGCCAACAACCAGTACGTATTAATTAATGCAGGAGGCATGTTACCGGACACATTGTAAGAGGCCAACAACCAGTACGTATTAATTAATGCAGGAGGCATGTTACCGACACATTGTAAGAGGCCAACAACCAGTACGTATTATTAATGCAGGAGGCATGTTACGACACATTGTAAGAGGCCAACAACCAGTACGTATTAATTAATGCAGGAGGCATGTTACCGACACATTGTAAGAGGCCAAACAACCAGTACGTTATTAATTAATGCAGGAGGCATGTTACCGACACATTGTAAGAGGCCAACAACCAGTACGTATTAATTAATGCAGGAGGCATGTTACCGACACATTGTAAGAGGCCAACAACCAGTACGTATTAATTAATGCAGGAGGCATGTTACCGACACATTGTAAGAGGCCAACAACCAGTACGTATTAATTAATGCAGGAGGCATGTTACCGACACATTGTAGAGGCCAACAACCAGTACGTATTAATTAATGCAGGAGGCATGTTACCGACACATTGTAAGAGGCCAACAACCAGTACGTATTAATTAATGCAGGAGGCATGTTACCGACACATTGTAAGAGGCCAACAACCAGTACGTATTAATTAATGCAGGAGGCATGTTACCGACACATTGTAAGAGGCCAACAACCAGTACGTATTAATTAATGCAGGAGGCATGTTACCGACACATTGTAAGAGGCCAACAACCAGTACGTATTAATTAATGCAGGAGGCATGTTACCGACACATTGTAAGAGGCCAACAACCAGTACGTATTAATTAATGCAGGAGGCATGTTACCGACACATTGTAAGAGGCCAACAACCAGTACGTATTAATTAATGCAGGAGGCATGTTACCGACACATTGTAAGAGGCCAACAACCAGTACGTATTAATTAATGCAGGAGGCATGTTACCGACACATTGTAAGAGGCCAACAACCAGTACGTATTAATTAATGCAGGAGGCATGTTACCGACACATTGTAAGAGGCCAACAACCAGTACGTATTAATTAATGCAGGAGGCATGTTACCGACACATTGTAAGAGGGCCAACAACCAGTACGTATTAATTAATGCAGGAGGCATGTTACCGACACATTGTAAGAGGCCAACAACCAGTACGTATTACTTAATGCAGGAGGCATGTTACCGACACATTGTAAGAGGCCAACAACCAGTACGTATTAATTAATGCAGGAGGCATGTTACCGACACATTGTAAGAGGCCAACAACCAGTAGTATTAATTAATGCAGGAGGCATGTTACCGACACATTGTAAGAGGGCCAACAACCAGTACGTATTAATTAATGCAGGAGGCATGTTACCGACACATTGTAAGAGGCCAACAACCAGTACGTATTAATTAATGCAGGAGGCATGTTACCGACACATTGTAAGAGGCCAACAACCAGTACGTATTAATTAATGCAGGAGGCATGTTACCGACACATTGTAAGAGGCCAACAACCAGTACGTATTAATTAATGCAGGAGGCATGTTACCGACACATTGTAAGAGGCCAACAACCAGTACGTATTAATTAATGCAGGAGGCATGTTACCGACACATTGTAAGAGGCCAACAACCAGTACGTATTAATTAATGCAGGAGGCATGTTACCGACACATTGTAAGAGGCCAACAACCAGTACGTATTAATTAATGCAGGAGGCATGTTACCGACACATTGTAAGAGGCCAACAACCAGTACGTATTAATTAATGCAGGAGGCATGTTACCGACACATTGTAGAGCAAAACAGTACGTATTAATTAAGAGGAGGCAGTACGACACATAGAGGCCAGTACGTATTAATTAATGCAGGAGGCATGTTACCGACACATTGTAAGAGGCCAACAACCAGTACGTATTAATTAATGCAGGAGGCATGTTACCGACACATTGTAAGAGGCCAACAACCAGTACGTATTAATTAATGCAGGAGGCATGTTACCGACACATTGTAAGAGGCCAACAACCAGTACGTATTAATTAATGCAGGAGGCATGTTACCGACACATTGTAAGAGGCCAACAACCAGTACGTATTAATTAATGCAGGAGGCATGTTACCGACACATTGTAAGAGGCCAACAACCAGTACGTATTAATTAATGCAGGAGGCATGTTACCGACACATTGTAAGAGGCCAACAACCAGTACGTATTAATTAATGCAGGAGGCATGTTACCGACACATTGTAAGAGGCCAACAACCAGTACGTATTAATTAATGCAGGAGGGCATGTTACCGACACATTGTAAGAGGCCAACAACCAGTACGTATTAATTAATGCAGGAGGCATGTTACCGACACATTGTAAGAGGCCAACAACCAATACGTATTAATTAATGCAGGAGGCATGTTACCGGACACATTGTAAGAGGCCAACAACCAATACGTATTAATTAATGCAGGAGGCATGTTACCGACACATTGTAAGAGGCCAACAACCAATACGTATTAATTAATGCAGGAGGCATGTTACCGACACATTGTAAGAGGCCAACAACCAATACGTATTAATTAATGCAGGAGGCATGTTACCGACACATTGTAAGAGGCCAACAACCAATACGTATTAATTAATGCAGGAGGCATGTTACCGACACATTGTAAGAGGCCAACAACCAATACGTATTAATTAATGCAGGAGGCATGTTACCGACACATTGTAAGAGGCCAACAACCAATACGTATTAATTAATGCAGGAGGCATGTTACCGACACATTGTAAGAGGCCAACAACCAATACGTATTAATTAATGCAGGAGGCATGTTACCGACACATTGTAAGAGGCCAACAACCAATACGTATTAATTAATGCAGGAGGCATGTTACCGACGACATTGTAAGAGGCCAACAACCAATACGTATTAATTAATGCAGGAGGCATGTTACCGACACATTGTAAGAGGCCAACAACCAATACGTATTAATTAATGCAGGAGGCATGTTACCGACACATTGTAAGAGGCCAACAACCAATACGTATTAATTAATGCAGGAGGCATGTTACCGACACATTGTAAGAGGCCAACAAGCAATACGTATTACTTATGCAGGAGGCATGTTACCGACACATTGTAAGAGGCCAACAACCAATACGTATTAATTAATGCAGGGAGGCATGTTACCGACACATTGTAAGAGGCCAACAACCAATACGTATTAATTAATGCAGGAGGCATGTTACCGACACATTGTAAGAGGCCAACAACCAATACGTATTAATTAATGCAGGAGGCATGTTACCGACACATTGTAAGAGGCCAACAACCAATACGTATTAATTAATGCAGGAGGCATGTTACCGACACATTGTAAGAGGCCAACAACCAATACGTATTAATTAATGCAGGAGGCATGTTACCGACACATTGTAAGAGGCCAACAACCAATACGTATTAATTAATGCAGGAGGCATGTTACCGACACATTGTAAGAGGCCAACAACCAATACGTATTAATTAATGCAGGAGGGCATGTTACCGACACATTGTAAAGAGGCCAACAACCAATACGTATTAATTAATGCAGGAGGCCATGTTACCGACACATTGTAAGAGGCCAACAACCAATACGTATTAATTAATGCAGGAGGCATGTTACCGACACATTGTAAGAGGCCAACAACCAATACGTATTAATTAATGCAGGAGGCATGTTACCGACACATTGTAAGAGGCCAACAACCAATACGTATTAATTAATGCAGGAGGCATGTTACCGACACATTGTAAGAGGCCAACAACCAATACGTATTAATTAATGCAGGAGGCATGTTACCGACACATTGTAAGAGGCCAACAACCAATACGTATTAATTAATGCAGGAGGCATGTTACCGACACATTGTAAGAGGCCAACAACCAATACGTATTAATTAATGCAGGAGGCATGTTACCGACACATTCGTAAGAGGCCAACAACCAATACGTATTAATTAATGCAGGAGGCATGTTACCGACACATTGTAAGAGGCCAACAACCAATACGTATTAATTAATGCAGGAGGCATGTTACCGACACATTGTAAGAGGCCAACAACCAATACGTATTAATTAATGCAGGAGGCATGTTACCGACACATTGTAAGAGGCCAACAACCAATACGTATTAATTAATGCAGGAGGCATGTTACCGACACATTGTAAGAGGCCAACAACCAATACGTATTAATTAATGCAGGAGGCATGTTACCGGACACATTGTAAGAGGCCAACAACCAATACGTATTAATTAATGCAGGAGGCATGTTACCGACACATTGTAAGAGGCCAACAACCAATACGTATTAATTAATGCAGGAGGCATGTTACCGACACATTGTAAGAGGCCAACAACCAATACGTATTAATTAATGCAGGAGGCATGTTACCGACACATGTAAGAGGCCAACAACCAATACGTATTAATTAATGCAGGAGGCATGTTACCGACACATTGTAAGAGGCCAACAACCAGTACGTATTAATTAATGCAGGAGGCATGTTACCGACACATTGTAAGAGGCCAACAACCAGTACGTATTAATTAATGCAGGAGGCATGTTACCGACACATTGTAAGAGGCCAACAACCAGTACGTATTAATTAATGCAGGAGGCATGTTACCGACACATTGTAAGAGGCCAACAACCAGTACGTATTAATTAATGCAGGAGGCATGTTACCGACACATTGTAAGAGGCCAACAACCAGTTACGTATTAATTAATGCAGGAGGCATGTTACCGACACATTGTAGAGGCCAACAACCAGTACGTATTAATTAATGCAGGAGGCATGTTACCGACACAATGTAAGAGGCCAACAACCCAGACAACCAATACGTATTAATTAATGCAGGAGGCATGTTACCGACACATTGTAAGAGGCCAACAACCAATACGTATTAATTAATGCAGGAGGCATGTTACCGACACATTGTAAGAGGCCAACAACCAATACGTATTAATTAATGCAGGAGGCATGTTACCGACACATTGTAAGAGGCCAACAACCAGTACGTATTAATTAATGCAGGAGGCATGTTACCGACACATTGTAAGAGGCCAACAACCAGTACGTATTAATTAATGCAGGAGGCATGTTACCGACACATTGTAAGAGGCCAACAACCAGTACGTATTAATTAATGCAGGAGGCATGTTACCGACACATTGTAAGAGGCCAACAACCAGTACGTATTAATTAATGCAGGAGGCATGTTACCGACACATTGTAAGAGGCCAACAACCAGTACGTATTAATTAATGCAGGAGGCATGTTACCGACACATTGTAAGAGGCCAACAACCAGTACGTATTAATTAATGCAGGAGGCATGTTACCGACACATTGTAAGAGGCCAACAACCAATACGTATTAATTAATGCAGGAGGCATGTTACCGACACATTGTAAGAGGCCAACAACCAATACGTATTAATTAATGCAGGAGGCATGTTACCGACACATTGTAAGAGGCCAACAACCAATACGTATTAATTAATGCAGGAGGCATGTTACCGACACATTGTAAGAGGCCAACAACCAATACGTATTAATTAATGCAGGAGGCATGTTACCGACACATTGTAAGAGGCCAACAACCAATACGTATTAATTAATGCAGGAGGCATGTTACCGACACATTGTAAGAGGCCAACAACCAATACGTATTAATTAATGCAGGAGGCATGTTACCGACACATTGTAAGAGGCCAACAACCAATACGTATTAATTAATGCAGGAGGCATGTTACCGACACATTGTAAGAGGCCAACAACCAGTACGTATTAATTAATGCAGGAGGCATGTTACCGACACATTGTAAGAGGCCAACAACCAGTACGTATTAATTAATGCAGGAGGCATGTTACCGACACATTGTAAGAGGCCAACAACCAGTACGTATTAATTAATGCAGGAGGCATGTTACCGACACATTGTAAGAGGCCAACAACCAGTACGTATTAATTAATGCAGGAGGCATGTTACCGACACATTGTAAGAGGCCAACAACCAGTACGTATTAATTAATGCAGGAGGCATGTTACCGACACATTGTAAGAGGCCAACAACCAGTACGTATTAATTAATGCAGGAGGCATGTTACCGACACATTGTAAGAGGCCAACAACCAGTACGTATTAATTAATGCAGGAGGCATGTTACCGACACATTGTAAGAGGCCAACAACCAGTACGTATTAATTAATGCAGGAGGCATGTTACCGACACATTGTAAGAGGCCAACAACCAGTACGTATTAATTAATGCAGGAGGCATGTTACCGACACATTGTAAGAGGCCAACAACCAGTACGTATTAATTAATGCAGGAGGCATGTTACCGACACATTGTAAGAGGCCAACAACCAGTACGTATTAATTAATGCAGGAGGCATGTTACCGACACATTGTAAGAGGCCAACAACCAATACGTATTAATTAATGCAGGAGGCATGTTACCGACACATTGTAAGAGGCCAACAACCAATACGTATTAATTAATGCAGGAGGCATGTTACCGACACATTGTAAGAGGCCAACAACCAATACGTATTAATTAATGCAGGAGGCATGTTACCGACACATTGTAAGAGGCCAACAACCAATACGTATTAATTAATGCAGGAGGCATGTTACCGACACATTGTAAGAGGCCAACAACCAATACGTATTAATTAATGCAGGAGGCATGTTACCGACACATTGTAAGAGGCCAACAACCAATACGTATTAATTAATGCAGGAGGCATGTTACCGACACATTGTAAGAGGCCAACAACCAGTACGTATTAATTAATGCAGGAGGCATGTTACCGACACATTGTAAGAGGCCAACAACCAGTACGTATTAATTAATGCAGGAGGCATGTTACCGACACATTGTAAGAGGCCAACAACCAGTACGTATTAATTAATGCAGGAGGCATGTTACCGACACATTGTAAGAGGCCAACAACCAATACGTATTAATTAATGCAGGAGGCATGTTACCGACACATTGTAAGAGGCCAACAACCAATACGTATTAATTAATGCAGGAGGCATGTTACCGACACATTGTAAGAGGCCAACAACCAATACGTATTAATTAATGCAGGAGGCATGTTACCGACACATTGTAAGAGGCCAACAACCAATACGTATTAATTAATGCAGGAGGCATGTTACCGACACATTGTAAGAGGCCAACAACCAATACGTATTAATTAATGCAGGAGGCATGTTACCGACACATTGTAAGAGGCCAACAACCAATACGTATTAATTAATGCAGGAGGCATGTTACCGACACATTGTAAGAGGCCAACAACCAATACGTATTAATTAATGCAGGAGGCATGTTACCGACACATTGTAAGAGGCCAACAACCAATACGTATTAATTAATGCAGGAGGCATGTTACCGACACATTGTAAGAGGCCAACAACCAATACGTATTAATTAATGCAGGAGGCATGTTACCGACACATTGTAAGAGGCCAACAACCAATACGTATTAATTAATGCAGGAGGCATGTTACCGACACATTGTAAGAGGCCAACAACCAATACGTATTAATTAATGCAGGAGGCATGTTACCGACACATTGTAAGAGGCCAACAACCAATACGTATTAATTAATGCAGGAGGCATGTTACCGACACATTGTAAGAGGCCAACAACCAATACGTATTAATTAATGCAGGAGGCATGTTACCGACACATTGTAAGAGGCCAACAACCAATACGTATTAATTAATGCAGGAGGCATGTTACCGACACATTGTAAGAGGCCAACAACCAGTACGTATTAATTAATGCAGGAGGCATGTTACCGACACATTGTAAGAGGCCAACAACCAGTACGTATTAATTAATGCAGGAGGCATGTTACCGACACATTGTAAGAGGCCAACAACCAGTACGTATTAATTAATGCAGGAGGCATGTTACCGACACATTGTAAGAGGCCAACAACCAATACGTATTAATTAATGCAGGAGGCATGTTACCGACACATTGTAAGAGGCCAACAACCAATACGTATTAATTAATGCAGGAGGCATGTTACCGACACATTGTAAGAGGCCAACAACCAATACGTATTAATTAATGCAGGAGGCATGTTACCGACACATTGTAAGAGGCCAACAACCAATACGTATTAATTAATGCAGGAGGCATGTTACCGACACATTGTAAGAGGCCAACAACCAATACGTATTAATTAATGCAGGAGGCATGTTACCGACACATTGTAAGAGGCCAACAACCAATACGTATTAATTAATGCAGGAGGCATGTTACCGACACATTGTAAGAGGCCAACAACCAATACGTATTAATTAATGCAGGAGGCATGTTACCGACACATTGTAAGAGGCCAACAACCAATACGTATTAATTAATGCAGGAGGCATGTTACCGACACATTGTAAGAGGCCAACAACCAGTACGTATTAATTAATGCAGGAGGCATGTTACCGACACATTGTAAGAGGCCAACAACCAGTACGTATTAATTAATGCAGGAGGCATGTTACCGACACATTGTAAGAGGCCAACAACCAATACGTATTAATTAATGCAGGAGGCATGTTACCGACACATTGTAAGAGGCCAACACCCAATACGTATTAATTAATGCAGGAGGCATGTTACCGACACATTGTAAGAGGCCAACAACCAATACGTATTAATTAATGCAGGAGGCATGTTACCGACACATTGTAAGAGGCCAACAACCAATACGTATTAATTAATGCAGGAGGCATGTTACCGACACATTGTAAGAGGCCAACAACCAATACGTATTAATTAATGCAGGAGGCATGTTACCGACACATTGTAAGAGGCCAACAACCAATACGTATTAATTAATGCAGGAGGCATGTTACCGACACATTGTAAGAGGCCAACAACCAATACGTATTAATTAATGCAGGAGGCATGTTACCGACACATTGTAAGAGGCCAACAACCAATACGTATTAATTAATGCAGGAGGCATGTTACCGACACATTGTAAGAGGCCAACAACCAATACGTATTAATTAATGCAGGAGGCATGTTACCGACACATTGTAAGAGGCCAACAACCAATACGTATTAATTAATGCAGGAGGCATGTTACCGACACATTGTAAGAGGCCAACAACCAATACGTATTAATTAATGCAGGAGGCATGTTACCGACACATTGTAAGAGGCCAACAACCAATACGTATTAATTAATGCAGGAGGCATGTTACCGACACATTGTAAGAGGCCAACAACCAATACGTATTAATTAATGCAGGAGGCATGTTACCGACACATTGTAAGAGGCCAACAACCAATACGTATTAATTAATGCAGGAGGCATGTTACCGACACATTGTAAGAGGCCAACAACCAATACGTATTAATTAATGCAGGAGGCATGTTACCGACACATTGTAAGAGGCCAACAACCAATACGTATTAATTAATGCAGGAGGCATGTTACCGACACATTGTAAGAGGCCAACAACCAATACGTATTAATTAATGCAGGAGGCATGTTACCGACACATTGTAAGAGGCCAACAACCAATACGTATTAATTAATGCAGGAGGCATGTTACCGACACATTGTAAGAGGCCAACAACCAGTACGTATTAATTAATGCAGGAGGCATGTTACCGACACATTGTAAGAGGCCAACAACCAATACGTATTAATTAATGCAGGAGGCATGTTACCGACACATTGTAAGAGGCCAACAACCAATACGTATTAATTAATGCAGGAGGCATGTTACCGACACATTGTAAGAGGCCAACAACCAATACGTATTAATTAATGCAGGAGGCATGTTACCGACACATTGTAAGAGGCCAACAACCAATACGTATTAATTAATGCAGGAGGCATGTTACCGACACATTGTAAGAGGCCAACAACCAGTACGTATTAATTAATGCAGGAGGCATGTTACCGACACATTGTAAGAGGCCAACAACCAATACGTATTAATTAATGCAGGAGGCATGTTACCGACACATTGTAAGAGGCCAACAACCAATACGTATTAATTAATGCAGGAGGCATGTTACCGACACATTGTAAGAGGCCAACAACCAATACGTATTAATTAATGCAGGAGGCATGTTACCGACACATTGTAAGAGGCCAACAACCAATACGTATTAATTAATGCAGGAGGCATGATACCGACACATTGTAAGAGGCCAACAACCAGTACGTATTAATTAATGCAGGAGGCATGTTACCGACACATTGTAAGAGGCCAACAACCAGTACGTATTAATTAATGCAGGAGGCATGTTACCGACACATTGTAAGAGGCCAACAACCAATACGTATTAATTAATGCAGGAGGCATGTTACCGACACATTGTAAGAGGCCAACAACCAATACGTATTAATTAATGCAGGAGGCATGTTACCGACACATTGTAAGAGGCCAACAACCAATACGTATTAATTAATGCAGGAGGCATGTTACCGACACATTGTAAGAGGCCAACAACCAATACGTATTAATTAATGCAGGAGGCATGTTACCGACACATTGTAAGAGGCCAACAACCAATACGTATTAATTAATGCAGGAGGCATGTTACCGACACATTGTAAGAGGCCAACAACCAATACGTATTAATTAATGCAGGAGGCATGTTACCGACACATTGTAAGAGGCCAACAACCAATACGTATTAATTAATGCAGGAGGCATGATACCGACACATTGTAAGAGGCCAACAACCAGTACGTATTAATTAATGCAGGAGGCATGTTACCGACACATTGTAAGAGGCCAACAACCAGTACGTATTAATTAATGCAGGAGGCATGTTACCGACACATTGTAAGAGGCCAACAACCAATACGTATTAATTAATGCAGGAGGCATGTTACCGACACATTGTAAGAGGCCAACAACCAATACGTATTAATTAATGCAGGAGGCATGTTACCGACACATTGTAAGAGGCCAACAACCAATACGTATTAATTAATGCAGGAGGCATGTTACCGACACATTGTAAGAGGCCAACAACCAATACGTATTAATTAATGCAGGAGGCATGTTACCGACACATTGTAAGAGGCCAACAACCAATACGTATTAATTAATGCAGGAGGCATGTTACCGACACATTGTAAGAGGCCAACAACCAGTACGTATTAATTAATGCAGGAGGCATGTTACCGACACATTGTAAGAGGCCAACAACCAATACGTATTAATTAATGCAGGAGGCATGTTACCGACACATTGTAAGAGGCCAACAACCAATACGTATTAATTAATGCAGGAGGCATGTTACCGACACATTGTAAGAGGCCAACAACCAATACGTATTAATTAATGCAGGAGGCATGTTACCGACACATTGTAAGAGGCCAACAACCAGTACGTATTAATTAATCCAGGAGGCATGTTACCGACACATTGTAAGAGGCCAACAACCAATACGTATTAATTAATGCAGGAGGCATGTTACCGACACATTGTAAGAGGCCAACAACCAGTACGTATTAATTAATGCAGGAGGCATGTTACCGACACATTGTAAGAGGCCAACAACCAATACGTATTAATTAATGCAGGAGGCATGTTACCGACACATTGTAAGAGGCCAACAACCAATACGTATTAATTAATGCAGGAGGCATGTTACCGACACATTGTAAGAGGCCAACAACCAGTACGTATTAATTAATGCAGGAGGCATGTTACCGACACATTGTAAGAGGCCAACAACCAATACGTATTAATTAATGCAGGAGGCATGTTACCGACACATTGTAAGAGGCCAACAACCAATACGTATTAATTAATGCAGGAGGCATGTTACCGACACATTGTAAGAGGCCAACAACCAATACGTATTAATTAATGCAGGAGGCATGTTACCGACACATTGTAAGAGGCCAACAACCAATACGTATTAATTAATGCAGGAGGCATGTTACCGACACATTGTAAGAGGCCAACAACCAATACGTATTAATTAATGCAGGAGGCATGTTACCGACACATTGTAAGAGGCCAACAACCAATACGTATTAATTAATGCAGGAGGCATGTTACCGACACATTGTAAGAGGCCAACAACCAATACGTATTAATTAATGCAGGAGGCATGTTACCGACACATTGTAAGAGGCCAACAACCAGTACGTATTAATTAATGCAGGAGGCATGTTACCGACACATTGTAAGAGGCCAACAACCAGTACGTATTAATTAATGCAGGAGGCATGTTACCGACACATTGTAAGAGGCCAACAACCAATACGTATTAATTAATGCAGGAGGCATGTTACCGACACATTGTAAGAGGCCAACAACCAATACGTATTAATTAATGCAGGAGGCATGTTACCGACACATTGTAAGAGGCCAACAACCAGTACGTATTAATTAATGCAGGAGGCATGTTACCGACACATTGTAAGAGGCCAACAACCAATACGTATTAATTAATGCAGGAGGCATGTTACCGACACATTGTAAGAGGCCAACAACCAATACGTATTAATTAATGCAGGAGGCATGTTACCGACACATTGTAAGAGGCCAACAACCAATACGTATTAATTAATGCAGGAGGCATGTTACCGACACATTGTAAGAGGCCAACAACCAATACGTATTAATTAATGCAGGAGGCATGTTACCGACACATTGTAAGAGGCCAACAACCAATACGTATTAATTAATGCAGGAGGCATGTTACCGACACATTGTAAGAGGCCAACAACCAGTACGTATTAATTAATGCAGGAGGCATGTTACCGACACATTGTAAGAGGCCAACAACCAATACGTATTAATTAATGCAGGAGGCATGTTACCGACACATTGTAAGAGGCCAACAACCAATACGTATTAATTAATGCAGGAGGCATGTTACCGACACATTGTAAGAGGCCAACAACCAATACGTATTAATTAATGCAGGAGGCATGTTACCGACACATTGTAAGAGGCCAACAACCAATACGTATTAATTAATGCAGGAGGCATGTTACCGACACATTGTAAGAGGCCAACAACCAATACGTATTAATTAATGCAGGAGGCATGTTACCGACACATTGTAAGAGGCCAACAACCAATACGTATTAATTAATGCAGGAGGCATGTTACCGACACATTGTAAGAGGCCAACAACCAGTACGTATTAATTAATGCAGGAGGCATGTTACCGACACATTGTAAGAGGCCAACAACCAGTACGTATTAATTAATGCAGGAGGCATGTTACCGACACATTGTAAGAGGCCAACAACCAATACGTATTAATTAATGCAGGAGGCATGTTACCGACACATTGTAAGAGGCCAACAACCAATACGTATTAATTAATGCAGGAGGCATGTTACCGACACATTGTAAGAGGCCAACAACCAATACGTATTAATTAATGCAGGAGGCATGTTACCGACACATTGTAAGAGGCCAACAACCAATACGTATTAATTAATGCAGGAGGCATGTTACCGACACATTGTAAGAGGCCAACAACCAATACGTATTAATTAATGCAGGAGGCATGTTACCGACACATTGTAAGAGGCCAACAACCAGTACGTATTAATTAATGCAGGAGGCATGTTACCGACACATTGTAAGAGGCCAACAACCAATACGTATTAATTAATGCAGGAGGCATGTTACCGACACATTGTAAGAGGCCAACAACCAATACGTATTAATTAATGCAGGAGGCATGTTACCGACACATTGTAAGAGGCCAACAACCAATACGTATTAATTAATGCAGGAGGCATGTTACCGACACATTGTAAGAGGCCAACAACCAGTACGTATTAATTAATGCAGGAGGCATGTTACCGACACATTGTAAGAGGCCAACAACCAATACGTATTAATTAATGCAGGAGGCATGTTACCGACACATTGTAAGAGGCCAACAACCAGTACGTATTAATTAATGCAGGAGGCATGTTACCGACACATTGTAAGAGGCCAACAACCAATACGTATTAATTAATGCAGGAGGCATGTTACCGACACATTGTAAGAGGCCAACAACCAATACGTATTAATTAATGCAGGAGGCATGTTACCGACACATTGTAAGAGGCCAACAACCAATACGTATTAATTAATGCAGGAGGCATGTTACCGACACATTGTAAGAGGCCAACAACCAATACGTATTAATTAATGCAGGAGGCATGTTACCGACACATTGTAAGAGGCCAACAACCAATACGTATTAATTAATGCAGGAGGCATGTTACCGACACATTGTAAGAGGCCAACAACCAATACGTATTAATTAATGCAGGAGGCATGTTACCGACACATTGTAAGAGGCCAACAACCAATACGTATTAATTAATGCAGGAGGCATGTTACCGACACATTGTAAGAGGCCAACAACCAATACGTATTAATTAATGCAGGAGGCATGTTACCGACACATTGTAAGAGGCCAACAACCAGTACGTATTAATTAATGCAGGAGGCATGTTACCGACACATTGTAAGAGGCCAACAACCAATACGTATTAATTAATGCAGGAGGCATGTTACCGACACATTGTAAGAGGCCAACAACCAATACGTATTAATTAATGCAGGAGGCATGTTACCGACACATTGTAAGAGGCCAACAACCAATACATATTAATTAATGCAGGAGGCATGTTACCGACACATTGTAAGAGGCCAACAACCAATACGTATTAATTAATGCAGGAGGCATGTTACCGACACATTGTAAGAGGCCAACAACCAATACGTATTAATTAATGCAGGAGGCATGTTACCGACACATTGTAAGAGGCCAACAACCAATACGTATTAATTAATGCAGGAGGCATGTTACCGACACATTGTAAGAGGCCAACAACCAATACGTATTAATTAATGCAGGAGGCATGTTACCGACACATTGTAAGAGGCCAACAACCAATACGTATTAATTAATGCAGGAGGCATGTTACCGACACATTGTAAGAGGCCAACAACCAATACGTATTAATTAATGCAGGAGGCATGTTACCGACACATTGTAAGAGGCCAACAACCAGTACGTATTAATTAATGCAGGAGGCATGTTACCGACACATTGTAAGAGGCCAACAACCAATACGTATTAATTAATGCAGGAGGCATGTTACCGACACATTGTAAGAGGCCAACAACCAATACGTATTAATTAATGCAGGAGGCATGTTACCGACACATTGTAAGAGGCCAACAACCAATACGTATTAATTAATGCAGGAGGCATGTTACCGACACATTGTAAGAGGCCAACAACCAATACGTATTAATTAATGCAGGAGGCATGTTACCGACACATTGTAAGAGGCCAACAACCAATACGTATTAATTAATGCAGGAGGCATGTTACCGACACATTGTAAGAGGCCAACAACCAGTACGTATTAATTAATGCAGGAGGCATGTTACCGACACATTGTAAGAGGCCAACAACCAATACGTATTAATTAATGCAGGAGGCATGTTACCGACACATTGTAAGAGGCCAACAACCAATACGTATTAATTAATGCAGGAGGCATGTTACCGACACATTGTAAGAGGCCAACAACCAATACGTATTAATTAATGCAGGAGGCATGTTACCGACACATTGTAAGAGGCCAACAACCAATACGTATTAATTAATGCAGGAGGCATGTTACCGACACATTGTAAGAGGCCAACAACCAATACGTATTAATTAATGCAGGAGGCATGTTACCGACACATTGTAAGAGGCCAACAACCAGTACGTATTAATTAATGCAGGAGGCATGTTACCGACACATTGTAAGAGGCCAACAACCAATACGTATTAATTAATGCAGGAGGCATGTTACCGACACATTGTAAGAGGCCAACAACCAATACGTATTAATTAATGCAGGAGGCATGTTACCGACACATTGTAAGAGGCCAACAACCAGTACGTATTAATTAATGCAGGAGGCATGTTACCGACACATTGTAAGAGGCCAACAACCAGTACGTATTAATTAATGCAGGAGGCATGTTACCGACACATTGTAAGAGGCCAACAACCAATACGTATTAATTAATGCAGGAGGCATGTTACCGACACATTGTAAGAGGCCAACAACCAATACGTATTAATTAATGCAGGAGGCATGTTACCGACACATTGTAAGAGGCCAACAACCAATACGTATTAATTAATGCAGGAGGCATGTTACCGACACATTGTAAGAGGCCAACAACCAATACGTATTAATTAATGCAGGAGGCATGTTACCGACACATTGTAAGAGGCCAACAACCAATACGTATTAATTAATGCAGGAGGCATGTTACCGACACATTGTAAGAGGCCAACAACCAATACGTATTAATTAATGCAGGAGGCATGTTACCGACACATTGTAAGAGGCCAACAACCAATACGTATTAATTAATGCAGGAGGCATGTTACCGACACATTGTAAGAGGCCAACAACCAATACGTATTAATTAATGCAGGAGGCATGTTACCGACACATTGTAAGAGGCCAACAACCAATACGTATTAATTAATGCAGGAGGCATGTTACCGACACATTGTAAGAGGCCAACAACCAATACGTATTAATTAATGCAGGAGGCATGTTACCGACACATTGTAAGAGGCCAACAACCAATACGTATTAATTAATGCAGGAGGCATGTTACCGACACATTGTAAGAGGCCAACAACCAATACGTATTAATTAATGCAGGAGGCATGTTACCGACACATTGTAAGAGGCCAACAACCAATACGTATTAATTAATGCAGGAGGCATGTTACCGACACATTGTAAGAGGCCAACAACCAATACGTATTAATTAATGCAGGAGGCATGTTACCGACACATTGTAAGAGGCCAACAACCAATACGTATTAATTAATGCAGGAGGCATGTTACCGACACATTGTAAGAGGCCAACAACCAATACGTATTAATTAATGCAGGAGGCATGTTACCGACACATTGTAAGAGGCCAACAACCAATACGTATTAATTAATGCAGGAGGCATGTTACCGACACATTGTAAGAGGCCAACAACCAATACGTATTAATTAATGCAGGAGGCATGTTACCGACACATTGTAAGAGGCCAACAACCAATACGTATTAATTAATGCAGGAGGCATGTTACCGACACATTGTAAGAGGCCAACAACCAATACGTATTAATTAATGCAGGAGGCATGTTACCGACACATTGTAAGAGGCCAACAACCAATACGTATTAATTAATGCAGGAGGCATGTTACCGACACATTGTAAGAGGCCAACAACCAATACGTATTAATTAATGCAGGAGGCATGTTACCGACACATTGTAAGAGGCCAACAACCAATACGTATTAATTAATGCAGGAGGCATGTTACCGACACATTGTAAGAGGCCAACAACCAATACGTATTAATTAATGCAGGAGGCATGTTACCGACACATTGTAAGAGGCCAACAACCAATACGTATTAATTAATGCAGGAGGCATGTTACCGACACATTGTAAGAGGCCAACAACCAATACGTATTAATTAATGCAGGAGGCATGTTACCGACACATTGTAAGAGGCCAACAACCAATACGTATTAATTAATGCAGGAGGCATGTTACCGACACATTGTAAGAGGCCAACAACCAATACGTATTAATTAATGCAGGAGGCATGTTACCGACACATTGTAAGAGGCCAACAACCAATACGTATTAATTAATGCAGGAGGCATGTTACCGACACATTGTAAGAGGCCAACAACCAATACGTATTAATTAATGCAGGAGGCATGTTACCGACACATTGTAAGAGGCCAACAACCAATACGTATTAATTAATGCAGGAGGCATGTTACCGACACATTGTAAGAGGCCAACAACCAATACGTATTAATTAATGCAGGAGGCATGTTACCGACACATTGTAAGAGGCCAACAACCAATACGTATTAATTAATGCAGGAGGCATGTTACCGACACATTGTAAGAGGCCAACAACCAATACGTATTAATTAATGCAGGAGGCATGTTACCGACACATTGTAAGAGGCCAACAACCAATACGTATTAATTAATGCAGGAGGCATGTTACCGACACATTGTAAGAGGCCAACAACCAATACGTATTAATTAATGCAGGAGGCATGTTACCGACACATTGTAAGAGGCCAACAACCAATACGTATTAATTAATGCAGGAGGCATGTTACCGACACATTGTAAGAGGCCAACAACCAATACGTATTAATTAATGCAGGAGGCATGTTACCGACACATTGTAAGAGGCCAACAACCAATACGTATTAATTAATGCAGGAGGCATGTTACCGACACATTGTAAGAGGCCAACAACCAATACGTATTAATTAATGCAGGAGGCATGTTACCGACACATTGTAAGAGGCCAACAACCAATACGTATTAATTACACAGCATTTTCTTCATTTCACAGAATGTTTCTGATTTAAATTTAAGTTCAAAGTCCTTTACCTAAATCTTATAACGATAAAATCCAAAGATCGTCTTTTTTGGCCCACTTTAGGTTACGGTAGTAACACTTAAAGTGGGCCTTTGTGATCGTCTTTTGACAGCTCGAAATTTAAATGAATTTAACGGCTTAACCATGCACCTGACACGAAAATTGAATAACCGAATTTGTAGAGGAGAACATTCTCTACAACGTAGCACTCTTATGTTTTTCTTTTTTTAAACATATCTCGTATAGTTTGAGAGATATTTGCAAAAACAATGGAGTTTTGACACCCTCCATTAAATTAACGAAAACCAGCCGTTCGCAGATGTCACGTGACATTCCTCGCCCAGAACTGTCTCTGGCATACGCCATCTTGCGTTGCGTATTTGATGATTTTCTTATTGTAACTTACACGTTGTCATTTCAAAGCAATGACGCACTGAAGATTAACAAAACCATGTCGTTCTTCGTACAATAAATGATAATCTAGTGTCTACAAATGCCATATTAGCATCAGTTAAAGATTGCAATCAATAATATGAAATTAAAGAACGCAATTTGTAACTGTTAGCTGTAGCGTAGTGGGCAATGTGTTGGACTGTGACGCTGAAGGTCAGTGGTTCGGAACCGGCGAGTAACAAATTTTTCTTTCGTACAATGGTTTCAGACACTCTTATTAATTATTTTTTATTATTTAGATTATTATTTTGGTCTAAAATGTTTGCAAAAACTTATAAAACTACAAATCTAAAGTGGGCCGTAAAACACGTCAGTGCGATTATTTTCTTTACGAACGACGACCAGTTTAGACATCATCTCCTGGTCTCGGCTACACTTGGCCTTTATCTGCTTACTAAAGTGCTCCACACACAATTTTGCAATTGTGGTGGATGAGCAGATTCAAAGACATATTGTGCTGATGGATAGTCAAACGTCAGACCATCAGTTCTGGCTGAGCACCACCATAAAACTTTTGCTTTCAATGTGATTATTTACTCTCTCTCTCTCTCTCTCTATCTCTATCTCTCTCTCTCTCTCTCTCTTTGTAACACTAACACACACACACACACACACACAGACACAGAAATTCGCGTGAGAAAGACCGAGTGGTATGGAGCATGTTTATTCAAGACACGATATGGCGTATTTTTTAACCAGCTGTTTGCCGATTTTATATTGCCCTTCCACTCTTTTCGCCTCCCTGCCGTTCTGTGACATTTTCTTCCATTCAACTTCTCCCTCTACAATCTGTCATCACCGCAGCTATCCTGCCCAGAAATTCATTTCGAAATCTCTCGTTTACCTTTATCGCAGCACATTCACTATATGTCTAATCTTCAGGGTTAGTATTGTGTAACATATGTTCACACTTCACGTCCTCTGTAGTGTTGTATAACTTGTGTTCATGATTGACATACTCTGTAATGTTTCGCGGAATACATTTCTCTGCTTTCATTTGAGTGTCGCAACTTTGCACTTTGTACGGTCCAGGTATTTTTCCTCGTACTGGTGTTCAGCTGTCATACACAGGTCTCGGTAGAAAACCGCGTGTATTACCAGTTCTCTTTAGCTCAGACTGCGTTAACATTCGTGGCGAATCGCTATTTTTACGTTTTTTTCCATTTCTAGGAACATTCCTTAATTTCGGGATTTTTATTATTGGCGCGGCACTGTGACGGACAAGCTGTTAGTCGGAAAAACTGGATGGACAAGGCGGCTTACTGGGAGGTATACAGGCTGTTTCAGGTAGAACAGTAAACGTTTCAATATGTGGTAGTGTACATGAACTGCATTGAAAATGTCAGACACGGTGTCACCACAAAAAAAAAAAAAAAAAACAAAAAAAAAAAAAAAATCGTACTGGCGTGTTTTACGGCCCACTTTAGATTTGAAGATTTATAATTTTTCACAAACATTTTGCACCAAAATAATAATCTAAATGATAAAAAATGAGAGCGTCTGATCTGAAACCCTTTCAAGAAAAAAAGAATTAGGTAGTGGCGGGTTGCGAACCACTAACCTTCAGCGTCAGAATCCAACGTCTGGACCACTACACTTGCTATCAATCAAAAATTGTTCCCTCTATCTCATACTATTGACGGCCGTTGTTAACTGATGCTAATATGGCATTTGTAGACATTAGATTATCATTTATGGTACGAAGAGCGTTGAGTTTTTGTTAATTCTTCAGTGCGCCATTGTTTTGAAATGAGAACGTGTAAGACAATCATCAAATACGCTACGCAAGATGGCGTATGCCAGAGAGAGTTCTGGGAGAGGAATGTCACGTGACATCTGCGAACGGCTGCTTTTCGTTAATTCAATGGAGGGTGTCTCCTCTACAAATTCGTTTATTCAATTTTCGCGTCAGATGAACGGTTTGTTTGCAATTACAATTATATTACAAACAGCACTTTTTGGTATTACTACCGTATTTTTTGACCCAAAAATTTGAAAAAGGGAGGTTCTGGTCTCTGGCGGCCTACAATCATGTCTGTAAAATTTGGTTCTGATCGGTTGAACGGTTCGTCTTAAAAACAGGGAACACGTTACGGACAGACAGACAGACATCCCAAATTCACCGTTATTTATGCAAATATCTTTGAAACGCTGCGAGATATGAAAAAAAAAAAAAAAACCATAAGAGAGCAAAGTTGTAGAGAATTTGCTCCTCTACAAATTCGGTTATTCAATTTTCATGTCAGATGAATAGTTAAGCCGTTAGTTTCATTTAAATTTCGAGCTGTCAAAAGACGATCGCAAAGGCCCACTTTTAGTGCTACTACCCTAACCTAATGTACGCCAGTATCTCTGGAACAATAACATCTATCGTAAAACGACTTTTACCGTAACAATTTAAGGCAGTGGCTCATAAATGTAAATATTAAAGAAATCAGAAAATAACAGCAACCAGTCATCTTTGTTACATATTTATTCACCAAGACCGGTTTCGAACAGTCTGGCAGTTCATCATCAGGCGGTATACATGTTTTATATGTTGTCCACAAGATTGTGGAACTCGTTTGGCTCTGGTGAGATAGAAAATTATGTGTGAGCTTTGTCTTTGGCATTAAATTACAATATTTACAAGTTTAAATCGTATTCTAAACAGCTATTTACAGTTGGTTCATACTGCTGTTTGATGATAGGTCATTTTTCAGGCATTTTAGTGCTCAACAGCTGCCCAAAAAACACACACTTCACCACAGCACTCGGTTACCACATGTTTTACAAACATAAACAATACAGAGATATATACAGCTAATTGTCAAAGACCACAGTTGATGCACAGATATTATGTTAAACGTATTTACCAATTACAGTTTGTATAGTTAACATTTTCATACATTTTTTACACTAGTTTTGCTTGTGCTCGATAATCGACCAATTGTGTTCACAATGATTACTAGGGGGAAAATTTTACATATCATGTCGGCGGCCTCGCGTGATTATGTTGGCAACATCAACAACACGACAGAAAATCTTTGCGCATTTCTTCGAACCACATAGAATGACTCGATTAGTGTATCGTAGAGACCATGAAGTAAACAAATAATGCTGTTCCCGCTTTATGGTTGACAGGTTCTTGTATCTACCCTCGTCCACACAGTAAAAATAATTGCCCTCGTAAAGCGAAGATTCCACGAGAATATATCAGCGTTGTCAAGCGATTGGCTAAAATGAAGACTCACAGGATTCTCACTATTCAGCATCTGTTGCCAACATTATGATAGGAGGCCGCTGGGATATTTGGTAAAATGTAACCGGCACTGGGAGGTATGAAACGGTATCTTCTACGTGTTAAGGAAAATGCCTGACACAATAACAACAAATAAAAACCGAAGTATAGACTTCTCATGCCATTTTCGAATTATATAACTTTCATTAGCCTAATATTTGAAATGGAACTACAATTTCGCTTTTCGTATATTTATACAACGCCAAGAAATAATGTTATGTAGATACTGCGATATTCAGAATTCCAGAACTGACAACATGTCTACTTCGTAGTTCGATCCCTGCACCGTTACATGCTTCTCCCGGCGCATCATTATTTATATCGGCATTCGTATGAAAACATCCATTTCCTTTAACCACTCTTAATCAATGCGAAAATGAAGCATTTGAACGGCACGAGAAAGAGAGTTGGGAGCACTCCCTGTTTCGATATTCACTTATTTTAATACGTTATTTCAATACTGCAGATGCGCTGCATTACAGCGTCTTTGGTCTAGGCGAATATCTGTGCAACAACTGTTATATTTGATAATTAGCTGTATATATCTCTGTATTGTTTATGTTTGTAAAATATGTGGAAAGCGAGTGCTGTGGTGAAGTATGTGTTTTTTGGGCAGCTTTTGAGCACTAAAATGCTTGAAATATCACCTATCATCAAACAGCAATGTGAACCAAACGTAAGTAGAGTGTTTAGAATACGAATTAAACTTGTAAATATTGTAATTTAGTGCCAAAGAAAAATCTCACACATAATTTTCTATCTCACCAGAGCAAACCGAGTTCCACAATATTGTGAACAACATATAAAACATGTACACCGCCTGACGATGAACGGCCAGGCAGTTCGAAACCGGTCTTGGTGAATAAATACATAAGAAAGGTGACTGGTTGCGCTTATTTTCTGATTTCCTTAATCAAGACAGTCGCAGGTTCCACACTTCCAGAATTGGATACAAGTTTAAAGTAAATATTTCGAAACATTCGGTTTCTTTTTTTCCAACACAAACAGTGTTTTTGCCGGCCGCGGTGGCCGAGGTGACTGAGGCGCTCCAGTCACGGTCAGCTCGGCCACTACGGTCGGGGGTTCGAATCCCCCCTCGGGCATGGATATTTGTGTCGTCCTAGTTTGTAAGTAGTTCATAAGTAGTTTGTAAGTTTAGGGACTGATGACCCCGTAGTTAAGTCCCGTAAGCTTAACAAACATTTGAACATTTTTGAAACAGTGTTTTTTAAATGGACACCATATGTTATTTCTTCAGCAATCTATAGCATGTTAAATGACTTAAACAATCGCGTTGATAGCATCGCAATACGCCAATTACATCCTAAGCTACTGTGAAGCTAAGTTGACGCTCGGTATATAGGACCCGGGCGGCTAGCAGACGTTGTGAGCAGCATGGGCTAATCGCTAAGTCCAGGACGTGCCCTAGCCGCTCGTTAAGCGTATTCTAGCGTCAACTTCGCTTCTAAATATCTCTGGATGTAACTAGCGTATTGCGATGCTCTCAAAGTGATATCATGTGATTTATCATAATAAAGATTGCTAATTAAATTACAAATGGTGTCCTTTTAAAAATGTATGAAGTGGCGTTAAAACACATTTGCTTTTGAAACTTCATATGCCCCGGTGAAGTAGCCGAGCAGTCTCAGGCGCCTTGCTGCGGAGTGCGCGCTTTCTCTCCGTCGGAGGTTCGAGTCCTCCCTGATGCAATAATATATGGTACCCATTTAGAAACGTATAAACTGGTGTTAAAACACATTTACTTTTGAAACTTCGTATGCCCCGGTGAGGTAGCCGAGCGGTCAAAGGCGCCTCGCTGCGTAGTGCACGCTTTCTCTCCGTCGGAGGTTTGAGTCCTCCCTAATGAAATAACATATGGTGCCCATTTAGTAAACATATGAACTGGTGTTAAAACACATTTGCTTTTGAAACTTCACATGCCGCAGTGTAGTAGCCGAGCGGTCTAAGGCGCTTCGCTGCGGTGCGCAGCCGGCCGCGGTGGCCGAGGGGATTGAGGCGCTCCAGTCACGGTCCGCACGGCCATTACGGTCGGGGGTTCGAATCCCCCCTCGGGCATGGATATTTGTGCCGTCCTTAGTTGTAAGTAGTTCATAAGTAGTTTGTAAGTTTAGGGACTGATGACCCCGTAGTTAAGTCCCATAGACTCTACAAACATTTGAACATTTTTTGCGGTGCGCACGGTTGCTCTCCGTCGGAGTACCGTGTTCTCCCTGGAATATGGATGTCTGTTTCTCCTTAGGTTTTTTTTACCTTAATTTAAGTAATTTGTAGGCTACGGACTGTTGACCACTCATTTTGGTCCGATACATTTACAAACTTTTGAACATTTTTGAAACTTCCTGGCTGATTCAAATTGTTTGCCGGAACTGGGACTCGAAACTTGGACCCTTGCCTCACGCTGGCGAGCGCTCTACCACTTGCCTTCGTAAAATTATGGCCGTATCATAGCCGTGATGACGTCACGCATTGAGGCGGGAGTGACGCATCTGAACGGTAGGCCGACGTTTGTAATTATATCTAAATCCCTTTCATAAGCCTATCTATTAATGAGGCGCCTCTCTCCCTCCTCAGTGCATGACGTCATCAAGGCTATACTACGGCCTTCCTTTCACAAAGGCAGTGGCTCTACCAACAGAGCTATCTCGGCGTTTGCCCGAGAAAGTCAAAGGTCCCAGTTTCGAGTCCCGGTTCCGGCACACAGTTTTAATCTGCCAGGAAGTTTCATATCAGCACACATTCCGCTGCAGAGAGAAAGTTTCTTTCTAGACATATGCAGAACAAATCAGGACCAGCAATGCAACACAACAGTTATTTTTGCTCTCATTGTCTAACACAGGTAGTAGTAAAATTAGAGATAATGTTCCATGATTTTCAACTCTCTTCTTTTCGCAGTCTATGATTTCTGACAATGTGCAAGGCGTATACATCTTCGGTCTTAAATTCCTACTGCAATTACTAGTTGCTGGTTCATACATTTAACCAGTGAGACCACAGGACCTTCAATGTTAAACCAGGTCGAAGTAGAAGAGGTGGACAACCTTTATATACCTGAAACTTCCTGGCAGATTATAATTGTGTGCTGGAACCGGGCCTCGAACCTGGGACCTTTGCCTTTCGCGGGCAAACGCTCTATCGACTGTGCTATCCCGACAAGACTCATAACTCTACTTCCGCTAGTACCTCGCCTCCTACATTCCGAACTTCACAGAAGCTCACCTGCGAACCATGCAAGACTAGCACTCCTGGAAGAAAGGATATGTGTGAGACATGGCTTAGCCACAGCCTAAGGGATGTTTCCACAATGAAACTTTCACTCTCCAGGTTCGCAGGAGATCTTCTATGAGATTTGGGAAGTAGGAGGCGAGGTACTGGCAGAAGTAACGTTGTGAGGCGGTATAGTGAGTCGTGTTGGGATAGCTCAGTCGGTAGAGTGCTTGCCCACGAAAGGCAAAAGTCCCAGGTTCGAGTCCCGGTTCCGGCACACAATTTTAATCTGCCAGGAAGTTTCATTTCAGCAGAGTGAAAGTTTCATTCTTCAGATACCTGTTTCGTACACGGAGTGAAATGTTCTGTTCAAAATTCATTTTTTTTTCTTTTTTTTGTAGCCGACATCTTTGTGATTGAATTGGCAACACTGATTGAACACCTGTTATATGCTATTTTTAATGGAATCTGTCGTAATACCACCTAATAAAGTATTCACCATTCCCTGTTAACGCCCTGTGTACAGTCATCTGCAGCTACGTCAGAAACCTGTCTGGAAGTATTGGGAGACGTTCGCTAGCCTATACGCGAACGCACACCCCTCTAGCCGTAGAGGCAGAAGTCTTTGACTACGTCGCCGCCCCAGTCTTCCAGAGTATTGTTTCTGCGGTCGAACAGCGAACTCCGTCGGCACGCGAAGGCTATATTTAGCACTAACTGCACCTTAACAAGCGTTTGCCGCACGAATGCTGAAACCTAGCGAAGCGTACAGCCGCAGGGAAGAATGCCGAACTAGTAACAAATCCAAATACTGGAGCCTAGCGAAGCACACAGCCACAGGGAAGAATGCCGAACTATAAGCTGCCGCAGGCGATTATTTGAAGAATCCAATATCCTTTTAATGTATAATTTTTTATCTGAAGCTAAAAAGTTACGATTGATGTATAGTGTGTATATACTAAGAAAAATGTTGAAAAAATCTATCGGACCAAACTGCATGGTCATCAGTCCGTAGCTTACAAACTACTTAAACTAAGGTAACCTAACCCAAGGACAACATACACACCCATACCCCAGGGAGGACTCGAACCACCGACGGCGAGCAGCCGCGCTTTCCGTAACTAGGCGCCTTAGACCGCTCGGCTACTCCACCGCGGCAGAGTTATTTAAATTCTGATACTTGATGACTAATCTGTGGATCAATACCTTTCGTTTAAAACTAAAGTGAAGGAAATCGGCAGGGTAGTTTGGCCGACTGACTTTAGTTTTCCTAGATTCTTTTAATATATAAGATGTTATATTTAAGGGAGAATTTGTAAGAGATAAGGCTGTCTTGTATAATCTACAAAATTATAAGTACATTATCCAAAGACAGAAAGATACTAATGACATTACAAATAATACGTAACATTCACACATTCATTTAATTCAAAACTTGACTATAAACAATATTTCTTGTTACTCGTCCAGGATCAAATTTTAATAAATTGTTTGGTGAGCCGATCGCTGAGCAAACGATGTAAAGTTTTCCGTGTGAGAAACATGGAAATGTCAGATTCATTTAGCAGTATTTAATGCATTGCCCTGTGATGTATTGATTTTAACAGGAAGTGCAAGTCTAACGAAACTGCGGTCTATTGAAGTTCAAAGGTAGATCTGTCGGAAAGGATGGTTACTCGTTGGACGAACACTTTTCCATTCTTTTGCTTTCCTTTTAGCTCCATAGGAGTCTATTGTTTTCGCGTGCAGCCGTATGGGCTTCACAATTCAAAGCTGTGAGCAGTACCGTCTGCTTCCACGAATTTACTTAAAGCTGGTTGGAATACACCAGTGTCTTAGCAGTAAATAAGAAATGTATTACGACTTGGTTCATGATGCGAAAGGTTTTCTCCCATCGCAGTATATATTATGTCGTATGTCGTATTTATTGTATTACTATCTGTAAACCCGGCGTTGCCCGGGTGTTTATTTATTCTACTCTCTCATAGTCCACCTCCGATTTCTCCTCTATCTGCATTCATCTCTTTCTTTCCCATGTCTCTGTTCGCTTCCGCCTTTCCCTTTCTCGTCAACATTTTTTGCAACACTCCCTCTGGCATGTGCCATACGAACATGTATGTATCTTGTGACCTTCCTCTTGGCATAAATGTCTTGTGTGCTAAAACTCATCAAGATCTGAGAAAACCTATTCATTTTGTCAAAGTTCGTATGTTATGTACCCTCCTCCGTGCACAGAACGAAATCTTATACAGACAGTGACATTCCTCTTGTTTTTATGGTAAAGTGTGCAAAATTTCATAAATATCGGAAGCAAACTATAGATTCGTATGTAATAGAAACACAGAGCCACATTGCAAAACGCACTTTGTTGTTCTCAAATTGTTGTTGTTGTGGTCTTCGGTCCGGAGACTGGTTTGATGCAGCTCTCCACAATACCCTGTCCTGAGCAAGCCTCTTCATCTACACATACGAACGGCAACCTACATCTGTCTGAATCTGCTTACTGTATCCATCTCTTGGTCTTCCTCTGCGATTTTTACTCCACACACTTCCCTCCAACGCTAAATTCACAATTCCTTGATGTCTAAGAATGTGTCCTTCCAGCGATCCATTCTTTTAGTGAAGGTATGCCAGAAATTTCTTTTCTCCCCAGTTCTGTTCAGTACCTCCTCATTAGTTACGCGATCCACCCACCTAATCTTCAGCATTTTTCTGTAGCACCATATTTCAAAAGCCTCAATCCTCTTCCTGTCCGCACTGTTTATCGTCCATGTTTCACTCCCGTACAAGGCAACACTCCATACAAATGCCTTCAGAAAGGACTTCCTTAGGCTTAAATCAATATTCGATGTTAACAAATGTCTCTTGGACTATGTGCTCTGCGTGATGCTTTATATTTTCGTCTACCGTCCTCTTTTGTAACTTTTTTCTTGCTTGCATTGTGCACTGAAACGTTTATAACGGATTCGGATGTTTGAAGGTGTTCCTATGCACGAATGATTTATTGCTTTGATAACTAGGGGCTTACTGGTTCTTCCGCAGCCCGTATTTTCAGTTTAGCAGGCTTTTTCTCAAGTTGAGAACGTATCACTGTTCCATGAAGTCAGACGTTGAATTTATTGTGGAATTCCTGTGTGCAGAAGGAAATCTTGTACGACTCCAGGCTATGAGTGGGCACAGTTGCTTGAGTAAATACGGTAGTATTTACTTCAAGACGACTCTTGAGGGATCTCAAACGTAAAGGAGGTAACGGAAAATATATAATTCTCTGACATTCTTTTTTCACAGCAATTAATTAGCAGTGGTGTTTGTTTTCTGCTCGAATGTAAATTTTGTAGAAAGCTGTGTGGAAACGTTATTTTCTCTCGACGATCAGTCCGTACTTGCCAGTGAAACTAGTCAGCCATACTGAAGAGAGCTTTCTTTTACAGGCAAAAAGTTAGTAAGAGAGAAGTACGGAGAGGAGATATTATGAGAAAATATCTGGAGAACAGCAGAGAGGTCTGTATGATTCTTTCGGGCAGTCGACGTGTAAATCGTACGTTTAGCAACGGTATGCATAAAGTGAGTGTTCATTGTAAATATATACCAAGTAACGTAAGAAAGGTTACTTTTCTCTGTCAGTTAATATCAGCCAGAGAAAATCGATACAGATGTTGAAAGGACTCTTGCTCACACGGTAGGCCGAGAGCGACAGAGCGAGTGAAAAAAAGGTAAAATCAGTGGTGGTGGGGGGAGAGAGGAAGTAGGAACGAGGATGGCTAGACCTGAGTGACGAATCGACTTCAAAAAGCCAGACTGCTAACGAAGATACGAGTCTGTGAAATAGGTTAGCAGCTTTGTGACTGGATGAAAGAGTTCCTAAGTAATAGAACGCAGTACGTTGTTCTCGACTGTGAGTGTTCATCAGAGACGAGTGTATCGTCAGGCGTGCCCCAGGGGAGTGTGATAGGACCGCTGTTATTTTGTATCTATATAAATGATCTGATGGACAGAGTAAGTTGTAATTTACGGCTGTTTGCTGATGATGCTGTGGTGTATCGGAGGGTGTCGTCTTTAACTGACTGTAATAGCATACAGGAAGACTTAGACCAAATTTCTAGTTGGTGTGAAGATTAGCAGCTAGCTCTAAATGTAGAAAAATGTAATGTGATGCGCATGAGTGTAAAAAACAATCCCATAATGTTCGAATACTGCATTAGTAGTGAGCTTCTTGATGCTGTCGCGTCGTTCAAATATCTAGACGTAACATTGCACAGCGATATGAAATGGAACGAGCATGTAAGGACAGTTGTGACTAAGGCGGACAGCCGACTTCGGTTTATTCGGAGAATTTTGGGAAGATGTACTTCACCTGCAAAGGAGACCGCGTATAAAACGGTTGTACGACCACGTCTTGAGTATTGCTAAAGTGTTTGGGACCCGCAGCAGATCAGTTTAAAGGAAGACATAGAAGCAGTTCAGAGGCGAGCAGCTAGATTTTTTACTGGTAGGTTCGAGCAATGCGCGACTATCACGGAAATGCTCCGGCAACTCATTTGGAGATCGCTGGAGGAAAGACGACGTTCTTTTCCTAAATTTTTGTTGAGGAAATTTAGAGCGCTGGAATTTGAAACTGAGTGTAGAAAGATCTTCCTGCCGCCTACTTACATTTCGCGTAAAGATCACAAAGACAAGTTAAGAGATATTGGGGCTCGTACGGAGGCATATAGGTATTTTGGCCCACGCTCGAAATTTAAATGAAAATAACGGCTTAACCATTCATCGGACTCGAAAATTGAGTAACCCAATTTGTAGAGGAGAAAATTCTCTACAACCTTGTTCCCTTTTTTTCATATCTGGTATCGTTAGAGAGATATTTACAACAATAATGGAGTTTTGCCGCCCTCCATTGAATTAACGAAAACCAGCCGTTCGCAGATGTCACGTGACATTCCTCGCCCAGAACTCTCTCTGGCATACGCCATCTTGCGTTGCGTATTCGATGATTTTCTTATTCTAAATTACGCGTTGTCATTTCAAAGCAATGGCGCATTGAAGAATTAACAAAAACACGTCCTTCGTACGATAAATGATAATCTAATGTCTAAAAATGCCATATTAGCACCAGTTAACAACGGCCATCAATAGTATGAGATTAAAGAACGGAGTTCGTAACTGTTAGCTGCAGCGTAGTGGGCAGTGCGTTGAACTGTGACGCTGAAGGTCAGTAGTTCGGAACCCGCCGCTACATAATTTTTATTATTATTATTTTTTTTTTTTTTTATTTTTCATTTTTAGTTTTTCGTTGTGAAGCCGACCTCCTACGAGGCAGCAAACTTGAAATTCGAATTAAACGCCCCCAAAACGTACAGGACCGTCGAGAAAAAAACTTTCGGAATTTTGTTACGGAAAACCACCATTTGACTGGGCTATTATATAACTACATATTTAAAGTGGGCCGTAAAACAAGTCAGTGCGATTTTTTTTCATCGCTCTATTTGGGAGTAGAATAGCAAAGGAAATGCCTAGTAGTGGTAATGTGTACCCTCCGCCACGTATCTTACGGTGAATTGCAGAGTATGTATGAAGATGTAGATTCAGTTCTTAGAGATTAAAGATGGATCGAAAAGAAACATTTGATTGCAGGTCAAGGTTTTACGGCCTGTACTTAATAAGTGACTGCTGAACAGTAAACATCTAGCAAGTTATGAGATGAGGGCGGATTCTTTCCCCTTATGGTCAGCAACGCACCTGAGGAAATTCGAGAGTGTAGCTGAGACAGTCTTGAGTAATTGCTATAAAAGGAGAAAGAGAGAGAGAGAGAGAGGTAAGGGGACTAAAGAAAAAGTGATAAAAGACGTGTGGAACGAGTTAGGAGACAGATGGAGAAAGAGGGAATTCTGCTGGGTAGAGGAGTACTGTGTGTGTGTGTGCATGAGAGAGAGAGTACAGAGTACAGAGGACGCCAGTGCGCAAGCAAAGAAATTTAAAAGTAGCGAGTGTGAGTTGGAGAGGAAAGCCAGTGAGTTGAGTGAGAGGCTGCGGGAAGCGAGTGAGCAAACAGAGGACGTCGCGCGGGTTGCGAATCCATCAGGCGCGCTGTGCAAACTGCCCGCAAAAACCACGCCACGCAACGCGAGAGAGCTACACGTATTTGCGCTGCCGCCTACACGCACATTCACACACGCACTCGCACGCGCGCCAGACGGCTGCGTAATTAAATGTGCCGGCATCCCGCGGTGCCATCCATCTTACCTGGCGCGTAATGCGCCTTGTTTGCGCAGCCATAGCGGGCATTAAGCAAACGCCGTCCGTTCCGCTAGCGCTGAGCGCTCTCGCTTTGTTAGCGCTTCGCTCTACGCGGCTGAGCCCTATACCAGCCGCTGCAGTATTTAGTCCCCAGCCGTTCCGTGGCGTGGACACTGTGTGTTTTTACAGCGGCCGTCTTTAACCTCTTACGAGCGACCGTTCTGGAGAAGAGCGAGAAGAGACCATTCCCACAAACACACGCTAGACGACCACTGCGCTAGAACCTCCGTCAGGATCTCAACGGCCGCGGTGGAGTAGCCGAGCAGTCTAAAGCGTCTCGCTGCGGAGCGCGCGGTTGCTCGCCGTGGAGGTTCCAGTCCTCCCTGTGGCATGGGTGTGTGTGTTGACCTTGGGCTAGTTTATCTAGGTTTACGTAGCGTGTAAGCTACGGACTGATGAACACGCAGTTTGTCCGATAAACTTTTTTTTTTTTTTTTTTTTTTTTTTTAAATTAAAAACTTCCAGGGTCAGTTCATAACCTAGAGATTTTCCAGTATTGAAGGACATCCACACGGTGAAAAACATTATGCCACAGCTACTGAACGGTAGGGAGTTAGTGTCTATAAACGACTGTCTTAAAACCCTGCGTTGCCCGCGTATTTATTTATTTATTCCTGCCATTTTTCAGGTATATATTCTTTTCTACAACGGTTGATGTCTGTAAAATATCTTAGGAATACAGTTAGTAGTAAAGTAGTAATAGGTTAATATTTGGTGCGTGATGGGGCGGTTTTCCACGAACGTTACTGTTTATGCGCTCATATCTCATGATCTACCTGTTGTACTGTGATATAACTTAGAAGGTACACTCAACTATATGCGTGTATACTGGCTGTAAAATTTACTGCTGCTACAATTTAAAGTGTTCAAATTATAAATTGTAACGTCATACCGAGAGCCGTAATTTTACTCCATGAACAGCGGAAAAGTAAATAAGCGAGAAACTTTTTCCTTTCATCATTTTATTATGGTTGCCAGCGAGAAAAAGTTTAATAAAGGTTTGAAGTTATGTTTAAAGTCGCTAAGTACTGTCATTCTTATACAGTGTATTTCCAAAGTTACGCCGCATTGTATGGCATTTTTTGCGATTTCTATTGGTTATGACGTAATATTTTTTGAACCATGTGCCGTATATGATTCTTAATCATGCAGCAATTGTTCCCTCGCGGTATAGAACGTGTTTACCAAATTTCGTTGAAAGTGGTTTAGGAGAAAATGAGCAGCATTGTCGCAAAATACAGCAGTTTTCTGCGCATCTCATTGTTTATGACGTCATATCTCGTGAACTATGTATTGTACGTGATTCTTACACTTACGGCGACCGTTCTAATGGATTGAAGCTTACGTGTACAAAATGTCATAAAGATTGGAACAAAACTGAATACTTGTATACAACACGTACAAATATACGAACGCTCTGCTTTATATATTAGATTTAGGAGACAATCTGAATAGCTCCCTTACACTGTTCGCGGATGATGCTGTCGTTTATCGGTTGGTGAGGTCAACAGAGTATCAGAAGCCACTACAAAGCGCAAACAAAGCGATTTAAACAAAATTTTTACATGGTGCGAAAATTGGCACTTGACACTAAATAAAGAAAAGTGTGAAGTAATATACAACACCAATAAAAGAAATCCGCTGAACTTCAATCACGCGATAAATCAGTCAAACTTTAAGGTCATAAATTCTACTAAATACCTAGTAGCTATAATTACGAACAACTTAGACTGGAGAGTGTTGTTGTTGTGGTCTTCAGTCCGGACACTGGTTTGATGCAGCTCTCCACGCTACCCTATCCTGAGCAAGCCTCTTCATCTCCACATAAGAGCGACAACCTACATCTGTCTGAATCTGATTACTATACCCATCTCTTGGGCTTCCTCTGCGGTTTTTACCCCACACACTTCCCTCCAACGCTAAATTCACAATTCCTTAATGTCTAAGAATGTGTCCTACCAATCTATCCCTTCTTTTAGTCAAGTTATGCCAGAAATTCCTTTTCTCTCCAATTCTGTTAAGTACCTCCTTATTAGTTATGCGATCCACCCACCTAATCTTCAGCATTCTTCTGTAGCACCACATTTCAAAAGCCTCAATCCTCTTCCTGTCCGCACTGTTTATCGTCCATGTCTCACTCCCATACAAGGCAACACTCCAGACAAATGTCTTCAGAAAGGACTTCCTTAGGCTTAAATCAATATTCGATGTTAACAAATTTCTCTTTTTCAAGAACACTTTTGTCCCCATTGTCATTCTGCATTTTATATCCTCTGTACTGCGACCATCATTTGTTATTTTACTGCCCGAGTAACAAAACTCAACTTCCTCCTTTACTGTTTCGTTACCTAATCTAATTCCTTCAGCATCACCTGATTTTCTTAGACTGCACTCCATTACCTTAGTTTTAATCTTGTTAATGTTCATCTTATACGCACCTTTCAGCACACTGGCCATTCCGTTCAACTGCTCTTCTAGGTCCTTTGCTGTCTCTGACAGAATTGCTACGTCATCGGCAAAACGCAATGTTTTTAATTATTACCCCTCAACTTTAATTCCTTCACCAAATTTCTCCTTGCTTTCCTTTATAGCTTGCTCAATGTACAAATTGAATAACATTGGAGAAAGGCTACACCCCTGTCTCACTCCCTTCCCAACCACTGCATCCCTTTCATTCCCTTCAACTCTGACAACCGCTGTCTGGTTTTTGTACTAGTTGTAAATAACCTTACGCTCACTATATTTTACTCCTGCTTGCTTCAGAACTTGAAAGAGTTTATTCCAATCAACATTGTCACAAACCTTCTCCAAATCTACAAAAGCTAGAAATGTAGGTTTGCCTTTTCTTAATCTATCCTCTAGGATAAGCCGTAAAGTGAGTATTGCCTCCCGTGTTCCAACATTTCTCCTGAATCCAAACTGATCTTCCCCGAGGTCGGCACTACGAGCTTTTCAATCCTTCTGTATATAATTCGTGTTAATATTTTGCAACGCTGACTTAGTAAACTGATGGTTCTGTAGTTTTCAATAATGTTCAAATGTTTGTAAAGCTTATGGGACTTAACTACGGGGTCATCAGTCCCTAAACTTACAAACTACTTATGAACTAGCTAATACTAAGGACGGCACAAATATACATGCCCGAGGGGGGATTCGAGCCCCCGACCGTTGTGGCCGTGCAGACCGTGACTGGAGCGCCTTAGTCCCTTCGGCCACCACGGCCGGCTGTAGTTTTCACACCTGTCTGCTCCTGCTTTCTTTGGAATGGGGATTATTAAATTTTTCTTAAAGTCTGAGGGTACTTCGCCTGTCTCATACATCTTACACACCAGGTGAAACAGTTTTGTCATGGCTGGTTCTCCCAGAGATTTCAGTAGCTCTAAGGGAATGTCATCTACTCCACGGGCCAACTAGTCGTAACGATTTTATTGCCATGACAATGATTTAGAAAAAAAAGTCTAAAGAGCTGATGCAAGCATCAAATCATTCTACTGTAATGTACGCTACATCTGTAATATGTATTGCCTTTTAATGATTTTATAATGATTTTAATAATGTTATGGACATCACTTCATAATGGCCTAAGGCCGACACCCAGTTGTGGAAATAAAGAAGTATTTCAGTCAAATGGCTGTGAATTCCTTTAAAGAACAACAACAGATTAATACCACCTTTAGCGATCATTGAATATGTTTGTCAAAGTATAAGACCAATATTTCATCCAATTTTTTGGTCAAATTCTGTTGAAAGGTTATTATCTCTCTCTAGGTTGTTTAAAATGTATAAGTTGCTTTTCATGTAATGAATGAACAATTTTTACTGTCTTTACTTTGTATGCCAAAGTGATTTTAACCTGTATGGATGTCAAAGTATTTGTCATATCTTTGGATGGTATACATTATCGCTGGTGAGAGAGAGAGAGAGAGAGAGAGTATGGTTATGAGTGACAGTGGTGTGACGAGTCGCTATGGTAACATGTCTTGAATGAGTAGGCAGTGGAGGCATTATTATTAAACAACTTTCTTTGTGGTGAAGATACGAGGTTTTTCTGTTTATGTAAGTAACTTGCAGAGATGGAGATATTGAAAGGTATTTATAATATTAGTCGGTTTTGAAATTGTAGACATTGTTCAACTAGTATCCGAAAGAAGATTTAATTAATAATAATAATAATAATTATTATTATTATGTAACAAATCGTAGATTGTATTTTCTATTTGTAGCGAGTAGTATTGCATTTTCCCTTTCATAGAATTTTGATAAAATTGTTAATGTTATATTGTTTGGTACGTGTGTGATTGTGCTACATTGCACATGATAGGCACTGATGTTGTGGTCTTCAGTCCGCAGACTGGTTTGATGCAGCTCTCCACGCTACCGTGTCCTGTGCAAGTCTCTTCATCTGAGAATACGTTCGGCAACCTACATCCTTTTCAATCTGCTTACTATATTCGTCCCTCGGTCTCCCTCTACGATTTTTACCCCACACGCTTCCTTCTAATGCTAAGTTGAACATTCCTTGAGGTCTCAGAATGCGTCCAACCAATCTATCCCTTCTCTTAGTCAGGATATGCCAGAAACTCCTTTTCTCCACGATTCAGTTAAGCACCTCCTCATTAGTTACCTGATCTACCCATCTAATTTTCATCATTCGTCTGTAGCACCACATTTCAAAAGCTTCTATCGTCTTTTTATCTGAACTCCTTATCAAATCAAATGTTCAAATGTTTGTTAAGCTTATGGGACTTAACTACGGGGTCATCAGTCCCTAAACTTACAAACTACTTATGAACTACTTACGAACTAGGACGGCACAAATATCCATGCCCGAGGGGGGATTCGAACCGCCGACCGTAGTGAACTCCTTATCGTCCAAGTTTCACTCCCATACAATGCTACACTCATTCCCATACAATGGTACACTATAAGGAAAATTAATTTACAGGGTATTAATGGGAGTCACGTTTGTTGCTATTTTGAAACGAATTAATTGCATGACAAAACGAGCGTTTCCATGTGCACAGTTAGATAAATTAAATTGCTAATGACTAAGATCAGATGATTGATAGAGATAAATATTGTTCAGATGCTGTTGCCAAAGTAAATGTTAAAAAAAACAATAGTTTTGTGAAATTCAGTAAGCCCCGGTGGAGTAGCCGAGCGGTCTAAGGCACGTCGCTGCGGAGCGAGCGGTTGCTCGCCGTCGGAGGTTCGAGTCCTCCCTGGGGCATGTGTGTGTGTGTTTTAGTCCGTACGTTAGTTTACCTTAGTTTAAGTAGTTAGTCAGCAACGGACTGATGACCACGCCGTTTAGTCCGATAGATTTACAAGCATTTGTAATTCAGTGAAAGACTGATGCAAAGGTTATACATTCATTCTGTTACGCTGTTGGATTGTTCAAACATGACATGACAGTTAACAAACAAATTACTGATGAGAGACAGTTTTCATCACACAAAAGGTTTTAGCACGCAAACTGACAGGACAGGTATTCAATGAACTCACAGTTGTACAGCGCAATATGCCGACTCACATCCATAGTCTTTACAAAAAGCTCATCTACATCTACATGGGATACTCTGAAAATCGCATTTAAGTGCCTGACAGAGGGTTCATCAAACCACCATTATACTATTCATCTCCCATTCCATTCTCGAGTAGCGCACGGGAAGAAACAACACCTGAATCTCTCCCTTCGAGCTCTGATTTCTCGTATCTTATTCTGATGATTTCTACCTATGCATCTGGGAGTCAACAACATTTTTTCGCATTCCGAGGAGAATGTTGGCGATTGGAGTTTCGCAAGTAGCCCACGCCTCAACGATAAACGCCGTTGTTGTAATGATTCCCATCCCAGATCCTGTATCATTTCCGTAACGCTGTCTCCCCTGTATCGTGACAATACAAAACGAGCTGCTCTTCTTTGGACTCTTTCGATGTCCTCCGTCAAACCCACCGGATAAGGATCCCACACTGGGCTGAAATACTCCAAAAAAGGACGGACAATCGTAGTGTATGCAGTTTCTTTTGTAGTTCTCTTGCATGTTTTAAGGGTTCTGCCAATAAAACACAGTGTCTAGTTCGCCTTTCCCACAACATTATTTACGTGATTTTTCCAGTTTAAGTAATAGTATTTCCTGCGTACTTTGAGGAGTTTACGGCCTTCAGTTTTGATTGATTTATCTGGTAAACAACTTTTATCGGATTTCTTTTCGTACTCATGTGGACTACTTCACACTTCTCATTATTTAGAGTCAACCGGCAATTTTTACACCATACTGATATCTTATTTACATCGTTCTGCAGTTAGTTTTCATCTTCGGATGATTTTACTCAAATACGACGATTTCTGGTATTTCCTAATTTAAAGTTGTAGTCGGACCTGGGCCAAACTTTCACTTTGTACAATGATTTGATGGTGTAATACCGGCCTCAGCGACATGAACTACGTAGTTCATCACACTATTGAGCAGCAGAGGTGGACTTTTCACGACCCCGGACCTAGGCTGTTGCGCGCCCATGCTGTCTGCTGGTCCTCAAGATTGCACGGCCGCTCCACGTGCGTCCACCCACGCCCTCGCGCGTTATTAGTTTACGAGCGGTCCGCCTTTTGAAACTCGGCGCCGTTTAATCCGCTAGTCCCGCCGCCTACGGGCTTACAATTTGCACGGCTAATAACCGCACAGTGTGGCACGGCTGTTTTGTGCGGTCCACCCGTCCCTCTTTCAGTTTATATTCCCCGCTCTGGGAAGCCCATTTGCGGCAGAGGATTTTGTTTTGAGCGCCAAGTCGGGAGACCGGGCCTTCGGCCTAATTAATAGAGTGCGGGCATTAATGTATTACCGTTGCGATCCGTTTTATTGCCGAGTGTGGAGGCTGGAAATTCGCAGTGCGCGCTGTTTGAAAGCGCGCTGAGCATAATGGCGGAATTAGTCCCGATTGCCAGGAAAGTCGCCAGAGCCGTGCGAAACGGCCGCGGTCTTCACGAGCTGTCAAAAAGAGCGGAGGCCAAACCGGCGGTTTTGGCGTCTACTGCGTCGCCTTCATCAGGAGCGGCTTACTGGGAGCCGTGACTTTGTCCCGGCGGTAAGTCTTCTTTCGCCTCCGATACGGAAAGCAATGAATTCATCGTCTGATCAGAGCAGCACCTTGTTCCTTCATCATCTACAGTGGCGGCACGTCCTTTGAGTTCAATGGTTCCGTCAACCCTGGAAAAAGCTCATCGGAAAGCAAGTAAGTAAATAAATAAGGTTGTGTGATTTTTAAACTATCATTCTTCGTTTCGTTCTTCTGTCAGATCATTTTATATGCCCCCCAAAGTATTTTGACCCACTTTAGGTTACGATAGTAACACTAAAAGTGGGCCTTTGCGATCGTCTTTTGACAGCTCGAAATTTAAATGAAATTAACTGCTTAACCATGCATGTGACACGAAAATTGAATGCACCAAATTGATAGAGGAGAAAATTCTCTACAACTTTGCTCTCCTATATTTTTTTCATAGCTCGTAGCGTTTCAAAGATATTTGCAAAAATAACGGCGATTTTGAGATGTATGTGTCTCTGCCTGTCCGTCTGTTTGTCTGTCCGTAACATGTTCACTGTTTTTATGACGAACCGTTCAATCGATCAGCACCAAATTTTGTACACCTAATTGTAGGACGCCAGAGATTAGAACCTCACTTTTTAAAAGTTTTCGGACAAAAAATACGGTAGTAATACAAAAAAAAGCCGTTTGTAATGTAATTGCAAACGAACCGTTCATTTGACACGAAAATTGAATAACCTAATTGGTAGAGGGGAAAGTTCCCTACAACTACGCTCTATTATGTTCTTTTCATGTCTCGTATCGTTTCAGGCATATTTGCAAAAAATACGGAATTTTGACACCCTCCATTGAATTAACGAAACCAGCCGTTCTGAGATGTCACGTGACATTCCTCGCCCAGAACTGTCTCTGGCATACGCCATCTTGCGTTGCGGATTTGATGATTTTCGTATTGTGACTTACACGTTGTCATTTCAAAGCAATGGCGCACTGAAGAATTACCAAAAAGACGTCGTTCTTCGTACGATAAATGACAGTCTAGTGTCTACAAATGTCATATTAGCATCAGATAACAGCGGCCTACAATAGTATGAGATTAAAGAACGCAATTCCTAACTGTTAGCAGCAGCGTAATGGGCGATGTGTTGGACTGTGACGCTGAAAGTCACAGTCACGCCAGTACATTTTTTTCCCTACAAGGGTTTCGGACACTCTTATTAATTAATTTTTTTTTTATTTAGATTATTATTTTAGTCCAAATGTTTGCAAAAATTTATAATACTACAAACCTAAAGTGTGCCGTAAAACATGTCAGTACTATTTTTTATCGCATGAGAAACGTTTTACGTCGCGGAGACAGCGCGTATACGAGTCGTAGCGCGGTCGCTTAATATAGGCGGCAGTGGCCGCAGCGTTGCAATGCGCATGCGCGGCTGAGGTTCAGATTCTCTGCTGAACCCCCTGGAGGCAGCATATGGGCGCTCTCGCGGCAGGGAGGGGCGAGGGGAAACGCTGCTTTTAGCACTGGCGTTGGAGCTGGTAGAGACGCCAGCTCCTGGCTACTCGAGCTCTGGCGGTTACGCACGAATGGTCCCGATGTAAAGTCAATGTAACTACTGCGCAAGTCGTCTTGCGCATCGGCAAATCCTCCATTAAAGCAACATCCGCCCTTCATATCTGTTTTTGGCGCATTGAAGATCATCAAAAACGCCTCATATTTGGTAAAAATCGTATCTACATCTATATGGGATACTCTGTAAATCACATTTAAGTGCCTGGCAGAGGGTTCATCGAACCACCGTTATACTATTTATCTCCCATTCCATTCACGAATAGCGCGCGGGAAGAAATAACACCTGAATCTCTCCGTCTTAGCTCTGATTTCTCGTATTTTATTCTGATGATCATTCCCTACCTATGTAAGTGGCAGTCAACAATATTATATTTTCGCATTCGGAGGAGAATTTTGGCGATTGCAGTTTCGTAAGTTGCCCACGCCGCAGCGATAAGCGCCGTTGTTGTAATGATTCCCATCCCAGATTCTGTATCATTTCCGTAACGCTGTCTTCCCTGTATAGTGGCAATACGAAGCGAGCTGCCCTTCTTTAGACTCATTCGATGTCCTCCGTCAATATCGCCTGATAAGGATCCCACACTGGGCAGCAGTACTCCAAAAAAGGACGGACAAGCGTAGTGTATGTCATTTCTTTAGTAGTTGTTGTGCATCTTTTAAGCGTTCTGCCAATAAAACGCAGTCTCTGGTTCGCATTTCCCACGGCATTTTCTACGTGTTCTTTCCATGACTATAAATTAAAGACCTATCAAGTGTAAAACCCTTCAGAAGATCCTAGAAAGAGTAGCCGTGTGGTTAGCGTCATCGCGTTGCGCTGTCGAAGGTAGTAGGTTCCAGAGCGATTGAGGAAATGGAACTTATGTCCCAAAGGCTGAAAAGGAACAGCTAAGGGAAAACAAGAAAAAATAAGAACGAAAGCAATTTTTTAAACCCAATCTTCTTTTTAACAGATACAGGAACAACAATGACTTTTGTATTGTTACTTGCCACATATGTTTGAATGTTTCAGCAAATGTGTCATGATTTTGAAGGTAATGACATACTGTTCATTGTAACATATATCTAACTGTTTGAAAAGAGGTGGGGCAGAGCAGCCTTTGCGCATGCTGGTGCTGTTTACAGTGTCAAGTGACCAGAAGGTAGCTTGTCTCTTCCTCGTAACAGATTCATTTCGTTAGTCACTTAACAGTGTAATCAGTTACGTACGGTGATTTAGTGTTCATTGATATGTTCTTGGTGTTTATTATCAAAGAAAAATGAACAACGTTCAGTATCATTACTTAAAACTTCCGGACTAAGTTCCTGTCGTCCATCAATATAACTTCTTACTCCCGACGTTTCGTTGCCTACTGCGAGCGACATCTTCAAGGGTGAGTCGACGACTGCCTAGTAGGTGCTGGAGGTCATGCTTATATAGAGGGCACAACAACTGTCGGCCGCAAAAGTTTTTCTTCCTTTCATCGACAAAATTACGGACACTACTGGGAAAATTTTGGCCAGGTTTCAATTGCAGACCGCCTTTAGACCTACCAAGAAAATTAGCGAATGCTTACGATCGGTGAAAGACGCACGACATCCCCTAGCAACACCTGGGGTGTATAAAATTCCCTGTAGCTGCGGCATGGTGTATATAGGAACAACAAAAGGGAGTGTTAATACTCGCATATTTGAACACAAAAGGAATTGTCGTCTGGGTGACACGGACAAGTCAACTGTGGCAGAGCACGTTTTTACACGCGGTGACCATGAAAGCAAATTTAGTGAAACGAGCGTGCTAGCCAGGACGTCGCATTATTACACACGAATGTACAGAGAAGCCATAGAAATACAAAAACACCACAATAATTTCAACAGGAAAGAAGAAGGTTTGAAATTAGATAAGATTTGGCAGTCAACTTTGAACCAAAGCTATGGTAATCGATTACCTGTAATCGAGAGACATGACGTTTGTCAAAGATAGCTTCATGATCGGCAGCACGTGACGAGTGGTGGCGCCATGTATGCCCTCTATATAAGCAGCACCTCCAGCGCCTAGTAGGCAGTCGTCGACTCACCCTTGAAGATGTCGCTCGCAGTAGGCAACGAAACGTCGGGAGTAACAAGTTATATTTATGGACCACGCAACTTAGCCCGGAAGTTTTAATTAATGAAAACGCCGCCCGTGAAAGCCTACATTCAACGTTCAGAATCTTTTAGAAACAAATTACTCAGCTTTAAGCTTGGAACGAAAATGTCAAATACAAAAACCTGGTTAGGCGACGCCTCAGTTCGAGTAGAAGCAAACGCAAGCAAGCCAAAGTAAGACATTATGTACATCTATGTATTATCACTGTATTGCTTTTAAAGAAAACGCCTTTTACTACTGAAAATGAAGGTTCTTTATTTGTATAAATCAACCATACGCGTTGCGCCTCTGTCACAAGGCATCATCAGTGGGTGTCCTGAAATATTAACATCTTTCTGTTTTCACATAAACGTTAGGTTTTTTACATATGTGCAAAACATTTCGTTTCTGATTCAAAACAGTTCGTTGTTTGCTCTAAAATGGTGTACTTACAGCACTTGCTACTCCACATCAGTCTCTTTCCGGCAAACCGGGTCGAAAGGTTCCACTGTTTTCTGAAACACGTCGCATTTTTCTGGTTCCACTGTCATCTGCTGGCATACTGTGTCCACTGTAATTTGTTTCGTAGTGTTGCCAACCTTCTCAGCTTATTTGAAATTCAACTATTTCATTGAAAGTGTGTTGAAGGTATCTTTGCGTGTGTGTGAGGGGGGCGGGGATTTTGGGAATGTGATTATGTGTTGGGAATTGTGTCTCTCATATGGTCCATCAGTAAGAACAGTGATTGATTAGTCAGGTTTATTTGCTCATTTAGTAGCAACTTTTTCCTACCTTTTGTCTTATATATGTGATAATTTTCTAGTAATTTTAGGAGATGTTTTCATTATTTATGCTAACTATCTTGGGTTTGTGGTTGTACTCTTTGAAACGTTCTGCAAAACTGGAGTGGTTTGTCCCGTCATTCCATGCCCTGTTATGTTCTTTGTATCGGGTATCAAATCTTCTGCTGGTTTGTCCTACATACCTTCCACCACACTAGCCGGAATATACCAACTATAATGCAACTCACACACACGCACACACACACACACACACACACACACACACACAAACACAAAGATACCTCCAACACACTTTCAATGAAACAGTTGAATTTCAAATAAGCTGAGAAGGTTGTCAACACTACAAAACAGACTGCAGTGGACACAGTTATGACAGCAGATGACAGTGAAACCAGAAAAATGCGACGTGTTTCAGAAAACAGTGGAACCTTTCGACCTGGTTGCCGGAAAGAGTCTGATATGGAGTAGCAGATGCTGCAAGTACACCATTTTATGTCAAACAACGAACTGTTTTAAATCAGAAACGAAATGTTTTGTACGTATGTAAAGAATCTAACCTTCATGTGAAAACAGAAACATGTAAATATTTCAGGACACCCACTGATGATGTCTTATGACAAAGACGAAACGCATATTGGTGAATTATACAAATAAAAACCTTTCATTTGCAGTAGCAAAAGGAGTTTTCTTTAAAAACAATACAGTGAAAATAGATAGTATTCAGCTGCTGCTCAAATGGCCAATACAAGCAACGTATAATGTACATCTTTTAACGAAAATGTATCTAAGCGGAGAGGGGGATACCAGTGTCAAGATCTGTCACTGAAGGACGTGAACCCCCAGTTATCTGAAGCACCAGCCGACACTGATCATCTGTCAGCTGTATTCCAATCTCAGGCTAAACGCAGAACATCAAACGCTAGCGTCGGCAGTGCACGAACTTACCACTGTGCGATCACACCGTGTAGGCTTTCATGGCCGGCGTCTTCATCAGTTGAAACTTCTGGGCCAAATGATATGGTTCATCTATAAAACTCGTTTCGCATGGCGTTTCGTTGCCTACTGCCGGCAACATCTTCAGAGGTCAGTCGATGGCTTCCTTTGTTGATGAACCCTTCCTAGGTACGCTATGAATATCTCGGTCTCGTATCTGCCTTCCCGCGATTGATCTGGCATGGTCGTTCCATTTGAGATGGTATGTCCACGCCCAGAAACTTTGTGGAAGTAACTGTTTCCAGTGTTTGTCATAATCGTAGTTCATTTCTCCCAAACAACTTGTTTTATTCCATCAAAGAGTGAATTGTGGCTGTAGGCTGGCGGTAGCACAGTATAACCCCTATTTGACGTTTTCCTAGGGAACGGAATATTTTATCCCTAATGGGGGTTTACCTTGAATTTAGGTTTCGTTAGAAAGCAAACCTTTTTCAGAACCGTCAACCTGTATTGATGTGAATTGCACCACCAACCCACATAATTTACACAACAACAACAACAACAACAAAGCAAAGAGATACTTGCCATACACACTATACCGTAATTAAAACTTTTCTGTAGCACTAATACAGTAGTCAAAGATCCTACTTTAGTTTCCCAGAACACTAAAAATTAAAACAACAACAAAATACTTACACAATTACAGTAATATAATATATTGAGTTACTTTTCCTATATAAAACATATATTTACATGACTTTCACAGTGTCTCATTTTTTGAAAAAATAAAAAATGTTAGTTTGCCTTTCAGCACTGTTGGATTTTAGGGTCAGAACGACCATCAGCAATTGATTTACTCTGTCTATAACAGAGTTGTCCAGTATAATTCCCGTGACAAATCTGCGGACAATGTCTATTCAAGCACTGAATAATGGTGGTTGCATTTATTTATCGCTAACATCACCATCTTCTTCGATATCTTCATCATCCTGCTTTAATTCATCTTCGCAGACATCCTCAACATTCCGTTTGCATGTAGTGGTGGCACCATCATTACAAGCCAGAAATTCATCAAAAGCGATGGGGAAATCGTTAGATATCTGCAGCCAGTCATGCATGTGCACTCCTGCTTCATCACTGTTGACTAGATATATATACTCCACTGTGGCGTCATTGAATGCTATTTGTGCGTGGTCATTTGTTTCATTTCGAATGTGTCATTACTTTTTACAGTACCATGTGATCCATTTACGATCACCAATCACCTACTAAACCACATAATTTAATTTAAAGACACTAATCATTTCAAACAATGATTAATTTGCAATTTTTGTAAAGTATGTGTCTTTACTTTTTACAATAAAAACTGAACCATTTACATTCATGCATCCACCTACTGAGCCCCATGATTTAATTGGAAGAGAGTAATCATTTAAATCATTGATAATTTGCAACGGAAATTATAGTGTGCTAGAAATTGAATGTCATAATATTTTTCGTCAGAACACGGGTCACCACCGCGAACCTTTCTATGCCATCTGTTCGGACTCCCTTACTGCCCTGCAGAGTCTAAAGGACCCTTTCTCGACCCATCCTCTCGTGCATCGAATCCAACGCTCCCTCCAGTTGCTAGCAGATGACAGCTGTCACGTTTCTTTCCTGTGGGTCCCTGGCCACGTGGGTGTGCCCGGGAATGAGACTGCCGACATAGCAGCCAAGGCAGCAGCTCTTTTGCCTCGCATGGCCACTTTTTGCGTCCCATCGGACGATGTTCAACGGGCTCTTCGCCGGAGTATCGTGTCGTGCTGGCACAGTGCGTGGTTCTCACTGTACGGCAATAAATTGGGAACTGTAAAACCGATCCCGACTGCATGGAGGACCTCCTCACGCCCCTCTCGGCGAGAGGAGGTCATCCTGGCCCGGTTGCGGATCGGTCACTGCCGTTTCAGCCACCGTCACTTGCTGTCCGCCGAGCCTGCACCGCTGTGCTCCTGCTGTGAATTGCTGACGGTCTGACATGTTTTACTGTCTTGTGTTAATTTTAATCATCTCTGTGTAGCCCTTCACTTTCCGTCTACTCTGGAGGAAATTTCAGCTGATGACACACGGGCAGCTGCTCGAGTTTTGCGTTTTATCAACTTGGCCAACTTATCCAAGGATATTTAACCCTTTTAATTGTCTTTTATCTTTTGTTTTTAGCCTTCTCTTGATATTCTAACTGGCAGTTACCAATTTTTTGAGATCTAGCGAATCTCTGTTCTTGTCTAGGCGCTAATGACCTTAGCAGGTGCGCCCTAAAACCACAAAAAAAAAAAAAAAAAAAAAAAAAAAAAAAAAAAACGGGTGTATCACGTCACGGGTGACTGCTGATATGCACAACGACCATTGCAAACTTATCACGTAAGTACAGTACGATCATGCTGCTAATCTAGACCTGACACATGTTAGACACACAGCATTTCAGCGATTTCGTACTCTGTGTGTTACGTACATCGTCTCTTTGTTTATGAGCACATAATCCCGTTTTTCACCCGCTGTATACGTGTATGGTATATGGCACTATGAAATTTGTGATTTATAATATGAGAGGAAAACGTCAATTACAGGCCGTAAATCGTCCTCTACAAGCTTATGACAAATTTTTATAGGTTTTTATTGTCTCATAACCAAAGCAAATGGAAATAAATACTTGACAATTTCAACATTTCGTAACGCTAAATCCGGGTTTTGCAATAATTTGAATTACGTTAAATCAAATATAAAATTTCACTGCACTTATGGAATAATTTTCGGAACTTGGAAATTCTTCCGTTAAATGGGGGTTTACGCTAAATCGAGGTCATTCAACTTCGGGGTGATACTGTATGTTGGATCCGCTCGGTTAGCCGTGTGGTCTAACACACCGCTGTACGAGACGGGGAGGCGTACCGGCCCCGGTTCGAATCCGCCCGGCGGATCAACGAAGGGGGTCGGAGTGCCGGCCCGCCTGGATGTGGTTTTTAGGCGGTTTTCCACATCCACCTAGGTGAATACCGGGCTGGTCCTCAAGTCCCGCCTCAGTTACACGATTCGCGAACATTTCGTACCACTTCACACTTTCACACATATAACACTTTATGCAAGACGTCTGGGGTACACATTTCCTCCTGGGGGGAATGGGGTGGCAGCAGGAAGCGCATCCGGCCACCCCGTAAATATTAACACACCCCACACCCGCGTTTAACACAGCAGACTGACACGTTGCACATAATGTCACAAAACATTCGTTCCCGATTCATTGTTTATTTATTTATTATTATTATTATTATCGTTAATTCCCCATTTAGGAGAGCGTTTAATCACAGTCCATTTTCGTGGCATTTTTTGTCTCTTTCTTTTCTCTTCCCAGAAACCTCTCATACATTCACTGTGTTTATTCTACCTCTCTCCTGTCCACTTCTTTCCTGGTTTCTTCTCTTTCCGTGTTTCTTCGAATTTCTGTTTCCTGATTTTTTCTCTATATCTTTCTCTGTTTATTATTTCTTCTGTAGAGATATTTAGTTTCTTGAGGTCTTCCATGGATTCCTTCGCCCAGTTAGTTTTTATCGTATTACTCATCACAATGTTAAAAATCCTCTTGATCAGCCTATTTTTATTCATCCTATAAATGTGGCCATAGAACTTTGCCCTTCTTTATCCGATGTAGCCTATAATTGTCTCTGTCTGATTGTACAGTTTTTTTCGGACTCTTTATCCAGATTCCCCTGTCTCTGAACTGGCCCATAGATCTTCCTTAGAATTTTCCTCTCTTGCTTTTCCATTTTCTTGATTTTCGTACTTCCTCTGATTACTGTTGTTTCTGCGGCATAAAAGGCTTCTGGTAAGACTACTGTTTTGTAATGTCTTAACTGGCATTAACAGAGATACATCGCCGGCCGCGGTGGCCGAGGTGACTGAGGCGCTCCAGTCACGGTCAGCACGGCCACTGCGGTCGGGGGTTCGAATCCCCCCTCGGGCATGGATATTTGTGCCGTCCTAGTTCGTAAGTAGTTCATAAGTAGTTTGTAGGTTTAGGGACTGATGACCCCGTAGTTAAGTCCCATAAGCTTAACAAACATTTGAACATTTTTGAGAGATACATCTTTTATTGTAATGGTTCCATTTAAGTCTATTTATTTATTTATTTTTGTAAAATTATCGGACCAGCTTCTTGGTTACTAGTCCGTAGCTTACAAACTGCTTAAACTAAGGTAAACTAACGTATGAACAACACAAACACCCATGTCCGAGGGGGGACTCGAATCCCCGACGGCGACCGGCCTCGCGCACCGCAGCACGGCGCCCCAGTGCGCACGGCTAATCCGCCGCGAGCATTGTTAACAACAACAGTACGCTGGTGAGTTTGAAACACTGACAACGGTATAAAAATCACAGAACTTCATTTCAAACACTCATTTTTCTGTTGTAAACACGTTTCGTTAAATGTTTGCGGTCAGTGGTAGAATTTTCAGTCACGAACACCGCCATCCAGTTTACATCATCTCAAGAATGGATTGCTACCAACAACTACGTTTTAAATGAAAACATTTTCGTGTAGGCTTTACCGCGACTTTTGTTTGAAATTGATTAAAACACAAGGTATTTCTGTTACCAGTCACTTGGTTTATTGTACGCACAATGCGTTTCCAGGGTTTAAATCCCCATCATCAGGTGGAATAATATTATGCTGTGTACATGTAGGTTATATTGACCCGTTCCACGTTAGAAGTAAACGAAGATGGTGGTTGTGATTTATTACACATAATTGAGGTTAAGACAATGCAAGACACCTCTGACCACAGGTGACAGTGGTTATCAGGTCAACCTACACGTACACAGCATGTGACATTACAGATACAGGGGGAAGCTGATTGTTTCCATGTGAAAGGCGGATTTTGACAGGGTGTTGTGTTCCCCAGTTGGCTGCTATCAGTTTGAATCTAGTAAATTGACAGGTAGTCAGGGTTTCCCTAATGTGTTCGGAAACTGGAAACGCTTGGCTGAGCGAGGGCGCTAACCCAGAATGCAACTGAAATACAATATAGCCACACACATTATTTGTGGTGTCGCACAAGTCCAAAGTGCGCGCCACGTACTTTCACCGCGCGCCGCCATGCACGCACGGCGCGGCGTTCTTACGACGTCAGCCGCGAGCGTCCTCTGCTACAACTCCGCTCGTGGCCACCACTGAACGACATCGTTCACTTGGGACTGAGATAGGAACCAGCTAACGCTTCGGAATCAGATAGGCACCAGTGAAGTCTTGGCTATCGAACAGGCACTAGGCAGGCCTCTAGCTCAACTATGTATCAGCATTCTGCAGTACAGAGCTATGTAAAAGTTAAGTCTCTAAGAAATACATATCTAGTTCTAATTTACTGTCGTGTTTCTAGTTTCTGCTGTCCCACTGGCTGGTCACCTCCTACCTGCACAAGCGTGCATCCTTTATTCCTGTGTCGGTCTTTCTACTCGGCCACCGACACTTACGACAGAAACGAGACACAAAAGCGGCCACGAGGCTGGGACACATAAGTGGCGACGAGGATGTGATTCAAAATTATTCTAAAAAGTTATATAAGATCCGGGAATTATCATACGACAAATAAAATTATATGAATGGATTCAGGAGATTTGCGTGAATCAAACAATTTCAATATCCCTTAGAGATAAAAAGCCGACAAATTTCAGTACTATAATAATAATATCATAAGACTTACATGTACAATTATTGATACGTAGTGTTTATCAGAAACAGTTTAAGAAGCAAATGGGCAGCATTGCACCACGCTTCCTATCTTAAAAGACGTGCCACCTTATTGAATTTACTCTATGAATTTGACAATCTACATGCACAGCTATTGGGTTTTAACGATGCTTTCCAGCAACAGATAAGTTTTATGGTAGGTGGGAGGTTAGTTTCATTGGAATAATTGTTGGTACAGTCGTTTGTAAATAGTGCCCTTATTATTCTACGTTTGCTTGTTTTGCAGAACTTGATAATGGGATAATTCCGTCCTGAAACATGTCGTGTTGACATACATATTTTATTCACAACTGGTGCGTGAAGTACAGTAATAATTACAAAACAGTTGTGTGATGGCGTCAAAACAGGTGATTCACAATGTGTTGGACGTGATTGTTACACTTGTCGGTTAAAGCTCACGTGTACAAGGTGGGAAGAAAACTGTAGATTTGTATGTAATACGTACACGCAAACACACGGGCACTCTGCAATATATGTAACTAGCTGAAAACCGGCGTTGCCCGTGTATTTATTTATTTATTTATTCCTGACATTCTTCAAGCATATATTCATTTGTATAAGAACTATATGTAAATTCTCTTGGGAATACAATTAATACTAATGAAGTAATACATTAAAACTTGGTGCGCGATGAGACGGTTTTCCATGAACGTTACTGTTTATGTGCTCATATGTCATGAACTACATGTTGTAGTCTGGTACAATTTAGAAGGTACACTCAACGTTATGCGTGTATACTGTCTGTAAAATTTCCTGTGGCTACAATTTGTAGCGTACAAATTATAAATTGTAACATCATAGCGAATGGCGTAGTTTTAGCCTATGAACAGCGTAACGTTACTGTTTATGTGCTCATATCTCATGGACTACGTGTCGTTCTAAGATACAATTTCGAACGTACATCCAGCTGTATGATAAAAACTTTGATAAAGCTTCAAGTAATGCTCAGCAAAAACAAAGATTTCATTTGTTAACTACAACATGTTTCAGGAAAAATTGCAAATATGGTAATAAAGACGATTTGCAGATAAAATTTCATATAACGTGTATACAGTTTTTATTGGGTACAGACATACAGCTCTTGCTATGCACAACAAGGTGATTTGGATATTCTGACTGTTTCTTTCGTCGCTTCTTGGTAGACCACCATATTGACTTTTATTTAAATAACCGGTTTTCAACGTAGTTTAAAGTCTGAATATGTCGTGGTAAGCCGAAAACCAGGTAACTACGTGGAAATGAACGAGTAGAACATACACAAAATTCTACTTTTAAGTAAGTGTTTTGTTGTACTACCAAGAACCGACGGATAAATCGGTGAAAATTTCTTGATTTACATTTGCTCTATGTTTGTTTGGTTTTCATATTAAGAGCTGTAGACATGTTGCATGAAATTTTCAATGCAATTCCTGTATAGTATCACCTCCTAAAATACTTACGACTGAGTCGAAAAACTGACGTTCCTCTGAGCAGGAGACAAGTACACTTTCTCAAACAAATTCGCGACTTGTCTTCGTTTGTCAGCTGGGTTCCCCATTCGGTCGTCTGCGCATGCGCGAAGCACTTCCATACGAGTGAGAATAGGATCCATCCTATTATTCCGTCTAGTAGCGATCGTATGCGTGCATCTTGTGCAAGTGAACGCGTCTACACTGTACGCGGACGGCGTGACCGGTGCATCACGGGTAATCTCGTAAGCTCTCACTTCCCGTGTAGAAAGGGCTTTACACTTATGGATTGAAGCTTACGTGTACAAGATGGAAACAAAACTGTAGACTTGTATGTAATACGTACGCAATAACACACGGACACTCTGCTTTATATATATATATATATATATATATATATATATATATATATATATATATATAAAGAATCCTGATAAAACACCGTGTGTACTACACACGAAGTCAGCACTTGATGAAAGTCATATTGGCCCACTTTAGGTTACGGTAGTAACACTAAAAGTGGGCCTTAGCGCTCGTCTTTTGACAGCTCGAAATGTAAATGAAAATAACGGCTTAACTATTCTTCTGACACGAAAATTGAATAACCGAATTTGTAGAGGAGAAAATTCTCTACAACTTTGCTCTCTTATGTTGTTGTTTTTTTAATATCTCGTAGCGTTTCAAAGATATTTGCAAAAATAACGTCTGTCTGTCCGTAACGTGTTCCCTGTTTTTAAGACGAACCGTTCAACCGATCAGAACCAAATTTTACAGACATGATTGTAGCCGTCAGAGACGAGAACCTCCCTTTTTGAAATTTTTTGGTCAAAAATACGGTAGTAATACAAACAAAGCCATTTGTAATATAATTGTAATTGCAAACGAACCGTTCATCTGACACGAAAATTGAATAACCTCATTGGTAGAGGAGAAAATTCTCTACAACTTGGCTCCCTTATCTTGTTTTTCCATATATCTTATCTTTTGAGACATATTCGCAAAAATAAGGGGATTTGACACCCTCCATGGAATTATCGAAAACCAGCCGTTCAGAGATGTCACGTGACATACCTACCCAGAACCCTCTCTGGCATACGCCATCTTGCGTTGCCTATTTGATGATTTTCTTATTGTAACTTACACGTTGTCATTTCAAAGCAATGGCGCACTGAACAATTAACAAAAACACATCGTTCTTCGTACGATAAATGATAATCTAGTGTCTACAAATGCCATATTAGCGTCAGTTAACAACGGCCATCTATAGTATGAGATTAAAGGACTGATCTTCTGATTCATAGCCATAGCGTAGTGGGCAAGGCGTTGCACTATGACGCTAAAAATCGGTGGTTCGGAACCCTCCACTACCTAATTTTTTTTTCCTAAAAGGGTTTCAGACACTCTTATTAATTAATTTTTTATTATTTACATTATTATTTTTGTCCAAAATGTTTGCAAAAACTTATAAAACTACAAATCTTTAGTGGGCAGTAAAACACGTCAGAGCGATTTTTTTTTTTTTTTTTTTCCAGTGGAGAGCTCTGTGGTCTCCATTAGTCTGCTCGATTTCAGCCGCCACGAGGAAAATCTCTTCAAAACAAGTGTGTTCTGCTTCGCGCGAAGCGAGGCAACTCTGCGAGAACTCCGCCAGACTGCCAGAGGAGATCCAATTTCATTTTCCATTTCCGACTTACCTCGCGCGCAGGAAGCCAGCCGTATCTCGTTACGGCACTCACACGCGACTGCCAACTGGTGCGGAGCTGTCACTGCTGCAAGTGGCTCTGGTCCCGGATCCACCTGTTCCGTCATTTGTACGTATGATGATGTCAGTTCAAGTTCACTGTTCAAGTGTTTGTGAGGCTGCGGGACCAGCCTGCAATGGACATCACTCCTGAGACTTACAGACTACTTTCAGCTACACACATGTTCGACGGGAAACAATTGCGAACTCTAAATTTGCTTTTTAGTTATGGTCCGCCTTGAGCAACACATTTTTTTAAAAGTTTTTCTCAAACATGTTTCGCTAGCGTTGCAGCAGCATCACTGGGATATTTAATTTTTAATTATCAGTCACATGAAATGATTGAAACTTCCTGGCAGATTAAAATTGTGTGCTAGAACCGGGACTCGAACCTCGGACCTTTCCCTTTCGCGGGCAAGAGCTCCACCGACTGAGCTATCCCGACACGACTCACGATGCTGCCTCACAACTTTACTTCCGCACAGTACCACGCCTCCTACAATGAAATTATTGTCACTTTTTGTACATTAGCTGTAGAAACTGCAGATAATTGTGAAACTAATATAAATCGCTTGTTATCTGCAAGGCCCATAGTGTTAGTAACGTCGTAAATCGACATTTTAGTAATAATAATTATATCATTTCAACACCGTATATTCTTAATTCGTATTAGTTAGACTATAAGCTTATTTCGACTTACAAGTCATCTTCAGGTGTTACGCCTGCCATACATAAGTTATCATAACATTTAGTACTTGTTTTATGCAGAGTGAAAAGAAATGATACATACCACATTCTGTTATGCTGTACATTTAGATATTGTTGTGACGTGATTTATTTTTTCTTATATATATATATATATAATCAAGAACTTATAATATTGTGTTGTCATGCAAGATGTTTATGAAGTTACGGATTTTGACATTTATTTGACACCTCTACAGAGATGTAGTATGTTTACATTATTTGCACAGAGAATACATATCTATGAGTGTTAAGAGATATATTATATGATCGATTTGTGACTGTGGTGTCGATTCTGTGCATTTGACGGAAAGCTTTTATTTGAAACTAGCTGGAAACCCGGCGTTGTCCGGGTATTTATTTATTTATTCGAACCTTGAGTTAGTACTTTTCCTATCCACTCTCTCTCTCTCTCTCTCTCTCTCTCTCTCTCTCTCTCTCTCTCTCTCTCTCTCTCTCTCTCTCTCTCTCTGTCCATCTTTTTTTTTCTACAACATGTTACATTTATCAGAGAATATATCAGAAATCAAAGGTAAAAATGCTCTCGTTTCGAAGAATGCAATTACGAAATTCAACAATAATGATTGTAATAATATCACAGATCGATCACTTGTAATGCGCGAAACGTCAAATCGATTTTTTGTAAAGAGATGTATTAAAAGAAGTTTCTTTTTTCTGCTTTATTTATTTATTCTTATATGTCCTTATTCTAATCCTTACAGAGAAAGAGCTGAAGACATTATAGCACACATAGGCCAATGGCATCACGTTTCGCTATACGTAAACTCCTTCCTATAGAGTCGCAAACGTCATCGCTGGCCTTCAGTCCTAATTTTTTATAATTTGACGACTTTCAACCACCATATCTTCCACCCCCTTATAGCTATCGGCATGGAACTGCTATGGTGCACAACGGGAGACTTTGGACAACAAATACACACGGACCATTCGTTTGCGTTCTGTAGTTTTGGCTGCAGAGCAAAATATTAACACACACACACACACACACACACACACACGTAGAATTTTATATACACCGATAACTTTCCATCCCAATGTACTCCACCCTTTTATCATTATAAACCCTCAAGCAACAATACTACCAATAAAACCATTTTCAAAGAGTAAGTAGACTTTTCTAAGAGTAATTGTTGTTCCGGATTTCGCTATAAAAACGTGCCTAAAATCTTCCTCAGGTATAAGTTAGTAATTGTACAAATATTTACGTCTCTGCGTCTTGTCGTTCGGACGTCATAAGCGTACAGCGAACAGACAGTACAAATTTGTACAGTTACTACTAATGTCTACCCGGGCACGCTTTCATGGCGATCGGATGGCTATATATATATATATATATATATATATATATATATATATATATATATATATAGCCATCCGATCGCCATGAAAGCGTGCCTAAAGCCTTCCCCGGGTAGACATTAGTAGTAACTGTACAAATTTTTAGCTCCTTATGTCTTGTGGTTCAGACGTAATAAACGTACACCGAACAGATGTTCACAATTATAGACATGGATTGTCTGTCAAATTAACAATGAAATGATTGTTACTTTTTGTACATTAGGTGTAGAAGAGTTATAGTCAACCTATACAAAAACCAGACAGCGGTTATTAGACTCGAAGGGCAAGAAAGGGACGCAGAGGTTGGGAAGGGAGTAAGACAGGGATGTAGCCTTTCCCCAATGTTATTCGATCTGTACATAGAGCAGGCAGTGAAGGAATGGAAGGAGAAATTTCGAGAGGGCATTAAAGTGCAGGGAGAAGAAATAAAAACATTTGCCGATGACAGTAATTCTGTCAGAGACCGCAAAAGATCTGGAAGAGCAATTGGATGGAATGGACAGTATCTTGAAAGGAAGATATAAGATGAACATTAATCAGAGAAAAATGAAGGTAATGGAATGCAATGTCAGAAAATCAGGCGATGGTGAAGGAATTAGATTAGTTAATGACACAATAAAAGTAGTAGATGAGTTTTGTTATTTGGGTAGCAGGATTACTTCCGATGGCCGAAATAAAGAATACATAAAATGCAGGATGGCTTTGGGAAGTAAAGTGTTCCTAAACAAGCGAAACTTGTTAACATCCAATATTAATTTAAATGTTAGGAAGTCTTTTCTGAAAGCATTTGTCTGGAGTGTAGCGTTGTATGGGAGTGAAAAGTGGACGATAAGGAGTTCAGATAAAAAACATGATAGGAGCTTTTGAAATGTGGTGCTACAAACGAATGATGAAAATTAGATGGGTAGATCACGTAACTAATGAGAAGGTGCTTAACCGAATCGGGGAGAAAAGAAGTTTCTGGCATATCCTTACTAAGAGAACGATAGATTAGTTGGACACATCCTGAGACCTCAAGGAATCGTCAACATAGCATTAGAAGGAAGCGTGTGGGGTAAAAATCGTAGAGGGAGACCGAGGGACGAATATAGTAAGCAGATTCAAAAGGATGTAGGTTGCCGTACGTATCCTCAGATGAAGAGACTTGCACAGGACAGGGAAGCGTGGAGAGCTACATCAAACCAGTCTACGGACTGAAGACCACAACAACAACAACAACAGTAGAATGTGATTGACTACGTTTACATGGCAAATGGGGTATACTAAATTAAACAAACACACATGTTAGGAGTAGCTAACTGTGCAGCTAACTGTCGAACTGATTCAGTAGCACTCTGCAATTCTAGGTCGAGCTACTAGCTTATTTAACACTATGTATACAAGTAGCTACAAATGAATATCTGGTAATATTTTGATCAGTTTCTGAGCTAATAAAAAAATAAGGTACGTAGCTCATCAGCCACACTATGCATTTAAGGGTTGAGTTGCTTAAATCCTGCAGGGGTGTATACTTCTGAATTATGCATGCTGGTAGTGTTCGTGATTCGAATTGTGGGGTATAGGGTGTACGATACGTCTTACTCGGTAATGTAATTTCGGAAAGCAGTTCCAATCCAATGTTTGTAGAGCTTATGGGACTTAACTACGGGGTAATCAGTCCCTAAACTTACAAACTACTTATGAACTAACTTATACTAAAGACATCAATGCCATAAGGGGGGATTCAAACCCCCGACCGCAGCGGCTGTGCAGAACGTCACTGGCTCGCCGCAGACCGCTCGGCCACCGCGGCCGGCTCGGAAAGCAGTGTTTAGTCGCTCTGCCTTTGGAACTGTGGCATAAGCAGTATCAGATTAGATTAGATTAGATCAATACTTGTTCCATAGATCATATATACGACATTTTGTAATGATGTGAAAAGTGTCAGTTTAGTAAATGTTGTCTACACTTGACAATCAATGTTTTAAGGATTTTTTTATTTTTATATTATTTTTACTTTTTATTATTTTTAAATTTTATCTAAAAATTCATCTACGTTGTAGAAGGAGTTGCGATTCAGAAATTCCTTTCATTTCTTTTTAAATACTAGTTGACTATCCGTCAGATTTTCTTGATGCTGCTTGGTAAGTGACCAAAGACTTTTGTGGCAGCATAATTCACCCCTTTCTGAGCCAAAGTTAGATTATATATCTTGTGAAGCTACAGCTAGGATCCCTAGATCCCTAAATAAATGTCTGTAGGATGCTCTTGGGTGGGCTCCAGCAATTATTCTGATTACACGCTTTATTGCAATGAATACGTTTTTACTAAATGTTGAATTGCCCCAGAATATGATCCCATATGAAAGCAGTGAATGAAACTAGGCGTAGGATGCTAATTTACTGAGATGTGTATCACCAAATTCTGCAATGACTCTGATAGCATAAGAAGCTGAACTAAAACGTTTCAGGAGATCTTCAATATGTTTCTTCCAGTTCAGTCACTCGTCAATGAAAACACCTAAAATTTGTAAATATTCTACCTTACAGATTTATGTTCAGAGTCTAAATTTATCAATGGTGCCATTCCATTTACTGCATGAAACTGTATATACTGGGTTTTATCAAAGTTTAATGAGAGTCCATTTGTAGAGAACCACTTAACAACTTTCTGGAAGATATCATCATTTAATTCCTGTTTGTCAGGTGTGATAGCTATACTTTTATCATCAGAAAAAAGTACTGGCTTAGCATAGATAGCTGTGTTTCACGACAACAATACTTAGTGAATCTGTGTGTGCCCGACCACCGTTATTCAATAGTCGCTGGACCCATGATTTGGAGATAAAATTCATCTACATCTTCATAGATAATCTGCAAATCGCATTTATGTGCCTAGCAGAGTGTTCATTAACCACTTTCATAAATTTTCTTTACCATTCCATTCTATAATAGCGCGCTAGAAGAAAGAACACATCAATCGTTCCGTTTTCGATCTGATTTCTCTTATTTTATTGGGACGGTCATGTCTCCCCAAGTAGGTGGGTGCTAGCAAAATATGTTCACATTCAGAAGTAAAAGTCGGTGATTGAAACTTCGCAAACAGATCACTCCGCAATGAATAACGTCTTTCTTTTAATGATTTCCACCCCAATTCGTGCAACATTTCCGTGACGCTTTCACCCCGGTAACGTGCCATAACAAAACGAGCTGCCCTTCTCTGAACCTTCTCAATATCTTCCGTCAGTCCCACCTGGTGAGGGTCCCACAAGGGGCAACAGTACTCCAGGAGAGGACGCACAAGTGTGATGTAGCCAGTCTCTTTGGTGGAGCTGGTGCATCTTCGAAGCGTTCTGCCAATGAAACGTAATCTTTGGTCCGCCTTCCCCACAATATTTTCTTTGTGTTCTCTCCAGTCAAAGTTGTTCGTAATTGTAACTCTTAGGTATTTGGTAGAATCTACGACCTTAAGGTTTGACTGATTTATCGCGTAATTGAAGTTCAGCGGATTTCTTTTATTGGCCATGTGTATTACTTCACACTTTTCTTTATTTAGTGTCAATTGCCAATTTTCGAACCCTGTCGAAAGTTTGTCTAAATCGCTTTTGATCCTCAATTGACTTCACTAACCGATAAACGACAGCATCATTCGCGAACAGTCAAAGGGAGCTATTCAGATTGTCTCCTAAATCGTTTATAAACACGAGGAAGAGTAGGGGACCTATAACGCTTCCCTGTGGAACGCCAGATATCACTTCTGTTTTACTCGATGACTTACCGTCAGTTACAATGAACTGTGTTCTTTCTGATAGGAAATCGTGAATCCAACCGCACAATTGGGGAGATATTCCATAAGCATGCAATTTCATTAGAAGCCTCTTGTGGGGTACAGTGTCAAAAGCCTTCCGGAAATCCAGAAATATGGAATAGATTTGAGTTCCCTTGTAGATGGAATTCATCACTCCATGTGAATAAAGAGCAAGCTGTGTTTCGCAAGAGTGACACTTTCTGAATTCGTGTTGACTATTGGTTAATAGGTCCTTCTTTTCGAGGTAGTTCATAATATTCGAAGAAAGTATATGTTCCAAAATCCTACTGCAAATCGACGTCAATGAGATTGGCCTGTAATTTTGGGGATCACTCATATTGCCTTTCTTGAATATGGGAGTAACTTGGCAACTCTCCAGTCTTTGGGTACAGATCTTTCGCTGAGTGATCGGTTGTAAATTATAGCTAAGTACGGAGCTATTGCATCAGCATACTCTGAGAGGAATCTAGTTGGTATTCAATCTGATCCGTTGTTGACATGGAGCTTTTGGTAAATTGTTGGAATTGCGCAATCATCCGAACCCAACGAAATGCACTAATGCCGCACCTAAATATTTTTCAAGCTGATTCAGCGTAGGATAAAACTGTTACACGACGTACAAAGAGGCAGGAAAATTAGATACACGTAATAATTGGACACCATTACGCAATATGAGCCGGGCAGTGTCGGACGCTTGACGTCGCTACTTATTGCTCCGCTGTCGTTCGCTCTATTAGCAGAACAATCACAGCACACCCTGATTTGCGTCCGGCATGGCCGCAGAATTTTATGGAAACCGCTCCGAGTGGGCACGAGGTCGGCGGCAGTCCAGTAAGTGCGTTAGCGGTGGCGTTCGGCGCTTTGAAATGCCGTCGCGTCTGTTAGCTAAGCGGGCGCGCCTATCCGCTAATGGGATTCTGTTTTTGCCGCGCAAGTAAACGCGTTTCCGTCTGCAAATGCAATAACGCCGCAGCCGGGAGCGGCGTAGCTGTCGGGAGCGCAAAGCCAGTCATTGCGTGCAGTCGCTAGGCTAAGCGACGCTACCCGAGTAGGGCTGGGGCTCGTTCTGTGTCAGCAAAGTGCGGGGGCGGGCTAGTTTCCTGCTGCTTCCGAGCCGTTTCATAAGTTAGCTTTCGCTCAAATGCGGCTATCTGTCCTGTTTAGTTTTGCAGCGATTGGACAAAAAGAGGGATGTAATAGGGGATGTCAAATGTTTACTACCCTAAATCCTGCAGAGACGTTTAGACATGGGATTCGTAGAGCCCTTTATTGCGCTTTTAGCCCGTTTGATCCCAAGAAGGTTCGCCTTTCGAAACTTTGACAAATTCCTGTTTAAATGTTATGTTTGGAGTGTAGATATTGACTACAAAAAAAATAGTCGTTCCATAAATGGAACAATGGGAACAGGAAGGTACAGGTACCGCGCATTTAATAGATAATTACAAATGTAAATTTTTCATGTTTACGTTTATTTTTCTCACTACTAATTTTACACAGCTCATTTAGAGATTATAGAAAATGTGAATACGTAACCAAATTAAAGAATAAACAACATACAATGCAACTTCCTGGCAGATTAAAATTGTGTGCCGGAACCGGGACTCGAACCTGGGACCTTTGCCTTCCGCGGGCAAGCGCACTACCGACTGTGCTATCCCGACACGACTCACGATGCCGCCTCACAACTTTACTTCCGCCAGTGAGGCGGCATCGTGAGTCGTGTCGGGATAGCACAGTCGGTAGTGCGCTTGTCCGCGAAAGGCATAGGTCCCAGGTTCGAGTCCCGCTTCCGGCACACGATTTTAATCTGCCAGAAAGTTTCATATCAGCGCACACTCCGCTGCAGAGTGAACTTTCATTCTGGAAACAAGATACAATGCGTTTTTGTGAGTTCTATCTTTACTTTGTATGAAACTGTGCAAAACAATTTGCATGTAAAGGCATTTTGCATTTGTTACTTACATCATTTTGTTCTTTTCTTCTTGCACTGGCCACATCTTAATTGTTTCATAATCTATTATCTTTGGATAATCTGTTGTTATCACAGGCATGTATATATCTCATAATTCTTTCATATCTTACCCTTGATGCTGCTTTTGACATAGCTAGATTATGGCAATCCTCATTCATATTCCAGTACATTCCATACCTCGGTAAAGGGTTGAAATTTGTTAGAAGAAATATAGCCAATAATACTCTTATTTCTGCACTTCACCCAATGTTGTATCTTCCTGATAATGAGCATAAATATTTGTGTAATTGGCTAGCACGTCCGCAATAATTTCATCATAAAACAGTAAATATAGCTGTACTGCCAGCATTTCTTCCGTCAATAATTCTAGAACTGTCCATGCCTCGTTTGAACTTCATTTATACCATTTTGAGTTAATCTCCTCTCAGCCCACTTTCTTCTGCCTGTAACAGGAATAGTATTTGGTATAGAACATCGCGGACAGAGAACAGTATGAATATGGGCAGCATCAGAAGTTGAACATGATGTCTTATTAGAGTTCTTAGGACCTAACTGTAATATAGTTACAGAAAAATAACTTAGAAAATTCTAATAAGTGTATTTACTAATCAAAACCTTCAGTTCATAGTACTGTCTAGTATTTACCTCTTGGGTAACAATTTCCGCATCACAATATTTGGTCAGCCTTGCTTCTGCAACAGATCTTAGTTGTTTGCCACTTAGATGATTTATTTCACTTTCACAATCGTCACTTGAATAATCATCAGACCACCATGGGTCATCAGGGGGATTTTTGTACAAATAAACATCAGAAAAATCAATATCCTCTTTCAATAATGCTATAATTTCATCTGCAGTCAACCTAATGCCACGGTCCCAAAAATGGAACACTCAGCTATAATGCATTATAGCCCATTGTTGAGAACGGATATGAACAAGTAACTCACACTATCATTCTTGTACATTTATATTATATTAAGGAACTGTAATATCGTTATCCACTCTCAATTATATTAAAACTTACTTACCCTTTCCTTGAAGTCATTTTTCCATAAATAACAATTGCTACAGCACCAACAATGTTGCTGTGCAGATGCTCGGAGCACATCTGGAGGTTTTGTATAAAAGCAAGGAGCATGTAGATAGCCAGCAGAGCGACAAACTTACCAAAAACTAAAATCTCTGTGCACAAAAGAATACAAACTTTTCTTCCAAAAATGAACGGTGGGATAAAATGGGTTAGAATTTCTTCTTCCTTTTTTTGTGAATGCTCAAACAATCAATCAGAATAAAGTTTCCATTCTCAATGCCCCTGTGTTTATAACTAATCTCTCGAATATTGATAGAGCTGCAGTAATTCACACCGATAGCAGGATTACGAACTCCAATGAACCCAACTTCGTGATTCAAGAAATACGATGTAAAATCAGAACGTTGCAGACACACAACTGGCAGGTGCATATTGAATGGGTTAAAGTACATCTAGGCATATGGAGAAATGCACTAGCTGAAAGTCTCGCTAAAAGAGCGGCTCAATCACTACAGCAAAATACCTACGAACGCAGCGAAGAAGAAACTTCTAGAGAAGTTTAGGAACAAATGGGAGATTGAGTGAAATTAATAAATCAAGCAATAAACCGTATTTTCCGACGATCCGAAAGCGTTTAATGATTGAACTCCCAATATATCTGAATTTTACGGCAGTGTTAACAGTCATGGGAAACTGAAAGCCTATTATCAACGGTTCAGAATAATATGAAGACGTAATATGCACATGTAACAGAGATATACGAACTATTGACCACCTGCTTTTCGACTGCTGCAACTTTCTAAAAAGAGAGGGACCAGCTCAGGAAAAGTATAACTGACAAAGGAGAAGGATGGCCCGTCAGTGAACTTAATTTGGCACATAAATTCACTACACACTATTGTACAACTTCTGTAAGTCAATAAGATTCCCCACTGCGAAAAACTCATTTGGTTTCTTTATCTAAAGCGATGAATCTTGTATAGCCAAAACATATTCTTTTGTAAATCCTTCATCTTTGCCAAGTACCTGACGCAACCGCCTGAATTTAACCTTCTAATATGTAATATTACTAATGGACATGTCAAATTAATAATAACGACATTTTTTTGTATGGCTAAAACAGCTGAATCTGTTAAAGGAGATAATCAGCAGTCTCTGTTGCAATTTCCTTTATCGACTACCGCATTTGAGATAGTAGCTTAGCACTGGAACATCAGGCAAGTTCGTGCACCTAACGGGCAGCGAATCTAATAAGCTAAGGTGAGCAACTTTGAAACAAAATTGGAACTTACTTGGATAGATGGATCGCGTGTTCGATGTATCTGAAGCGGCGTTGAGAGCAGGTTTAAAAATTCTATGAGACTGCCTTTAACGACCAATACAAGAGAGTTAAACGTACAAAGTACATAACGGCTGTTTGAAGTAAAATAATTGAGGGGGTGGGGGTGAGAGGTGCAGAACGAAAATTAATAAAATATTTTTGTATGATAAAACTCACCATATCACTAGAAGAGTCCCCCACAGAATATAATGAAATAGCTTAAAACACTTCTTTTATATGACTTATATTTATTATTCTTTCTTTCTCAGTTTAAGTTTTAACGTAATATTTGACAATGAAACAATCGTTATTTTGCGACGTCTAATTTCATTCTTTATGAATGAAATGCCACATGCTAAATCATAACACAATCAACATCTTCATTATCGATTCTGTGGTGACTTTGATCGTGGACCATGAATGGATCCAATCAATCCCGTCTTTACTGAAGATATGCCGGAAATTTCTTTTCTCCTCAATTCTGTTTAGTATGTGCTCATTAGTTACATGCTCTACCCATATAATATTCAGCACTCGTCTGTAAAACCACATTTCAAAAGCTTCTACCATCTTTCTGTGTGAACTCCCGATGCTCCACATTTCACTCCTTTACAATCCTACGTTTCAGACAAATGCTTTCAGAAAAGACTTACTAATCTTAAAATTAATATTGGATATCAAAAAATTTCTCTTCTTGAATAATTATTTTCTTCCCCTAGCCTTTCTAAATTTTATATTTCCTTTACTTCGCTCATCACAAATTATTTTGGTACCACAATAACGAACCTTCTCTACTAATTTTATTATGTCGTTACCTAATCTGATTTCTTAAACATCGTCTCATTATCTTGGACTATATTCCTCGATTTGCTCTTGTTATTGTTCATCGTATACCCTCCTTTCGCGATACTGTCCATTTCTTTCAGTTGCTTTTCCAGGTCCTACGCTGTCTCTGACAGAATAACATCCACAAACTGGACATGAACTTAAATTCTTTCTAAAAGTTTCTACTTGCTTTTATTTACAACTTGCTCGATGTACAGAGTGAATAACATTTGCAAACGTCTAAGAACCTGTCTTTCTTCTCAACCACTGCGACCTTTTCATGCCCTTCTACTCTTATTACTGCTATCTTAGTTTTTGTGCAATTTGAAAATAACTAATAGTTCCCTACATTTTACCGCTGCTACCTCCAGCACTTGAAAGAGTGTATTCTAGTCAACATTGTCAAATGTTTTCTACACGTCCACAAAAGCTGAAAATGCTTTTTCTTTCCTTGACCTGCATTCTAAGATAAGTGATAATGTAAGTATCGCCTAACGTGTTTCCACATTTCTACTACACTCAAAGTGGACTTCTTGTTTAGTACGGTTAAACCTAAAAATTAGACAAGTGGCAAATCATTGCTACAAAATGCTTATTGTTTAAATGGCTTCATTTGTGGCCCAATATGACTGTCCTAGGTTTTCCCCCGGAGTGTAGTTGTGCATAAGAGGTGGTGGGCAAAATGTACCCGAAAAGCGGTGTTTTTTCGGTTTTGTAATTATATCTCGTAATGACTCACAATATCGAAATCATAGTACAGTTAAAAGTTGTAGGACATGAAATTGTGCACGGAATGAGACCATCCGCATATTTTTTGGACCACCTCTTTCCATACTAGTGCTCTTCAAAATTCACCCAATTTTACATGTTCATTAAAAATTTTCGTTTTAACCTCTGATTTTTTGGTAATGTCGTTGAAACTAACCTATCTCTCAATAAAGTGCTTCATACAAGCGATATAGAGGAATAAATTCTGCGTTTAATGATACCAAAAGAAAAATGGACCACCCGTTCCTGTATGGCTGAGTTTGTACTTTCATTGCTATACATGCACAGGTAGTTCACATTTACAAATCTAAGGTTCTAGATCAGTAATGGAACCGAGATTTGACGTAAGTAAAAGAATAACACGAAAACTTCTATCGTAAAAGCTTGTTTCCAACATACGTCAGTATCATGAGTCAGATGTACGCTCGAGTTAACAATTTAAATTACCTTTTTCTATTGTAGGGCACCACAGAACCAAGGACTTTTCGTCACAAGCAAAATTATCTATCATCATCATCAAATGTTCAAATGTTTGTAGAGCTTATGGGACTTAACTACGGGGTTATCAGCCCACAAACTTACAAACTAGTTATCAACTAGCTACAACTAAGGACGGCACAAATACCCATGTCTGAGAGGGAATTCGAACCCCTGACCATAGTGGCCGTGCAGACCGTGACTGAAGCGCCGCAGTCCCCTCAGCCACCGCGGCTGGCTATCATCATCGTCATCATCATCATCATCATCATTAGAGAATGATTATACTTTTCAGGGTTCAGTCTGTAGCATAGTACCTCTAATAAAATTCCTCCATTACCCGCTATTCAATGTTAACATTGATGTCTCGTCTGATGTTATGCCTCTCACTTCAGAATCATTCTGCACCGAATCTAAGCACTTTCTTCTTGATCTACCTCGACTCCTCTTACCCTCCGCTGCCGAGCTCATGAGTCTCTTAGGTAACCTTGCTTCTCCCATGCGTGTAACATGACCCCACCATCTCAGTCTGTTCGCTCTAACTGCTTCATCTATGGTGTTCATTCCCAGTTTTTCTTTGATTGCCTCATTATGGACACGCTCCTGCTATTGTTCCCATCTATTAGTACCTGCAGTCGTTCTTGCTACTTTCATATCTGTAATCTCTACCTTGTGATTAAAAGAAAAATTTAAAAGACATGTATGTGGATATGAACAGCCTCCTCAGGATGAACTGGAATGACTGAAACCGGTAACAAATTCAAATGTTCAGATGTTTGTAAATCTATCGGACCAAACTGCGTGGTCATCAGTCCGTAGCTTACAAACTACTTAAACCTAGGTAAACTAACCTAAGTGCAAACACACACACCCATGCCCCACGGAGGACTCGAACCTCGACGGCGAGCAACCGCGCGCTCCGCAGCGAGGCGCTTTAGACTGCTTGGCTACTCCACCGCGGCAAACCGGTAACGACGCTATTTAGTAAATAAATAGCATAATCAAACGTGATTGGTTGCTGTTTTCTTCATTGTAAGAGTCATCCTGTGTTTCATACACAACCACAGGCGGGCTCAAAATGTCAGTTTGTGACAAAATAGCAATACACTAGTCAGAACTGAGAAGAGAGAAGAGAGAACCCTGTCGGAGCCCTTTAGAATTAGTGGTAGTATGATGCATTGGACACCCGTTAAAAACTGATTACAGACCAAGCATGAAAAGATGAAGAAACCACGTGGAACTATGAAAACAGAAGGAAAATAGAAACCATGACCATTCCAAGTAGAACATATAATTTGAGAGGGAAAAACCTACAGCGAGAGCGTCATGGTTGTGTAGTTATAGTGGTAACTTGTGAATCCGAAAGTCCCCTAGTGAAAACATTCAATACTTTTTTTTTCTTCAAAATTATTAACTGTCTGCCCGCTCACGTATTTAATGGACTCTCATCCAAATACCCAAACAGTGGGGTGCCAGTCAGGGAGACTTGTCAGCATGACTCCCTATCTATCTCATACTGTAGTCAGCTGACATGTATTCAGATGTTTGATTAGCCGTAGCGTCCCTATAATACAGTGCAGATACCTCGCATTGGGCCTACTGCTTCCAATAGGGTCTCAACTACGTTTATAGGGTCCTAAACAACATTATATATTTTTGTCGCTGTTTGATATTGCGATGACGAGGCAATGAGTCTTTATTCAGATATGTTCCCACCCATTTATTTGTTGTTTTGGTAGATGAGTGGTCAAAGCAGTATTCTTACTGCTTTCACTATTCATCAGATTTGAAGCTACCTGGCCGATTAAAATTGCGCGCTGGAACTGGGACTCGAACCTGGGACCTTTGCCTTTAGCTGGCAAGCGCTCTACCAATGAGCTATCCCAACACGACTGACGGTCCGTTCTCACAACTTTACCTTTTTCCCCAAGCAAGGCATAGGGCCCAGGTTGGAGTCCCACTTCCGGCAGGCAATTTTAATCTGCCAGGAGATTTCATAACAGCACACACTCTGCTGCAGAGTGCCAGTCTTACAAGGTTCACAGGAGAACCTTGAAGTTTGGAAAGTGGGAGGCGAGGTACTGGCAGAAATACAGTTGTGAGGACGGACAGTGAGTCATGTGAGGATAGCTAAATGGTAGAGCTCTAACCCGCGAAAGGCAAATGTCCCAGGTTCGAGTCCCGGTTCCAGCTTGCAATTTTAATCTGCCAGGAAGTTTCATAGCAGCGCACACTCCGCTGCAGAGTGAAAGTTTCATTCTGGATTCATCATAATTGATTTTGACAGTGATATATTCTTAGCACGTGACTCATAGTTAGTAACTAAAGTATACTATGAAATTTTCCAGGGCTACAAAGAGAGTACAGAGACGTCAGAGACATGATGGACATTTCGTAATGTAGGGACAAAAACAAAATAAAACATTATAAATAAGATTTTTTCTTTTGATGCTGCTAATTATTTCATTTTTACTGCTACAGCTGTTTCGGACTTCAGCTCTTTTCTTGCACTCTATGGAACGAACATAAATTGCAAATGCTGGAATTAGATATTTTTACTTAAAAGCGAAAGATAAATATCATTAGCATATTGATGCTACATGCAGTATTTACGTGTCATAAGCTTACTGATCTTTCTACTGCGCAAATTATGCATGTGTAGTTATTTCACATCACTATGCCGATTTTTATTATATCGTCAGGATGTTCGTATGTACTGTTACATCACCTTCCCTTCAATTCTGAATGTTTACAAGGATGTTTAGGGATGTGATTTGAACCCAGGATGTTCTGTTTTGTGATGCAAACCAAAACCAAAAATATTCAAATGTTTGTGTTGCTTATGGGACTTAGCTACAGGATCATCAGTCTCTAAACTTACAAACTACTTATGAACTAACTAATTCTAAGGACGGCACAAATATCCATGCCCGAGGGGGGCATTCGAACCCCCGACCGTAGTGGCCGTGCAGACCGTGACTGGAGCGCCTCAGTCACCTTGGCCACCGCTGCCGGCAAACCATAACCACAGAACCACTTACTTAATGTGTCATATAATTCAGTTGCAGTGTTCACTTTTTTATTGTAACTAGTATTGCTTGTGGTCGAAAATCGACCAATTGCGTTTACAATGGTCACTGGGGGGGAAAATTTTACGTATCATGTCGGCGGCCTCGCGTGATTATGTTGGCAACATCAACAACATGATAGATAATCTTTGACCATTTGTTCGAACGACATACAATGACTCGATTAGTGTATCGGACAGACCATGAAATAAACAATTAATGCTGTTTCTGCTTTGTGGTTGGCAGGTTCTTGTATGTACCCTCGACCGCTCAGTAAAAATAACTGCCCTCGTAAGGCGAAGATTCCATGAGAAAACATCAGCATTGTCAAGCGATTGGCTAAAATTAAGATTCACAGGATTCTCACTATTCAGCATCTGTTGCCAACATTATCTTAGGAGGCCGCTGGGATATTTGGATAATTTAACCGGCACTGGGAGGTATGAAACAGTATCTTTTACGTGTTAAGGAAAATGCCTGATACAATAACAACAAATAAAAACGGAATTATATACTTCTCATGCGTCTTCAGTCGAGGTAAATATCCAATCAGTGAGCTGATTGTTGGAGAATGTGGAACGTGATCCAAGCCGTAAATAGGAAAATTTCTACTTCCTTTTACCATTTTAATGGCTAAATGCACACATAATATTTATAATCGTGAAATCTATGACAAACAATCTTTCGAATTATGTAACTTTCATTGGCCTTCTTGTACGAATCAATTAGTAATCTGTACCACAATTTTCGTGTTAGCGTATTTATATAATGATTCTTTCTTTCGTGGTTCCATACATAATTTTCCTGTTTTCATGGTATGCTCTGCATTCAATTCTTCACAAATTAACCACTGTGCTATACTTCCGCAAAATGTGAGAGGGCTGAAATTCCCTTGTCAGCAACGGTACGAGTACTGCTCTAATTGTGTGGCTGGAAAGCTAGGTGCGGTGAATCGGAGTGGGTTCTGGCTCTGTGGGTTTCTACAGCTGGCGAAAGCATGCCTGTAGCCCCAGGCTGGTAGCTATTGCGGACCCAGTCACCCGTGACAGAGCTACTCCGCCCACGCTGTGCCGGGGGCCACTATTGGCAGAGGAGGTCAGATAGGCGTGCAGTGCCGACGGTCTAGCAGCACCGCGGAGTGCCGCAGGCAGCATAATCAGCCGCGTGCAGGGGCAGCAGGTCTGGAGGCAACACGCGATACACGCAGGGGCTGGGTGCGGCAACCCGCGATACACACAGGGGCAGCAGAGCGGCAACCCGCGATTCACACGATTGCGGGAATTCGGGGTGCTCTTCTCTGGCAGCCAGAGGAGCGTATAATTTCCAGGCAAGAGACGTAAGAACAGTGAGGCAGCAAAATTGAATGTAATAGTCTGTTCCAAATTCTGAAGCTCATCATAATCATCATCATCAATTGTAGACAGAAAATGAAAAGTTTTGTTTTATTGTGAAAATGTGGGCTACATGCCCAACACTACCCAGTAAAAAGCAGGCTATCTGTTATTCGATATGGAAGTAGTTCTAATGATTCTCACAAGAATGCCCAACGATATATGTACCACCTGTTGTGAAGTAAAATCTGGGCTATGTGCCAGTGGCCAGAGATGTACATGAGCTTTGTTATTACTGTTTGAGTTGAGGTTTCATCGTGTAGCAAGCAGTAACTATTCATTTTGTGCTTTTTCTGCAATGGAAATGGTAAATAACTTTAGAGCTGAATGGAAGTCTTACAAGAACAGCCGGAATATGCCAGTGCCTGAAAAACAACCTCCACCTGTTGCGGTTTAAATATATCTATAACATCATAGATCTAGTTTGTCGTTTATTAATATCTCAAAGTTGTATTCCTTCGGCTTTTAATGCCGCAGTTGTTTGTATATGCGTTTTTGTTTTGAGTGCAACATAGTGAAAAACAGGTTATTAGACGCAGTATTAGCACTTCTAATGGCTTTCTTTTGTGTAGGTTTCAAGCTGATGCCCATTACTATGCAGAAGCATTGCCTTTAAACAAAAACTAAACATCTTCAATAATTTTTATGAAGTAGGAGATAATGTCAAGCAAAATTCGCATCTAATGGGAAACATAAGTATTAAACGTAAGCGACATGAATCGTACACAGATTAACCGAAAAGTAGAAGGCAGGCCAGTGTATTTTATACGATTCCTGATGACAAAGGTGATCATAAACATGTGTGAAAGCAAACATTTATGGAACTCAATGGCATCACAAGGCGTAGGGTTGAAACATTCGTTAAATGGAAAAAGCGTGGTGACGTTACGTACGTTGAACATAGGGAAAACAAAACCAAAGAGAGGAAGTACAAAGGTGATGATGCACAGCGTATAGTTGAACACAAGCAATTTTCCTCCAAGAGGAAAGTCATTACACAAGTGCCAAAATTCACTTATGCGTTTAAGCCAATATTTGAATTATCAGAGAATGTATGACGCCTTTATTGACCTTTATCAAGACTACAAAGTCCAATACAGCTTTCCATTTATTCGAATTTTGGACATAGCCTGGTTTTTACAGAAGATGGTGTTGCACCTAGCCCTATTCTTATTTTTATCAGGAAAATATTTTTATCATAATGATAAAGATTTAATGGTCAATTCAACTGTAATAAGTCTTTAAAGATTAACGGTAGATACAAATTAAGGCGAAAAAAAATCCACATAAAGACAAACTGTTGATTTTAGGTTCTTTGCGTTTTACTCAAAACGTTCATTTTGGCACTTAGCACGAATTTTATAGTTAGTCTACAATTGTATTCTGCCTTGAGGCAGGTCTTGTCATGGGTTGATCCTCTTCTTATCATGGGTTGATCCTCTTCGACTTTTCTCTGTCCAAAGCCAAGCTTTTCATTTCTTCATATTTATTTACTTGGATGTTGTCCAACATTTGATATCTTGGCTTTCCTCTTCTTCTTTTTCCTTTCACCATTCCTTCTATTCCTTCCTTCAGTGAACAGTCCCTCCTCAGACAATGTCCAATCCAGTTTCGTTTTCTTTTCCTAATGACTTCCAGCTTGTTTCTTTCTCCTCCAACTCTTCTTAATACTTCCTCATTCCTTATTCAGTCTTCCCATTTCACTTGTCCCATTCTCCTCCATATCCACATCTCTAGTGCATCCAATATTCTTTCATATTCCTCCCTCAACGTCTAGGTCTCCGCACCATTTAGCACAACACTCCAGATATAACACTTGCCAAGTCTTTTCCTCTGATGTTTCTTTAATGGTCCGCAAAGTAATCTCTGTTTCGTTTTAAATCCTTCTTTTGCCATGGCATTTATTTTCTTAATTTCTGCAGTGCATTACATATCATCCATCATCATACTTCCCAAGTATTTGAAGTTATACACTTGCCCTATTTCTTCTCCCTCTAGTTTAACGACATTTTGTGTCCCTTCCTCCAATTACCATGCTTTTCGTTTTCTTCTTGTCAATCTTCATTCCATATTCTTCCAATTTTGTGTTTAGGTTACCTAACATTTGTTCCATCTCCTTTGCACCTTCTGCCACGACAATTTCGTCTGAAGCCAACAGGAGTAATTATACGGAAGTTGCTGAAAAAACCAGAAAGGAGATGTAAAAGATGGAGAGCGTGAAAAGGGAGCAAATAGCACAGACAGTGGTCAAAAGTTAATTACCAATGAGCTCGTTTCATTTAATTGTATGCTCTCGAGTTTTCATTCTTATGTTCACTGCTTGTTTTTGTATTTAGTAGACCCACAATCGCGGTTTTTTCCAAAATAGTGTGGTTTGATAACTGTGTATTGCATCTTTCTTACTGCATCAGTCGTTAGACTTGGTTTCATTCGAATAGTAGCAGCACCACTTAATTTTCAGTACAAGTGACATATTTAGAAATTTTTGTTCGGTTCTCCCTCCACTTTCTTGAATTTAGCTTGTTTGTATTAGTTTCAGATTCGCATTAAGCATCTGATTGCTTACTTTTCCATTGTTGTGAATCTCTATAGCCAGTACTGTTTACCTTCATTGCTCACTGTACAATCTACATCACACCATCACTGTCACTACAATGGCTAGAATCAAGCTGAGTTGGTGACACTTTTTTCCCAGCTACAGGCAGTGCTACATGGCTTGATATTGTGGTTGGGTAGCGCTATTGGTGTGGGCTGGATGTTCGAACTCAACAGATGTCTTTTGCATCTGGTCGGCCTGTGGATGTGACAGGCCCTTTACTGATTGTAATGAGGCTGACACCCCACCTGTGGTTGTGTTGGAGGTCATCTAGTGTGCGCAGCAGGCTGCAGACCGCTTTCCAGGGGCCTATCATGCGGTTGCTTTGGTTCATCTTACTAACACGTTCCAGGCACTATCTGTACCAGATAATGTTCCTGACCCAAATCGTGTCACGTATCCTTAGGTCACCTCCCAGGCTACAAGATCTTGACTAAGACAGAGGGTGCATTTGTTTGATGTTGGGAGCTCCATCGTTGGGCACATAATGGGGAACCTAACGGATATGGCTGCTAGGGAGGGGGCAAAGGGCAATGTGTACGATCTATTGACCCAAAGTCAACACGGATTTAGAAAATATCGTTCATGCGAAACAGAACTAGCTCTTTATTCACATGAAGTGATGGGTGCTATCGACAAGGGTTCGCAAATCGATTCCCTATTTCTTGATTTCCAGAAAGCTTTTGACGCCGGACCTCATAAACGGCTTTTAATCAAATTGCGTGGTTATGGTATATCGCCCCAAATTTGCAATTGGATAGGGGATTTCTTGTCAGAGACTACACAGTTCGCAGTAATCGATGGTAAGCCATCGACTAAAACAGAGGTGATTTCGGGCGTTCCACATGGTAGTGTTATTGGTCCTCTGCTGTTCCCTATTTACATAAACGATTTAGGGGAAAATCTAAGTAGCTCTCTTAGGTTGTGTGCAGATGACGCCGTCATTTACCGTCTAGTAAAATCATCTGAAGGTGAAAACCAACTGCAGAACGATCTGATCAAGATATCAGTATAGTGTAAAAATTGGCAATTGACTCTAAATAATGAGAAGTGTGAAGTCGTCCACATGAGTAATTACTTCTGACTTAAATTGGAAAGAACACGTAGATAATGTCTTGGGAAAGGCGAAACAGAGACTGCGTTTTATTGTTAGAACCCTTAAAACATACAACAGAACTACAAAAGACACTACATACACTACGCTTGTCCGTCCTTTTTGGAGTATTGCTGCCCAGTGTGGGATCCTTATCAGGTGGGTTTGACGGAGGACATCGAAAGAGTCCACAGAAGGGCAGCTCGTTTCACATTGTCACGATACAGGGGAGACAGCGTTACGGGTATGAAACAGGATCTGGGATGGGAATCATTACAAGAACGGCGCTTATCGCTGCGGCGTGGGCTCCTCAAGAAACTCCAATCACCAACAATCTCCTCCGAGAGCAAACATATATTGTTGACTCCCACTTTCATAGGTAGAAATGATCATCAGAATAAAATACGAGAAATCAGCTCTCGAACGGAGAGATTGAGGTGTTCTTTCTTCCCGCGCGCTATTCGAGAATGGAATGGGAGATAAATGATATAATGGTGGTTCGATGAACCCTCTGCCAGACACTTACATGTGATTTTCAGAGTATCTATGTAGTTGCAGATGTACATATTCAGTCGCCAAATTTTTAAGCGATTTTCAGCTTTGTTTCGCAGAGGCAATAGTGAGGATGAAAATACACAACAAGATATTTCTTCAGCTTTGTTTTGCAGAGGCAATAGTGAGGATGAAAATACACAACAAGATATTTCTTCTGACTCAAACAATTCTACGTCTGATGATTCAGTAGCGGGAGATAATTCAAATGACTGTAAATCTATTGGACCAAACTGCGTGGTCATCAGTCCGTAGCTTACAAACTACTTAAACGTAGGTAAACTAACCTACGAACAAACACAAACACTCATGCCCCGGGGAGGACTCGAACCTCCACGGCGAGCAAACGCGCGCTCCGCAGCGAGGCGCTTTAGATCGCTCGGCTACTCCACCACGGCAGCGGGAGAGAGGCAGCTCGCAAGTTCTACATATTTTTAGGTAAAAATCTATTCATTTGGTCTACTCATCCACCAACTAGGTCCCTATATTGACAACATTTTGGCAATTTCAATGTTTCGTTGTCATTTTTTCTGATTGATGGCCTAGAGAGTCCCTATTTATGTTTATGGATGTTTTATGTTTATCAGATGTTTTATGTTGCTCTCACGTATCAGGTTCGTTATAATGGCTTTTGAAAAAATCTAGGCCAGTGCTTTCCAAACTTTCCCTCATAGCGACACCCTTTTATAGCTTACAGTTTTGCGTGACACCCTTTCACTAATATAATTATGTATGGTAGATGGTTCTAGCGGGGGGAGGGGAATAGAGTATAGTTTGTAAACGAAACTGAAATCCTCGTTCGCATTGACATGTTTAATGTTGATTCTGACTGCAGAAATTATGTACACTCATCGCAAGAAAAGGAAACATTAGGAATTGCGAAGATGTACAATAGAGTAACACCGCAGACAATAATGCCTAACTCAAACAGTAATACTTGCTTCTAATAAATGCGACCCAACTTCCGAAACACGGAAACTGAATTTCGGAAACCGTTTTTCGCTGTCGTGTGTACATGTCAGGGCCAGATGCGGTTTTGCTGGATCGACTGAAAACGGCATCTGGAAATTAGCTGCTCGGATTTCTGATTTAGACAGCACAGTGTCTGTTCCCTTTCACTTCAATATTGTCACATTATTTTCAGGATGTATTTATGACAAGTTCAAATTCAAATGTTCAAATGTTTGTATAGCTTATGGGACTTAACTATGGTGTCATCAGTCCACAAACGTGCAAACTACTTATGAAGTAGCTGACACTAGGGAAGCCACAAATATCCATGCCCGAGTGGGGATTCGAAACCCCGACCGTAGTGGCCTTGCAGACCGTGACTGACGCGCCGCAGACCGCTTATGACAAGTGATGAATTATTATTTAAGCTCTATTGTTAGGTTCTTGCTTCACCACGACCTAGGAAGTAACGACAAATTCGGAAACAATGGATAAATATTTGTGACAAGTAAGAACATGACCGTCATTTCTGGTCCCATAATCTGTTACATACAGCAAACTGAGAGAAAAACATATTTTTGAGAAGGAAAGCAGACTACAGTGAAGGATCGTTCAAGCAGCTGCCAGTTCCAGCAAACTGCGCACGGGAAGAGAAGAGCTGTTGTCGAGTATCAGCAGCAGCTTTGCGCATGCGCAGTTTGCTGGAATCTGGCAACTGGCAGCTGCTTGAACGAACCATGAGTGTCTACTGCTGCTGAAACAGAGCTGCCGCCTAGCGGCTGAGCACGCAATTAATGTGCACCGATCATTCCTTTAATACGTGATCTGTGGTGCACTGAATGAAGAGAAGGATATTTTGTGTTATTTTATGACAAGTTTTTGTTTAGAGTGTAAATTTGTTAGTCTCGTGACACCCTTGATACTACTACGCGACACCCCAGGGTGTCGCGACACCCAGTTTGGAAAGATCTGATGTATACCCTTGGTGTTGCGACGATTATCTTGTCATAGTACAGTACCTGTATCTTCCATGCTTGCTGTATGAGATGTATGGTTAAATCCGACATTATGCAAGACACCTTGTTTTGTTTTAACACCCAAACATGTTTCGGCACTTACTGTGCCATATTATATTCCAATCAACATTGTCTAAAGCCTTCTCCAAATCTACAAAAGCTTTCATTAATATTACCTAATTATTAAATGTATTTTGAAGAGGTGGTATCATTGAGTAGATTTGACCAATTTAGGTGAAAACTAACTACTGATACCATGTTGTGGTAAACGTGTTCGAAGTATCTCTCCATTATGTATGACGTCATATTTGACGTCATTGGTCAAAGCGGTATCGGGGACTAGAGTTTATCCAAATTTTGGTTGCAGCCGACCCACATTAAAATTACAAGGTGGTGCATCACTCTGTGGTGTTAAGAAACAAAAGTGAAGTTTTTCAAATTATCTACATCTAAATAGATACTCCGCAATATACCCTAAGGTGCATGGCGGAGGGTACCTGTACCACTACTAGGCATTTCCTTTCCTATTCCACTCCCAAACAGAACGAGGAAAGAAAAGAATGCTTATATGCCTCTGTACGAGCTCTAATTTCTCTTGTCTTTGTGATCACTACGTGAAATGTAAGTAGGCGGCAGCAAGATCGTGCTACACTCAGCTTCAAATTCTGGCCCTCTAAATTTCCTCAACAGAAATTATCGAAGAGAACGTCGTCATTCCTCCAGGGATCCTCAATTGAGTTGCCGAAGCATTTCCGTGACACTCGCGCATTGGTCGAACCTACCAGTAACAAACCTAGCTGCTCGCCTCTGAACCGTCTCTATGTCTTCCTTTAAACTGATCTGATGCGGATCCCAAACACCTGAGCAATACTTAAGACGTTGTCGTACAAGCGTTTTATACGCGGTCTCTTTTACAGGTGAAGTACATCTTCCCAAAATTCTCCTAATAAACCGAAGTCGGCTGTCTGCCTTACTCACAACTGTCCTTACATGTTTGTTGCATTTCATATCGCTCTGCAATGTTACGCCTAGATATTTGAACGACGCGACAGCATCAAGAAGCTCGCTACTAATGCTGTATTTGAACATTATGGGATTGTTTTTCCTACTCATGCGCATCAGCTAACATTTTTCTACATTGAGAGCTAGCTGCCATTTTTAGGTTGCTCTTACGTATCAGGTTTGTTATAATGGCTTTTGAAAAAAACCTATGCCATCTATCCTGGATTTGCCTTTCGACAGCCGGCCGTAGTGGCCGAGTGTTCTGCAGCGCGCCAGGCACTGTTTGCACGGCCGCTACGGTCGGAGGTTCGAATCCTTCCTCGGGTATGGGTGTTTGTGTTGCCTTTAGCGGAAGTTAATTTAAGTTAGTCAAATAAGCCAAACGCATAATTGCAGACTCCAAGCATAAATCATGGTAAGACTTTGGAAATGAGCTAGAAACTCTGGGTCAAACCGCGGGAAAACCATTTTGGAGCGTAGTTAGCAATCTTCGAAAGGAAGGGAAAAAGGAATTAACAAGTGTTTTGGAGAGATCAGGAAAGCTGTTAGTTGATGCTGTGGATGCCTTGAGCAAACGGAGGGAATATTTTGAAGAATTGCTCATTGATGTGTCAGATTTTCAGGTAGAATGGAATAGGAACGATGATGGAAACAGGATCTCATTTGAGGAAGTGGATAAAATGGTCAGTAGATTACAGTGCAATAAAGCGGCTGGGGTGGATGAAATTAAGCCGGAACTCGTCAAATACAGTTGAATATCAGGGATCAAATGGTTACACAGGATAATTGAGAAGGCGTGGGAATCGGGACAGGTTCCGTCTGACTGGACGAAAGCAGTAATCACGCCAGTTTTCAAACATGGAAAGAGAAAATATTGTGACAACTATCTAGGTATCTCTTTAATTAGTGTTGTAGGCAAAATATTCTCAGGTACTGTTGATAGGAGAGTCTGTGTATTAATTGAGAACAAGCTAGATGAAAATCAGTGTGGGTTTAGGCCTCTTAGAGGCTGTCAGGACCAGATATTTAGCTTACTGCAGGTAATGGAAAAGTGCTACGAGTGGAACAGGGAATTGTATCTATGTTTCATAGATCTACAAAAGGCTTATAACCGTGTCACTAGGAGGAAGCTACTGTCAGTTCTACAAGATTATGGTATACGAGGCAAACTTCTGCAGGCAATTAAAGGGCTTTCCGTAGACTGTCACGCAGCAGTTAGAGTAGATAGCAAATTAAGCTCATGGTTCAGGGTAGTTTCAGGGGTAAGACAAGGCTGTAACCTGTCACCACTGTTGTTCATACTATTCATGCATCATATGTTGAAAACAGTACACTGGCAGGGCGGGATTAAAATAGGCGAAAACAAAATAAGCCGTCTCGCATATGCTGATGACTTAGTTGTAATGGCAGATTCGATTGAAAGGTTGCAAACTAATGTTTCAGAGTGCAAGGATTATGATATGAAGATCAGCATCTCCAAAACAGAGGTAATGTCTGTGGTAAAGAGATTTAAACAGATTGAGGGCCAAATAGCAGGAACAAAGTTAGAACAGGTAGACAATTTTAAGTACCTGGGAAGTATTTTCTCACAGGATGGCAACATAGCGAAAGAACTGGAATCGAGGTGCATCAAAGCTAATGTAGTGAGTGCTCAGCTAAGATCTACTCTCTTCTGCAAGAAGGAAGTCAGTACCAAGACTAAGTTAGCAGTGCACCGCACTATCTTTCGACCAACTTTGTTGTATGGGAGTGAAAGTTGGGTGGATACAGGTTACCTTATTCATAAGGTTACAGATATGAAAGTAGCAAGAATGATTGCAGGCACGAATAGATGGGAATAGTGGAAGGAGGGTGTCCATAATGAGGAAATCAAAGAAAAACTTTGAATGAACACAACAGATGAAGCAGTTAAAGCGAACACACTGAGAAGGTGGGGTCATGTTACACGCATGGGAGAAGCAAGGTTAGCTAAGAGACTCATGAGCTCGGCAGCGGAGGGTAAGAGGAGTCGAGGTAGACCAAGAAGAAAGTACTTAGATTCGGTGCAAAATGCTTTTGAAGTAATAGGCATAACATCAGACGAGGCATCAAAGTTAGTATTGAATAGGGGATCATGGAGGAATTTTGTTAGAGCCACTATGCTCCAGACTGAACGCTGAAATGCACAATCAGCCTCTGATGATGATGATGATGATGATGATGATGAAGGGTGATGATGAAGTAAGTAGTATGTAAGTCTAGAGACTGGTAACCTCGCAGTTTTGTCGCATAATGCCTCAGACACATTTGAACATTTGATTTACCTTTGGACCTCGGCATCTGCTGTGTGTACCGATGGAGGAGCTGGCTTCGACAGGATGGCTGCTTCCTGCCTCCAGAAGACGCCTCGTGCAGATGCCTCGCTTCCGCTAGGAGGCCTCTCTTGTCAGACACCCACCCACACACACACACACACACACACACACAGATATCCCTCGCGTGTAATTGGTTCCGCCAGAGAGGGCGGCCTCGCTTCTCAGAAAGGCCACGGCGGCAGGGCTGCCACAACGACGGCGCTAATTAGCAGCTCGCCGGTAATTAGCGCAAAGGTGGCAACCCTGACAGGCGCGACCTCCGGCCCGGCAGGTTCGCCAACCCCCTCTCCCCATCCACCAACCCCTCTGTTGCGTGGGCTTGCTAACGTAACCTTATGCCACCCTCTCACGGGACGTGGAAACGCACGTGGAGGAGGACGTGGTGCCGTTGCAGCGTGGAATTCCACGTTCCACTGCCCTGCGAAGCGTGGAATGAAGTTTTGTGTCTCGTTTCCGCCTGTTGTCGTAGGTGTCGGTGGTCGAGTAGAAAGAGACCGACACAGGAATAAAGGATGCATGCGTGTGGAGGTACGAAGGTGACCAGCCAGTGGGACATCAGAAAGTAGGACACTAGGCTAAATTAGAACAAGATATATATTTCGTGGAGTCTTGGTAATACTTAACTTTTACATAGTTCTTGACTGCAGAATGCTGATACATAGATTATATCGAGGCCTACCTACTGATGATTCCTAGTACCTATCCGATAGCCAAGTCTTCTCTGGTGTCTATCTGATTCCCAAGTGGACGATGCAGCAGTCGTGGCCACGAGCGGAGTTGCAGCAGAGGGCGCTCGTGGCTGACGTAAGAACGCCGCGCCGTGCGTGCATGGCGGCGCGCGGCGGAAGTACGTGGCGTGCACTTCAGACTGGTGCGACACCACATGAAGGATCCAGCATGTTAGATTTCTGCTTCGTGGAGTTGAACGTGGCCAATGAAAAGCGACCTGGTTTTCACGTGACAAACAGGACTTGCGATCCGCATTATTGCAAACGGAACTCCGTAATTCGTGCCTTCCTTCGTTTTAGCGTACGGTGTGTAAATATAATCTTTTTAAAGCGGCAGAAAATTGAAGAACTTTTGAAAACTCATCATTTTAGGTGCGTTTGACGGAGGACATCGAAAGAGTCCAAAGAAGGGCAGCTCGTTTCGTATTGTCACGATACAGGGGAGACAGCGTTACGGAAATGATACAGGGTCTGGGATGGGAATCATTACAACAACGGCGCTTATCGCTGCGGCGTGGGCTACTTGCGAAACTCCAATCGCCAACATTGTCCTCCGAATACGAAAATATATTGTTGTCTCCCACTTACATAGGTAGAAATGATCATCAGAATAAAATACGAGAAATCAGAGCTCTAACAGAGAGATTCAGGTGTTCTTTCTTCCCGCGCGCCATTCGAGAATGGAATGGGAGATGAATAGTATAATTGTGGTTCCATGAACCCTCTGCCAGGCACATCAATGTGATTTGCAGAGTATCCCATGTAGATGTAGATGTAGATGTAGAACAGATTACCAGAAATTATACAGGGTGTTACAAAAAGGTACGGCCAAACTTTCAGGAAACATTCCTCACACACAAAGAAAGAAAATATGTTATGTGGACATGTGTCCGGAAACGCTTAATTTCCATGTTAGAGCTCATTTTATTACTTCTTTTCAACTGATATCGAATGGAAACACACAGTAAGAGAACGTACCAGCGTGACTTCAAACACTTTGTTACAGGAAATGTTCAAAATGTCCTCCGTTAGCGAGGATACATGCATCCACCCTCGGTCGCATGGAATCCCTGATGCGCTGATGCTGCCCTGGAGAATGGCGTATTGTATCACAGCCGTCCACAATACGAGCACGAAGAGTCTCTACATTTCGTACCTGGGTTGCGTAGTCAAAAGCTTTCAAATGCCCCTATAAATGAAAGTCAAGAGGGTTGAGGTCAGGAGAGCGTGGAGGCCACGGAATTGGTCCGCCTCTACCAATCCATCGGTCACCGAATCTATTGTCGAGAAGCGTACGTACACGTCGACTGAAATGTGCAGGAGCTCCATCGTGCATGAACCACATGTTGTGTCGTACTTGTGAAGGCACATGTTCTAGAAGCACAGGTATATTATCCCGTATGAAATCACGATAACGTGCTCCAGTGAGCGAAATACCAAAATGAGCTATAACATGGAAATGAAGTGTTTCCGGACATATGTCCACAAAACATATTTTCTTTCTTAGTGTGTGAGGAATGTTTTCTGAATGTTCGGCCGTACCTTTTTGTAACACCCTGTATATTCATAGCTTTAAAGGTTATCGTATTTAACGTTACTCATTGTTATAATTTGTATACCGTGAAAGAATATCGTTCCTATGCTACGGTTCAACGCCATTCTATCAAAGGAGCATATTTATGATACTTTGTCACAGATCAATATTACAACATGTTCAGGTGCGTAGTGTATTACAAATACAGCGCATTCGCTCCCGAAGAGAAATGGCGTAGTTGGTAGCGCATTGAGCTGCGGAGCAGAAGTTGAGGGTAATTGGGGTTCGCGATCCCATACTTGAAAAGTATTTTTATTTTTTCCATTTTTGTTTCCTTAATGTTTCTAGTTCTTTCTTATTAATTTAAGTGTAATATCCGATCCACCCCCATGAACCACAGACATTGCCGAGGTGGGGTGGCTTGCGTGCCTCAGCGATACAGATAGCCGTACCGTAGGTGCAACCACAACGGAGGGGTATCTGTGGAGAGGCCAGACAAACGTGTGGTTCCTGAAGAAGGGCAGCAGCCTTTTCAGTAGTTACAGGGGCAACTGTCTGGATGATTGACTGAGCTGGCCTTGTAACATCAGCTAATGTGGCTTTGCCACACGGCTACTGCGAACGGCTGAAAGCAAGGGGAAACTACAGCCGTCACTAATACAGGGTTGTAGCCTTTCTCCAATGTTATTCAATTTGTATATTGAGCAAGCTATATAGGAAAGCAAGAAGAAATTTGGAGAAGGAATTAGAATTCAGGGGGAAGAATTAGAAACATTGCGCTTTGCTGACGACATAGTAATTCTGTCAGATACAGCAAAGGACATGGAACAGCAACTGAACGGAATGGACAGTGTGCTGAAAGGTGCATATAAGATGAACATCAACAAGAGCAAAACTAGGGTAATGGGGTGCAGTGTAAGAAAATCAGGTGATGCTGAAGGAATTAGATTGGGAAATGAAGCAATAAAGGAGGTAGATGAGTTTTGTTACTTTGGTAGTAAAATAACAAATGATGGTCGCAGTACAGAGGATATAAAATGCAGAATGGCAATGGGAAGAAAAGTGTTTTTCAAAAAGAGAAATTTGTTAACACCGAATATTGATTTAAGCGTAAGGAAGTCCTTTCTGAAGGCATTTGTGTGGAGTGTTGTCTTGTATGGGAGTGAATCATGGACGATAAACAGTGCGGACAGGAAGAGAATAGAGGCTTTTGAAATGCGATTTTACAGATGAATGCTGATGATTAGGTGGGTGGATCGCTTAACTAATGAGGAGGTACCGAACAGAATTGGGGAGAAAAGGAATTTCTGGCATACCTTGACTAAAAGAAGGGATCGATTGATAGGACACATTATTAGACATTAAGGAATTGTGAATTTAGCGTTGGAGGGAAGTGTGTGGGGTAAAAACCGCAGAGGAAGACCAAGAGATGGATACAGTAAGCAGATTCAGACAGATGTAGGTTGCCGTTCGTATGTGGAGATGAAGAGGCTTGCTCAGGTTAGGGTATTGTGAAGACCTGCATCAAACCAGTCTCCGCGCTGAAGACCACAACAACAACAACCTATATCCACTCGGCTTTCAGTCCCATGTAGCAAAACCGGGACCGGTGCACTAAAAACATCTTCTCGGTGCTGAATTCCTTCTTACATAAAAGAGTATATTGTAGTTCACCACTTACTGTATTAGCTTTGTTACACCTTGATTCCAGTTCTTTCACTATACTGCCAAAATGTGAATGAAGTACGTGAAACTGTCCATCTATTCTAATTTACTTCCTCCTATTCGGCACTCAATTTGTTTCAGTCTTCCCCACAGGCATTCCGAGATGATAATCTCCTTAACTCACCCTTTCATCTCTAATCTACCTCTGAAATATTACACTGCAATCTTTCAATCGTGTCTGACGTCACAGCGAAGCCACCCATTTATAAGTAATGGCCTATTTTGTTTCACCTATTTTAATTTCTAAAAATTCGTATAAAATTTAAATTCAGTGATTTACGAGAAATGGAGGAAAACGCAAGACAATACTAACATTACGACTTACCATAGAAGATAGAAAAAAGCAAACCTAAGGTTTTAGCATTTGTGGATGTGGAGAAAGCTTTTGACAATGTTGATTGGAATACACGTTTTCAGAGTCTGCAGGTAGCAGGTGTAAAATATAGGAAGCGAACAGTTATATTCAACTTGGACTCTAACCAGACAGCAATTATTAGAGTCGAAATGTCATGAAAGGGTGGCATTGTATGGGAAGGGAATAAGACTGGGTTGTGGCCTTTCCCCAATGTTGTTCAATCTATACACTGAGTAAGCTGTGAAGGAGTGCAAGGAGAAATTTGGAGAAGGAATTTAAGTCCAGTCAGAGGAAATAAAAACCTTGCTGTTTACTGACGACTTAGTAATTCTGTCAGGGTCAGCAAAAGACCTGGAAGAGCAATTAGCGAAACGGACAGTGTCTTGAAAGGAAGGTGTAAGACGAACATTAACAAGAGTAAAACAAAAGTTAATGGAATGTAGTGTCAGAAAATGAGGTGATACTCAAGTAATTAGATTAGGTAATGAGACGATAAAAGTAGAAAAATATTAGATAAGTTTTTTTATTTGGGTAGCAAGATAATTTTTGACAGCCGAAGTAAAGAAAATACAAAATGCATAACGGCTGTGCGAAGAAAAGTATTTGTGAAGAAGCGAAATTTGTTGACATCCAATATTTAAATGTTAGGAACTCCTTTATGAAATCATTTATCTTGTGTATTATTGTATGGGAGCAAAATGTGGACAATAAACAGTTCAGACACAAAGACATTAGAAGCTTTCGAAATGTCGTGCTATAGACGAGTGATGAAGATTATATGATAGATGACATAACTAATGAAGTGGTGCTAAACAGAATTGGGGAGAAAGGAATTTCTGCATATGCTGACTACGAGAATGGATAGCTTGGTGGGACACATTCTGAGACGTCAAGGATTCTTCAAGATTAGATTACATTAGTACTAGTTCCATAGATCATGAATACGACACTTCGTAATGATGTGAAACGTGTCAGGTTAGTGAAGAGTGTCTTTACAAATTATTACTTTGTACTAACTATTACATGACACAGTTTTTTTATATTTATTTTTTTAATTTACATATTTATATCTAAAAATTCTTCTATAGTGCACAAGGAGTTGCCATGCAGAAATTTTTTTAATTTATTTTTGAATGTTTGTTGGTTATCTGACAGGCTTTTGATGCTGTTTGGTACGTGACCAAAGGCTTTTGTTGCAGCATAATTAACCCCTTTCTGCCTCAAAGCTCGGTTTAAACTTTAATAGTGAGGATCATTCTTTCTGCTAGTGTTATAGTTATGTACACTGCTATTGCATTTGAATTCGGTGGGATTGGTACTAACAAATTTCATAAGGCAATATATATACTGTGAAGATCCCAGCTCTTTAAATAAGTGTCTGCAGGATGATCTTGGGTGGACTCCGGCAATTATTCTGATCACACGTTTTTGTGCAATGAATACTTTTTAAATCAAAGATGAATTGCCCCAGAAAATGTCATATGAAAGTAGAGAATGCAAATAATCATAGTAAGCTAATTTACTGAGACGTATATCACCAAAATTTGCCATTACCCTGATTGCATAAGTTACTGATCTCAAACGTTTCAACAGATCTTCAATGTGTTTTTTCCAGTTCAACCCCTCATCAATGCTTACACCTAAAACTTTTGAATATTCTACCTTATCGACAGATTTCTGATCAAAGTCTATATTTATTGATGGTGTCATTCCATTTACTGAATGGAACTGTATGTACTGTGTTTTATCAAAATTTAATTATAGTCCATTTGCTGAGAATCACTTAATGATTTTTCTGAAAGACGTCAGTCAGGTGCAATAACTATACTTGTATCATCATAAAAAAGAACCAGCTTTGCATCTTCATGAACACAATATGGCACGTCATTAATATATATTAAGAACAGCAAAGGGCCCAAGACCGAACCTTGTGGCACCCCATTTTTTATTGTTCCCCAGTTTGAGGAATCAGCTATGTTTTGCATATTATGAGAACTACTAAGTCAACTTTCTGCACTCTTCCTGTTACGTATGATTTAAACCATTTGTACACTGTCCCATTCATACCAAAATACTTTAGTTTATTTAGAATAATTCCATGATTTACATAGTCAAAAGCCTTGGAGAGATCACAAAAAACCCCAACGGGTGATTCCCAGTTATTCGGAGCATTTAATATTTTATTGGTGAAAGTATATATAGCATTTTCTGTTGAAAAGCCTTTCTGAAAACCAAACTGACATTTTGTTAGAACTTTATTTTTACCTATGTGTGAAACTACTCTAGCATACAATACTTTTTTCAAGAATTTTGGATAAGGCTGTAAGAAGTGAGATTGGGCTGTGGTTGTTGACAACTGACGTTTCCCCTTTTTGTATAGTGGTTTAACTATAGCATATTTCAGTCTATCAGGATAACTACCCTGCTTCAGAGAACCATTGAATATGTGGCTAAGAATCCTACTTATTTCTTGAGAACAAGCTTTTATTACACTGCTGGAAATACCATTAATTCCATGTGAGCTTTTGCTCTTGAGAGAGTTATAAGTTTCTTAATTTCAGAAGAGATGTGGGTGGAATATCAATTGTATCAAATTGTGTGGGTATGGCTTGTTCCATTAACTGCCTAGATTCTTCTAATGAACATTTAGATCCTATTTTCTCCACAACATTTAAAAAATAATACAAAATCAAATGTTTTTAAATCTATCGGACCAAACTGCATGGTCATCAGTCCGTAGCTTACAAACTACTTAAACCTAGGTAAACTAACCTACGGACAACACACACACCCATGCCCCAGGGAGGACTCGAACCTCCAAGGCGAGCAACCGCGCGCTCCACAGCGAGACGCTTTAGACCGCTCGGCTACTCCACCGCGGCTAAAAAATAATTATTAAACATGTTTTCAAATTCTGGCTTGTTAGTTGTAAGTTTTTCATGCACTTTTATCGTAATGCTGTCTCCCTGTGCTCTTGATTGCCCTGTCTCCCCGGTAATAATGTTCCAAATTGTTATCAGATGTACTAATGTCAGACATAATGCACATGCTTCTCGACTTTTTAATAACATATCATTAGAGGGAAATGGTTGGGGTAAAAAGAGTAGAGGGAGATGAAGGGATGAATACAGTAAGCAGAGTCAAAAGTATGTAGGTTTCCATTCGTATTATCAGATGAAGAGGGTTGCATAGGACTGGGTAGTGTGGAAAGCTGCAGGCTATGGACTGAAGACCACGACAACAAGTACTGTGCCACCTAGTGTGGTGTGGAGATCCACATCTAGTGATTTGAAATTGTTGAGCTACACTTCCTCTTTAACGTGCTAGATCACACCATTACCCTGATGCCTCTTGAAGACTTCCTGGAGTTGTGTCAGGCATGTAACTTGCCGCAGGTGGCGCGCAAATGACCGCTCCCCTGGCGTCACGACACGGCCGCACCTGCTAGTTCCCCGCGCCGCCGCCAGAATGCGCCACTGAGGCGGCGGCGCTGGCGCTAGGGGGCGCCTCTGACGTGCGCCATGATTTAAGAGCGTCATTCCGCGCTAAATGAATTCCACGTCCTCCTCATTCACGGCGCTCCCCGGGAGAAAACGGACAGTGCCGAGACGAAATGGTGTGATCTTGGGGGAGGAAGGAGAGGGTAAACACGGTGAGTGATGAGGGGCTCTGTGAGCGGGAAATGGGGGAAGTTAGGGCCAGCGCTGGAGGCGTTCCAGAGGGCTCCGTGATGGGACCACAATTTCTCTTATCACACCACTATAGCTCTGCTCTTACCTCATAATATTTCTTAATATTTTAATTTGCCTAACTTTTAACTGCAGTCAGTACATGAGAACCTGTAGTCTATGGCAAGTTTTCTCAATCTATTCTATTTAGTAAGCACTTTTCTGTTATTTTCTTCCTAAATAATAGTCATTGTACGTCCTTACAATAGAGAGGATTTTCTGCAGCGATACTGTATGCCTCAATTGAAAGCGGAATTCCTGCTCTGTTCCACTCCACTGATGCAAGACGTATCACTCCAACATAACAAGCAATTTCGATAAGGACGCCGCTGTTTCCACACATAAACATGACAACGGCTTAAAGAATTAACTTCTGCACATGCGCACTCACTTCACTACCAGCAAATTTAGGACCTGTCCTAAAGAGTAGTAGATAGTACGAAACGCCGTCTGTGCTGACGAAATGCTAGTAGTTTTGCGATCACGTCGCTAGATGGAGCGCAACGTGATCTGTTCATTACTACCGTGATCATCATGTAAACTGGGCTTAACGCCCTCAATGACGTGTTTACCCTGACGCCCAGTGACGTAACTGTGGGGGGGGGGGATGAGGAGAATGAAACCCCACCCCCAGAACCCGAAAAAAAGAGTGAGGAGAAAAAAATCGTATAACAGCGATCTGGTAAAGGTAAAGATTTGAAACTTGGGGTGTTTTACCATGAGCTTTCATTGGAAGGGAGTGAATTAGTTTCTTCAACAGGAGTGGTAGATGATAGTCTGTCTGGGAACTGACTAAAATTTTGCTCGACAAGCACATCTATCCCCCCCTCCCCAAAGTCAAGTCCTAGTTACGCCACTGCTGACGTCTGTCCAAGACATCCTGGATTTGTGTCACGCATATATTCCCCTCACTTTTTTTTGTGTGTATTCCGCCAATGTCTCCCTTATTATCTCTTCTAGAGTGATGTTGAATTGACGAGATTTTGAATCATTACATTGCTATCTTTCAAACGTATCTGACGTCACAGCCAAGTCGTCCATTTATAAGATGTGGCCTATTTTGCTTTCACCTACCTTAATCTCTAAAATTCGTATAAAATTTAAATTCAGTGTGTTACGAGAAACGTAAGAAAACGCGAGACAATACTAACAATACGACTTATTTTAGAAGATGGATTAAAGAAAGGCAAACCTACGTTTCTAGCATCTGTGGAGTGATGAAGGGCTGTGTGAATGGGAAATGGTTGAAGTTAGGGCGAGCGCTGGCGTTCCACAGGGCTCCGTGATGGGACCTGCATTTCTCTTATCACACCACTATAGCTCTGCTCTTACACCATGCTTTGCTACGATGTCTATTTGTTTAATTGCGTCTGGGATATTCGTGGACAGTAGCGCAATATCGTCTGCAAAAGCTGGGGCATGTATCGTAAACCCTTTGACTGAGCCTCCAAAAGAAATTCCCTTCACTTTTTTGTGTGTGTATTCAGCCAATGTCTCCCTTATTATATTTTCTAGAGTGATGTTGAATAAGATTGGCGAGATTTTGAAACATTACATTGCTACCTTTCAAACGTGTCTGACGTCACAGCCAAGTCGTCCATTTATAAGAAGTGGCCTATTTTGCTTCCACCTACTTTAATCTCTAAAATTCGTATAAAATTTAAATTCAGTGAGTTACAAGAAATGTAAGAAAACGCGAGACAATACTAACATTACGGCTAATTTTAGAAGATAGATTAAGGAAAGGCAAATCTACGTTTCTAACATCTGTGGAGTGATGAGGGGCTGTGTGAGTGGGAAATGGATTAAGTTATGGCCAGCACTGGCAACTGGAGGCGTTCCACAGGGCTCTGTAGTGGGACCTGCATTTCTCTTATCACACCAATATAGCTCTGCTCTTACCCCGTACTAATTCTTAATATTTTAATTTGCCTAACTTTTCACTGCTGTCAGTACATATTACCATGAGAACCTGTAGTCTATGGCAAGGTTTCTCAATCTCTCTGAATACTCCACCCTTTTCCAAGTAACAAAAAAAGTTGTGCTCCTCCCCTCCCAAGGTAGCCATTTCTTTTGCAGTGATGCTGTACTAATTTTAAATGTTTTAAGAAATGCAAAGTCAATCATCAGCTGCGTATTGTATTTAGGGCTTTACTGGTTTCAGATATTATTCATCATCAGTAGAGTCTGTAAAAATTTTACAGTCAGGAATTATACACAAGTTACAATGAAATATAACATAATACTGTCATCCAAAAGATACTTACAAAACTAAACAAGTTGACTAAGAACTACATAGTATATCTGATACACTTAACAGAGATCCAAGTATTCGTGGTGTGAAAATAGTATATCTTTGACCGCCATAAGAGGCTATATCTTTGATGAGGTGTCATGGCAAATGATACAGAGAGTGTTATGTAAACAGTACATAAAATGACAGCTTATACCATGAAAACAATAAATCAATAAATGGTTGTTATGTAACACATATATTTATTGTTTGCAGCGCTAAAACCCTTGCTGTTGTGCCTCCAAAACATCCTATCCTATCCTTATTGTTTTCATGGTCTGAAAATAGTGTATCTTTGACCGCCATCACTGGATATATCTTTGATGATGTTTCATGGCGACTCATACACAGAGTATTAAGTGAACATTACGTAAAACGACAGCTTGGACCATGAAAATAATAAACAAATATGTTCCATAACAACCACTTATTTATTTATTGTTTTTATGGTCCATGTGGTCATTTTTCGTAATGTTTACATAACACTCTCTGTATCATTCGCCATGACAGCACATCAAAGATATATCCCTTGGTGTCCATCAAAGATATACTATTTTCACACCGTGAATACGTCGTTCTCTACTAAGTTTGTTCAGATCTACTGTGATTTTCACAATCAGCTTGTTTATTTTTGTAAGTATTATCCGGATGACTTTACTGGGTTATGTCATATTTCATTGTAACTTACGTATAATAATTCCTGATTATAAAACTTTTTTACAGCCTCTTTCTGATGATGGATAATATCCGTAACCAGTAAAGTTCTAAATACAATAAACTGCTGATAGCTGACTATACATTTCTTAATGGCTGTTAACTCACGCCTAAGTAATTTTTCTTTTTTAATTTTAAATGTCTGGTGTTGTAATGATCTGGATTAGATACTGCTTATAGAGTTGTATGGATTTTGAATACCTGCGGGTATTAAATTAATTATAATGACGGACCAGAGCAAGAATAATGTAGGCGCTCGAAAATAGCGGTAGTCATTGTTGAAATTAAGAGGACTCCAGAATGAATCACTAGAAAAGAAAGTCGATGAATAGTTACCTTTACATTCAGAATACGGCGTGAATCTGCTGCAGACATTAACTGCTGGAGCTTGGAATGAAATTAAACTACCTGCCGTAAGTCGATGCTTGGTGAACTCACATTTCGCGTAAGAAAGTTCCACAGTACTGCAATATTACTGACATAATGAGGGGGTAAAATTGCAAAACATCGGACGATATGACCGATGAATAATATCATTCCATGCAAGATTTAAAAATCAAATCAGTATAAATTTCAAGAAGGAGAACCAAACTTACGTAATCTCGAAACGAATCGTAACAATGACCGAGTATCTCTTTACGATTGAATGAAAAGTGGCTGAAAACAATAGAATAGGAGAAGGTAATATTTCAGTTATAAATGTTTGAAATTCAACTGGAGTTTTATTACAGTAATAATGAATATGAGAAGCTCACACTTACATGTAATTAGCAGAGAGTATGAAGAGCCGTCCAATCAGTACAGGATTTCATAACAGAAAGACGAAGAGAGCTTCCGTTCTCACTGCAGACCAGATGAAAAAATGGATAATTGCAAAAAGGAGATATCTGTTGAAGTGAGAACGAATATGCAAGTGACAAGTGTCGCAAATATAATTTTAGTAAAAATATTTAATTAAATGCTTCAGCGGCAAGTGGAGGCGTTCCTCAGGGCTCTGTGATGGGTCCTGCATTTCTTTTATTACACCATTATAGCTGTGGTCTTAAACCATTCACCTAAATATTTCTTAATATTTTAATTTGCCAAACTTTTCATGACAGTCAGTACAAATTATCACAGTGACCTGATGTCTATGGCTACGTTTTTCAATCTCTTTGAATACTCCACCCCTTTCCAAGTAAAAAATTATTACTACTCCTCCATCCCCCCTCTGAGTGTAAAACTACAATTTGTGTGATATCAAAGAGATAGATTTCAGTTTCTTTCGTTGATACAAATATCCTATATAAAATGTACAGTTCTATAACATGGTAGAATGAATTTTCTGTTTATTTTCTGGATGGAACACACAATACTATTTTATATGAATTACGACAGAAAAACGTTTTAATAAATGAAAATTGCCCAAGTTGCTACAAATATTTTAATTTTCACGACGGCCATATCGTCTTATGCCATTCTCAAGTGGTGCCTGCGAAGAAACTACTTTCGTTATTTGGTTTTGTATCACGATTATATAAGTTTGAAATTTATACCTTTGAGCCAACAATACTTACATTACGTCGATGGTATTTTATTTAGTATCTGTTAGTTACGATAACGTATATTTCATTTGATATTTCGGTTTTCGTATTTTCTTAAGAATTAATATATAGATAGTATATGTTTACAAATATGTTATATAAGAAATTAATTACAATTGTTTGCTATGTGATAATGTGTCTCTGGTCACTCAGATGTACTTTATGGATTTTGTTATCTATGGATAAAATACATCTACATCTACATGGGATACTCTGCAAATCACATTTAAGTGCCTGGCAGAGGGTTCATCGAACCACAATTATACCATTTATCTCCCATTCCATTCTCGAATAGCGCGCGGGAAGAAAGAACACCTGAATCTCTCTGTTCGAGCTCTGATTTCTCTTATTTTATTCTGATGATCATTTCTACCTATGTAAGTGGGAGTCAACAATATATTTTCGCATTCGGAAGAGAATGTTGGCGATTGGAGTTTCGCAAGTAACCCACGCCTCAGCGATAAGCGCCGTTGTTGTAATGATTCCCATCCCAGATCCTGTATCATTTCCTTAACGCTGTCTCCCCTGTATCGCGACAATACGAAACGAGCTGCCCTTCTTTGGACTCTTTCGATGTCCTCCGTCAAACCCACCTGATAAGGATCCCACACTGGGCAGCAATACTCCAAAAATGGACGGACAAGCGCAGTGTATGCAGTTTCTTTAGTAGTTCTGTTGCATCTTTTAAGGGTTCTGCCAATAAAACGCAGTCTCTGGTTCGCCTTTCCCACGATATTATCTACGTGTTCTTTCCAGTTTAAGTCTAAAGTAATAGTGATTCCTAGGTATTTTGTGGAGTTTACGGCCTTCACATTTGATTGATTTATCTTGTAAACAAAGTTTAACAGATTTCTTTTCGTACTCATGTGGACGACTTCACACTTCTCATTATTTAGAGTCAATTGCCAATTTTTATACCATACTGATATCTTATTCAGATCGTTCTGCAGTTGGTTTTCATCCTCAGATGATTTTACTAGACGGTAAATGACGGCGTCATCTTCAAACAACCTAAGAGAGCTACTTAGATTTTCCCCTAAATCGTGTATGTAAATAAGGAATAGCAGAGGACCAATAACACTACCCTGTGAAACGCCCGATATCACCTCTGTTTTAGTCGATACCTTACCATCGATTACTACGAACTGTGTCCTCTCTGACAAGAAATCCCCTATCCAATTGCAAATTTGGGGCGATATACCATAACCACGCAATTTGATTAAAAGCCGTTTGTGAGGTACGGTGTCAAAAGCTTTCTGGAAATCAAGAAATACAAAATCGATTTGCGAACCTTTGTCGATAGCACCCATCACTTCGTGTGAATATAGAGCTAGTTGTGTTTCGCATGAACGATATTTTCTAAATCCGTGTTGACCTTGGGTCAATAGATCGTTCTGTTCGAGATAATTCATAGTATTTGAATACAGGATATGTTCCAAAACCCTGCTGCAAATTGACGTCAATGAAATAGCCTGTAGTTTAGTGGGTTACTCCTACTGCCTTTCTTGAATATAGGTGTGACCTGTGCAACTTTCCAATCTTTTGGTACAGATCCTTCTATGAGAGAGCGGTTGTATATGACTATTAAGTAAGGAGCTATCGCTTCAGCATAATCAGATAGAAATCTAATGGGTACACAATCCGGACCAGAAGACTTGTTCTTATTAAGTGATTTTAGTTGCTGCACTACTCCGATGATATCTACTTCTATGTTACTCATTACGGCATCTGTTCGTAATTCGAAATCTGGAATATTGGTTTCGTCTTCTTTGGTGAATGAGTTTCTAAAAGCTAAGTTTAGTAACTCTGCTTTAGTAGCGCTGTCATCGGCAGGATCGCCATTACTATCACGTAGTGAAGGTATTGTTTGTGACTTTCCCCGAGTATATTTAACATATGACCAAAATCTCTTTGGGTTTTCAGTCAAATTACGAGAAAAAGTTTCGTTGTGATAAACGTTGTAGGGATCTCGCATTGAAATAGTGTACCTTTGGATCATACGTTATCTAATCATAAAATTACGAAAAAAAATTCTGAATAAAGTTTCTTCTTAAATTCTGTGCGGTCATTGAGAATTTCGTCTGGGGTTGTGTTTATATGGATAAATATGTCCAGTTATTCCATAAAATTCATTAATATTGAAATTTGTAGTGCCTTGTCAATATCTCTGAGATGTTGGGAGAAACTAGAGGGTTTGAAATGTTCAAATATTTGTAAATCTATCGGACCAAACTGCGTGGTCATCAGTCCGTAGCTTACAAACTACTTAAACCTAGGTAAACTAACCTACGGACAAACACACACACACCCATGCTCCAGGGAGGACTCGAACCTCCACGGCGAGCAACCGCGCGCTTCGCAGCGAAACGTCTTAGACCGCTCGGCTACTCCACCGCGGCTAGAGGGATTGTTTTCGGATGTTCTGATGTGTTCTCTGAATATTATTGGGAAATTTCGTCCTGTATTACCAATGTCGAATTTATTTCAATTTTATAAATTCCTGAGCTGTTCAATTCCTTTTATCGATATTGGTTTTGTGAAATTTTATGTTAAGGCTGTTTGTCGTTGGGAATGCGAGTTTAATTTGCGTATCTTTGAAAACTGAGTTCATTTTATTTGAGATAATGCCCATGTAGGTTATAGTAATATGTTTCATTTTAGTTTTCCCATGATGGTTGTCTCTCTAGTGTTATGTGTGGGTGCAGTGGCCCTTTCGTTTTATTTTCGTGGTATTTCTTATGGATTTGGTAAACTATGTGTGGGTCAAAATCGTTTTTGTGTGCTATATATTTCAATATAAAGCTATTTTATTTAACATTTTTATGAAACATGTTTGTGTGAAATGGGGTGACATGAGTAGGCGTTTATTATATTGTAAATAAAACATTTGCGGCAACTGGGAAATTATCATTTATTAAAATGTCTTATTGTGACATATTTCGTACTGCGGGACCACAGTGAAGAAAAGAAAACTGCTTGCTTTATAATGGCTTATTCGCACTGAAGGTAACGCTCATATTCGAATTATATTCCTCAAGTAGAGACCTAATGTGCAGTTAATTTGTATAAATATAGTAGAATTTCTCAAAATTATTCATTGCATCCAGTTAATTTAGCTCTATCTGGTTTCTGAAACGAGTTTTCAGGCTTTTCGTTTATACATCGTTAACAATGTGTTTTTATTAAAAACTTAAATACGTAGTATTTTTGTTCCACAATATTATTTATTTGCTTGTTATTAGCAATTTCAGCTTCTTAGGCCAACGTCAGATAACTTAATACTAAAAAGATATTCCACACGTAACATTGGGGCTACATATACAAAGCTGGTTTTTCAAAGATAAGTGAACTGCAAATTAATTATGTTTATCAATCGATACTACATAACAAACGTACACCTACAAAATAATAGGATTTTAAATGAACATATCTTGGGCTACAACGGTATTAAAATATTAAAACTGTGTAATTTTATAAGAAATTATTGTCGGCAGGTGGTGGTAGAAACTAAATGTGGGTTTGTTGTGAATAAGTATGAATACCACAGAACGTGCATAATACTAATAAAAGAAATAACACAAGCCGGCCGCGGTGGCCGACGGGATTGCGGTGCCCCAGTCACGGTATGTACGGCCACTACGGTCGGGGGTTCGAATCCCTCCTCGGGAATGGATATTTGTGCCGTCCTTAGTATAAGGTAGTTCATAAGTAGTTCGTAAGTTTAGGGACTGATGACCCTGTAGTTAAGTTCCATAAGCTATACAAACATTTGAACATTTTAAAAATCACAAATGGGTTCCGAATGGGTACATCTTACATCAGTTAAGGTTACAAATATTATAAATGTCCAGGTGAGAGATGAATGATTGTACAAGCAAACTGGAAATTATGGCGAGGAGGAGAAAGGTATATGGAGCAGTGGTATGAAACACATATGACAAAATTATTTACACGCAGTGAAAACAATAGGCCTATTAATAAGCTGACATTATTTTATTAGAGGTGAATGATGGAATTGTGTCTGGTCATTAAGCACTAGGTCAGGATTCTTGGACTGGTGTCTGTTAATGGCCAGAATTTCCAACAATGTGAGTTTTCTACCTTTTTTTCCTTTATGAAGTTGATCAACAATGAATTACGTAATTTGAATATGGAATACATCTACTTTTATTAGGGCTGTGTTTACATTTCACAGAAAACTTGAGACATGTTGAGACATGCAGTAGGCGGGTTGTTTGATGGTGCAACCGCTTCCAGTTCTATAGTGTTTGTCCTTAGAAACGAAACCATACTTTGGCAAAATAAAGGTAACAGCCTGTTATCTCCAGCTTGTACAGAAATCAGATGACAGTTATAAGAGTCGAAGGACGCTAAAGGGACGCAGTGGTTCGGAAGGGAGTAAAACCGCGCTGTGACTTTTTCCTGTTATTCCAGATATATCTTGGGAAAACATTGAAGGAAAGGAAGTACATATTTAGAAACGGATTAACGTTCAGGTAGAAGAGAGAAAGGATTTACTATTTTCAGATGGCAATTTGAATCTGTAGAGGATCGGTAAGAGTTATTGAATGGAATACAGGACGTCTTGAGACGAGGGTATAAGAGGAATGTTAACGAATTAACAGGGGCAAAGAAAGAAAAATACAATGTTATCGAATTAAATTAGGTAATGATTAGGGACTAGGATTAGAAAACGAGATAAGAAAAGCAGTGTACGATTTTCATGAATTAGGTTGAAGTATAACTTAATGATGGGCAAAGTAGTAGTTCACTCATTGTGTTAGACATGTTTCGATCCCAGTGCGTCGTCATCAGGGGGTTGTTATTTCACTTACTTCCCCGCATTGCCCCATTACTCACTTGTCACGCTACTCCTATTCCTTTCCCTTCACTGTGCATCGCCTTACACGCTACTGTCTATGCGCTTCACTTTCGTTTTCATGCACCTAAATTCTCAGGACGTCATTAAATGAGTCCGATGATAATACCATTTTCTAGGTTTGTAGCGTGGAATATTTCGAAGCTACGAAATGTTTCCAATAGAAATGGTAGTGAAATCTTCATGCGTAATGGGACTGGTTTTTTGGTTTTTATCGTTTTTGTTGTATTATCAGGTCTCATACTATGATATAATTACGAAGGTTCATTTAATGGTATATGTGTAGGCCGTCTGTATAATGTACTGTGAAAACAATTCTAGATGTAGAAGTAATAAAACTGTAGAGTCTACATCTACATAGGATACTCTCCAAATCACATTTAAGTGGCTGACAGAGGATTCATCGAACCACCGTTATACTATTTATCTCCCATTCCATTGTCGAATAGCGCGCGGGAAGAAAGAACACCTGAATCTCTCCGTTCGAGCTCTGATATCTCGTATTTTATTCTGATGATCATTTCATCTATGTAAGTGGGAGTCAAAAATATATTTTAGCATTCGGAGGAGAATGTAGGCCATTGGATTTTCGTAAGTAGACCACGCCGTAGCGATAAGCGCCGTTGTTGTAATGATTCCCATCCCAGATCCTGTATCATTTCCGTAACGCTGTCTCACCTGTATCGTTACAATACGAAACGAGCTGCCCTTCTTTGGACTTTTCGATGTCCTCCGTCAAACCCACCTGATAAAGATCCCACACTGGACAGCAATACTCCATAAAAGGACGGACAAGTGTAGTGTATGAAGTTTCTTTAGTAGTTCTGTTGCTTCTTTTAAGGGTTCTGCCAGTAAAACGCAGACTCTTGTTCGCCTTTCCCACGACATTATATACGTGACCTTTCAAATTAAAGTCTGAAGTAATAGTAATTCTTAGGTATTTAGTGGAGTTTACGGCCTTCACTTTTGATTGATTTATTTTGTAAACAAAGTTTAACGGATTTCTTTTCGTACTCGTGTGGACGACTTCACACTTCTTATTATTTATACTCAGTTGCCAATTTTTCAACCATAGTGCTATCTTATTCAGATCGTTCTGCAGTTGGTTTTTATCTTTCAACCATAGTGCTATCTTATTCAGATCGTTCTGCAGTTGGTTTTTATCTTCAGATGATTTTACTAGACGGTAAATGACGGCGTCATTTGCAAACAACCTAAGAGAGCTACTTAGAATTCCTCCTAAATCATTTATGTAAATAAAAAACAGCAGAGCACCAATAACACTACCCTGTGGAATGCCCGATATCACCTCTGTTTTAGTCGATGCCTTACCATCGATTACTAACTCTCTGACAGGAAATCCCGTATCCAGTCGCAAATTTGGGGCGATATACCATAACCACGCAATTTCATTAAAAGCCGTTTATGAGGTACGGTGTCAAAAGCCTTCTGGAAATCAAGAAATACGGAATCAATTTGAAAATTCGAGATCCTTTGTCGATAGCACTCATGACTTCGTGTGAAGCAAAGAGCTAGTTGTGATGCGGAATACGGTAGTTCTATATATAAACTTCGGGAAAGTGGTGGTTTTCGGTGGTTCTCGGGGGCAAAATTTCATGAAATTTTGAAATTATACGTAAGATTTAGCAAGTGGCAAAGTGCTCTCATTCCTAAATAGTGAACGAAGAACGGTACGTCACATGATGGGGCAGGCTATTTTGATTGTCATTGTTTATGATTTTTACCCCAAAGGAAATATTTGTCGCAAATCTAGTTAACATCGGTGCAAAACACAATTTTTATAATACGTCTATTGATACAGATATTTATTTTACAATTATACATCGTCATTGTGTTTATTTATTTTATTTAAGTGATGAAGACGCAAGAATGAGTATATAGCGTCAAAACACGTTTGGTTATGAATAAAAAAATTAGAAAATGGAGTTGGAGATGACGTGAAAGAGGAAACAGGGTCTTCCAACTGCGGAAAGAATATTGTACTATAAAAATGCCGAAATGAAGGTCAAACTGAAACGAAAGTGAAGTCGGTTTCGCTGCATTCCGTGTGTGACTGCTGTGGTATTCACGCGAAACAATGTTGAGAGAGTATGTTGAACGTTAAAGGACTTAAGTAGTGATTTATGATGACGATGGTCTAAAATATAAATAAGTACATTCTTTTCAGATATGAAAACAAAATACGCTTTCTCTTTAAGGTAATTCGTCCCTGAATGCAGATTTAATTTTTGAATTTCTGTATCTGCCTCAGTTCAGGTATCTGTAAATGCTCATGTCTGCCACCGCACCTATAACAGCGTTATATGTTTCTGGAAAGACGAGAATTGAGCTGTATAGATCAATTCCAGTTACCGATACCAAACGTGCTGTAGAAAATACGAAGTGCCGGTATGAGTCACTAGAATCGAGCTATGTACGTCAGTTTCAATTACCAGTCGATGCCTTACAATCGATTACTACGAACTGTGTCTTCTCTGACAGGAAATCCCCTATCCAATCGCCAATTTGGGGCGATACACCATAAGCACGCAATTTGATTAAAAGCCGTTTGTGAGGTACGGTGTCCAAAGCCTTCTGGAAATCAAGAAATACGGAATCAATTTGTGAACCCTTGTCGATAGCATCAATACTTCGTGTGAATGAAGAGCTAGTTGTGTTTCGCACGAACGATATTTTCTAAATCCGTGTTGACCTTGGGTTAATAGATCGTTCTGTTCCAGATAATTAATTATATTTGAATACAGGATATGTTCCAAAACCCTGCTGCAAATTGACGTCAATGAAATAGGCCTGTAGTTTAGTGGGTTATTCCTACTGCCTCTCTTGAATATAGGTGAGACATGTGCAGCCGGCCGCGGTGGCCGAGGGAACTGAGGCGCGCCATTCACGGTCTGCACGGCCACTACGGTCGTGGGGTTCGAATCCCCCCTCGGGCATGGATATTTTTGCCGTCCTTAGGATTAGGTAGTTCGTAAGTAGTTTGTAAGTTTAGGGACTGATGACCCCGTAGTTAAGTCCCATAGACTATACAAACATTTGAACATTTTTGACCTGTGCAACTATCCCAATCTTTTGGTACAGAACCTTCTATGAGCGAGTGGTTGTATATGGCTGTTAAGTAAGGAGCTATCGCTTCAGCGTAATCGGATAAAAATGGAATGGGTATGTAGTCCGAACCAGGAGACTTGTTCTTGTTAAGTGATTTTAGTTGCTGCACTACTCCGATGATATTTACTTCTACGTTACACATTACGGCCTCTGTTCGTAATTCGAAACCTGGAATATTGATCTCACTGACATTAAAATACTTATTATAATGCCCCACATAAAATCTGGTAGGTGTATTGGCTGATAATTATAAATAAAATCAAGTGCTGTTGGATAGTCAGAAATGAAATGGATGCCTGGTCAAAATTGAAACAGTCGTATATACATAAAATAATAACCACCATAGTGCACGCGTCTGGTTGAGCACTTCCACGAACCCCTATGAGTTGACGTAAACTTTTCAAATACACCTTTTTTTAATACTTGTTGTTCACTACACTTTTTATAACTGTGTTTACTTAAGCTGTAGCCAAAGATGTTCCGCCAAAGATACTCCACACCCATTAAGAATGACTCCATAATTGTATATTTAATTTCGATAGCAAAGGGTTGTGATGGTCTTTGAATCATGCAATTTGCGGAGTGCACTCTTTAGTATTGACAGTCAATTCTCGTATTTTATGTTTGTTTCGACTGCGATGATAATCTAATTTGATGCCGGCCGCGGTGGCCAAGGGGACTAAGGCGCTACAGTCAGGGTCTGCACGGCCACTACGGTCGGGGGTTCGAATCCCCCTCGTGCATGGATATTTGTGCCGTCCTAGTTCGTAAGTAGTTCATAAGTAGTTTGTAAGTTTAGGGACTGATGACACCGTAGTTAAGTCCCATAGACTATACAAACATTTGAACATTTTTCTACTTTAATGTTCGTAATTTTACTGAAAGTGACTCCTGCTGTTTTCATCCAGATTTATTTTTTTACGGCTGTTGACTAACCTGCTTTAATACCTTGTAAGTATTTATCACTCAAAGTAGTCTGATACTTCAATTTTTCAATCCTACGTATGCTATTTTGCTTCTTACTTTCTTTTTAATTGTGACAATAATTATTTTTATTCTGTACTTTTGTGTAGTTTATCTGTGATAATGGTGCTGGATACTGGACCGAAACTTGTCGATTTTTAAGGATTTAATAAAACAGCTGATGGTTGAAGATGCAATTTACTGAGCAGTATATACAGTTCCGTACAGTAAATGGCACAACTCCAGTAATATATATAAATTGTATATTCAAATTCGATAGCAAAGGTTGTGATGCCTCTTTGAATCATATATATAGACTTCGAATAGAAATCTGTAGATAGGGTAGAATTTTCAAAATTTCCAGTTGTGTGCATTGATGAGAGATTAAACTGGAGGCAACACATTGATAGTCTGCTGAAACGTTACAGTTCAGCTACGATGCAATTAGGGTTATTGCAAATTTTGGCGATAAGAATCTCTCTAAATTAGCTTACTATGCCTATCTGCATTCACTGCTTTTTATGGCATCGTATTCTGTGGTAATTCATCGTTGAGTAGAAAAGTATTCATTGCACAAAACCGTGTAATTAGAATAAGTGCTGGAGCCCACCCATGTTCGTCCTGCAGACACCTATGTAAGGATTTAGGTATCCTCACAGTAAGTTCACAGTATATACATTCACTAATGGAATTTATTGTTAATAATCCAACCCAGTTCATAAGTAATAGCTGTGTGCATAGCTATAACACCAGGAGAAAGGATGGTCTTCACCATGTGGGGTTAAATCTGACTTTGGCTCAGAAATGGGTGAATTATGCTGCCAAAAAAGTCTTCGGTCACCAACCACACAGCATCATAAGCCTGACAGATAACTGACTAGCAGTTAAAAATAAGTTAAAATAATTTCCGAATGACAACAACTTTTACTCATTAGATGAATTTGCAGATATAAATTAATAAATCTAAAACCAAAGATTAAAAAAATTAAAAAACCTTATAAAGACTACTTACTTCAGCGAAGATCGCAAATTTATTTTATTTGCTAGTTTTTACCGGTTTCAATGACCAAGATCATCATCTTTATAAAAGTTACAATGTTTTCCTATCTTCATTGCAAAACGTTACAAAGACTGTTAAATTGTGTAAAGTGCTTTTTCTTGTATACAAACAAAAATTATCAAAACACGTACAAAAATTTTTGGATTCGCGTAAAATAACGAGTTACTCGTGAAAATGTAAAATGAGAAACTGAACATTGTCATACTATTAAAATGCGCATTATCAAAACTTGCATGACCAATAATGCGCATTTTAATAGTTTGACAATGTTCTGTTTCTCATTTCACATTTTCACGAGTAACTCGTTATTTTACGCGAACCCAAAAAAATTTTGTACATGTTTTCTTAACTTTTACCTTATTTGCATAAAAAAAGGACTTTACAGATTTTAACCATCTTTGTAACATTTTGCAGCGAAGATAGGAGAACATTGTAACTTTTCTGAAGATGATGACATCTCACTGAAACCGGTAAAAAAAAACCAACAAATATAATAAATTAGCGATCTTGGCTGAAGTAAGTGAACTTTATATAAATTTTCGATCGTTCTCCATAGGCATAATATGCCAGTTCACTATAACAAAAAATATATTTTTTCATGTAGTATTTTGTGTAATGTTATATCTTGTACAGACACCTTTTATTAACCTGACACGATCCACATCGTTAGAAAGTGTCATATTCAGGATCTACGGAACAAGTAGTAATCTAATCTAATCACGGGAGCGTTATACTATATTAGAGAGCTGTACAGTTTCTTTGTCTATGTAGCCGCAGTGTCTTAGCCGAGCGGCCTAAGGGACCTCGCTGCAGAGCGCGTGGTTGCTCGCCGTCGGAGGTTCCAGTCCTCCCTGGGGCATGGGTTTGTGTGTTGTCCTTAAGTTAGTTTACCTTATTTTAAGTATTTTGTAAGCTACGTACTGATGACCACGCAGTTTAGTCTGACAGATTTACAAATGTTTCACTTTATTGAGTGTAAATAGACACAGTTGTACCTACAGTTCCTGCTTACAGCTATACCCGACACTGTTATTCTAATTTGGAACACTGTTGTCTTGATTGCAGGTGAGTACCGAAGCTGCGAGATTCCAATGTCTCCTGGTCTCCTGGGCTGGATACGGTGAGTGTGGTTGAGAGTTCATTCGCTTCATCCCTAATAGTGCAGATTGCCGTAGTTCGTCCGTCTCTGCCTGTACATATTTCGCACCACTGTGTGTGAGGATAGCGTAGACTTATTCCACCCACTTGTTTGGTATTTTATGCAGTTTCACTTAGAGTTATTCTTTAGCGTGGTTTCTCAGCGAACTTTCTAGTTTCTCTTCTACTTCCTCGAAGTTGTTTCCTTGTGCTGAAAAGGCAGGTCATCAGCGTAAAAAAAAAAATAAATAAATAAATAAATAAATAAACCGCACTGACGTGTTTTACGGCCCACTTTAGATTTGTCGTTTTATTCGTTTTTGCAAACATTTTGGATCAAAATAATAAAAAAATGAATTAATAAGTGTCTGTAATCCTTTTATGGAAAAAAACTTAGATAGTGGCGGGTTCCGAACCACTGACCGTCAGCGCCACAGTCTAACGCATTCCGCCCTACGCTACAGCTAACAGTTGGGATTTTTGTTCTTTAATCTCATTCTATAGATGGCCGTTGTTAATTGATGCTAATATGGCATTTGTAGACACTAGAGGATCATTTATCATACGAGGAAAGACGTGTTTTTGTTAATTTTTCAGTGCGCCATTGCTTTGAAATGAAACGTGTAATTTACAATAAGGAAATCATCAAATACGCACCGCAAGATGGCGTATGCCAGAGAGAGTTCTGGGCGAGGAATGTCGCGTGACATCTGCGAACGGCTGGTTTTCGTTAATTTAATGGAGGGTGTCAAAACTCCGTTATTTTTGCAAATATCTCTAAAACGATACGAGATATGAAAAACGCATTAGGGAACAAAGTTTTAGAGAATTTTCTCCTCTACAAAACAGTTTATTCAATTTTCGCGTCGCATAAACGGTTTATCTGCAATTAAAATTACATTACAAACGCCATTTTTTGGTATTACTAACGTATTTCTTGTCAGAAATATTTCAAAACGCGAGGTTCTGGTCTCTGGTAGCCAACAATTATGCCTGTAAAATTTGGTGCCGATCGGTTGAACGGTTCGACCTACAAAGTGGGAACACGTTACAGCCTGACAGACATCGTCTAATCGCCGTTATTTTTGCAAATATCTCTGCAACGATGCAAGATATGAAAAAACATAATAGAGCGACGTTGTAGAGATTTTTTCCCTCTACTAATTAGGCTATTCAAATTTTCGTGTCAGATGAACGGTTCGTTTGCAATTACAATATTATTACAGACGGCTTTTTGCTATTACTACCGTATTTTTTGTCCGAAAAATTTGAAAAAAGGTAGGTTCTTGTTACTGGTTGCCTAACATCATGTCTGTAAAATTTGGTGTTGATCGGTTGAACGGTTCGTCTTAAAAACAGGGAACACGTTACGGACAGTCAGACAGACATACATCCCAAAATCGCCGTTATTTTTGCAAATATCTCTGAAACGATACGAAATATGAAAATAACATAAGAGAGCATAGTTGTAGAGAATTTTCGTCTCTACAAATTCGGTTATTCAGTTTTCGTGTCAGATGCATGGTTAAGCCGTTATTTTTATTTAAATGTCGAGCTGTCAAAAGACTATCGCAAAGGCACACTTTTAGTGTTACTACAGTAACCTAAAGTCGGCCAAAATGGGACGTATGTTCCGGTATTGGTTGATCATTGTGTGCAGAACGGGAACCGTGCATGGATAGACTAATTGGTTAACGCTTTCATTGACAGTGTTTTTCCTAGACGACAACGTATTAAAATTTGATTTATACCTGGCCGCTGTGGATTAGCCGTGCGCACTGGGGCGCCGTGCTGTGGTGCGTGCGACCGTTGGCCGTCGGGGGATCGATTCCCCCCTTGGGAATGGTTGTTAGTGTTGCCATGAGGTTACTTTAATGTAATAACGGACTAATATGCCAGCAGTTGAGTCCGATAGATAAAACAAAATGAGATACCTGGAGGAGGCCGTTTTCGGACTTCTGCCCATCTTCAGGGGCTTAAAACATTCATAAAACAGTGGAAGGAAGGAGTCTTGGGGTTTAACGTCCCGTCGGCAGCGTGGGCATTAGAGAAAGGAGCTTACGCTTGGAATTTCGGGGAAGGATGTGGAACGAAATCGGCCGTGCCCTTTGAAAGGAACCATCCCGACATTTGCCTGGGGTGATTTAGGGAAATCACGGAAAACCTAAATCTGAATGGCCGGAGGTGGATTTGAACCACCATCCTTCCGAATGTGAGTCCATTTTTCTTACCACTGCGCCATCTCGCTCGATCAGATATCCAGTATTACGCTCTTTAGCACTTAGAGTTCTTTGATTTATGGGAAGTTAATTTTATGTGGTACTAGCTGAAAACCCGGCGTTGCTCGGGTATTTATTTATTTATTACTGCCAATTTTCAGGTATAAATCCATTTGTATAAGGACTGTATGTCTGTAAAATCTCTTTGGTATACAATTAGTAGTAAAGAAGTAATAGATTAAAACTTGGTGCGTGATGGGGCGGTTTTCCATGAACATTGCTGTTTATGTGCTCATATCTCATCAACTACGTGTCGTACTGTGATACAATTTAGCAGGTACATTCAACTATATGTGTGTCTACTGTCTGTAAAATTTCCTGTCGCTACAATTTGTAGTATAGAAATTATAAACTGTAACGTCATACCGAGAGCCGTAGTTTTACTCCATAAACAGCGGAAAAGTAGTAAGCGAGAAACTTTTTTTCATCATTTTGCTATGGTTGCCAGCGAGAAAAAGTTTAATAAAGGTTTGAAATTATGCTTAAAGTTTGTTGCAAGTCGCTAAGTACTGTCATTCTCATACGGTATATTTCGAAAGTCTCGCCGCATTATATGGCATTTTTTTGCGATTTCTATTGGTTATGACGTAATATCTTTTGAACCATGTGCCGATGTGATTCTTAACCATGCAGCAATTGTTACCTCACGGCAAGGACTGTGTGTACGAAATTTGGTCCAGTGGTTTAGGAGAAAATGAGCAGCATTGTCGCAAAATGCAGCAGTTTTCCGTGCATCTCATTGTTTATGACGTCATATCTCGTGAACGTGTAAAAATTTGAAAAAGATTGGATTAAAAAATTTTTATTTGGATATTTGAGTAGCATAAAATCAAACCTAGACATCTGACCTGGTGTTCGAAATTTATTTAGCAGCCGATCTCAAAGGAAGTTTCTCCGCTCTTTTCATTGGTGAAAATATTAAAAAAAGTACGTAAATGTGATGTATCAGACATGGCGACAGTATGTGCCAGGTACTAAGACGTATTAGCCATTACGTAAGTTTTTCAGTAATTTTTTTCACTATTATAACTAATAACCGTCTCAAAGCGAGTGAAATGGAACATAATATATCACCAGCGTTCGAAGGAAAAACTAGGAAGCGATTGAGACAACCTGAAAAGTGGGAAATAAACATTGAAATGAAACAAAGGCAAGAATAGCTTGTAAACTGCACTGTTCTATTGTAAGGTGTGTTGTACGAAATTATCACTTGCTGGAAAGAAGTTCGATGCCAGAAATAACGTACGGATGTTTACCGAAAAATCTGACGACAATTTCAACGGACCTTATGCTAATAATTATAAAGATTCAGTGCCGTAACATTTTATTTTGCATATAAAATGTCAAAAGTTACTATTATTATTGTAGTTTTCATTTTTCCAATATGTAATAGAGTTCATAATTATATATTTTCCATTTTCTGGCGATATTCCTATAGTTTTCAGATTATACACCGGTTAAAAATTCTCGTCAGCAGTAAGCGAATCTCTCTGTATCAGAAACGGACATCTGAAAGCTTCTTCACATCAAAAGCGGACACCTACACGTTTTGGTTTCAAAGACGGACATTGTATTTTCAAACAATATTTGAAGATGCTTGAGTGATCAAATTGATATTAGCCACATCCAGGTATAAATCCTCGAGTATAAAATCAGTTTATAAATATATTAGCTCTACGTTTCACAATAAAAATGACGTTTATCTCAGTTTCTGGCAAACGACAGATGTCCGTCTTTGATAACAGGCTACTCACTTATATTTGGGAATTTTATAAAGACAGATATTAGATTTTATCGGGGGAAAGGTAATATTGTTTGGCTATAAAAAGTATTGAAATTCATGGTATGCAACGTACAAACGAAGGTATCAGCACAAAATATGAAAGGTTTCGCATATTTTCTCTGTGTAAGGGGTATATAAGCTAATTTCCGGGATTCCTACATATTATAGAATGTTATTACTTTATCGTGATTGAACATTGTGGTGAATACTGCGGGCTGTGTGAAATACGTGAAGAGGCTTATTTCAGAAGATTATTTGGTTGATGAGGTTAGCCCTTTCATTCCCAGAGTTGTAAACATTGTATTAAAAGTTGATTTATACGTTAGCAGCTTAAACCCGCGGCTCGCTCACGTGTTGGTTTATTATGATAGATAAGCCATCTTTCAGAAGTATGCTATGACACTGGTTTTGAAGGATGCGATGAAATACAATACCTTCCTTAGAAACAAACATTTTTTAATCAACATTCAAATAAAAAATAAATTCACTCATTTTGAGGAAATGTCGCTGATGAGGCAGAACTGAAAAATATTCCTATCAGATTGCAGAAGTCTGTGCACTTATCGTTCATCAGGAAAGTAAGTAGTGTAGATCAAATCACACGTAAAAATGCTCTCGTTTAGAAGAATCCAATCACGAAATTCATCAATAATGATTGTAATAATATCACAGATCGATCACTTGATGTACTGCGCCAAACGTAAAATCGATTTTTTTAAAGAGATGTATTAAAAGAAATTTCTTTTTCACTGCTTCATTTATTTATTCTTATATTTCCTTATTCGTACACTTATCCTTAGAGGGGAAGAGCTGAAGAAATTGTAGCACGCTTAGACCAAAGATAAGGTCTGTGGCTTCACGTTTCGCTGTATGTAACCTCCTTGCTTAGAGTCCAAACGTCATCGCTGGCCTTAAGTCCGAATTTTTTTATAATTTGACGAATTTCAACCACCACATCTTCCACCCCCTTATAGCTATCGGCATGGAACTGCTATGGTGTACAACGGGAGACTTCGGACAACAATTACACACAGACCATTCGTTTGCGTTCTGTACTTTTCTCTGCAGAGCGAAATATTAAAACACACACACGCAGAATTTTATATACACCGATAACTTTCCATCCCAATATACTCCACCCTTTTATCATTATCAACCCTCAAGCAACAATGCAACCAGTAAAACCATTTTCAAAGAGTAAATATAATTTGCAAAGAGTTATTATTGTTCCGCATTTCACGTTATATTCTTCAAATTACTAAATATCTATCAGATCGCTATAAAACCGTGCCTAAAACCTTCCTCAGGCATAAATTAGTAACCGAAGAAATATTTAAGTCTCAGCGTCTTGTGATTTGCACGTGATAAGGGTGCACCGAACATATATCCGATCGCCATAAAAACGTGCCTAAATTCTTCACGGGTACGCATTAGTAACTGCATAAATTTTTAGCTCTTTATGTCTTGTACCGAACAGACATTCACATTTATAGGTATAGATTTTGATTATGAGTCCTTAAAGTCACTTTCTTGTTGATGAACAACATGCTTCTAGTACGACATTTTGTCGCTCGGTACGGCGTATACCCACTTTTGATGCGTTGCCGTCTGTACGTGGCTGAGAGTGTGAGCGTGAGTGTGCTTGCTTTTATTTTATTCCAGCAGTGAATTGTCTGGTTTTTAGTGCTGTGGCGAAGATGATGCTACCATTATTGATCTGGCAGTGTTAACTTTCAACAAAATAACGTCCAAAACAATAAAATACCTCGATACAAATGTCTGTGTTGTGCATGAAATCTAGTATATAAAGCATAGTTTAAGTGTAAGAATCACATACGATATGTAGTTCACGAGATATGACGTCATAAACAATGCTGCTCATTTTCTCCCAAACCATTGGACCGATTTCAACCAAATTTGGTACACACATTCCTTACTGTGAAGTAACAATTGCTGCATGGTTAAGAATCACATACGGCAAATGATTCAAAAGATATTACGTCATAACCAATATGAATCGCAATAAATGCCATATAATGCGGCGAGACTTTCGAAATACACTGTATGAGAATGAAAGTACTTAGCGACTTGCAACAAACTTTAAACATAATTTTAAACCTTTATTAAAATTTTTTCTCGCATCGATACTAAAATGATGAAAGGAAAAAAAAATTCGCTGTTTATGGAGTAAAACTACAGCATTTAGTATGACGTTATATTTTATAATTTGTACACCACTGATTGTAGCCGCAGGAAAATTTACAGACAGTATATTCACATATAGGTGACTGTACCTTCGAAATTGTATTACAGTACGGCACGTGGTTCATGAGGTATGGGCACATAAACAGTAACGTTCATGGAAAACCGCCCCATCACGCACCAAGTTTTAATCTATTACTTCTTTACTGCTAATTGTATTCGCAACAGATATTACAGACACACAGCACATGTACAAATCAGTATATACCTGAAAAATTATACAATAGTAAAACATATAACTCAATAAATATGAGACTGTACGAAGTGCCGGCCGCGGCGGCCGAGGGGACTGAGACGCTCCAGTCACGGTCTGCACGACCACTACGGTCGGGAGTTCGAATCCCCCCTCGGGCATGGATATTTGTGCCGTCCTTAGTTGCAGCTAGTTCATAAGTAGTTTGTAAATTTAGGGACTGATGACCCCGTAGTTAAGTTCAAATTAAATGTTTGTACAACTTATGGGACTTAACTACGGGGTCATCAGTCCCTAAGCTTACAAACTACTTATGAACTAGCTAACACTAAAGACGGCACAAATATCCGTGCCCGAGGGGGGATTCGAACCCCCGACCGTAGTGGCCGTGCAGACCGTGACTGGAGCGCCTCAGTCACCTCGGCCACCACGCCCGGCCGTAGTTAAGTCCCATAAGCTTAACAAACATTCGAACATTTTAACTGTACGAAGTTTTGTCACTTGTATTTTGATGACTATCTTCCTTTGTTTGGATACTGCAGTTACAATTTTGCACATTAAGCAAGACAGCCTTATTTCTTAAAATATTCTCCCAGAATATAACACGCATTTAGCGGAAAAAAGAGATTGACAGAGAGAGGACAGAAGAGATAGGGGAAGTACTAACTGAAGGCTGAAGTAAATAAATAAATACCCGTGCAACGCCTGGTTTTCAGCTAGTAGGCTACATGACATAAAAAAATCAATAGTTCACCGAAAAATTAAAAAAAAAAAAACATATTTTGATGTTTACAGCACTGTATAAATACAGAAAACACTGAATTTTAATTTTTCGAAAGTTGATTTCATGATGTGGGACTGAAAGGGTTAAGGCACCGCTGACCCAAAGCGGTTAATTTGAGATCAGATCCAGGTCCAGCCAAATTACCAACACTACAAGTGAATTTGTTTCATTGCGCTGCATCGGTCGAGATGTTTTAATACGAAGGGTGTTTGAAAAGTCCGTGCAAAGTTCGAGGGATGGCACCACCAGCGCGAATTGAGGTCATCTTTAGTTAGTACCATCTTTTCAAAGGTTGCGTACCACGTTTCAGCCATATTGGTCTATTTCTTTGTGTTTGGTAGTCGTGCGAATCAAGGAAGTCCAGTGATTGTGAAAGAATGGACCAAAAAGAATCTCGTGTGGCGAATAAATATTACACCTCAGGGGGCTAAAGCTTGATAAACATTGTGGTGACTCTGCACCTTCGATTAGAACAGTTTATAAGTGGTATCAAAAGTTTCGGAGTGGCCATATGGGCACAAGTGACGATGAACGATCTCTACCCCCTATGGAGGTTACGACTCCAGAAATCATTGATAAAATCCATGAAAAGTTGATGGACTGCAGAAGAGTTAAGGTACATGAGATTTCTAGTGCTGTGGGCATCTGTAATGAACGGGAACATGATCATCATCATTATCATCAGAGACTGATTATGCCTTTCAGCGTTCAGTCTGGAGCATAGTACGTCTAATAAAATTCCTCCATGATCCCCTATTCAATGCTAACATTGATGCCTCGTCTGATGTTATACCTTTTACTTCAAAATCATTCTGCACAGAATCTAAGTACTTTCTTCTTGGTCTACCTCGACTCCTCTTTCCCTCCGCTGCCGAGCTCATGAGTCACTTAGGTAACCTTGCTTCTCCCATACGTGTAACATAACCCCATCATCTCAGTCTGTTTGCTCTAACTGCTTCATCGATGCTGTTCATTCCCAGTTTTTGTTTGATTTCCTCGTTATGGACACCCTCCTGACATTCTTCCCATCTATTAGCACCTGCAATCATTCTTGCTACTTTCATATCTGTAACCCCTACCTTATGAATAAAGTAACATAATATTTTTCATAAACATTTTGACATGATAAAGCTTTCCACAAGATGGGTGGCGAGATTGCTCACACTTGACCAAAAAACGGAATCGTGTGTAGAGTTGGAAGGAAGGTTTGGAGCTGTTCAGGAAGGATCCGCAGGACTGTAAGCGCCGTATCGTCAGTGTGGATGAAACATGGATACATTACTATACTCCTGAGACCAAAGATCACTCTAAACAGTGGATTACCGAAGGATAATCTGCATAAAAAAAGGCGAAGATCAGTCTTTCGGCCGGAAAAGGTTATGGCGATGGTCTTTTGGCATTCTCAAGGGATAATTCTCATCGACTATCTAGAACAGGGTAGGACTATTACAGGCGCCTATTATTCATCGTTATTGGACCGTTTGAAAATCGAGCTGCAAGAGAAACGTCGGCGATTGGCCCACAAAAAGTCCTTTTCCATCACGACAATGTACCAGCACCCACCTCAGCAGTTTTCGTCGCAAAATTATTGGATGCTAACTGAAAACCCGTGATATTTATTTATTTATTCCTATAATTTTTCAGGTATATATTCATTTGTATACAGGTTATATATCTGTAAAATCTCTAGGGGATACAATTAGTAGTAAAGAAGTAATAGATTAAAACGGTTTGCGTGATGGGGCGGTTTTCCATGAACGATACTGTTTATGTGTGCATATCTCATGAACTACGTGTCGTACTATGATACAATTTAGGAGGTACACCAACTGTATGCTTGTATACAATTTGTAAAATTTTCTGAGGCTACAATTGGTAATGTGCAAATACATTGTAACGTTATACCGAATGCCATAGTTATAGCCCATGAAAAGCGGAAAAGTGGTAAGCGAGAAACTTTTTTCCTTTCACCATTTTGCTATGGTTGTCAGCGAGAAAAAGTTTTATAAACGTTTGAATTTATGTTTAAAGTTTGTTGCAAGTCGCTACGTACTGTCATTCTCATACAGTGTATTTCGCCGCATTATATGGTATTTCTATTGGTTATGACTTAATATCTTTTGAACCATGTACCGTGTGTGATTCTTAACCATGCAGCAATGGTTTAGGGGAAAATGAGTAGTTTTTATTTTTGCACGGACTTTTCAAACGCTCCTCGTATGTCGAATTGCTTTACGGAACCCTCTCCTCACGCTGAGAGAGCCCTGGCTGTTTGCATCCGTGCCTCGCGCATCTGCGCGCAGTCGGCGCTGCCACAACACGGGCCGAGGCGCACCTGCGGCAATTTTGCAGAGCGGTTGGCACTCCTGCTAATGCCTGCTGGATTTGCGGCCTCCGCCTGTTGCTCCCTGCCCCTGTGCAGTTAGTCTGCCCGCCACACAGCATGGCCGCAGGCGTTAACGGCTGCCCGCGCAGCAGCAGCGTGCGTTGGGTTGCCTGCCCGCCAGGCGCCGCCGTGACGCGGTCTGCATTGCCGGCGCGTTGTTTACGATTACGTCCTGCAGTGCTGTGCCGATGAGTTGTGAAATCGCTGCCGCGCTCTGAACTCTGCCGAATCTCACTGCAGCTCTTTGCTGTCACTGGTTGATAGCGTGACACTGATTGCATTTACTTCAGAGAATCTCAGTCATGTTACAAACAAAATTAAGGGAATACAGAAATCTACATTCATTAATTCGCGATTTGCGAGAATTTCCGACGTTAGCTGATTATCTCAAGTTGGTCTATCATTTTGTAACATATGAAAAATTGTGCCGGACCGGAACTCGAAGAGAAAGGGACCCGGGTTCGAGTCCCAGTCCGGCTCAAACTTACAAGTTTTCATTTGTTACAAAATGATAGACCAACTTAACGATAAGCAGCAAAAGTCGGAAATTCTCCCAAATTGCGAAGTAATGAATGTATATTTAACATTTATAGCTGCGGACCATCAACAACTTTTGTTCCTTGAGAACAGACTATCATGGTAGATACGGAAATCGCCTATCACCGCAATGTTAAAATATGCCTACTGTAGGAAAAAATGACATTGCGGCCAGGAAGTAGATAGAGGCTACAGAAGAATGCTGAAGATTAGCTGGTTAGATCACGTATCGAATGAGGAGGTACTGAACAGAATTGGGGAGACATGGAATTTCTGGCATACCTTGATTAAAACAAGGCATTGATTGGTAGGAAACATTTTTAGCCATCAAGGAATCGTGAATTTGGCACTGGAGAGAAGAGCTGGAAGAGCAGTTGAAAGTTATGTACAGTCAGTTGAAAGGTGTATATAAGATGAGCATTAACAACAGCAAAATCAAGGCTATGATAAAGGAATTAGGTTAGGTATCAAAACAATAAAGGTGGTAGATGAGGTTTGTTACTTTTTTTTCTTTTTTTGTAAAACTTATGGGACTTAACTACGGGGTCATCAGTCCCTAAACTTACAAACTACTTATGAACTACTTACGAACTAGGACGGCACAAATATCCATGCCCGAGGGGGGAATCGAACCCCCGACCGTAGTGGCCGTGCTGACCGTGACTGGAGCGCCTCAGTCACCTCGGCCACCGCGACCGGCGTTTGTTACTTCGGCAATAAAATGACATATAATGGTCAGAGTACAGAGGATATAAGTTGCAGAATGGCAATGGGAATGAAAGCGTGTTTGGAAAAGAGAGATTTGTTAACATCGAATATAAATTTAAGCCTAAGGAAGTCCTTTCTGAAGGCATTTCTGTGGAGTGTTGCCTTGTATGGGAGTGAAACATGGACGATAAACAGTGCGGACAGGAAGAGGATAGAGGCTTTTGAAATGTGGTGCTACAGAAGAATGCTGAAGATTAGGTGGGTGGATCGCGTAACTAATGAGGAGGTACTGAACAGAATTGGGAAGAAAAGGAATTTCTGGCATACGTTGACTGAAAGAAGGGATAGATAGGTAGGACACAATCTTAGACATCAAGGAATTGTGAATTTAGCGTTGGAGGGAAGTGTGTGGGGTAAAAACCGCAGAGGAAGACCAAGAGATGGATACAGTAAGCAGATTCAGACAGATGTAGGTTGCCGTTCTTATGTGGAGATGAAAAGTCTTGCACAGTATAGAGTAGGGAGGAGTGCTACATCAAACCAGTCTAAGGACTGAAGACCAGAACAACGACAACAACAACAACATGGAGATAGAGAGAAAAATTTTTTACTGTATGTGGATTTACTTGTTGTACCAATAATGAAACAACAGTTTATTGTCAATGTATATTCGTACAGAGATGTTTTACATTTATGTTAAGGTAAAAATTTTCCATAACTTTTACTGCATTATCATCCCAAAGTCTTTTGTAAATCAAGAAATCCTATATCCTATACATATTATAAATGCGAAAGTTTCTATGTTTGTTACCGCATCACGCTAAAACTACAGCACTGATTTAGATGAAATTTCATATAGAGATTTCTTATGTCTTATATTAGGACATAGGCTACTTTTCAAAATGTTTATTACAAGTTATTTATTTGAAATATATCCATAGAAATACGTAACGGTTGTAAGAAGTTTCTAATACAACAGCAGAAAAGCATTGTAGGGTATGTCGTGTTTCGAGCCGGGCGCCGTGGCTCAGCGCGCCCGGTCAGAGGGCTGAACGCCCTCTGTAATAATAAAAAAAAAAGCTGAGCCAAGAACAAATCGAACAAAAACGAACAAACTTGATCAACGTCCGCAGCGAACAGAGCTACAGATAGAGCAAAAAAAAAAAAAAAAAAAAAAAAAAAAAAAAAAAAAAAAAAAAAAGTCGCAGGGTTTAACGCGTCCTGTAATAGACATCGGTTATTTTGGGCAATGGTTCGGGTCCTGCTACAGTGAAATATTTTTTTTTTTTTTTGTTATTGTCATCTTTTTTACTTTCGAATATTTAAAAAGATTCTTGAATACTGCCAAAACGGCTTAACTGATATATAATTACATACACAAGAAATCTGAATGTTGGCGTTTATGCCGCATTCATTTTCATTTGTTGTAACGAATGAAGGAAGTATGTATATAAATTGAAGACTTTAAATAAAATATGCTCTAAGTACCATGGCAAGAAAAAACATTGACGTTTTGTATAGAATGGGATCTAGATACCAAACCCTATTTTGTGTACAAAGCACGAACTACAACGTATAAATAGCGTACGTAAACTGCGACAAAAGTAGTAGCAAATGCACGCAACAGATGGCAGGCGGTACGCTGCAGTTAACATATGAAACGTTATAGATGTTCGAACATTGTGATGTTATCGTAATTCATTAAAATTGTATTCTCTTTGGATTTCAATGAATAATAGTTTCTTTGGTGATTTCGATTATTTATAGCATTCGAACGGTTGCATTTAGTTCTTTTATTGGTTCGCTTTGCAATTGTAGGATCTCAACAGTTCGTTTCTCCGTTAGATGTCTTTTTTATCTATACTTTTCTCCGTTAGGTTTGTTGTTTATTTCGTTACATTTCTCCGTTAGGTTTGCTGTTGATTTTGTTCCTTTACTTGGCATTTGTTTTCGATTACTGTATTGTTGTTATTGTAGTTACTTACTGTCAGGGGTGCCATCCCACAAGTTGGAGCTGAAGGTGGGTGTGCCTGTTTTATTGATGCGTAACTTGGATGCACCACGATCATGCAATGGCACCAGGTTACGCATCACGGACCTGAGAAGGCATATCGTGCAGGCCACCATCATCACCGGTGGAGCCAAGAGAGAGACTATATTAACACCACGAATTCCATCATCCCAACAAACTTGCCATTCCAGGTTAACCGGTTACAGTTCACAATGAAAGTGGCCTTCCCGATTACTATAAACAAGAGTCAAGGACAAACATTAAAAGTGGCAGGTATTCATGTTGCCACCCCATGTTTCTCGCACGGACAGCTCTACGTAGGCTGTTCCCGTGTATCGAGAGCTAGACATCTCTACGTATACTCTGAGAACAAGAAGTCTCGAAACGTCTTTTACAGGGACGTATTGCAATAGATTTTGGCTCTCCATCCGTTCCAAGACAATTATATATTCCGTGCTAACAATGTCGCCAACAGTCATGTAGTTATTTATGTCGTTTCTTGGCACTTTAATGTCTGACTATTGAACTGCGGGTAACACCGCGGGGAGCAACTAGTTACAAAATAATTGTTCCAGTATGTAAAAGAAACTCGTGTGACATTAATAATTTCAGTCTTCTGGGTTCACCAGAGACTGAGATAATGTTCCTGAAATACACTTCAGTGGTACCCAGTTACCATATCAAAAAATAGAGAAAGACCTTGGAATAATCTTGCATGAACACCTAAACTGGGAATAACAAACAGTTGTAGCTTGCAGGAAATCCTTCTCATTTCTATATGCAATCCAAAAATTTAGAAAAATATTTCCAACCCAAGTTAAAAATTAGTTCAAACACTTGTCTTGCCATATCTTCACTAGTGTGATGATGTTCAACACGGCACAAACAGTGAAAATTCGAGAAAACTCGAGCTACTGGTGAACGCTTGCGTTAGGTACGTTTACAATATACGGTTGTACGATCATACCAGTGCTTCATATACCAAGCTAGGTTGGATGTGGCCACGTAAGTGGCGCTATTTTCAGACGCTGTGCTTACTTCACAGGTTTCTCAGACACCAGTGTCCCCAATACTTATCCTCTAACATTAAACAGCTATATTAATAAATTTAGACTTTGAACAGAAATCTGTATCTAAGGTAGAATATTCAAAATTGTTTAGGTTTGGATTGACGAGGGATTGCATTGGAAGAAACATACTGCAGTCTGCGTCGCGCTAGTCACGGTCTGCACGGTCTCTACGGTCGGGGGTTCGAATCCCCCGGAGCGCATGGATATTTGTGCCATCCTTAGTATTAGCTAGGTCATAAGTAGTTTGTAAGTTTAGGGACTGATGACCCCGTAGTTAAGTCCCACAAGCTCTACAAACATTTGAACATTTTGAAACACACTGATGATCTATTGAAACGTTTGAGTTCAGCTACGTATGCTATCAGGTTCATTGCAAAATTTGGTGATATACATGTCAGTAAATTAGCTTACTATGCCTATTTTCATTCACTGCTTACATATGGGATGCTACCTGTGGGCAATTCAACATTGAGTAAAAAAGTATTCATTGCACAAAAGCGTGTAATCAGAATAATTTCTGGAGGCCACCCAAGAGACATTTATTTAGGGATCTTCACTGTATCCTATATATATATTGAGTGATGACATTTGTTATTAACCATCTGACCTAATTCAAGAGTAATAGCTTTGTGCTATTTACAACACTAGGAGAAAGGGTGATATTCACTATTAAAGGTTAAATCTAACTATGGCACAGAAACTGGTGAATTATGCTGCCACAAAAGTCTTTGGTCACTTACCAAGTAGTATCAAAAGTCTGACAGATAGCCAACTAGTATTTAAAAAGACATTAAAGGAATTTCTGAATGGCAACTCCTTCTACAATGTAGATGAATTTTTAGATAAAATTTAAAAAAGTAATAAAAAATTAAATTAATTTCAAAAAAGTAAATAAAAAACTTTCACATATTGATTGTCATGTATAGACAACATTTACTAAACTGACACGTTCCACATCATTACGAAACGTCGTATATATGATGTATGGAATTAGTATTAATCTAATCTAATCTATCATCATTCTACATTTTCACTAATGTCTTGATTATACAGTCAGAATGCCTTAGTCTGTGCTGATTTAAAGTCAACATTGCACGTAGTGTGTGGGAACCAATACGCAAACACAATTTTCAATGACCTGGCATTTAGTTATTTTCCCAAGATTGAAGGTTGCCACATCGTCATACACACCAAAATGTAGTGTATCAATCCCGACAAACACTGCTTTTGGTAGGCGATGCCACATCACACTATTCAAGCACTCGTTCGGGTTCCGCGTTTTTCCGTGAAGACATTTTATGAGAAGACTTCTGTGAGCCAGGTATCTGAAAATGGGTTTATTTCTTCCGTGACGGCTAATGGTGGACTGTGGTGGTCAATGTATCTCTCTACAGGAGTTAGTGCCCTATTTTATTTACACCAGCTCTTTTCACCTTTGGGACACAAACATGTTCTGAATGTTCATCTGCGGATTCGGTGTGGAAATACAGAGCCCATATATCTTTCCTAATTTCTTCAAGACTGCCTGTATTTTGACTGATCGCATGGTCATACCAATACTAAATGTGGTCTGTCATTGATTCACTCAATCTTCCTTTGACATCGAAGGTTTTCTCATCATCTAGTTTTTTTCCCCTTTCATATAGCTCACTATTTACAAACAATCTCATTTCACGAAGTCATAGTGTAACTTGATGAAACCATTTTCGGTCAAATAGTGCATAAAGGGTCGGTGTAAGGCGGGATGTTTGACTTCATGTCATATAAATGTAAAGTAATATAAAGTTTCTGGACAGCAATTTGAGACGCGTATAACGAAAGTGCAATACCCGATCTGACAAATCTATAAAAATAGTATTAGAACTATGTATGATACGTTGTTTTAAAGAGAAAGTAATGATTTGTTAACTCAAAGTCCTGTTCCTCGTCCCTTTAAGGACCTTCCCTTTTTTTGGCCCACTTTAGGTTACAGTAGTAATACTAAAAGTGGCTCTTTGCGATCGCGGTTTGACGGCTCGAAATTTATATGAAAATAACGGCTTAACTATTCATCTGACACGAAAATTGGATAACCCAATTTGTAGAGGAGAGAATTCTCTACAACTTTGCTCTCTTATGGTTTTTTTTGTTTTTTTTTTTTTTGTTTTTTTTTCGTAACTTTCATCATTTGAAAGATATTTGCAAAAATAACGACTGTTTTTCGTTTAACCGATCGGCACCAAATTTTACAGTAATATTTTAAAGAGGTAAAATTTCAGAATGAAGGGTACGTTTGTCAAAGCTAATCTCGAATATCAAATCATTTTGGCAGTCTGTTGAAATACGGTCACGGTGTGCAAAGATATTATCACTATAGTAGAATCGTTATCGTATTTTGTTACATTTTTTGTTTAATTTTATATTATTTAGGTTTCTATAATTTCTGTCGGAAAATTTTTGCAGAAAAATAATAAAACTACAGTAAAACCTAAAGTGCGCATTAAAAGACGCCTTTGCGGTTTTGTTTTTTTTCTTTCATTGCAACTTTTCGAGTTGAACGACCGATTTATATTTTTGTCTTGCATTCCAAAAGTACATTTATTGCAGGTTTGTATCCATCAAGATTTACATCCACTGTTGTGGTCTTCAGTCCGCAGACTGGTTTGATGCAGCTCTCCATGCTACCCTGTCCTGTGCAAGTCTCTTCATCTGAGAATACGTTCGGCAACCTACATCCTTTTTAATCTGCTTACTGAATTCGTACCTCCGTCTCCCTTTACGATTTTTACCCCCCCCCCCCCCCACACTGCCCTCTAAATTGTGACTTACAAGGAGACCACATCGATATCGGATTTTAGAATTTTATGATATTTATGGTACGTTAAGTTCACATCTCAGATAACAATTAGCCATAGCCTTTTGCCGCAACTCTCGAAAATTCTCGAGAAAATTGAATTGGAAATTTTGTAAGTGAACGTAAGTACTGATCATTAAATATACTGCATCACTTATCGGTGTTGGTCAGGTGGTAAGCGTTTAGTAGTCACAACTATAGGGTCGGTGGTTCGTGGCAGAATTTTTTGTTTCGTTGCGTTCGAATATCTACACAATTTTAATATCTAATGGTGATTTTAAGAAAAGTGCACGTATTTTTTTTTTTATTTTTTTTTTTTATTTTTTTTTTTTTTTTTTTTTTTTTTTTTTTTTTTTTTTTGAAAGTCGTCACAATGGCTGTCAATAGCCCTCGAGCTGTACCGCTGGTGCAAGCGTGACACGACTTTTCTTTAAATGTTCACTGTTGTCGCAAAAATGGAGATGCCGTGTTTCCGCTTTAGCTAATCCTCGGCTAAGCCTTAACACTGATGTCAGTGAAGGTTCTGAGTTTGTAGCAGATTTGCATCACGCTGCCTGTCATGTAAGTTGATCTGTTTTGTGTTACGTCTAGTTTTCCTTGCAAATGGATGTGTGACAGTTTCTAGTAAATATTTATTGTATTTAATATGTAATTAGAATGCTCGATAATTTAAATTTATTTCGTAAATAGAAGTTTAACTGTGCTCTAGTTGCTCCTGATTAACAATGTTGCAGTTTCCGTCAATCTCATTTTTAACCCTTTCTAAGCCTTACATAATGAGTGTTGTTCTACTACCTAATTTAATCTTCAAGTCTCTTAGACGTTGTAGGGGTCTATCAGATGAGGAAATATACTTATTTCGACAAGTAATGAAAAGATTACTGATTTTTGTCTAGATTCCTCAACAGATCATGAATAGGATAGTATTATTCAAGTGTAAATCCTAGTTCCGATTCAGAACAAGATTTCAGACGCAATCAATCTGATACTGAAGAGCGTACCACTCTGTTAAGAATACGCTATAAAAGTAGCACCCAAAATACTGAAAAAGAATTTCATGAAAACCTTCCCTGGTTCAAAAGGAAACGCAAGGGGCGTGAGGGTAGGGACGTAATCTCTCTCATTCATGATAGATGGTAATATGATTGATGAGGTAATTATGTGTACTAAGTTCCACATAACGGAGAAAAAAGCCGACACTAATTACTCAAGAGACGGAACTACAGGGAAGTAACGGAAGAGGAAATGATAGCACTGCTGGGTCTGTTGTACATGTTTATTGTCCACTTTCGGAATAGATACATTAACAAAAAACGTGGAATAAGAGATCCCAAAATGTTGTGTACAACTGAAATAGAAAGCAGAAAAATATCTATCACAGTGGGATTCGAACCACCGACTCTATGGTTTCGAGGCTCGGATGCTACTTCCTGAACTACACCTAAAGAATCTGGGACTGTTTTAATTACTGGTACTAGCGTGTACTTGCAAAACTTCAAAGTTGACTATCTGGAGCATTTCTGAGAGTTGTGTCGAATGGCTTTGGCTGATTGTAATTTAAGTTCTGAACTTCATTTACCATATATATGAAGAAATTTTAAACTCAGATACCCATGTGGTCTCCTTGTTAGAGTAATATTACTCAAATTACTCTGCCTTAATTTATTTAATTTTAATATTATGTACCTGTTAAAAAGCCTGTGAAGTGAGCCTAAATAATAAATAAAATATAAACAAACACTATTTAAAAAATATTCGAATGTTTGTTAAGCTTATGGGACTTAACTACGGGGTCATCAGTCCCTAAACTTACAAACTACTTATGAACTACCTTATACTAAAGACGGCACAAAAATCCATGCCCGAGGGGGGATTCGAACCCCCGACCGTAGTGGCCGTGCAGACCGTGACTGAAGCGCCTCAGTCTCCTCGGCCACCGCGGCCGGCAAACAAACAATATTAAACAGCAGTACGTTGTTATCTGAATTATGAGTACACACAGTGAATTATATATTAATTGGTGTTATGTATGACTCCAGATATTTATTTAACGCTCAGACATTTGATACATAGTCATGAGTCTTCTAACTTCCCAATACAATTGACCGTCTGACATCTTGTCGTAATATTGCAGTGTTTCACAGTTTCTTAGTTGCTCGCAATTCATAATGGTGTCTTCTCTTTCACATATAACACACTTCGCTGGAGGGAAGATTCCAATCCTGTGCAGGTGTTTTGCAAGGCAGTCGTGGCCAGTAATTCTTAGAAATGCTGCCACAGTTTCCCTTCGTGGGTGTTTCTGACAGTTGAAGCCATGTTTTTCCTTGCCCTTGTTTTGTCATGTGGTCATATAACTTCTTCTTGAAACTATTGTTTCTGAGTCTTTTAATGGAGATGTATGATAATTTTGGGCACTTTGTTTGAGAAATCTTGGTTCCTTTTTTGGGTAGAAAGTTTTATAGCGATCTAATAGATATTTAGTTATTTGAAGAATATAATGCGAAATGCGGAACAGTAATTACTCTTTGAATAAAATATTTACTCCTTGAAATAGTTTTACTGGTTGCATTGTTGCATGAGGGTTGATAATCATAAAATGGTGGAGTATATTGGGATGGAAAGTTATCGGTGTATATAAAATTCTATGTGTGTGTGTTCGTGTTAATATTTCGCTCTGCAACGAAAACTACAGAACGCAAACGAATGGGCTGTGTGTAGTTGTTGCCCGAAGTCTCCTGTTGTACACCGTAGCAGTTCCATGCCGATAGCTATAAGGGGTGGAAGATATGGTGGTTGAAAGTCGTCAAATTATTAAAAAAAAAATTCGAAATGAAGGCCAGCAATGACGTTTGTGACTCTATGGGAAGGTGGTTACATACAGCGAAACGTCATGCCACAGACCATATCTTTGGTCTGTGCGAGCCTCAATGACTTCAGCCCTTTGTCTGTAAGGATAAGCATACGAATAAGGAAATATAAGAATATATAAATAAAGCAGGAAAAACAAATTTCTTTTAATACATCTCTTTTTAAAAAAATCGATTTGGCGTTGCGCGCATTATCTATTACAATCAACCAACACGCGAGCGGAGCCGCGAGTTTAAGCTAGTTACAGTATAAACTACAAAATAATAAAATAGCTGCTATATTTGAATACGCAACCTTTTTAACGTTATTAGACTTACGACGTTTCTTACCAGGATATAGAGTAACTTGACTCATAACCGTAGTCATTTAGTGCCTTTAAAAAATCTAACTATCCATCTATAGAGTAACTTTGATGAAAACCGCCAATTCCGCGTTAATTAGAAAAAAATCGACAAATTCGAGTTACATCCTTAAAAATCGACGAATTCGCGCCATTCGTCGCGTTATCGTTAAAACGAATTTTTCCTGTCCCTATCTATGAGGTGAAAAAAATACGTCGTTAATTCTCAAGGGAACTAGCTAGATGTGGAAAGAGAGTGGACGACTTGCGAAAGGACAATGTGCAGGCAGTAAGAGAAAGAGAGGAATCCCGGCGCTGATAGCAGTAATGCATTGCGAGATAAAGTGAGAGACTGCGCGATTGTGAAGGGCGTCGGGGTGATGGGTGGGGAGCGGAAGGACATTATGTACGACGTGTGGGGGCGGAAGCGCCGAGATAGGGGAGGGGGTGGGGGCGAAATGAAATAGAATTATTCCCTCGTAAATCCTTTTAATAGACACGGCCGCGGGCGTCTTTGTCTCGACACCGTTGTGACATTACTCCCGAGGAAGGCACGGGAAAGGAAGTGCGCGGGAAAGGGGTGGGGGGAAGAAAACGCGCAGAGGGTGTGGGACTGGGGGTGGGGGTAGAGCTTAAAATATTGTCGCGCGTGAGTGGTGCGGGGTCGCCAGGGCTGCCACATTTATAACGCTCACGCGGCGCCCGGCTGACACAGTATATAAGCCGGCCGGGGTCTCCCACGTGCGGCACTGTTGCCAGGCCTGGCAAAGCCCGATATCCACTGTGCGGGCGGGCAGTCGTGGGCTCTGGGCTTTTCTGTTTCTTTATCGTAGCAGCATTGCACAGCGTAATTGAAGTGGCCAGGAAGCCGCATCTGAAGCAGTAATCAACACCAATTTTCAAGCCAAATTCAAATTCAAATGTTTGTAGAGCTTATGGGACTTTACCAGACTTATGATACTGTGGTGTCGCACAAGTCCAAAGTGCGCGCCACCTACTTTCGCCACGCGCTGCCATGCACGCACGCGCGGCTTTCTTACGACGACAGCCACGAGCGCCCTCTGCTGCAACTCCGCTCGTGGCCACCACTGAACGACATCGTTCACTTGGGACTGAGATAGGAACCAGCTAACACTTCAGAATTAGATAGGCACCAGTGAAGACTTGGCTATCGGATAGGCACTAGGCAGGCCTCTAGCTCAACTATGTATCAGCATTCTGCAGTACTGAGCTATGTAAGAGTTAAGTATTACTAAGTCTCTAAGAAATATATATCTCGTTCTAATTTACTCTAGTGTTTCTAGTTACTGCTGTCCCACTGGCTGGTCACCTCCTACCTGCACAAGCGTGCATCCTTTATTCCTGTGTCGGTCTTTCTACTCCGCCACTGACACCTACGACGGAAACGAGATACAAAAGCGGCGACAAGGCTGGGACACAAAAGAAACCACCCTCTTACAATTCCCTGTTCTTCTAAAAACATGTTCATTGTCTGCCAAAATCTGAAGAACTGGTCTTGGAAGCCTCTAAGAAGGCGAAACTACCACTGATTTTCATCCACCTTGCCTTCAGCTAATACCCTTCTTTTAAGTTCCAGTTAACATTTTAACTCGTAATTCACACAGAATTGTGTTATTAGTTAACCTAACGTTACAACACCTCAAACAGTACCTTAAGGTAACGAGAAAAATTCTGCTCGTTACACAGCTAACGAACGGTTCAGTTAGAATCTGTATGAAAATGGCAGGATTCCAAAGCGCTAAAATACCGCAATATAGCCTATTCACGTGATAAAGACCGATTTATCGAAGAAAATAACAGAAGCACTGCATTTATGAAAAAACTAGTGTGGAAAACAGCTTTATTGGAAAACTGTATCGTCAAATTTCTCGCCCCATCCATGTCAGTAGCGATTAGATGAGTTTAGATATTGCAGATATGTAACATAACCTTAAAATTATTGAATTGGTTTATGTTCTAGGAGGCGATCCAATTATGATATTGTAGAAAGATATAAAAAAGCCAAGTTCGCTGATCATCAATTTTTATTTAAGATGACCGGTTTCGCTGAACTATGTCAGCATCTTCTGTCCAACAAAATCATTTTACAAGGCCATAATCTTGTAATGTCAATCAGTTGTTATATAACATAATTTACAGTGCATAGGTACACTATATCATTATAATAAAACATAATTATCACAGTGAGTGACAATAGCAAACTCAAGATGACCAGATGTACCAGATGATGCTGATATAGTTCAGCGAAACCGGTCGTCATAAATAAATATTGATGATCAGCGATCTTTTCTTTTTTATATCTTTCAACTTAAAATTATTGTTGCGATATCAAAATACAAACTTACGGGTAACTACTAGTTAACTGAGAATCTGTATGATGAAAATGGCTGGAATACGATATTTGGTTGAAAATTACGACGATGTCAATATTTTGAACGATCTAGAGGTCATTGCCCCTGTAAGGCGTCTTAGACGTATTTATGTTCGTCCAAACCATTTTAAATGTTTGGATGATGCAGAATTTGTTACTCGATTTCGTCTTCGAAAAGCCGCTTTGGAAACGCTGCATGAAAAAATTCCACGACCATCTGAAGAGTCTAACAGATAGCTACGTATTTTGTAAGTTATTAGTCGGAATAGAAAACAAAGTACATTATTTATGTCTGCAAGCTTATTAATTCAGTATTCAAAATTCAAATGTTCAAATGTTTGTACAGCTTACTGGACTTAACTACAGGGACATCAGTCCTTAAACATACAAATTACTTATGAACTAGCTAATACTAAGGACGGCACAAATATCCATGCCCGAATGGGGATTCGAAGCCGCAACCGTAGTGCCATTGCAGACCGTGACTGGCGCGCCGCAGTTCCCTCGGCCACCGCGGCCGGCGAATTTCTAGGCGGGAAACCGAAAAAAAGGTTATTTCTTTCATTAGGATTGTGGAAAAAATTCTTCTCAGGCACTGTTCAAAGGAGAGTTGGGGCCGGTTTGTCCATCTCTCGTTAATCTTCTCGTTAGTAAACGAGAAGATGCCTTTAACGTCCAGTTAAATGTGCTAGTTAAGTGCATTGCGTTTGTCATTGCCAGATACACTTCTCGTTTGCTAACCTGGAGTAAACAAGAATGTTCGATATATTTCCACTATGTTGGCAATAGAAACAAATGAAACTGCCGTCTGAATAAACAGCTGTTCACCATATTTGACTATCAGGGAAGAGGTTAGCTAGCAGACAGTTGTTATTTGGCGCTATGGCAAATAAACGTGAAAGAAGCTCGAATTTCACCTGTAAAGGAGACCGCGTATAAAATACTTGTGCGACTGCGTCTTGAGTATTGCTCAAGTGTTTGGGACCCGCAGCAGATCAGTTTAAAGGAAGACATAGAGGCAGTTCAGAGGCGAGCAGCTAGGTTTGTTACTGGTAGGTTCGACCAATGCGCGAGTGTCACGGAAATGCTCCGGCAATACGACGGAAATACGACGTTCTTTTCGTGAATTTCTGCTGAAAAAAAAGTTATCTCTTTCGTTATTCCAATTCCAAAGAAATCAAATGCAGACAAGTGTGAAAATTACAGAAATATCAGTTTAATAAGTTATGGTTGCAAAATACTAACACGTATTATTTACAGACGAATGGAAAAACTTGTGGAATTGGACCTCGGGGAAGATCAGTTTGGATTTAGAAAAAGATGTAGTAACTCGGGAGGCAATACATTACGACTTATCTTAGAAGATAGGCTAAGGAAGGGCAAAGCTACGTATTTCGCGTTTGTAGATTTGGAGAAAGCTTTTGTCAATGACGACTGGAATACACTCTAACAAACTCTGAATGCAGCAGATGTAAAATATAGGGAGCGAACAGTTATATTCGACCTATACAAAAACCAGACAGCGGTTATTGGAGTCGAAGGACAAGAAAGGGACGCAGAGGTTGGGAAGGGAGTAAGACAGGGTTGTAGCCTTTCCCGAATGTTGTTCAGTCTGTACATTGAGCAAGCAGTGAAGGAATGCAAGGAGAAATTGGGAGAGAGAATTAAAGTTCAGGAAGAAGAACTAAAATGTTTGCGGTTTCCCGATGACATACTAATTCTGTAAGAGACCGCTAAAGATCTGGAAGAGCAATTGAATGCAGTGGACAGTGTCTTGGAAGGAAGATATAAGATGAACATTAACAAGAGTAAAACAAGGATAATGGAACGGAATGTCAGAAAATGAGGAGATGTTCAAATGTTTGTAGAACTTATGGGACTTAACTACGGGGTCATCAATCTCTAAGCTTACAAACTGCTTATGAACTAGCTAAGGCTAAGGACGGCACAAATATCCATTCCCGAGGGGGTTTCGAACTCCCGACGGTAGTGGCCGTGCAGACCGTGACGGGAGCGCCTCAGTCCCCTCGGCCACCGCGGCCGGCAAATGAGGAGATGCTGAAAGAATTAGATTAGGTAATAAGACAATAAAAGTAGTAGATGAATTTTGTTATTTGGTTAGCAAGATAACTTCTGATGGCCGAAGTAAAGAAGAATGGCTATGGGGAGAAAGGCATTTCTAAAGAAGCGAAACTTGTTAACATCCAATATTAATTTAAATGTTAGGAAGTCCTTTCTGAAAGCAAATGACTGGAGTGTAGCATTGTATGGGAGTGAAACGTGGACGATAAGGAGTTCAGATAAAAAGATGATAGAAGCTTTTGAAATGTGGTGCTACAGACAAATGATGAAGATTAGATGGGTAGATCACGTGACTAATCAGGAGGTGCTTAACCGAAGTGGGAAGAATAGGAGTTTCTGGCATATCCTAAGAGAAGGGATAGATTGGTTGGACACATTCTGAGACATCAAGGAATTGTCAACGTAGCATTAGAAGATGTGTGTGGGGTAAAAATCGTAGAGGGAGACCGAGGGTCGAATACAGTAAGCAGATTTAAAAGGATGTAGGTTGTCGCAGATTCTCAGATGAAGAGACTTCCACAGGACAGGGTAGCGTGGAGAGCTGCATCAAACCAGTCTGCGGACTGAGGACCATAACAACAACAACTCTTTCATTAGGATTGTGGGAAAAATCTTCTCAGGCACAGTTGAAAGTAGAGTAAGGGTATTAGTTGAAGGAATAGTGGATGAAAATCAGTGGAGGCTTCGGCTTCTTAGAAGGTGCCAGGACCACCTATTTAGCTTTCGGCAGATAATGGATAACGCTTTAAGAAGAACAGGGAATTGTACGAGGCCAATATCGTGGACATCAGTTTCCTACAGAATTTTGGAGCATATTCTCAGTTCGAATACAGTACATTTCCTACAGACGGAAAAGCTTCTTTCTACGAAACAGCACGGATTTAGGAAGCATCGTTCATGTGAAACTCATCTCGCACTTTTCTCACGTGACATCTTGCGAGCCATGGATGAAGGGCAATAGGCGGATTGTGTTTCTCTCGACTTCAAAAAGGCGTTCGACTCGGTGCCACACTGCAGACTGCTAACGAAGATACGAGCTTATTGAATAGGTTCACAGATTTGCGACTGGCTGGAAGATATCCTAGTCGGCCGCGGGGGCCGAGGAGACTGAGGCGCTCCAGTCACGGTGTCCACGGCCACTACGGTCGGGGGTTCGAATCCCCCCTCGTCCATGGATATTAGTGCCGTCCTAGTTCGTAAGTAGTTCATAAGTAGTTTGTAAGTTTAGGGACTGATGACCCCGTAGTTAAGTCCCATAGACTTTACAAACATTTGTACATTTTGAACATTTGAAGACATCCTAAGTAACAGAACGCAGTGCGTTGTTCTCAACGGCGAGTGTTCATCAGAGACGAGTGTATCGTCAGGCGTGCCCCAGGGGAGTGTGATAGGACCGCTATTATTTTCTGTCTATCGTAGGAGAGCTTCTGTGAAGTTTGGATAGTAGGAGGCGAGGTACTGGCGGAAGTAAATTTGTGAGGCGATATCGTGAGTCGTGTTGGGATAGCTCAGTCGGTAGAGCACTAGCCCGCGAAAGGCAAAGGTCTCAGGTTCGAGTCCCGGTTCTGGGACACAAAATTTTAATCTGCCAGGAAGTTTCATATCAGCGCACACTCCGCTGCAGAGTGAAAGTTTCATTCTGGAAACATCCCTTAGGCTGTGGCTAAGCCATGTCTCCACCATATCCTTTCTTCCAGGAGTGCTAGTCTTGCAAGTTTCGCAGGAGACCTTCTGTGAAGTTTGGAAAGTAGGAGGCGAGGTACAGGCGGAAGTAAAGTTGTGAGGCGGCATCGTGATTCGTGTCGGGATAGCTCAGTTTGTAGAGCGCTTGCCTGCGAAAGGCAAAGGTCCCAGGTTCGAGTTCCGCCTCCGGCACACACTCATTTTACTCTTGTTAATCTTCATCTTATATCTTCCTTTCAAAACACTGTCCATTGCGTTCAACATCCCTCAAAAACGTAATCTGTTTGCAGATGGCAGGTTATAAAGCACTGGAATGTTTCACTCTGAAACATAAAATGTAAAAAAGCCAGGTAAACCAAATTTCTTGCATTTTTCTGAATTTTTTCGAATCGTAAATTAGAGTGTACATTGTAAATATTTTATAATTACAGATTTAATAAATATCCCACTGATGATGGAAGAAACGTTCCGAAACATGTTTGGGAATAAGTAAAAAACATAACTGTATGAAAAAAAAGGCGGACGCTTTCCCATTTGTTTAACTGCAACAAGGAAAAACGAGTACAGCAAAACCAACATGAGGAACGTGATTAATATAGTTTGAAATAAGAAAAGATCGTAAAGTTATGTGTACATGAAAGTCCGTATTGCAGGAAAAAAATCGCACTGACGTGTTTTACCCCACACTTTAGATTCGTAGTTTTATAAGTTTTTGCAATCATTTTGGACCAAACTAATAATCTAAGTAATAAAAAAAAATTAATAAGAGTGTCTGAAACTCTTGTAGAAAACAAAATTAAGTTCTGGCGGGTTTCTAACCACTGACCTTCAGCATCACAGTCCACTACGCTACAGCTAACAGTTATTACTAATGCCCGTTTGCAAATATTTCTGAAACCATACGAGATATGAAAAACATTTGATAGCAAATTTGTAGAGAATTTTCTCGTGTACCAATTAGGGTATTCAATTTTCGTGTCTGATGAACGGTTCGTTTGCAATTACAATTATATTACAGACGGCTTTTTTGGTATTTTTACCGTATTTCTTGTCCGAAATATTTCTAAAAGCGAGATTCTGGTAGCCGATCGGTCGAACGATTCGACCTAAAATGTGGGAACACTTTGCAGCTAAACAGACATCTTCAAATCGCCGTTATTTTTTCAAATATCTCTGTAACGATGGAAGATATGAAAAAAACGTAATAAAGCGAAGTTGTAGAGAATTTTACACTCTGCCAATTAGGTTCTCTTCCATTAGGTTATTCAATTTTCGTGTCAAATGAACGGTTCGTTTGGAATTACAATTATATTACAAACGGCTTTTTCTTGGTATTACTACCATATTTTTTGTCCGAAAATTTGAGAAAGCGAGGTTCTGGTCTCTGGCGGCCTACAATTATATCTGTAAAATTTGTTGCTGATCGGTTGAACGGTTCGTCTTAAAAACAGGGATCACGTTACGGACAGAGAGACATCCCAAAATCGACGTTATTTGTGCTAATATCTTTGAAACGATACGATATACGAGAAAAACATAAGAGAGCAAAGTTGTAGAGAATTTTCTCTTCTACCAATTAGGCTATTTAATTTTCGCGCTAGATGAACGGTTCGCTTGCAATTACAATTACATTACAAACGAGCTATTTAATTTTCGCGCTAGATGAACGGTTCGCTTGCAATTACAATTACATTACAAACGACTTTTTTTAGTATTACCGCCGTATTTTTTGTCAGAAAAATTTGGAAAAGGGAGGTTCTGGTCTCTGGTGACCTACAATTATGTCTGTAAAATTTGGTGCTGATCGGTGGAACAGTTCGTCTTGAAAACAGGGAACACATTACGGAGAGACAGACAGACAGATATACATCCCAAAATCGCCGTTATTTTTGCAAATATCTTTGAAACGATACGAGATATGAAAAAAAAAAAAAAAAAAAAAAAAAAAAAAAAAAAAAAAAAAAAAAAAACATAAGAGAGCAAACAATGAAGGCTTTCACGACCGGATGTCATAGTTGATAGTTGCTGGTAGAACTTCCGGGTTATAAGTCCGTGGTCCATAAAACGTTTCAGTTTCTTCTAACGTTTCGTCCAGAGCTGCGCCGGACGTCCTCAGAGCTCTTCTTCCATGCGATGAGTCTAGCCGACTGATGAGTCGGGTGTCTGAGAGCGCCACTGGAAGTCATATAGTGAGGTTTTCCGAAACATCAGTTTTATCTACTATGACGAATTATTATCCACGACAATACGGGGAAGCAACTGAAATATATAAACATAAAGAAAATTTTAACAGGAAAGAAGAAGCTACGAAACTTAGCGACATATGGACAGTAGCTTTGAAAGATCGACAGGTTTTATCTCTGACCGATTGCAATCGATAGTGATGTTTTATCTTTGACAAGGACTATCTCTGCTGATAACGTGACAGCTTGGCCACGCCCACTTTCCACAGTATATATATGGCGCTCTCAGACACCCGACTCATCAGTCGGCAAGACTCATCGCAAGGAAGAAGAGCTCTGAGGATGTCCGGCGCAGCTCTGGACGAAACGTTAGGTGAAACTGAAACGTTTTATGGACCACGGCCTTATAACCCGGAAGTTCTACCAGGAAATAAGAGAGCAAAGTTGTAGAGAATTTTCTCCTCTACAAATTCGGTTATTCAATTTTCGTGTCAGATGCATGGTTAAGCCGTTATTTTCATTTAAATTTCGAGCTGTGAAAAGACGATCGCAAAGGCCCGCTTTCAGTGTTACTACCGTGATCTAAAGTGGGCCACAATACCGCCTCTGTCGGCATGCAGCATCAGGTTTTAGTACAGTGGCAGCTAGTAAATAAAATTAAGCAGTTCTGTTGAGTGCGTGCTACACCTGCCTATCGTAATGCGGCATCGCCCGTTTCGGAGTAAACTGGATCCTGGATCTGGCGTTTGCGCATCATGGCTCTGCTATCAGCTTGCGTGGAGTTGTTCCCGACCACACGGGTCGTGATCGGCCTCGACACGTCACCCCGCTGACTATTGTCCGATTTGCAGTGTCGGCTTTATGCTGACGTCATGTCAGCTCGCTAATGACGTCACTTACGGCCCCGCCTCTCCGCTGTAAATGACTCCGGACGCGGAAAAACAAACCTGCTGACGCAAGCACGTCATCATCGCTCTCTACTCGCCGCGCGAGCGTATTTCGCGTTTCCGGGCTCGGGATACGAACCCAGGATCGTTTAGCCGTTTTCCAACATGTGCTTCATGACAGGACACGAGCGTCGACCCACGCACCTCCACCGCGTGAGTCTCGGAGAGAAATCACACTGCACACGTGGGGATTGGGAATATACCGAACGATTGATTGGTTGGTTGGGGTAAAAAGGAGGATTAGTGGTTAACGCCTGTAATACCTCGTTTGTATTTCAGTTAACATTTTTAATTATTTAGGGACCACTAGTCAACTTTCGTAATGGGAACGTTAGAACTCAAACTATTGTGAATATTAATTTAACAGTAGGTCAAAGTGATTACGGGAGTACCAGCATGGAGGGCGAATAAGATCGTAGTTATTTGTTCCATGGAGTCGTATAAAAGCAAAATTTCCGCATTGTTAGAGTCAGTCTCATGTTTTAGCCGAATAAATCGATGAAATGTGTGTGATACTTTATTAATGGACTTTGTACGAAAGATTTACTACCGCGTAATAGTTTTTGTGATCGGTTCTAACAGTATCGAAATCAGTCATTACGGTCGATACTTAATATCAGTCGAATGATTGTGTGGTGGTTTAGGCGTGGATTTAGTTTAATAATAATTATAGAAACTACATTTTGGGACTTGATCGAACTTATCTTGGATGTTAGGAACATTTCATTCATATCATTACATTCAAGAGTGACTGAATATATTCGAAGAATCCAGAAAAAGTTACGTGTGTGTACGTTAATTTATTTACATAATATTATCTTTGAGTGAACGAACTAACGCGTGTAAACACTCGATCGGACTGTTTCCACAGGAATTTGACATGCAGCAATATTAAGTGCAGTACTTTCAAGTTTATGAACTACATAATATTATTCCAGAGCGTGAAATGTGATCAGAAACTTTTAATTATGCTGATCTCGCCGTTTTATGTACTGTTTGATGGATGTTAGAGTTTTGCTAGGCAACGCGCTTGTTTTCTCTGGATATAATTTGTATAGTAAATTACGGATATAAGTAGTGCAGTCTAATACTATTTAAATCCAAACCAGTTTCCTAAAAGAGGGAACAGTTAGCTAATTTCGATTCCGAGAAAGCGCCTGTTGTGGTATTCCTGCGATTGGAAGCATTAATTAAAAAATAAATGAACATTGACAGCCGGGCATATCACGCTTCGTACATTGGTTTATGTGTGGTTTAACAAGAGGAATGCCACACGCCCCGTCGACATCGTGGTCATTGGAGGCGGAGGTTAAAAGCTTTGTACGTGTATATTGATGTTGAACCTATCGTTAAATCAGACAACAAGTTGTTCATTAACACAGCAATTTGGTTTAACTATGTCCCTGATATTGATGTATATACTGTTAAATAAGAAACAGTGCATTAATCTCATTATGTGCGCAACGGATCTTTCAACAAAACAATTGTGGCAAGTCATCATATGAAACAGACATTGACTATACTCACAAAATTGGACTGCGAGAAAGATAAAAAAAAAAAAAAAAAAAAAAAAAAAAAAAATTAACCACATTCTTAATATTTGACTGCGAGAATTTTTATTCAGCACAGTACCTGATTATCAAAATTCAGTATCATACTCAAATAACTGCTGTGTTGCATAACAATCATTTACTATGACGAAATCTGTTCAACAAGATTATCAAAATCAATACTGCACTTTAAATCCACAAATAACTAATTATCAAATGAAGGAAGTAGGTTAATCTTCTAACTACGTAAATGAAACTGGAAAGAAACGTCAACTTTGTTACTTATTATTAATAATCAGCATTACATTACCTACATAATACAACTTTTTCCTAATGACATGAAATGCAAGTCCTTAAGGGGGGACACTGCAATTCATGAAGGTACTTCTTTTTTAGGCTAAGATCAGTGTCCAGTGAGAAGCTCAGGCAGGCAGGTGCTAAAAATGTTGAAAAATCAAATATTTCTCAGAGAAGTAAAGTAAAAAATAATGTTAGCATTTTTCACCAGAATATTGGGGGACTAAAGAATAAAATAGATGAGCTTTTAGTTTGTTTAGATGCTATAGAAACTGATAATGTAATAGATATACTATGCCTGTCTGAGCATCACATTGTCACCGGTATGGAAAATGTGAATGTCAGTGGATATAAATTAGTCTCAAATGTAAGTAGAGATAATAAGATAAGAGGAGGAGTTGCCATATATGCCAAAAGCTATCACAGTGTAAAAAATTTAGAAACAAAAAAGTTTTGTGTAGAGCAGCATATTGAAGCATGTGCCTGCCAGCTTAAACTTAATGATGATTATCTTATAACTGTAACAGTATATAGGTCCCCTTCAGGGAACTTTCAGTTATTTCTGGAAAACTTGGATGCCTTGTTGTGCTATCTGTCAGATAGGGGGAAGCAAATTATTATTTGTGGTCATTTCAATGTAGATTCACTGAAAGAGTGTAATAGGAAGAAAGACCTTGAAGTCTTACTTGGCTCATTCAATCTGACATCCGTTATTGATTTTCCTACTCGGGTAGTAAAGGACAGCAGTACATTGATAGATAACGTTTTTATAGACCAAGATAAGTTTAACAACATAAATGCTTGTCCCATTGAGAATGGTCTTTCGGATCATGGTGCACAGCTAGTAACAGTATATGAAATAGCTCCGTTCAGTAATTCGAAACTGTCCACCAGAATAGTGCGCTCGATTAATGACTTAACAACTAAAAATTTCAAAGAAAGTCTACAGCAGTTAGACTGGGATGAGGTTTACAAGGAACCTGATGTTAATTTAAAATATAATTTATTTCACGATACATTTGTAAGGGTATTTGATAACTGTTTCCCCAAGAAATTAGTAAAATTTAATTCTAAGAAACCATGCAAAAAACCATGGCTTACTAAAGGTATAAAAATATCGTGTAACCGAAAAAGGGAACTATATCTGTCCACAAGAAAGAGTAATAACCCAGAAACAATAAAATATTATAAAAGCTACTGTGCTACATTAAGAAAAGTTATTAAAAAATCAAGAAGCATGTGCATCATGTCTGAGATTAGCTCCTCTGATAATAAAATTAAAACAATTTGGAATATTATTAAAAGGGAGACAGGGCAACCAAGAGCAGAGGAAGAGGGTATTACCATCAAAACAAATGAAAACTTTATCAACAAAAAGTCAGAAGTTGAAAACATTTTTAATGATTACTTTTTAAATTATGTGGAGAAAATAGGATCTAAATGTTCATTAGAAGGAGCAAGGCAATTAATGGAAGAGGCCATACCCACACAATTTGATACAATTGAAATTCCACCCACCTCACCTTCAGAAATTAGGAAAATAATAAACTCTCTCAAGAGTAAACGGTCATATGGAATTGATGGCATTTCCAGCAGGGTATTAAAAACTTGTTCCCAGGAGATAAGTAGGATTCTCAGTCATATTTGTAATAGCTCATTAAAGCAGGGTATTTTCCCAGATAGACTGAAATATGCTATCGTTAAACCTTTGCATAAAAAAGGGGATACATACGATGTTAACAACTACCAGCCCATCTCACTTCTGACAGCTTTATCAAAGATTTTTGAAAAAGTTATGTATTCTCGAATTGCTTCACATATTAGTATAAATAAAGTTCTAACAAAATGTCAGTTTGGTTTTCAAAAAAGCTTTTCAACTGAAAATGCTATATACACCTTCACTGATGAAATATTAAATGCTTTGAATAACCGGACATCACCAGTAGGGATTTTTTGTGACCTTTCAAAGGCGTTTGATTGTGTAAATCATGGGATTCTTCTAAATAAGTATTGTGGTATGAGTGGGACAGTGCACAAATGGTTTAAATCATACTTAACTGGAAGAGTGCAGAAAGTTGAAATAAGCAGTTCACATGATGTAGATGACACAATTAATTCTTCTAACTGGGGAGTTATTAAAAATGGGGTCCCACAAGGTTCGGTCTTGGGTCCTTTGCTGTTCTTAATATATATTAATGACTTGCCATTCTACATACATGAAGATGCTAAGCTAGTACTTTTTGCTGATGATACAAGTATAGCTATCACACCTGACAAACAGGAATTAACTGATGAAATTGTAAATGATATCTTCCAGAAAGTCATTAAGTGGTTCTCTACAAATGGACTCTCATTAAACTTTGATAAAACCCAGTATATACAGTTTCATACAGTAAATGGCATGACACCATTAATAAATTTAGACTTTGAACATAAATCTGTAGCTAAGGTAGAATATTCAAAATTTTTAGGTGTTTGCATTGACGAGGGACTGAATTGGAAGAAACATATTGAAGATCTCCTGAAACGTCTGAGTTCAGCTACTTATGCTATCAGAGTCATTGCAAAATTTGGTGATATAAATCTCAGTAAATTAGCTTACTACGCCTATTTTCATTCACTGCTTTCATATGGGATCATATTCTGGGGCAATTCAACATTGAGTAAAAAAGTATTCATTGCACAAAAGCGTGTAATCAGAATAATTGCTGGAGCCCACCCAAGAGCATCCTGCAGACATTTATTTAGGGATCTAGGGATACTCACTGTAGCTTCACAATATATATATTCACTCATGAAATTTGTTATTAACAATCCGACTCAATTCAAAAGTAATAGCAGTGTGCATAGCTACGACACTAGGAGAAAGGATGATATTCACTATTCAAGGTTAAATCTAACTTTGGCTCAAAAAGGGGTGAATTATGCTGCCACAAAAGTCTTTGGTCACTTACCAAGTAGCATCAAAAGTCTGACAGATAGCCAACTAGTATTTAAAAAGAAATTAAAGGAATTTCTGAATGGCAACTCCTTCTACAATGTAGATGAATTTTTAGATAAAACATAATATATATATATATAATTAAAAAAAATTAAAAAAAAATTTACAAAAAAAATTCTTAAAATATAGATTGTCAAGTATAGACAAAATTTACTAAACTGACACGTTCCACATCATTACGAAATGTCGTATACATGATCTAAGGAACAAGTATTAATCTAATCTAATCTAATCTTCATTCCAGCAGTGGTACAACGTTTTCATAGTAATAAAAAATACGATATAAATGTTCCAAATACAATCGAATCGCCTTGCTGGCATAGCAGCTTCTGCTCTACATCGGAGCCACACACAACTCAACCGCTCTCTAAGCGAGCTGAACCACAAATCCCTCTCTCTGTCTGCGCGAGCTACAATGCTATGCGATACATAATCTTTGCCAAAGATGAAACTTTACAGACTTAAGTACACATATTGTCGCGTTGCAATGGAAGCACGCGTGACTTCCAAGCAATTGGACACAGCACTTATACTGAAAGCACGTTTATTACGAACTCAACATACACGCAGCACTGACTGCCTCTCAGGCAGAGTGCTCTGCTATTTATACACAGACAGAATTTACCAGAAATTAGAAGAACGGTTAACATGAGAAACAAGTAGAATTTACAAGTGAACATAAGAAAGATGTAGAACCTTCTGGAATTGTTAATTACAAAGAAATAAATTTTTGCCAGTGGGCGGGATTGAACCGGCGACCTTCAGCACCGCAGTCCGTGACGCTATCTCCTTCGCCACGCCGGCAGTCGGTGCTCGTCGTCTCTCGCGGCAATATCGATACACACAGTAGAAGAATATTATACATTTTCTTGCAAGCAAGTTACTCGACACAAAACAGGAGGCACAATATTAGACATTTTCTTACAAATTGTTTATAGACAGGTTTCATGCTTACGCTCGGGTTGTTTGGGTAAGGATAGTGTTGTGACTTCGTCGCCTTTGGTGGTTTCATACTTGTCCCGGTCTAGTTATTCATAATGGTAGTGGTGCCGGCATCGAAGTAAGCTGTTACAACTAGTCAGAGTTTTAGATAATACTCAACGTTAGAACATGTGTCTGTTTCTTCTTTCTTCGTGCTTCTCGCGGCGGCGTCCGTATGTTTCTAGCTGCGCTGAGACTAGTTAGTGCTATGTTCGTAGCCGTGGCCGCGGTCTAGGCGCCTGGCTACGGAGCGCGCGGTTGCTCGCCGTTGGAGGTTCGAGTCCTCCCTGGGGCGTGTGTGTGTGTGTGTGTGTGTGTGTGTGTGTGTGTGTGTGTATTGTCCATAGGTTAGTTTACCTAGGTTTAAGTAGTTTGTAAGCTACGGACTGATGACCACGCAGTTTGGTCCGATAGATTTACAAACATTTGAACATTTTTTTCGTAGCCGCTGACTTAGTACTGTCTTGGTTCTGTCTTCGTATCTTCCTAGTAACTGTCTGAGTTCTGAATAGTAACTGTGTTACTTCTCACTAGTAACTGTCGTAATCCCGAATAGTAACTGATGGGCCGACCAGACGTAGGGTAAGGTGGTACAAATTCGATATAGGTACAATTCTGATCAACATAAATTTTCGCGCCATTTGTCAGTCTCGTAGTGTCTCGTTGTGTGGCATTGTAGCTTAGTAGTTTTCCACAGCTCCTCCTGTCTTTTCCAAGAGTACACCACATTGAGCTAAGGAGAAATAAATTTTTTCACGTTAGGAGGTAAGTGAAGCTACTTAGACTAATGAGCTCTTACAAATTTTCTATTTAAGGGTGACTAGATTCTTTACCCAAAATGCAATGTTTGGGACAACGAAGTATGCGTTGGTGCCTTTTTATGTGGAAGATGCCCTTAGTCAAAATTCTGCTAGGAAGTGATCACAATTGTACCTAGTGTGATACATTTTAGATCGATTTTTCTCAATTCTGTAACTTTTGTGTGTGTCTATACCGACATTTGTAATTGTCTAATATTTGTGTTACATATTAGTTAAACATCCAACAACAAGTGCTATAATTAAAATTACATCGTTTCTCAATATATTTCCAGTTACAATAACATTTGTCCGAAATAATCAGAATTGTACCACCTCACTCTATGCCGGCCTAGACACAGCCGCTTGTAGAGGGCGCGCACATTGGGTGACTCCTCCTCCTGCAGGATGCGCGGCGCCTGCTTGCGATTGGCTGCCGGTCGTCCGCTGCCTTCTCCACGATCGTTCTCTTACGTCTGGCGTGAGGAGCTGACTTTACGCCACAACATAGGGAAATCACGGAAAATCTAAATCTGGATTGCGGGATGTGGATTGGACCCACAGTCCTCCAGAATGCGAGTCCTGTGTGTTAACTACCGCGCCACCTCGTTCGGCTCGGTCACTGCCGGTTCAGCCACCGCCACTTGCTGACAGGTGACCCGGCACCATTGTGTTCCTGCGGTCACCTGCTGACGGTGCGCCATGTTTTACTGTCCTGTGTAATTTTAAACATGTCCGTGTTGCCCTTAATCTGCCGAACACTTTACAGGAAATTTTAGCTGACGACGCACGAGCAGCTGCTCGGGTCTTTCGTTTTATACAGGTGACTCATTCATCAAAGGACATTTAATTTCACCTCTTGATGTATTTTACCGTATGTTTTTAGTTATATCCAGGTACCGTCCTCATTGGCAGTGGTTTTAACTCTGTTTTTTTGTACATTCACATTTAACGTCAGGCTCTAATGACCTAAACAGTTGCGCGCCCTTAAACCACAAAAAAAAAAGTAAGATCAGTGTATAAAGTTCCGTTGACATCATTTTCATTAGAGGCGGAGCTTACGCTCGGGTTGTTTCGGTAAGGATAGGGAAGGAAGTCGGCCGTGCATCAGCCTGGCATTTGCGTGGAGTGATTTAGGGAAATAACTGAAAACCTAAATCTGGCTGGCGGGAGGAGGATTTGAACCAACGACTTCCTGAATGCGAGTCCATTGTCTTACCACTGCACCACCTCGCTCGCTGATTGTTTGGGATAGGAAGACCAAACTGTTCAAAAAGATGTTCAAATGTTTGTAAATCTATCGGACCAATCTGCGTGGTCATCAGTCCGTAGCTTATAACCTACTTAAACACAGGTAAACTAACCTAAGGACAACACACACACCCCTGCCCCAGGGAGGACTCGAACCTCCGACGGCGAGCAACCGCGCGCTCCACAGCGAGACGCCTTAGACCGCTCGGCTTCTCTACAGCGGCTACCTTGGTTACCACGAAATGTTGTTCAATCATGGAGCAGGCAGTGAAGGAATGGAAGGACAATTTCGGAGAAGGCATTAAACTGCAGGGAAAAGAAATAAAAACATTGTGGTTTGCAATGACATTGTAATTCTGTCAGAGACCGCAAAAGATCCGGAAGAGCAATTGAATAGGATGGACAGTGTCTTGAAAAAAAAAATATAAGATGAACATTAACAAGAGTAAAACGAAGGTAATGGAATTCATTGTCAGAAAATCAGGCGATGGTGAAGGAATTAGATTTGGTAATGAGACAATAAAAGTAGTAGATGAAATTTTTTTTATTTGGGTAGCAAGGTAGTTTATGATGGCCGAAGTAAATAAGATATGAAATACAGAATGGCAATGGGAAGAAAATCGTTTCAAAAGAAGCCAAGCTTGTTAACATCCAATATTAATTGAAATGTTAGGAAATCTTTTCTGGAAGCATTTGTCTGGAGTGTGGTATTGTATGGGATTCAAACGTTGACGATAAGGAGTTCAGATAAAAAGATGATAGAAGCTTTTGAAATGTGGTGCTACAGACGAATGATAAAAATTAAATGGGTAGATGATGTAACTAATGAGGAGGTACTTAACGGAATCGTGGAGAAAATGAGTTTCTGACATATCCTGACTAAGAGAAGGGATAGATTGGTGGGACAAACATTCTGAGACATCAAGGAATTGTCTACTTAGCATTAGAAGGAAGCGTGTGGGGTAAAAATCGTAGAGGGAGGCCGAGGGACGAATACAGTAAGTAGGTTCAAAAGGATGTAAGTTGCCGAACGTAATCTCAGATGAAGAGACTTGCACAGGGCAGGGTAGCGTGGAGAGCTGCATCAAACCAGTCTGCGGACTGAAGACCACAATAACAACAACAACAACAACCACGAAAATGGAGATCAAAATCCCGCTCGTAACTCATACGAGGTGCAACAGTAAAGTAATGAGACAGATGTCAAACAAAAAAAATTGTTTACCGTTTTAGTCAAACTTAGTGCTGTCCCTACAAAGCAGTCCGTAGCTTACAAACTACTGAAACCTAGGTATACGAACCTACGGACAAACACACAAACCCATGCCAAAGGAGGACTCGAACCTCCACGACGAGCAACCGCGCGCTCCGCAGCGAGGCGCCGTAGACCGCTCGACTACTCCACCGCCGCAGACCAAACTGTTTAGGTTATCGGTTCCACCGGTGGCGAGAGAAAGAACTGTGGGTAGGAAAGTAGCGGTTGGGAAAGTAAATGTAGTCCAGCGGAGAAACAAGGGAGAACGACTGCATTAGCTCGGGGCCCCGTGCTCGCCACGCACGTACTCGCGACAGAAACGTGAGCCTCCTGGGATGGGATGTTGAACGAGTGGTCCTATTCTGCGGGACCTACAGCCACATCAGAGACTCCTTACCAGCGCTACACGCTCACACAGAACAACAGATGAACTAAGCCGTATCGCGATAACGAATACACATTTCCAAAAACGGGAAACGGATTTTCCAGATAAACACCTAAACAACATACACATAACATTTCCTACTCCTCAAGATACGTTACCTCACAATCAGAAAATGCGTTTTCGAACCTATTAATGTCGCACGCTATCATTCACGGACCGATATCTCAAGAACCACATAAGATATCGTCCTTTAAATAAAATTTCTATATGTTATCTGCATTTCATACGCAGCTATGTGTAACCCAAAATCAACCATACGAGAAGTCTGCGCAATGTGTTTTTACTTGTGCAAACTCTTTAAAATATGTTGCAATAGTTCACTAAACAGGATGCTGCATGTTAACTGTAAATTAAACGAAAACAAAAATCTCCCCTTCATCGACCGAAGATTTAAATCTTTAAGATGTACATAAATCAAATTTTCACGCCGAGTACCTTTTTTCAAATAGCATGGTAAGTTTCAGAGCTGTCCGAACACCGTCTTTCAGCACAATACGCACTTTTTCTAGCAAAATATCGCGGTTTGTCGACCGTATCTTGCTAAAGGAGTAAGATTTACGAAAACTGAAAAGTTCCATGTATAGATAAATCCCTACAGGATGTATTGTAAATGCTTGAAGAATTTTGTATGGTTAGTTACTTAGATATTTGCGATTCACGGTGCTTTTTTGTGATTTTGTGCAAAACTGTGATAAGTTTCAACATCTGGATCTTGATAACTGATAAAGATATCGGTAAAATTTAAGAACGGCCTCGAGAATATCGTCATAAGAACATATAATAAAAATTTCGATTTGCAATGAATAGAAAGTATTGAAGTGACCATCCCCACAATTCGATTTTTATTGGTACCCAAAAATCATGTTTTTTGAAATTTTCTCAGGAACCGCCCATGAATGAATGGTGCTTTTGTAAGCCGTTTAGAGCCCACCATAGACTACACGTCATGTACAAATGTGAACTGATTTGCTGAATTTGGATGGGGTCCAGGAAGTGTGTAACTTTGCAGATTTTGACGATGTACTGTATGATAGCTATAGTATACCCATTCTTGTAATATGTACACAAATGATCACTAAGCCAAGATCTATCCACAACACTCTGGGATGAATAGAACCTGAGACATGGGCCCATAAAGAATCGTAAATTCGCACGCGCTGTTTATTGATATAAAATAGTGAGTTAACGATGAAGAAGTGCGAAGTCTCTAAACTGTTTTCAGGAAACAATCGATTGATAAAAGAACTTGATACAGTAAGTAATTCAGAAGAAATTAAGGCACAGTCGCAGTGGTGGAGCTACAGTCACAGTGTTGTGCAGTTTGACCTTTTGGAGTAGCAGTAGTTGTGTTGTCCGCTACATGTCCAGCCTGCTGTAGGAGGCCCCAGCTGTGTAGGGCAGAGGAGTCTCAGCGCAGAAGCCCTCCGCAATCAAAACTTGGACACCCGGCTTGGCCGGTCGACTGCCAATTACTGGAATGCACCGGAAACGGCAGCAACACGGCGAATCGCCAATTTTCTGCGAATCTGCACGTGGCCTGGCCTTCGGCGCACGTGTCCTGCCCCGTGTGACGTCACTTCCGGACACTCCCGACTCGAGGCACTCGACACACTCTCGCCGTGTATCACATCCACGCATGTGTGCCGTTATAGTCGGCGTCATGTAGGAAGGGGGCTCCGCGCATAGAGGCGGAGCTATAGGGGAAGCATGGAGGGGAGGGGAGGAGCTACGGCCGAGCGACAACACTGGAGAAACACTGCGGAACTCAAGGCCAGCCACGCGGTCTGCAGGGTGAACATTATTGAAGTGCATGACAGAGGGTATATCAAACCGCTTTTATGATCTTTCTCTATGGTTCCATTCTCCAATAGCTCGCGGAAAAACGGAACACTTAAATCTTTCCGTTTTCGATCTCATTTCTCTTATTTTGATGATCATGTCTTCCTGCATAGGTGGCTGCTAACAAAACTCGTTGGCCTTCGAAACAGAAAGATGTGAAAGAAATTTCGCAATTACATCTCGACGCATAAAATAACGCATTTCTTTTAATGGTTTTCAATGCAACTCGTGCATCATTTCCGTGACACTCTCTCACAATCCATCGCGATAGTACAAAAAGAGCTGCCCTCCTCTGAACTTTCTCTAAATCTTCCGTCAGTCCCACCTGGTGTGGATCCCACAACGCACATCAGTACTCCAAAACAGGACGCACAAGTGTAGTGTTGGCAGTTTCGTCAGTAGAACTGTTGCATCTTCTAAGTGTCCTGCCAACGTAACGTATTCTTTGGTCCGCTGTAACTAAATTATTTTCTGTGTGTCCTTTCCAATAGTTTGTGATTGTTAGTCTTAAGTATTTAGTTGAACTTACGACCTGTACGTTTGAGTCATTAATCGTGTAAATAAAGTCTAATGGGCTTCTTTCAGTGCCCATATGGATGACTTCACACTTCTCAATATTAACGGTCAATTGCCATATTTTGCACCATGTAGATATCTTATATAAATAATTTTTCAGTTGCTTTTGTTCTTCCGGTGACTTTAGTAACCAATAAGTGACACCATCATCCGCCAACAACCTAAGAGAGCTACTCACATTGTCTGCTAAATCATTTATAAAAATGAGAAACAGCAGGGGTCCTATAACACCTCCCTGGGGAACACCAGATTTCACTTTAGTTCTACTCCATGAATTGTCGTCAATTGCAATATACTTTGTCCGTTCTTACAGGAAACCACGAATCCAATCGCACTATTGAGGCGATGTTCCAAAAGGACACAGTTTGATTAGAAGACGCTTGTGAGGTACAGTGTCGAAAGCCTTCTGGAAACCTAGAAATACGGAATCTATTTGACATCCCATGCCTATAGCACTTGTCACATCATGTGGTACAAAAAGACCTAGGTGTATTTCACAACAATGCTACTTTCTTAATCTGTCTTGACTATGGGTCAATAGGTCGTTCTCTTCGAGGTAGTTCATACTATTTGAGGAAAGTATATGTTCTAACACCCTGCTTCAAATCGACGTCAATGACATTGGCCTGTAATTTTGCGGGTCTAGTACTGTTACCTTTCTTGAATATTGGAGTGAATTGGGCAACTTTCCAGTCTTTGGGTGCGGATCTTTTGCCGAGTGTTCGGTTCTATATGATAGCTAAGTATGGAGCTATTGCCTGAGCATATTCTGAGAGGAATGTAGTTGGTATACAATCTGGCCGGAAGATTTGCTTTTATTTAGCGACTTAAGTTGTTTTACTACTCCAGGAACATCTACTTCTAAGTTTCGCGAGCTGGCAGCTGTTCTTCGATTGAATACTGGAGTGTTCTCTTCGTCTTCTTTCGGGAACGAATTTCGGAAAGCTGTGTTTAGTTATTCTGCCTTAGCAGTACTGTCATTGGTAGTATTACCATTGCTATCGCATAGTGAAGATATTCACTGCATAAGTGGTTACTGAAGTTTTATTTCCCAGTGTGTGGTCTATTGGCTTTTTTGAATAATAGCTTAAACCCGCGGCTCCGCTCGCGTGTTGGTTGATTATGATAGATAATGCGCGAAACATCAAATCGATTTTTTAATGAGATGTATTAATAGAAATTTCTTTTTTACTGCTTTATTTATTTATTCTTATACTTCCTTATTCGTATGCTTATCCTTACAGAGAAAGAGCTGAAGACATTGTAGCACGCGTAGACCAAAGATATAGTCTGTGGCATCACGTTTCGCTGTTCGTAACCTCCTTGCTATAGAGTCGCAAACGTCATCGCTGGTCTTCAGTCCGAATTTTTTTATATTTTGACGACTTTCAATCACCATATCTTCCACCCCCGTTATAGCTATCGGCATGGAACTGCTATGGTGTACAACGGGAGACTTCGGACAACAATTACACACAGACCATTCGTTTGCGTTCTGTAGGTTTCGCTGCAGAGAGAAATATTAACACACACACACACACACACACACACACACACACAAACACGCAGAATTTTATATACACCGATAACTTTCCATCCCAATATACTGCACCCTTTTATCATTATCAACCCTCAAGCAACAATGCAACCAATAAAACTATTTTCAAGAATAAATATTTTCAAAGAATAATTATTGTTCCGAATTTCGCGTTATATTCTTCAAATTACTAAATATCTATCAGATCGCTATAAAACCGTGCCTAAACCCTCCCTCGGGTATAAATTAGTAACTATATAAATATTTAAGTCTCTGCGTCTTGTCGTTCGGACGTGATAAGCGTACACCGAACAGACATTCACATTAATATATATAGATAAATAGCTATCCGACCGCCATAAAACCGTACCTAAAGCCTTCCCCGGGTAGACATTAGTAACTGTACAAATTTTTAGCTCTTTATGTCTTGTGTTTCAGACGTTATAAACGTACACCGAGCAGACATTCACATTTATAGATATAGATTAGCGTAAGGTGTGCAACTTTCCAGTTTTTGGATTCAAAACTTTCACTGAGCGAGCGGTTGTATATGATAACTAGGCATGGGGCTATTGCATCAGCATGCTCTGAAACGAAACTAACTGGATTCCATTTTGTGTGCCAGCCCACCACAGAATTATAATGAAATAACAGGTTTTCGCTTGGTAGGCGATGTGAGATGTTTCTTTTATTTAGCTTTAAAACATATCGATTTCGTCCCTATGATGGGACATCATCAGTGCAGAATTGCAAGTCATGATGACCTATGTGCTCTGCTTAAAACATTTAAAGGTCTTGCCGGTACAAGTCACAACAATAAAATCCGGTAGCCGCTTACGTACACCTACGCAGCTTAGCTTGTACATAGATGGTGTACAAGCTAAGCTGCGTAGGTGTACGTAAGCGGCTACCGGATTTTATTGTTGTGACTTGTACCGGCAAGACCTTTAAATGTTTTAAGCAGAGCACATAGGTCATCATGACTTGCAATTCTGCACTGATGATGTCCCATCATAGGGACGAAATCGATATGTTTTAAAGCTAAATAAAAGAAACATCTCACATCGCCTACCAAGCGAAAACCTGTTATTTCATGAAACTAACTGGTATACAGTCGGGACCAGGAGTCGTAGTGTAGTTAAGTGATTTAAGTTGCTTTAATGATGCATGCTGGCAGCTGTTCTGGGATGGAATTCTGGAGTATTTGCTTCGTCTTCTTCGTCATTTAGGAGTGAGTGTCTCAAAAACGAGAAGATGTTGAGTCAAAAGATCTCAGAGTCGTTCGTTTCAGACTGTAGAGACGCGACCTGCCAAATGTGAGCCGAATCAGTTGGCTGTGTACGAGGCCTTCCCGCTGTAAGCCACATCTCCGCACTATCCTTTCTTCCAAGAGTACTAGTCCTGCGAGGCTCGCTAGACAATTTCAGTAAATTTCGGAACGTAGGAGCCGAGATACCGCTGGAAGTGAACCTACCTCTAAATCTACATGGGATACTCTGCAAATCACATTTATGCGTCCGGCAGAGGGTTCATCGAACCACCATTATACTATTTATCTTCCATTCTATTCTCGAATAGCGCGCGGGAAGAAACAACACCTGAATCTCTCCGTTCGAGCTCTGATTTCTCTTATTTTATTCTGACGATCATTTCTACCTATGTAAGTGGGAGTCAACAATATATTTTCGCTTTCGGAGGAGAATGTTGGCGATTGGAGTTTCTTAAGTAGCCCACGCCGCAGCGACAAGCGCCGTTGTAGTAATGATTCCCATCCCAGATCCTGTGTCATTTCCGTAACGCTGTCTCCCATGTATCGTGACAATACAAAACGAGCTGCCCTCCTTTGGACTCTTTCGATGTCCGCCGTCAAACCCACCTTATAAGGATCCCACACTGGGCAGCAATACTCCAAAAATGGGCGGACAAGCTTATTGTATGCAGTTTCTTTAATAGTTTTGTTGCATATTTTAAGTATTCTGCCTATAAAACGCAGTCTCTGGTTCGCGTTTCCCATGACATAATCTACGTAGTTTTTTCTAATTTCAGTGTGATATTTTAGTAATTCCTACGTATTTATTGGAGTTTGCAGCCCTGACATTTGATTTACTCATTTTGTAAACTAAGTTTAACGGAATTTTTTTCTTACTCATATGGACGACTTTACACTTTTCATTATTTAGAGTAAATTGGCAACTTTTTACACCATAGTGTTATCTTATTCATATCGTTCTGCAGTTGGTTTTGATCTTCAGATGATTTTACTAGACGGTAAATGACGGCATCATCTGCAAACAACCGAAGAGTCCTGCTTAGATTTTGCTCTAAATCGTGTATGTAAATATGGAACAGCAGAGGACCAATAACACTACCCTGTGGAACGCTCGATATCACCTCCGTTTTAGTCGATGCCTTAACATCGGTTAATACGAACTGTGTCATCTCTGACAGGAAATCCCCTATCCAGTCGCAAATTTGGGGCGATATTCCATAACCACGCAATTTGATTAAAAGCCGTTTGTGAGGTACGGTGTCAAAAGCCTTCTGGAAATGAAAAAATACGGACTCGATTTGCGAACCCTTGTCGATAGCACCCATCACTTGTTGTGTTTCGCATGAACGATATTTTCTAAATCCGTGTTGACCTTGGGTCAATAGATCATTTTGTTCGAGGTAATTCATAATATTTGAATACAGGATATGTTCCAAAACCCTGCTGCAAATTGACGTCAATGAAATAGGCCTGTAGTTTAGTGGGTTACTCCTACTGCCGTTCTTGAATATAGGTGTGACCTGTGCAACTTTCCAATCTTTTGGTACAGATCCTTCTTTGAGAGAGCGGTTGTATATGGCTGTTAAGTAAGGAGCTATCGCTTCAGCATAATCAGATAGAAATCTAATGCATATACAGTCCGGACCAGAAGATTTGTTCTTGTTATGGGATTTTAGTTGCTGCACTACTCCGATGATATCTACTTCTACGTTACTCATTACGGCCTCTGTTCCTAATTCGAAATCTGGAGTATCCTCCCTCTTCACAGTCAAAATATCACTGTGTTTGCTAGTATTTTGTCTTACATTCGCGTTGATCGTCCTTGCGGGTGGAATCTCTTGCCGTCCCCGTTCCTTGGCTGGTGCTGTTACGATACTCGGCGTCGTTTACCCGTCAGAAGTTTCCGCAGTCCTATCTACACGGTAGCTCTGTCTCTTTTCCCCCTCACAGCAAGATCCGCTGTCCCCACTACCGGATGAAATCAGCTCTGCTCTTTTTATTTGCCTTCGCCCCTTTTCCCGGCAACAACTTCGGGGCAGCTCCCTGTAATTGATGCACATTATTTGTCTTCCTACCAGCCAGTTCTGCAAGAACTGCCGCTTTCTCGTCTGCGCGAGCGACTTGCTACTGGTTCATTTGTTTCGCTGCCTTTGTTCTACAACTGTGCCCGGCTTCTATGCCTTCCGTCTATTTGATTTGCCTCTCCTCTGTCTCTTTTTCTGCGACGTGGGAGAAAGCCGTGCTGTTATCTCTTTCCCCTTGTTCCTCGTCCAACTGTCGTCCTCCACCTCTTTTACCTGCCAGTACATGAATACTCCGAAATCCACCGTCAAGTAGGTGGCGGAGGGTATACTGTACCACTACTAGGCATTTCCTTTCCTATTCCACTCCCAAATAGAACGAGGAAAAAAGGAAACAACAAAGTCTATATGCCTCTGTACAAGCATTAATTTCTCTTGGCTTGTCTTTGTGATCAACACGCGAAATCAATGTAGGCGGCAGCAAGATCGTACTACACTCAGCTTCAAATTCCGGTCCTCTAAATTTCCTGAACGGAATTTATCGAAAAGAACGTCGTATTTCCTCCAGCGCTCCCCATTTGAGTTCCCGGAGCATTTCCGTGACACTCGCGCATTGGTCGAACCTACCGGTAACAAATCTAGCTGCTCGCCTCTGAACTGCTTCCATGTCTGCCTTTAAACTGATCTGCTGCTGGTCCCAAAGACTTGAGAAATACTCACGAAGTGGTCGTACAAGTGTTTTATATGCGGTCTCCTTTACAGATGAAGTACGTCTTCCCAAAATCTTTATGAAATTTTGTACACGTAAGCTTCAGTCCATGAGGACGATCGCCGTAAGTGTAGGAATCACGTACGATACACAGAGATGAGCGAAAAATTACTGCATTTAGTGACATTGCTGCTAATTTTCTCATAAACCTGGACCGATTTCAAACAAATTTGGTACACACATTCCTTACCATAAGGAAATAATTGCTGCAGGGTTAAAAATCACGTCGACACATGGTTCATAATATATGACGTCATAAACTATAGGAATCGCAAACAACTGGCACATAACGCGGCGAGACTTTATAAGTACACTATATGCGACTGAGAGTACTTAGCGACTTGCAACAAACTTTAAACGTAATTAAACCTTAGTAAAATTTCTTCTCGCTGAAAACCATCGGAAAATGATGACAGCAAAAAAGTTTCTCGCTTATTACCTTTCCGCTGTTTATGGAGTAAAACTACGGCATATACTATGACAATTTGTACAGGAAATCTTACAGACGGTATAGACACTTATAGTTTGATGTAAATTCCAAATTGCATCACATTCCGACACGTAGTTCATGAGATAAGAGCGCATAAACAGTAACTTTCATGGAAATCCGCCCCATCACGCACCAAGTTTTAATCTATTACTTCTTTACTACTAATAGTATTCGCAAAAGATTTTACAGACATACAGCCCTTATACAAATGAATAAATACCTGAAAATTGTCAGGAATAAATGAATAAATACCCGGGCCACCACTGTTTTACAGCTAGTTCTAGGAATAAACCGAAGTCGGCTGTCCACCTTACTCACAACTGTCCTTACATGATCGTTCCATTTCATATTGCTCTGCAATGTTACGCCTAGATATTTGAACGACGTGACAGCATCAAGAAGCTGACTACTGATGCTGTATTCGAACATTATAGGATTGTGTTTCCTACTCATGCGCATCACCTTACAGTTTTCTACACTTAATAAGAGGGAATACCACCTTCGTCAGAGTCGTTTGCTTTAGGAAGAAACTCTTACATCCTGTGAAATGATTTGTGATCGTACATAAAAAGAAGAACGCCTGTTTGTTTGTATGTCTCATTTGTTTACGGTATGGCTGTGTGCCACGTTACAGTGTCCGAGCTATACCAAAGCCACAGCGTTAGGCTTGCACGTAGTTTCCTGTGAGAGACAGTCCGATATTTCTTTTGCGTCATTTTTCATGACAGAATTCGTCTGTCAGGGAGAGATGAAATATTTCGTGTTGGATTTATTCATCAAGACTCATTACCAGTTTTGTAAAACACAGCTAGCACTTTACTCACTTGATATTATTTGTGCTCTCGACAAGGGATGTCAAATAGATTCCGTATTTTATGATTTCCGGAAAGGTTACGACACTGAACCTCAGAAGCGTCTTCTATTCCAACTGCGTCGTTTGGTATATCGCCTCAATTGTGCGAATGCATTCGTTTATTCCTGTCAGAAAGTACAATGTACGTTGTAACTGACGGTAAGTCATCGAGTAGAACTAAAGTGACATCTGGCGTTCCACAGGGAAGTGTCATAGGGCCCCTACTGTTCCCTATTTTTATAAACGATTTAGGAGACAAACTGAGTAGCTCTCTTAGGTTGTTCACGGATGATGCTGTCACTCATCTGTTAGTAAAGGCACCAGAAGATCAAAAGCAACAGCAAAGTGATTTAGATATTTGCACAGAGCAAAAAACGGCTATTGACTCTTAACAACGAATCGTGTGAAGTCATCCATATGACCACTAAAAGAAGTCCGTTCAACTTCATTTACACGATAAATCAGTCAAACCTACAGGCCGTAAATTCAGATCAATATCTTGGAGTAACAGTTAATAACAAATTAGCAAAAAACACATAGAAAGCATTGTTTGGTCGGCAGAACACTTTTGAAGATGCAACAATTCTATCAAAAAAACTGCCTACACCACACTTGTGCGTCCTATTTTGGAGTATTGCTGCGTATTGTGGGATCCACACCAGGTGGGACTGAGGGAAGATTCAGAGAAAGTTCAGAGAAGGGCAGCTCGTTTTGTATTATCGCGATGTAGGGGAGAGGGTGTCACGGAAATGATGCTCGAGTTGGGGTGGAAATCATTAAAAGAAAGGCGTTATTCGTTGCGACGAGGTCTATTTGCTAAATTTCTTTCACCAACTTTCTCTTCAGCATGCGCACATATTTTGTTAGCACACACCTACATAAGAAGACATGATCATGAAAATAAGAGAAATCAGATTAGATCGAAAAGGGAAGGATTTACATGTTACTTTATGCCACGAGCTATTAGAGAGTGGAATTATAGAGAAACATCATGAAAGTGATTCGATTAACTCTCTGCCATGCACTTCAATGTGACTTGCAGAGTACTTATGTAGATGTTGATTAATATATGATGCGTAAATGATATTTTTAAAATGTTTTGTACGTAGTTGTAGGAACATAGACATATTAAAAACTAGGGACTGATGACCCCGTAGTTAAGTCCCATAAGCTTAACAAACATTTGAACAACATTTTATTAAAAACTAGAATACTTTGTGTGTATGTTCCAAAATATTTCTATTCAATATTTCGATATGAAACGGCTTTCGGGTGTTTAATTCATCATCAGGTAACTGTATGTTCAATACCAGGGTAGTACGTTCAGATGTGTTAAGTACCTGTACCTAGGGTGGCGAAAAGGCTTAGGGCAACAGCGTAGTAAATAGGACATCCCGAGTTCGAATCCCTGTCACGCCACAAATTTTCATATGTTTATGCTGTATGTTTACGACGCCTACTAGCTATCGACAGTGAAAACCCACATTTAAAATCGATTTTTATGAACAGATGCTACAGTTATTAATATCTGTTGAGTTTTAAGTTCATAAGTAAAAATGTTGTACAACATAAATTTATAGTATTCAGACTTTTCTATATATAAACTAATTGAAAACCAGGCGTTGCACGAATATTTATTTATTCCTGCCTTGAGTTAGTACTACTCCTATTCCTTCTCTCTCTGCCCATATCCATTTTTCTAAAATCATTATAGGAGACTATACAAGAAATAACGCTGTCTTGCGTAATGTACAGAATTATAAGTGCAGTATCCAAACAAAAAAAGAATGTAGTCTAGATACAAATGATACAATTCGTACGATCTCATATTTATTTACTTATGTATTGTACAATTGTATAAGTTTTCAGGTATATATTCATTTATATAAGATTTGTATTTCTGTAAAATCTGTTGCGAATACAATTAGTAGTGACGAAGTAATACATTAAAGCTTGGTACGTGATGGGGCTGTTTTCCATGAACGTTATTGTTTATGTGCTCATATCTCATGAACTACGTGTCGTGCTGCGATACAATTTAGAAGGTACATTCAGCTGTATGTGTGTATACTGTCTGTAAAATTTACTGCGGTTATAGTTTGTAGTATATAAATTATAAATTGTAACGCCATATAGAATGCCATAGTTTTAGTCCACGAACAGCGGGAAAGCAGTAAACGAGAAACATTTTTCCTTTCATAATTTTGCTATGGTTTTCATCGAGAAATAGTTCAGATGTTCAGATGTTTGTTAAGCTTATGGGACTTAACTACGGAGTCATCAGTCGCTAAACTTACAAACTACTTATGAACTGATCAAAATATCCACGGGTGTACTGCCGGTCTATAGTGTCCAACGGGCACAATATTTCGGCGATCATACATGTCGCCATCATCAGGTGAACTGACGGACTGAGCTCCTGGAAACGCGCCGGCACGGAGGTCCGCACGCTACGGCTGCTCGAAGGGAACTGGGTTCTAGCCCGGTAGCGGGCCATTTAAATACCCGCGGCCCGCGGAACGACCCCTCCGCGGTCCGCGCCCCGCACCGCGGCCGCGCAGTGGAACCGATTGCGCCGGCGTCTGAGAAGACGTCGGTGTGAGGGCTCTGTCCGCCGTGGTCGTCACTTCGTTACGTTTGCTAGATTTACTCTTAATTAACCCAATCGCTGGTTCCCAAGCTTTGCTAAGATTATAGCCAGAGTCACGGTTTATGAGGTCGTCACTTGTGCGAATTTCAATGGCCTCTCTAACGACGCAGTCCCAGTATCTCGACGTCTGTACCAAAATCCTAGTGTGTTCATACTCCATGGCGTGATTCTCCGACAAACAATGTTCAGCGACCGCCGACTTTCTCGGATACATCAATCGTGTGTGCCTCTGGTGTTCAACGCATCGATCCTCGACGGTACGCATCGTCTGTCCAATATATGACTTTCCACACTGACACGGAATCTGGTACACGACCGCCTTCCTCAAACCGAGATCATCTTTAGCGCTCCCCACCAGTGCACGAATTTTATTCGGCGGACTAAAAAAAAACATTTCCACCTGGTGTTTTCTCAAAATGCGGGCGATCTTCCCTGAGAGTGCGCCGGTATATGGAACGAACAGTGCCTACATCCTCCCTCGTGTTTTCAACCGTTTCCACAGGTTGTGTTGTAGTGGTTGGGTGGAGAGCCCGCTGAATCTGCCACTCTGAGTACCCATTTTTTCGAAATACAGTTCTCAGGTGTTCCAATTCCTGGGGTAGACTCTCTGCGTCTGAGATAGTGCGCGCCCTATGTACTAGAGTTTTAAGTACCCCATTCCTCTGTGAAGGGTGGTGACAGCTGTCTGCGTGTAAATACAGATCAGTGTGCGTTGTCTTCCGATATACACTATGACCCAGGGTGCCGTCAGCTCTTCTCTTGACCAAGACGTCAAAGAACGGCAATTTACCCTCCGTTTCAGTCTCCATAGTGAATTTGATGTTGGGGTGTATGGAGTTCAGATGTGTAAGGAAGTCAAGGAGTTTATCCATACCATGTGGCCAGATGACGAACTACTTACGAACTACTTACGAACTAGGACGGCACAAATATCCATGCCCGAGGGGGGATTCGAACCCCCGACCGTAGTGGCCGTGCTGACCGTGACTGGAGCGCCTCAGTCACCTCGGCCGGCAGAAATAGTTCAATAAAGGTTAGAAATTACGTTTAAAGTTTGTTGTAAGTCGCTAAGAAATCTCGTTCTCATATAGTGTATCAATAGAGCGTCGTCGTATTATGTGACAGTTTCTTCAAACTCCTATTGTTTATGACTTTGTATATCCTGAAACATGTGTCGTACGTGATTCTTACCATTACAGAATTGGTACCGCACAGTAGGGAAGATGTGTACCAAATTTGGTTGAAATCGGTCCGGTGGTTCAGGAGGAAATGTACAACTTTGGCTGGCCGCATTGGCCGAGGGGACTGAGGCGCTCCAGTCACGGTCTGCACGGCCACTACGGTCCGGGGTTCGAATCCCCCCTCGGGCATGGATATTTGGGCCGTCCTTAGTCATAGGTCGTTGATAAGTAGTTTGTAAGCTTAGAGACTGATGACCCCTTAGTTAAGTCCCATACGTTCTACAAACATTTGAACATTTTGTACAACTTTGTCGCGTAACGCAGCAGTTTTTCTCGCATCTCATAGTTTATGACGTCATATCACGTGAACTATGTGTTGTATCTTACACTTACGGCGACCATCGTCATGGATTGAAGCTTACGTGTGCAAAATGTCATAAAGATTGGAACAAAACTGTAGATTTGTATGCAGTACGTACACACAAACATACGGACACTCTGCTTTATGTATAAAGATCCATAGATGCTATAAAATTGATACATGTGTGTCTGTCTTTGTTGCACATCTCATCCCAAAGTTCCGAACAGATTTGAACCAGACTCGGTACACACATTCGTTACTGAAACGCAAGTGTCTTTGTAGTGTAGGAACTATCTAAGACATGAGTCGTATACACATGAGGTGATGCGCATTAGTAAGAAAAGCAATCCCATAATGTTCGAATACAGCATTAGTAGTGAGCTTCTTGATGCAGGCGCGTCGGTCAAATATCTAGGCGTAACACTGCAGAGCGATATGAAATGGAACGAACATGTAAGGACAGTTGTGAGTAAGGCGGACAGTCGACTTCGCTTTATTGGGAGAATTTAGGGAAGATGTACTTCATCTGTAAAGGAGACCGCATATAACCCGCTTCTTCGACCACGTCTTGAGTATTGCTCAAGTGTTTGGGACCCGCAGCAGATCAGTTTAAAGGAAGACATGGAAGCAGTTCAGAGGCGAGCAGCTAGGTTTGTTACTGGTAGGTTCGACCAATGCGCGAGTGTCACGGAAATGCTCCGGGAACTCAAATGAGGATCGCTGGAGGAAAGATGCCGTTCTTTTCGAGAAATTCTGTTGAGTAAATTTAGAGGGCCGGAATTTGAAGCTGAGTGTAGTACGATCTTCCTGCCACCTACTAACATACCGCGCAGCGATGGCAAAGAAAATATAAGAGCAATTAATGTTAGTGCGGAGGAATGTATACATCCTTCAGAATGAAACTTTCACTCTGCAGCGGAGTGTGCGTTGATATGAAACTTCCTGGCAGATTAAAATTGTGTGCCGGAACCGGGACTCGATCCGGCGGCATCGTGAGTCGTGTCGGGATAGGACAGTCGTTAGTGTGCTTGCCCGCGTTAGGCAAATGTCCGGTTCGAGTCCCGGTTCCGGCACACAATTTTAATCTGCCAGAAAATTTCATATACATTCTTTTTCCCCTCGTTCCATTTGAGCGTGGAATAAGAAAAGAAATGCCTAGTAGTGGTACAGTGTACCCTCCGCCACGCACCTTTCCGTAGATTGTGGAGTATACAGGGTGAATCACCTAACACTTGCACCGCAAGTATTGCGGAAACGGAAAGTGCGATTGGTGTGTTGTTTTCACATAATGTATTGGTAGTCAGGGGCTCGTATTTTTAGCCAACAGACAGATTGTAATATTACTTAGAAAGTGTATTTTTTAATGCAAACATGCAAACATACAGTTTTTAAAAGGAACAATCGTTGTTTCTATGATGCACTGGAATTTTTGACACCAGCTGTGTACAAAGAATTTTGAATGACATTTTTATCACCTTTAGTTTGGCAGCTACAACCGTTCAAAATTTTCGTGGGCGGAGGCTGCGATAGCGTAGCTAACTGGCCGAGTGGCTATCCCCTGGGGCACGGCCCATTGTCTCATGACCACCAGCCAGTCAGCTACGCTGTCGTAGCCTCCGCCCACGAAAATTTTGAACGGTTGTAGCTGCCAAACTAAAGGTGATAAAAATGTCATTCAAAATTCTTTGTACACAGCTGGTGCCGAAAATTCCAGTGTATGATAGAAACAACCATTTTTCCATTTGAAAAATTTTATGTTGCATACAAAATGCACGTTCTAGGTATCTTTACAGTCTGTTTGTTGGCTAACAATACGATTCCCTGACTACCAATCCATTCTTTGAAAACCGCACATCAATCGCACTTTCCGTTTCCGTAATATTTGCGGTGTAAGTGTTCGGCGATTCACGGATATATATATATATATATATATATATATATATATATATATATATATATATATATATATATAGACGTAGACGAATGTTTATTGTGATTCTCCTTGCCTGAAACATCAGCGTGGCCAGTGTGCAGACATTTGTTCAAACGGAGTTTAAGACTATAACGACTATTTAAAAGTAAATAAATCATACATTTTTGGAAACGGGACAAATTTGTGTTTCAGGTGTAGGCAAAAATATATTTTTTCGATTTTTCTGTTATTTTCACGTACAGGTGCCTTTAATAGCTGTGTTAGAATCGTTGCACTTTTCATCAGGTATGACATCCATTTACATGGATCCGTTTCATGTCATCCATTACACTTAGTATATAGTGCGTTGCCTTCGTCGACCTAACGGCTGCTTACGATACTGTGAATCACAAAATACTCATAAATAAGCTGCATACAATAACTAAGGACTTCCGCCTGACACAATTTACTCAGTGCTTGCTGCAGAACAGACGATTTTATGTCACCCTAAATAGTAAGAAGAGTCGATGGAAGACTCAGAAAAATGGGCTTCCCCAAGGAAATGTGCTGGCCCCAATAACATAATGATCAGCCAGTCAACACAGGTACCAAGTCATTTACCTATGCGGATGACACAGCTATAGCTACTCAAGGGTCAACATTCGAAGAAGAAGAATCCAAGCTAACACCTGCTGTCAAAGAACTCGCTGTCTACTATGGTGACAACTAACTGAAACCCAATCCTGATAAAACCGTGGTTTGTGCTTTCCATCTGCGCAATAAAGGAAGCAAGGAAAAAGCTGTTCATGACCTGGAAAGGACGCAATTTAAATAACAGTGATCACCCAACATACGTGGGAGTAAAACTGGATCGACCCTTAACTTTCAAAGAGCACTGCAGGGACACCAAACAGAAAGTATACGCTAGGAACAATGTTATTCGCAAACTCACGAACTCCAAGTGGGGAGCACAGCCCAGCGTCCTCCGCACATCTTCCATTGCCCTGAGTTTCTCTCCTGCAGAGTACGATGGTCCAGTATGGTGGAACTCTGCACATGCTAAGAAAGTTAACGTGGCCTTAAATGAGACAGGCCGCATAGTCACAGCATGCTGAAGACCAACTCATGTCAGTCGTATTTTCCCACTCATCTGAGTAGTACCACCAGATGTTCAAATGTTCAAATGTTTGTAATTCTATCGGACCAAACTGCGTGGTCATCAGTCCGTAGCTTACAAACTACCTAAACCTAGGTAAACTAACCTATGGACAAACACACACACCCATGCCCCAGGGAGGACTCGAACCTCCACGGCGAGCAACCGCGCGCTCCGCAGCGAGACGCTTTAGACCGCTCGGCTACTCCACCGCAGCCCACCAGATGTAAGGAGACAGGTAGCAGCGGAGACTGAAAAGAAGAAACAAGAAGAAGATCCGAGGCACGCAATGTTTGGAATCCAGCCCCTCCCATCACAGTTTAAATCGAGGAAAAGCTTCCTTCTCACAACCTCACCAATCCCAACATCTGCAGAAGCTCGTCGAAATGCACTGTGGAGAGCGAAGTCACTAGGACTGAGAGAAGCCACCAGCAGGATACCGTCTTCTGCACGCGACCTGCAAGACACTCAACAGGCTGAGAACCGGACTGACAAATTGTGAAAGCGATATGAAGCAATGTGGTGTCGGTGACGATGAACGTTGTGAGTGTGGTGAGAGACAGGACTCTGAACACTTGCTTGTGTGCAATAATCTTACAAGGAAAGTTCTTGGGCTCGAACAAACATATCTGTATGAACATTTGCTTACATTACCTCTACGTACACCTCAATGTGCTGGTGGGTGTCGTTTTTATCCAAAACTTTGCAATCATGCTCTATATAACACTGTAGATGTAATTGCAGACGCCATACGCAATGCAGATATCTTAACTGTAACTTATGTAATAATCATCATACATGTTCTCAAGCGAATTGTCATCAAAATCCGTGAAGATAGTTGCAACTTTAACCTTCTTCTCGGAAGACTGTTGGTATTCACTGCCACTGCTTCCATCGCCTCTTTCCGCACTTACCGTAGCACTACCGGTTGCAATGAGTTGTTCATCATTATCATCACTATTATCATCATTATGTGTTAGTGTTACAACAGTATCTAACGTATGCTCATATTTCTGTACCATAACAGATATGAGAAAGCATGCGAATGATTCATCTTCTACACTAATACCATCTTGACGAAGAAGGGTTCTTCGTAACTTCATCTCAACCAATCGCAATACATTAGCAGGATTGATTAGCAATCGCCACCCCATCTGACGCTTCACCACACCGTCCCTACTGACCAACCGACAGGTCAAAGTGCAATGCGGCAAGGCACACGCAGAGGCCTCTAACGGACAACTGCAGAGTTTTGCAGATGCGGGACTATCACTAGTGCAATAAGGGATCTTTACATTATCTCTCATACGATTTCCTTGTTAGTGTACATTGCAACGTGCAAGACTTGATCGCTACCAATGACAATGCCATTCTGGTGGCAGAGTACTGGACCAACGAAGTGTGATGTTGTCACTATTTTATGTATACTAGATTGTAAGTTAATATTCAAAATTGTGTCGTGAAATAGTGCCTTGAGGACTCGGATAAATAAAATTACACTTAGTTCTCCTCTCAGCCTGCCTTCTTGTTTACAGTAACGAAGTCGGGATTCACGTACAAAATCCGGCCGCGACCGATAGATGACAGGTAAAAGGAGCTTACTGGGAGGGGACTTACTCACGTCGTAAATTGCTCGGAATGTTCGATCTCTAACAGACACGCGACTAGCAGACAATCCAGTCGGAGGCAATCGGCCACACGTCACCCGCGATTACATGCGTCGAGCGGGGTTGTGGGGGTGAGATATGTTGGGGGTGGTTGGTCTGGCTGGCAGGTAACACGTGTAGGGGTGGCTGAGTTGTGGGGTGGGATGGGGTGGTGTTCTGACCGCACCCCCTAGGCCCAGTGTCTGCACATAATAGCCATTGTCTGCCGGCAGACACCGATAGCCAGACACAGCCAAGATGGCGGCCGAGCCAAGTTACGTCGCTGCGGAAGGGATGGAAGCTCCGTAGCTGACGCCGTGTACAGGGAATCTATGTTCAGCTCGCCAGCTTCGGCCTATTTCGCTGCTGCTTATACGCTGACATGTTCATATATTTTCAAATGTTTGTCCTTAGTTTAGTTTACCTTAGTTTAAGTAGTTTGTAAGCTACGGACTGATGGCCACGCAGTTTGGTCGGATATCACTAAGTGTGTTTGCCTCTGTTACTTATAAAATAATAGGTGACGGGAAATTTTAATGCGGTAGATCAACACAAGAAATATTACACTTTCTGCGGAGCTATGAACATAGGTTATTGTATCATTTTCCAAAGAGTTACAGCACAAAGATATAATTTTTTAAATGGAACAATAGTGTTTTCTATCCTGCATTGGAATCGTTGAAACCAGCTGCGTCCAAATCAATTTAAACTTCATTCCTATCACTGTTAGGGGCGGAGGCTGCGATAGCGTAGCTGACTGGCCGAGTGGCTATCCCCTGGGGCATGGCCCACTGTCTCATGATCACCAGCCAGTCAGCTACGCTGTCGTAGTCTCCACCCCCTAAACTTTGAAGGGTTGTAGCTCCCAAGCTAACAGTGATAGGAATGTAGTTTAAATTTATTTCGACGCAGCTGGTTTCAACGAATCCAATGCACGATAGAAAAAAAAACTATTGTTCCATTTAAAAAAAATTATATCTTTGTGCTGTAACTCTGTGGAAAATGATACAATAAACCATATTCATAACTCCGCAGAAAGTGTAACATTTCTTGTGTTGACCTACCGCATTAAAATTTCCCGTCACATTTCAGTTTATAAGTTACAGAGGCAAACACACTTAGTGAAAATCGTTTGAACGGCTGCACTAGTATGATCGCGCTAGTATCGAAGCGCGATAATTATACCGATAAAGAAATAGAGCCAATTCTAAATTCGGTACTAGTGGGTTCACTGCGCATGCGCGAGCTAGTAGCTGTCTGCTGCAATCGCCGCTCCAGTTAGTCCGCCAAATTTCCTTCATATTTACGTATATTATGCGTTATGTCGAAGTTTATGATCAGAATGTATTTCACAATGTATTTCTAATGGCGGCATTCACACTGTCCGTCACCTAACGTCAACGTCACGTTAAGCTTTTTCCAGAAGATTGTTTTGATTGAACGGTCGTCTGCTGACATCGGAAGTTAATCTATTTTCGTCACGCGATTTTCATATTGTAGTCGGCGATTAACGGTTTGCACGCAAATTTGTCTTATTAATCTTTATTCTATTATTATACTTTGGTTTAGCGTTAAGTTGCAAATGTTTTATGACGACTTAAATATTTATTTTAATTGAGTGTCCACCTAAAAGTGAGGTCGTATATCTGAAACCGAAAAATGGTTTATGTTTTGCAATATTCTAACAGAAAAGACTGAAGCCTATTGTTTATTTGAATAAGATTGTAATTTGATGACGCAATTTTCATTAAATACTATTTTAAATGTAAAGGTCTGTCCAAATGAAGGACAAAAATTCAGTTGTGCATGACGTTATTAACAATCTCAGTGGGCAAATTGTAGTAGATAAAGTAAACAAGGTCTATTTATGCTCTTATAAATACTGTTTGATGTGTTCATGTGTGTATTTTTTTCGCTTGAAAATAGATGTCAATGTTTTGAAATGATGTTTCACTTTACAGCGCTTTACCACAGTAAGTTGACCAAAAACATACATTGCAAAGTTTTCTTTGTCCGTCAATAACATTTAGCGTTGTTTCCTGAATTCCAGTATTAAACTATGACTTCCAACATAACAGATCGCCAGTCATAACCTCATGTTCAACATCGGGTATACTGTCTGATTACGTTTATCGTCTAAACATGCTGCTACAAGATCTTGCATGAGTTTGTAGTTCAGGGCTAGTACGCTAGGAGCGCTTCGGTAGAATATTATCCATCTTGTTCACTTTCGTTTATCGTTTAAAATGGGCTTTAGACCGCTCGGCTACTCCAGAGCGGCATATACGCTGATGCCGCGGATGTGTGTGTCGTCCTTAGGTTAGTTCACCTCAGTTTATGTAGTTTGTAACCTAGTGACTGATAACGCAGCAGTTATGGCCCATAGATTTACAAAAATTTGAACCTTTCGAACAACTTTTTGTATCGCAGTTGAAGGTTAGAATACAAAGTTCCCAGGACTGCTATTTTGTAAACCCTTAAGCGGTCGCGCGGGGTGTTCAGAACACCGCAGTCATCCTTAATATATAATGGATAGGAGTATAACGTCATATTCTTTGGTACATTTCTAGGATGTAATATGAAAGTTTTGAATAGCAACGGAATCTACAGTGGAAGTGCAGGTTCCAAGAAAACGCTCAACAATGTGCCTTGGGCTGTTGTCGGCAGCCCACGCGGCTCTTTTATGTTGCGGCGCTGCGAGAAAGCTGGCAGTTGTGATCCGTAGCAGCCGTTCGTATTTTGTTGCTCTGTGCAGCTAAAACAGCCTTGGATCGTTATGAAATAGTACAATTTAAGAGTGCGGAAGCTTCTGGAAGAGGTCATTGACGAAACTTTTGAAGGAGGAGAAGGGGATGAGGAGAAAGCAGACAGCTGTGAAGTTCTCTCTCACGATAGCGACACGAGAAGGAGGATGAAGGCAACCTGGAAGTCGAACCGCAAGCAAGGGCAGCGGATAAGGAAAGAAAATATGTGTTTTTTTTTTTAATTTTTTTTTATTGGAAAGGATAAGGTTACAAAATGGTAGAAAAAAGGTCATAGTCACAACGTAAGGACTACAAGTGTAGACCTTGTTATTCATCTCCCTGGTGTGAAAGCTATCGCAAAATCTGCGCAAACTGCGGTGGAATGTTTTTCAATATTTTATTCAATTTATTTATTATTTAACATGCCCATTGCATAGTAATATTACATGTTTGATGGTTTGATTCAGGCGGTTACATCAAATATTTTTACAAACACAAGTACAGTATATACGTTAACAGGGTTTACATAGGAACAAACAATTTTATACATTAGGAAGTCTTAATTAATTACAAAAATTGTAAAAGTTTTATACATTAGGAAATCTTGTTGAATTACAAAACTTGTAAAAGTCAGTAGTCAATAGTTTGGACAGCACTGTTACATGTGCACGTTCCGTCTTCAATTATTCTGAACCGCTGATAGCAGGCTTTCAGTTTCCCATGACCTGTTAACATAGCTGTAAAATTCTGGGATATTGGAAGTTTAATCATTAAACGTTGTCGGATCGTAGGAAAATACGGTTTAGCGCTTCCCCCGTTTTTTGTTCTGTGCCACTCAATGTCCCATTTTTTCCTAAACTCTTCTCGAAGTTTCTTCTTCACGGCACTTGTAGGTATTTTGTTATAGCGTGTTGACTGTCGTAATCGAGCTGCTCTTTTAGCAAGGTTGTCAGCTAGTTCATTACCTCATATCCCTTGATGTGCCTTAACCCACTCGAAATGCACCAGCCAGTTGTGTGTATGCAAGCTTCTGATTTTACTTCTTATTTCTTCAATCAACAAGTCGTGGTTCTTCGGATTTCGCAGAGTCCAAAGTAATCCTGCTGTCAGTGTGAATTACTGCAGTTGTATCAGTATGACACAATAATTAGAATGATAACATCGTGCATCAAATTTCACAAGATACCGTGACGCCAAAGCAACAAATGAGAATGAAATCAAATGTCTTCTAGTTCTGTTCATACTGGCTGGCCATTACAGGGCAGGGCACTAAAATCTGGAAGACTTACGGGACACAAATGGTTTTGTAATTTCAATATTTCATGCAACAATGAGTTTACGGCGCTTTAATTTCTTGTTGCGTTGTTTGAGATTCGATGATATTCGAGACAGACCACAGCGTAGAGAACTTGATCGCCTAGCTGCGTACAGAGAAGTGTTTCAGTTATTCATGTCAAGCTGTGTCAGAAATTACTGTATGAGTTGACTGAAAAAATGTTTAATTATATGTATAATGTCTTATACCTGTAATACAGAATGAAAGATAAGAGAAATAAATAATTAAACAAAATATTGTAAGAAAATGGGATTAATGCATATGTATCATACACCGCAATTTAATACCAAAGTAATATTAAATAAAACGAGAATTTACCAGAAGATAACATTCTAAATAGCCATTTGTGCAGTAAACATCTTCATATCAGTGATATGTTGCACAAAAATGTCATTACAGATAAATTTATTTGGGGTGTTAGCAACGCCCCGCGCGAGTCGTAACGTTACGAAAATCCGCGCGACCGCATGAGGTTTAAATATTTCAGTTCATCCTGCAGTTGAACAGCACAGTTTCCGGTCATTAGGTGTAATGTTTTTGAAGCTGCAGACGCAGTGATTCAGCGAGACTGTTGACAGTGGTGTTACAGTGAGAGCATTTGTACTGCTGTGCAGTTGCAGGGACTGTGTGTGTTGGTTGTGGATGGCCGTCAAAGCCACGCGCTTTCAGCGCTCTGTTCTCCAGTGTTGGCGGAGCGGTGGACGTGTGTGGCTGTCGCCATTTAAACCATTTAAACCGCACACTGCGGCCGCTGCTGTTTAAACGTGTTCACTTTACACCCGTATTTTATGTGTCGCTCTCTCTTCTCTGCCTGTTTATTCGTAAATCTCCGCTGAAGAGCGAGCTGCTACTGTACTGCAGCCGGGTTTTGCGGAATTAACGGAACGATACAAGGAAATGAAGAAAGCGTGTGTATCAGGCGGATACACTGACGGGCAGTCGGCGGTGGCCGAGAGGTCTGCGGCGCGTCAGTCACGGTCTGCACGGCCACTACGGTTGGCGGGTTCGAATCCCCCTCGGGCATGGATATTTGTACCGTCCTTAGTGTTAGCTACTTCACAAGTAGTTTGTAAATTTAGGGACTGATGATCCCGCAGTTAAGTCCCATATGCTATACAAATATTTGAACATTTTTTTTACACCGACGGTACGCGGAAGCTAATACTATCCCAAAGCAGGGCCGGATTCAGGACGGCCTACTGGGAAGGGGGGGGGGGGTCGGTGGAAAATTCTGATTGTCAGCAAAATTCTGGCTCAGTAGAAAGAGTAGTGTAGGCAACCCTTTTTACCCCACGCCCAATAGACAAAAAGTTTCAAAGTTTTGAACACTCTGCACATTGATACCGCGTTAGCTTCGCATTCTATATATATATATATACAGGATGTCCTGGCTATCTTGTCCACACAAAGTATCTCTGGAACGATAACAGCAATTGCAAAACGACTTTCACCAGTATCAACGTACGGCTGGGGCCCATGAATGTACATATTCGGAAACATTCTAAAACGAAAGAAAATGTGTTTTTAACATAAACTTATTTTTTTTAATGGACACCCTATATTTTTTCTTCAGCAATCCATAGCATGACAAATCACATAAATAATGGCGTTGATTGCATCGCAATATTCCAATTACACCCCGAGATATTGCGACGCGAAGTTGACGCTGGAAATACGCGAAACGCGCGGCTAGCGCACGTCCTGAGACTCAGGCGAGAACCCCATGCTGCTCAGGACGTGCGCTAGCCGCGCGTTTCGCGTATTTCCAGCGTCAACTTCGCGTCGCAATATCTCGGGATGTAATTGCAATATTGCGATGCAATCAACGCCATTGTTCATGTGATTGGTCATGCTATGGATTGCTGAAGAAAAAATATAGGGTGTCCATTTAAAAATACATAAGTTTGTGTTAAAAAAACACATTTCCTTTCGTTTTAGAATGTTTCCAAATATGTACATTCATGGGCTCCAGCCGTACATTGATACCGATGAAAGTCGTTTTCCAATAGCTGTTATTGTTCCAGAGATATTTTGGGTGGAAAAGATAGCTGAGACACCCTGTATGTATAATGAAGCTGCTGGGGTGGGGGGGACGACCCTTCCCCCCCCCCCACTCCCTCGCCCTTGTATCTGTCTATGCCCCAAAGAAGGGCTCTCCGCGCTCTGTATTGCGTCTTTAATTATCCCATATCTTCGTCCCAGTTCTGTACATTCATAGGCTAGCAGATATTGCTCGAATAGCTGCGTTGGAGTAGCCGAGCGGTCTAAAGCGTCTCGCTGCGGAGCGCGCGGTTGCTCGCCGTGGAGGTTCCAGTCCTCCCTGGGGCATGGGTGTGTTGTGTTGTCCTTAGGTTAGTTTACCTAGGTTTAAGTGGTTTGTAAGCTACGGACTGATGACCACGCAGTTTGGTCCGATAGATTTACAAACATTTGAACATATTGCTCGAATACTGACATCTACATATTATGTACTCCGCAATCCACCGTAAGTTGCTTGACGGAGTGTAAACTGTACCAGTACTAGGCATTTTCATTCTTATTCCATTCCCAAATAGAACGTGGAAGAAAAAAAGAATGTCTGTATGCCTCTGTACCAGCCCTAATTTTCCTGTTTTATCTTTGTGATCACTACTCGAAATGTAAGTACGCGGCAGGAAGATTTTTCTTCACTCAGCTTCAAATTCCGGCCCTCTAAATTTACTCAACAGAATTTCTCGAAAAATACGTCGTGTTTCATCCAGCGATACACACTTGAGTTCCCGGAGCATTTAGGTGACATTCGCTCATTGGTCGAACCTACCGGTAACAAACCTAGCTGCTCGCCTCTGAAAAGCTTCTCTCTCTTCCTTTAAACTGATCTTCTGCGGGGCCCAAACACTTGAGCAATACTCAAGACGTGGCCGTACAAGCGTTTTATACGCGGTCTCCTTTACAGGTGAAGTACATTTTATCCCAAAAAAAAAAAAAAAAAAAAAAAAAAAAAAAAAAAACGAAGTCGGCTGTCCGACTTATTTACAACTGTCCTTACATGTTCGTTCCATTTCATATCGCTCTGCAATGTTACGCCTAAATATTTGAACGACGCGACAGCATCAAGACGCTCACTACTAATGCTGTATTGGGATTGTTTTTCCTACTCATGCGCATGACCTTAAATTTTTCTACATTGAGAGGTAGCTGCCATTCTTCGCACCACTATATATTTTGTGTAAGTCATCCTGTGTGCTATTACAATCAGTTAAAGACGACAGCCTCCCATACACGACAGTATCATCAGCAAACAGCGGCAAATTACTAGTTACGCTGTCCATCAGATCATATATATACCGGCTGATAAAAAAGTCAGTATAAATTTGAAAAGTTGATAAAGCATGGAATAATGTAGATAGAGAGGTAAACATGCTTGGTGTGACATGCGGTTATTAGAACAAAAAAGAAAAAAGTTCAAAAAATGTCCGACAGATCGCGCTGGACAGCAAAACGTCAGTGACTGCTACCGTGACGTGTGAGAGGTACGCCGATATGTTACAGAATCGCATCATCCCCAGCCTGGCTGATAAACACCTGCTGGAACGTACGATTTTTATGCAGGATGGCGCTCCACCCCATATTGCTAGACGCGTGAAAGATCTCTTGCGCGCGTCGTTCGGTGATGATCGTGTGCTCAGCCGCCACTTTCGTCATGCTTGGCCTCCCAGGTCCCCAGACCTCAGTCCGTGCGATTATTCGCTTTGGGGTTACCTGAAGTCGCAAGTGTATCGTGATCGACCGACATCTCTAGCGACGCTGAAAGACAACATCCGACGCCAATGCCTCGCCGTAACTCCGGACATGCTTTACAGTTCAGTTTACAACATTATTCCTCGACTACAGCTATTTTTGAGGAACGATGGTGAACATATTGAGCATTATCTGTAAAGAATATCAACTTTGCTTTGTTTTAATTTTTATGGTAATTATTGCTTTTCTCAAGTGCCATCTGTCGGACATTTTTTGAACTTTTTTTTCTCGTTCTAATAAAACCCCATATCATTCAAAGCATGTGTGTCAACTTTTACCTCTCTATCTACATTATTCCGTGATTTACGAGGCGCGTCCAGAAAGTAAGTTCCGTTTCAATTAATCTCTGCTGCAGCGTTGCGATTGCAGTTCCGCACATGCGCTGTAGGCGACGTGTATCAAGGAGAAGAACGTGCGCCATTTGGAGATCGCTGTCAGTTACGTACGCTTTGTTGTGCTTGTTTGAAATGTTGGCGTCGATTGAAAATCCCGCCGCCTGTGAAATCAGGTCGGTGATTCGGTTTCTGAATGCGAGGAAAGTGAAGCCAAGTAAAATTTATCGGAAAATTTGCGATGTTTACGGACCAAATGCGACGAGTGATTCGATGATGAGAAGATGGGTCCGACAGTTCAATGGCGGGCGTAGTGGTATGCACGATGAAGAACGAAGTGGGCGTCCACCTATGGTTACAGAAGAACTCGTTCACGCGATTGATGACAAGATCCAGGAAAACCGTAGGTTTACAATTAGTGCTCTCGCTATGGACTTCCCCCAAATTTCACGATCAGTGACGGATGAAACTGTTACCAAACACCTGAAATTCCGTAAACTTTGCTCACGTTGGGTACCAAAGATTCTCACTGAACAACACAAAACACAACGGATGGGTAGTGCATATGAGTTTTTAACCCGTTACGCTGGAAGCGGCGAAGAATTTCTGAGACAGGAGATGAAACGTGAGTTTCTTACGACACCTCTGAGAGTAAGCGGCAATCAATGGAATGGAGGCACACTTCATCCCTACCAAAGGTAAAGCCGAAGCAAATCATGACACCTCGGAAAATATGTGCACAGTGTTCTGGGACTGGAGGCATCCTACTCATTGACTTCTTACCCCGTGGTCAAACAATCAATGCAGATACTTATTGCGAGACACTTCGGAAATTGCGCCGTGCAATTCAGAATAAGCGCCGGGGACTGCTGTCAAAAGGTGTTGTTTTGCTTCACGACAACGCACGACCACACACTGCAGATGTGACGAAAAACCTCCTACAGGGATTTGGCTGGGACGTGTTTGGTCATCCTCCGTACAGCCCTGACCTCGCTCCTAGTGTCTTTCATCTGTTCGTACATCACAAGTCTTTCCTCGGCGGTCATCACTTCACCAATGTCGACTAGCTGAAAGAAACTGTTCCCAACTGGTTGCTGACACAGGCGGGAAATTTCTATGACGAAGATATACGAGGCGCGTCCAGAAAGTAAGTTCCGTTTGGTTATATAAAACGAACGGGTACAGATACAGAAAAAATATTGATTGTCCAAAAATCTACAACTGTTAAACTACTTTTCTATATAGCTGCCGAAATTTTGTAGGCAATTGTCATAGCATGGCACAAGGTTTTGTGTGCCTTTTTCATAGAATGTTGCAGCATGTGTATTCAACCATGTGGTGATATGTTCTTTTATCTCGTCATCGTCGTTAAAGTGTTGTCCACCAAGGACAGATTTTAGGTGTAAGAAGAGGATTACTGTCAAAAGATTTTTTTTTTCACGATAATGCCTGACCGCACACACCGAATGTGACGAAACAATTCTTACGGAAACTTCAATGGGACCTGTTTGATCATCCTCCATACAGCTCGGACCTCTCTCCTAGCGACATTCATCTCTTCTTACACCTGAAATCTGTCTTTGGTGGTAAACACTTCAACGATGATAAAGAGCTGTTACCACATGGTTGAATACACAGGCGGCAACCTTCTGTGAAGGATGCATGCAAAAACGTGTGGCACGCTATGTGGAAGAGAAGTTCAAGAGTTGTAGAATTTTGTGCAATAAAAAATTTCTTCTGTGTACAATTCCATTTTATTCCCAAGCGGAACTTACTTTCTGGACGCGCCTCGTATATCGTCAACATAATGATCTATCAATGGGTTCTAGTCGTTCCGGTATTCTTGCTAAAATGTATATTAAAATTCAGGTATAAAACCTTTTTGCTATGCAAAATAAGATTATTAATAAAATTGATTGTATGTTCATCGTCTTTAACGGAAGTAATGACGAGGCTGACCGACAATAAGATAGATTTCACCTTGGAATTTGAAGTTGAAGACTCTCTTAATATTTTGGGACTTACAAATAATTGCCGCGATGGAGTAGCCGAGCGGTTTAAGGAGCCTTTCTGCAGAGCACGCGGTTGCTCGCCGTTGGAGGTTCGAGTCCTCTCCGGCCCTCTAAATTTCCTCAACAGAAATTCACGAGAAGAACGTCGTCTTTCCTCCAGCGATCCCCAATTGAGTTGTGGGAGCAAATTGAGTTGAGGGAGCATTTCCGTGACACTCGCGCATTGGTCGAACCTACCAGTAACAAACCTAGCTGCTCGTCTCTGAACCGCCTCTATGTCTTCCTTTAAACTGTTTTTTATAAGCGGTCTCCTTTACAGATGAAGTACATCTTCCGAAAGTCGGAAGTCGGCTGTCCACCTTACAACTGTCCTTACATGTTCGTTCCCTTTCATACCGCTCTGCAATGTTACACCTAGATATTTGAACGATGCGACTGCATCAAGAAGCTCACTATTAATGCTGCATTCGAACATTATATGCTTGTTTTTCCTACTCATTTTTCTACATTTAGAGCCAGCTGCCATTCTTCACACCAACTAGAAATTTTGTCTAAGTCATCCTGTATGCTATTACAGACAATTAAAGACGATACCGTCTCCTACAGCACAGCATCATCAGTAAAAAGCCGCAAATTACAACTTACTCTGTCCATCAGATCATTTATATAGATAGAAAATAACAGCGGTCCTACCACACTTCCCTGGGGCACGCATGACGATACACTCGTCTTTGATGAACACTCGCCGTCGAGAACAATGTACTGCGTTCTATTACTTAGGAAATCTTCCAGCCAGTCACAAATCTGTAAACCTATTCGATAAGCTCGTATCTTCATTATCAATCTGCATTTTGGTACCGCGTTAAATGCATTTTTGAAACTGAGAAAAGCACAATATACCTGTTGCCCTTTAACCATCGGACAGTGGACTGTGTCTTGAAAGGGTAATGGCCCGTTAGAAAGGAAAGCCGGTATTGATCCACAGGATTCAATGTTTAAAATCTATTATAAACATAAAGATTTATCTATAAGCAAATGTTTACACAAATGAATACGAGTGCACCGATTATCAAGAAGGCTATCACAATCTTATTTCACGTCAGAAGATATCGAGTTATGAAACGGAAGTGCTTGTGATGTACCCTGCTTATTTTCTAATAGTTAATAGTGTTGTTACATAGAAATAACTCAAAATTGGAAATGTCAAGTACCTCAAAACATACATTAACCTTGAAATTCATAGGATAGGAGATTAAATCTTATTAGGCCTGTTCACTAGGTCGCAAGGGAGATGCCATACGGAGGCTCGAATCGCCCCTCGAGCATGGATACTTGGGCCGTCCTTAGTATTAGCTAGTTCATATGTAGTTTGTAAGTTTAGGGACTGATGACCCCGCAGTTAAGCTCCATAAGCTTTACAAACATTTGAACTTTTTTAGATCCCATGCCGATGATGATGAGATGATGATCCACCGCGGCAAAGTGCGTCTGCTTTGGTATGATTGCTACCCTGTCAATGTTGAATCTCATAGGTGTCTTTCCTTCATTCGTGAAAGCTTCATCGCCTTCTTCGTCTTCTGTTTGTCCCCAACTACACCTGTCCACTCTGCGCGGCATACGGTCACGCCTCCTGTACGGCCTTGTCCTTTTGTATTCCAACACGACGTGCGAAGATCGCGTCGGATATCTTGTACGCTCGTGCGTTGCGTTGTGTCCATTTTTGTTCGTCTCTCATTGCGCCATACACCGTATCGTCGCTTGTAAAGTTGTAAGGTGGCTACTGAATGGAAATTTCCTACCTGAAGTTTTGGGACTATATATGTTGGCAACAACATATATATAAACATCTTTGTTGGGTCCGCAAGGATTATGTTCGGCGGCCGGTAGGCGGGGTTTGCTCGGTGTTGGAGTCGGAGAGTAGTAGCGGAGCGAGACGCTTGCACTGGAGCTCGCGGTGGACACAGCCCTGAGTTCTTCATGAGGCTGCTAATGTTTTGATAATTTACTTTAAATGATTTTCGCATTGCGCAAGGGCGCTCATTTCATTTTTTATTTTATGTTATATCACTTTCCATCCAGTAGGAACCTACACACAACCTTGATTAATTCGTGGCTCGTCACTGTAATTGTTGTAATAACGTAAAGGGCATTAACCAAACGTAATAATAAAAAAGCAGTTCGTTTCAGTTTTTGACATTTTGATTTTTTCTATAATTAATCCTTTCCTGAGGGTAGTGCTGCATCGCTGTTTAAGAAACTGCTTCATTGCACGACTTCGCAATAATACGGATATTCTTCATATTTATAGTTTATGTTTCTCGTGTCGAATTTTCTGATTGCTAATTTTCTAATTTTCTCTAAGACAGATTTATTCAGTTTGATGGGTTTAAATTTGTTTGTGCTTATTCTTGAAGCTGTAAGTGATTGTAAGTTAATGGTAATTGATTACGTTGTAGCAAGTGGGTGACATGAACGATATGAAGTGAAGAATGTGAGTTGGTGTGAAGCGAGGTTTCACTTCCCTTTTCACAACAAAATAATATTTCATGCACGCATTCACTATTTGTGTATGCAGACTGAAAGTATAGTAACACTAAGACAGGGCCAACAAGTGCTACACAGTACGACATTCTTTTATTGTTCTCGTAAAGTGACTATCAGCCAACCAAGATTTTGCGTCTTTTTCATCCTTCTTCTTTGATCCTTCTAATGTTGCAGTCGTGCTTCGGTTGTATAGTTGTAGACGGCTAGACTACAAGTCGAAAAGTCGCGGGTTCGATCCTCGCCAGGTCTTTGGATTTTTATCTGTCACTTTCCACTTCTTTCACGTCAGGCAGTACTGCTGATGTGAAAAATACAGAGTAGCACCGTGGTTCGGAACCCACGTTAAACTGTAGGTCCCCCTATAACTGGCTGGGTAAGTCAGTTCGAAGGCGGAGGAAGGCAACTGCATACCACCTCCAAACAAGACCATGCCTAGTAAAGCACTGTGCTGTTCAAACCAATCTTCGGATTGTTGACTGTTTTTTCTTATCTTAATATTGCAGTGAGATAGCGTAAGTTTCGACATGGCCAAATTTGCCTTACGTAGGTCAGCATTACGTTTCGCACTAATTGTCAAGTTACTCTCCTAGTAGTATCGCAGTCAGATACATAAATTTAGTAGCCCGATACGATCTTTCATTTTTGTAGACCCCTCTTACATATACATCTAAATCTACATACATCTACATCTACATACTTTGCAGTCACTGTCAGTTCTACATCGACATACATACTCCGCAATTCACCGTAAAGTGCGTGGCGGAGGGTACACTGTACCACTACTAGGCATTTCCTTTCCTATTCCACTCCCAAATAGAACGAGGAAAAAAAGAATGCCTATATGCCTCCGTACGAGCCTTAATTTCTCTTATCTTGTCTTTGTGCTTTTTACGCGAAATGTAAGTAGGCGGCAGCAAGATCGTACTACCCTCAGCTTCAAATTCCGGCCCTCTAAATTTCCTCAACAGAAATTCAGGAAAAGAACGTCGTCTTTCCTCCAGCGATCCCAACTGAGTTGCCGGAGTATTTCCGTGACACTCTCCTAAAGGAAGACATGGAAGCAGTTCAGAGGCGAGCAGCTAGGTTTGTTACTGGTAGGTTCGACCAATGCGCGAGTGTCACGGAAATGCTCCGGCAACTCAGTCTGCCGCGGGTGCCAAACACTTGAGCAATACTCAAGACGTGGTCGTACAAGCGTTTTATACGCGGTCTCCTTTACAGGTCAAGTACATATTTCCTTAATTATTCCAATAAACCGAAATTGGCTGTCCGCCTTACTCACGAATGTGTTAGTACTGAAGGCAACACACGCGCACACACATATTAAGTAGCCCCGTTACACACACGTCAACCAGATCCGTTGCAAAGTGAAGCTCGTGTGTGTCAAAGAATGTTCAAATGTTTGTATAGTCTATGGGACTTAACTACGGGGTCATCAGTCCCTAAACTTACAAACTACTTACGAACTAGGACGGCACAAATATCCATGCCCGAGGGGGGATTCGAACCCCCGACCGTAGTGGCCGTGCAGACCGTGACTGGAGCGCCTCAGTCTCCTCGGCCACCGAGGCCGGCTCGTGTGTGTCTCATGCGTGTATCGTCCGTCTACTTGGTGAACGTGACGTTTCTGCGGCAGTGACAGAACGCACTCACGCCAGCTACTTAACTTCCCCCCCCCCCCCTTGTAGGCCTCTCGTGCGGCCCCTTTGTCTTCCCCTCGTTGCGCTGACGAGCGTCCGTCGCGCTACGTTAGGCTCCGATGCGTCGCGTTTTAATCGAGCTCTGGTCCTGGGATTACCCCAGTGCGAGTCGAGACCGTTTTACGACATCCCGCAATGGCTGGGAGGGGTAGGGAGGCTCTGTGGTAGAATGGCGAAACAATAATTGTCAGGGGCAAGGGGGGGGGAAGAGGGGGAGGGGGGGAACAAGTGACGGTCGTAAAGCGACGACGGGGAATCCCCAGCACTAAAACAACAATTAAACGGCCTGCTCGTATCCGGGGAGGGGTGGGGGGAGGGGGGATGGAAGCAAGACGGGACTCCACCCCCTCCAGCGCGACTGTCGCCTCCCCTACTAGAGCGATACCGCGCTCCCCGACTGAAATGCGCGCTCGCTAGCTTTTATGCCTACCCGGAAAAATAGAGGAGAATCTGGCGCCTTACCCTAGATTAGGGTCTTCGCGTTGACGGAGATTCCACTGTTGTGGGCGTTGTAGCCGGAGTCTGGGCAGCGGCAGTGTTTTGTCTCGTGACGTAATCACGCTGCGGGGGGGGGGGGTGGGGGGGTGGATATCTGCTCGTTTGGTCTGCTGCCGCGCTTACGACACTGCCTTATGCAAAATTGGTTATTTTTGTTCCTACTGTTTCGGCAGTCGTTTGTTCGTTCCTCTCATCCTTTTGTTACCTTTCACAGACGTAACAACATCTACCATTCATATGGTTCAGCAAATTAGTACATCATCATCACTGTATAACCTTTTAAACCGTCCTACAGGCGCCTTCGTGCCAGTCGGCTGTTGCTTCCCTAGTCTTGCCAGGTCGAGACGTGCGAGTTGTCTATAGGCAAAGGACGCCAAACAAGTGCGCTATCTGCCTACCGAGGCGCGCATTTCCAACGCCACTCAGATACTAGGCGTGAGCGCTGCCTGCCAAGAGAAGTCACAACACAAGCAGACTGTCCGTCTTTCGTAGCCTTGTGACGAGTGTGGGACCACGTGCACGTTTGTAACGTTTCTGCTATGTTGCACGCTCCTTACAGAAATCTGTTGCCAACATATAAACACGAAATATCTGACACCTAAACTAAAACTTCACTACCGGACATGTAAAGTATCACATTTTCGCCTTCAGTTTGAAATTCTATTAACAATATTAGTAAAACACCTTTAAAAAAAAAATGTTGATTTAAACATAACTTTGGCTGTCCTTTCACGTAATTTTCCATTTTTAATACTTTCGTAAATAATAGCTCCAAACACTAAAAATGCATTACACTTAGTTTCGGAAATTGTGAACATATATAGATACTAATTTGTATAAAAACAAACATGTTATAACTATTGCACAACATGATTTCATATATACTTTTTGTTTATATAAAGTAGGGCAGACCATGTTTTATATATCACTGGTTCCTAAATTAAATACTGATAATTTTTCATGCACTAAAATTAATAATCCGTTTGGTACTAAGAAACTATCTTCGAAATTAACAAAAGTACGACAACCATATACAAATCCGTATTAATAAAAAATTTAACCGCAAACTGAAATACATTAAAATTCCATGTCACAATGATAGTACGCCTACACAATATTGGCAAGTAAGTAATTTGAGCACTGTAAACACTAGTCAAAGGATGACTTTAAGTTTGTGCACCACATTAAATACAAATTTCATGAAACATTTACATACATTGAGATAAATAGTCAAAGCTTAAATGTGATGTTTTAATTTCTGTATTTTGGCATATTTAATGTAAAAGAATATTGTTTAATTGTGAATTACAAAACTTTGTCATCAATCTTATTGCGCGGTTACGTTGAAAGATGTTTGAGAGAAACCATATTTAGTTAGTCTTCTAGCAGTCACAAACCTATAAGCAGTTCTGTTGGCATTTTTTGATTCTGCAACAATGTGATTGATTTAAACTTTATTTAAATGGAAATAAAAATCGTTTCCATATCAACTGACATGTTTATGATTCACGAAAAGATCCTGTAACGTCAATTCTTTTAGTGAATGCCGAAGACAGCTCACAACGCAATGGACTTCAGCCAGCATATAACTTATTTTATATCAACTTCACCAACAGTGTAATGACTTTGTTATAGAGACTGTGAACTAATAAAACTTTCCGTGATTAGGAAAATATTAGGGCTCAGTTTGAGTCATTCCGAAAAGGGGTGACGGTCGTTAGGCTTTGCACACCGTGTTGTAGAATTTTCTTAATGTTATTTATGTGATTCACAGACAAATTTGTTTTGGTATAAGATATTTATGAACTACTAGCCTAAACCCGCGGCTCCGCTCGCGTGTTGGTCGATTATGATAGATAAGATATCTTTCAGTAGTGTGCTATGAGACTGGTTTTTAAGGTTGAAATGAATTGCAACACCTTTTTTAGAAACAAAAGTTTTTAATCAACATTCGAATAAAAAAATATTATGTTAAGTGCTTCTACATATATTATTCCTTATAGCCTGTGTTGCAATATCTCAACACATATTGTGAGAGTAATGTCCAGATTCATTTTAATCTCATTTTAGGGCATTCTGGTAAACTACGTTATTTGTAGTATTGTTTGGAGAATAAATGCAGAGATATTTTGGGTTGCCCACCCTTGAGCAAGCGACGTGTAATTGACAATTTGAAAAACATGAGGGCTGTAAATGGATTCCTGCGATGTTTAACGATTGTCCTTGAGCTTTGTTAATTGTCATGGCAAAAGCTACACGAACTTGAAACTAAAGTCTTTTGAACTGAAACTGCTTATCTGAAGGGATTAAAGGAAATTAAAAAATAATGATTGTAATAATATCCCAGATCGATCACTTGATGTAATGCGCGAAACGTCAAATCGATTTTTTAAAAGACATGTATTAAAAGAAATTTCTTTTTTACTGCTTTATTTATTTACTCTTATATTTCCTTACAGAGAAAGAGCTGAAGACGTTGTAGCACGCATAGACCAAAGATATGGTCGGTGGCATCACGTTTCGCTGTATGTAACCGCCTTGCTATAGAGTCGCAAACGTCATCGCTGGCCTCAGTCCGAATTTTTTTATAAATTGACGACTTCCAACCGCCATATCTTCCACCCCCTTATAGCTGTCGGCATGGCACTGCTATGGTGTACAACGGGAGACTTCGGACAACAATTACACACAGACCATTCGTTTGCGTTCTGTAGTTTTCGCTGCAGAATGAAATATTAACACACTCACACACACACGTAGAATTTTATATACACCAATAACTTTCCATCCCAATATACTCCACCCTTTTATCATTATCAACCCTCAAGCAACAATGCAACGAATAAAACAATTTTCAAAGAGTAAATATAATTTTCAAAAGAGTAATTATTGTTCCGTATTTCGCGTTACATTCATAAAATTACTAAATATCTATCAGATCGTAATAAAACCGTGCCTAAAACCTTCCTCAGGTATAAATTAGTAACTGTACAAATATTTAAGTCTCTGCGTCTTGTCGTTCGGACGTGATAAGCGTACGCCGAACAGACATTCACATTAATATATATAGATAAATAGCGATCGAATCGCCATAAAACCGTGCCTAAAGCCTTCCCCGGGTAGACATTAGTAACTGTACAAATTTTTAACTCTTTATGTCTTGCGGTTCAGACGTGATAAACGTACACCGGACAGACATTCACATTTATAGATATAGATTAGTAAGATATTTTTCCGATATTGGAGTCTGACGATTCGTATTAGGCGTTTTGTCTCAAAACAGCAAACATCTGCACGTGAAATCACATAGGTAACACGAAAAACATTCTCAAACACTTAATACAAATAAAGAATCCCAGAGACGGATTTACGTCTCAAATATGTCAAAGACATTGTTGATAGATCTGAAGCATTGAATTAAAAATTGTGGTGTGGCCGGGAATCTAACCCGGACCTCCATGCTTACTAGGCAGACGTCTTAACCGTTTTACGCAGCACTGACTGCCTCTTTTGTTCTAAGGGATATTTGCAACTTTATTTGATTCCTCTTAAACTCTTTTATTATTATTTTATTTTATGTGTAGTATGAGCAAAGTAAAACCGTCTTCTCCATGACGACCTACTGTTGAAATGAAATTAATGAGTAGTAGTAGACAATAGCGTAGACTGGCGATAAAAACAATAAGAAAAGGAAGGAAAAGAATTGTTTTCGGGAAACCGCATGTTCTGCAGATTACTCCACTATGGACGCTGCCAAATCGTTAAAGCATGTCTTCTCCTAGCATTGAACAGATAGCATTGATCTGTTCGGCCACATTTTTTCTTTTTCAATGATTAGAAAACAAGTATGTTTGACATATAAAAAAACAATAGTAATGATATTACGGGATGATAACAAAATAACTTTTCCATCATACGTGCAGATTTAATGAAAAAAAAAGCGGGCCAAAGAAATCTTGAAAATTAAGCATCTTCCTTCACATAAGGGTGGTATGGGACTTTACTCGATCGGTGCGTGCCTCGTTGCTGCAGCAGCACCACGTAATTAGTCTGCAATTTCGTACCGTTTGTGGTTTCATGGACTGGCACTTCCCATCAGCAGTCTCTTCTGTCCTTCTTCGTAAGACGTCAAAAGTAGTTTGGCACTCCCCAACTTTGTGGTGGATTGATGAAAACACTTCGTAAATAATTCGCGAAGAGTTTTCGGTACCTCGGTGTGCGTTCGAGTACACTGTGTGCGTCTTGTAGATAGCACCAGCAGTCAAGGCATGCCTCCTCCCCTCCGCCGAAGACGTAGTCGATTGTCATTGCCTCGATCCACGTGATCGCGTGATATTTTGCAGGGGGAAAGTAATTATCGTCTGGACTCAGCAGGCTTCGCGGTTCAATCATTTCCGGGTTGACGCGAAGATAACAGGCGATGATCTTTTGGGTCAGCCTCCAAACGCCGGACGTGGAGGCACACGCGAGGCGATGTTCATCGGTGTCCGGGAGCTGGCAGTCAGGACAGAGTGGAGAGTCTATTCGTCCGATACTGTGGAGTCGGTGTCTCGTCGCAAATTTTTTGTTCACGACTTGGTGGCAATCGTTAGACTACCACACCACTAACGATTAAGGCGCCTCGGAATAGTCTATGTACGATTTCCCTCCACAACACAAACTTTAATTCAGCTTCCTTGTTCCATAGTTAATTGCCACTACTGCCAAGGCTCTCCATGCAGCGGAATAGCACCTCAGCAATGGACATGGTGGAACAATCCTGTTATGGTGATATAAATATCAATTAATACAAATAAACAATGCTTCAGATCTATCAATAATGTCTTCGGCATATTTGAGACGTAAATCCGTCTCGGGGATTATTTATTTCTATTAATTGAAATTTATATCACCATAACAGAACTGTTCCACAATGTCCATTGCCGAGGTGCTATTCCGCTGCATGGAGAGCTTTGGCAGTAGTGACAATTATCTTTGGAACACAGAAGCTGAATTAAAGTTTATGATGTGGAGGGAAATCGTACATAGACTATTCCGAGGCGCCTTAATCGTTAGTGGTGTGGTAGTCTAACGGTTAAGACGTATGCCAAGTAAGCATGGAGGTCCGGGGTCGATTCCCGGTCGCACCACAAATTTTAATTCAGTTCTTCAGATCTATCAATAATTCTCAAATACAGTGTGCAATGTGTATGTATTCCCAAATTCAGCACAACGCTACACAGGACAAACAGTCTGCTTGTGTTTTGACTACTGTCGGCAGGCAGTACACAGGACTTGTATCTAGGTGAACAGCAGCCTACCAGAGCACAACAGTACGACGCCGCCGTACGCCTCGGTGTAACGTATCCGCAGCTCGGCGTTGTATTAACGATCACAGCCCGTGTTCCCCGTCATGTTGTACGAATGACAGTTGCTTGTAAGAACCAGTACAGTTCATGTGCTAGGAATCATTCCACGATCATTAAGAGATAAGCATTTTGCACTGCCCATTGTCCAACTTCGCCAAGTGAGGAAATAAAACCCTATTTCATCTTTCACTAATTTTCGGGAATGCAGCCGATGACATTCTTCCACGATATTTCGGCCAAGAAACGTCCGTCCATCTTCAGGTGTGGGAAACTACTGAGGAGCAACAGTACGGTAGCGATATTTATGCCGATTTTCGCGCTGGTGTCTTTCTGCGCATGTGTTAGGTGCGCCGCGGCGGAGCGGCCGAGCGCATTGAGGCGCTATACTACGGTGCGCGAGGCCGCTCCCTGTCGGGGGTTCGAATCCCCCCTCAGGCATGGATGTTTGTACTGTCCTTAGTATTAACTACTTCATAAGTAGTTTGTAAGTTTATGGACTGATGACCCCGTAGTTAAGTCCCATACGCTCTACAAACATTTTAACAGTTTTGTTAGCTGGGGACATGCCACAGAGAGAGAATATAGCGGGTGATAAAAAAGTCAGTATAAATTTGAAAATAATATATCACGGAATAATGTAGAAAGAGAAGTAAAGATTTACACACTTGCTTGGTATGACATGCGGTTTGGTTAGAACAAAAAGAAAAGTTAAAAAAAAAAAAATCTTTTGCTGTGCTCGTGTTCTAATAAAACCAAATGTCATTTCAGTCATGTGTGTCAATTTTTACCCCTCTATATACATTATTCCATGATTTATTAAGTTTTCAAATTTTTACCGACTTTTTGATCACCCGGTACATAAAGGGGCGGTGACACGACCTTTTGTGTAACCTATTACTGTACTAGCAGAAGCAAAAATACACGAATTTTTCTTTATTTCATAAGAGTACTGTTTAAAATATATTATATGTTAATGTTTTTTTTCGTATTTGAGTTAAATGTTGACAAAGTTAAACACATTTCATTTTATATCAGGTTTCCGTTGAAAACAAATTGCTGACGAAGAAATGGGTTGTTGCAATGTCAAGAGAGAATTTGTCTCCGACACGAAGTACTCGTATTTCTCCTTCAAATATTGAAACGGAATTTATATATGAAGTGGAGGAAGTAAGGCTAAATATATAAACTCACTTTTCATCATAAAAGATGAAACGGCAAGGTAAATTCCGAATAAGGAAATTCGCTAATGGCAGTTTTGATTCAGAGTACCGTAATCTGAATCATGAGAGACAGGCATAATATCGACTAATACTTCATTAAACCTACGACAAACTACAAACTTCATAGCATATTCTACTGACTGCGTGGCTTATGTATAAAGCTCCAGTATGGGACTGTATTTCCTTGGCCCACGCAACAGTTTCTGCTTCTAACATTAAATGAATTGAAATTAACGTAGTCTTACTGTGAACAGTTAGTCACTGAAACGTCTACCATTCTTCGATGTTTTTTTTTGTTTGTTTTGTTTTTTGTTTTTTGTGGAAACGGCGTACAAAAATAAGATTGGTCTTAAACATTCAGGCCATGTCGTTTAGTGTTTAGTTGCAAATGCAGCTGAACGTCGGTGATACTGTACTTAAAATAAAGCTGCTGACACTTTCGGGGCGCGGTGGAGTAGCCGAGCGGACTAAGGCGCCTCATTGCGGAGCGCGCGGTTGCTCGCCGTCGGAGGTTCGAGACCTCACTGGGGCGTGTGTGTGTTCAAATGTTCAAATGTTTGTTAAGCTAATGGGACTTAACTACGGGGTCATCATTCCCTAAACTTACAAACTACTTATGAACTAGCTAAGACTAAGGACGGCACAAATATCCATGCCCGAGGGGGGATTCGAACCCCCGACCGTAGTGGCCATGCATACCGTGACTGGAGCGCCTCACTCCCCTCGGCAACCGCGGCCAGCGTGTGTCTGTGTGTGTGTGTGTGTGTGTGTCTGTGTGTGTGTGTGTGTGTGTGTTGTCCTTAGGTTAGTTTACCTTAGTTTATCTAGTTTGCAGGCTACGAACTGATGACCACGCAGTTTGGTCCGATGGATTTACAAACATTTGAACATTTGACACTTTCGAGAAAGGATATTCCGAGTGATCAAAAAGTCAGTATAAATCTGAAAACTTAATGAAGATAGGTAAGTAAAAATTGACACACATGCTTGGAATGACATGGTGTTTAATTAGAACAAAAATTAAAGAAAAAGTCCGACAGATGGCGCTGGACAGCAAAACGTCAGTGACTGCTACCGTGACGGGTGAGAGGTACGCCGATATGTTACAGAATCGCATCATCCCCAGCCTGGCTGATAAACACCTGCTGGAACGTACGATTTTTATGCAGGATGGCGCTCCACCCAATATTGCCAGACGCGTGAAAGATCTGTTGCGCGCGTCGTTTGGTGATGATCGTGTGCTCAGTCGCCACTTTCGTCATGCTTGGCCTCCCAGGTCCCCAGACCTCAGTCCGTGCGATTATTGGCTTCGGGGTTACCTGAAGTCGCAAGTGTATCGTGATCGACCGACATCTCTAGGGATGCTGAAAGACAACATCCGACGCCAATGCTTCACCATAACTCCGGACATGTTTTACAGTGCTGTTCACAACATTATTCCTCGACTGCAGCTATTGTTGAGGAACGATGGTGAACGTATTGAGCATTATCTGTAAAGAACATCATCTTTGCTTTGTCTTAATTTGTTATGATAATTATTGCTTTTCTGATCAGATGAAACGCCATCTGTCGGACAAATTTTGAACTTTTCACTGAATTTTGGTCACCCGGTGCATAAAGCGTTTATGCACCAAACACGGCGGTAAGATTGTTCTGGCTAAAACTGAAAGGCGCGAACAGTTACATTTTAATAATGTTGTAACCTACTGTTATGGAACACGCCCCTCTAGACTTTCGATAACATGGCGGACGGTTGTTTAATTTCCTTCACTCTGGCCGCGGCGTTGCCCCTCTACGGTAGTCTATCTCTTGGGAAGGGCGCCGCACGGCTGAGATGTGTATTCTGCCCTCCGTGGTGAAAGTGAGAAGCTGCACTAATTCCTTGCGAGTGTGGCTCTGCTGACGTAGGCCAGACGTGTCGAACAGTTCAAGAGCGCAGTAGGCAGCAGGAAAGACACAACCGCATTCGGCAACCGTCGGAGTCAGCAGTAGCGGGACACTGCATTTCCATGGGGCACTCCATGGAATACTATAAAGCAACAGTTTTAGCTCCAGTTTCTGGTTTTTGGGTTCACAAGGAGAGGGCACGATCGTGGGGTCGGGGATTTGTCAGAAATTTTGTGTGCTGAAAGAGGACCCCCTAACACCTCACGTGGTTACGATATTACGACGCACTACTCGGAAAATGACGAGAAAAATCGATCCGAAGTTTCTTAGGCGCCTTATCAGTATAAAATGTCAGTCCATTGACGACCTGCCGCCTGGCCTAGATGGTCAGAGCTCGGACTCCTACAACAGACGTCTCGGGTTCGATTCTTCCTCAGCACTTTTTTTTCTTCCGTTTCATTTTATTTCGTTATTCAACCAATTATTCAGAAAGTTGCTCTAACCTACACGTGTTCGAGTCCCGGCTAGGTGCACATTTTCAACTTTGCTCATTCGCAGTTAATGTCAGACATTCCGTGAATATGAATAGATAATATCTGTTGGAATAAAAATGACGTTTTTTATTACATGTCAGAAAGAACAGATGCCACCTTCATGTAACTTATACCTCAATTCACACGCTGATCTATTACCAATTATTTTACCTTTATACAACGTGTTATCTACCTCTACATCTACATCCATTCTCCTCAAGCCACCCGATTGTGTGTGGCGGAGGGTACCTTGAGTAACACTATTGATTTTTCCTCCTATCCCAGTCACTTATTGTTAGCGGAAACAAAGATTGTCGATATGCCTCTGTGTGCGCTTTAATCTCTCTGATTTTATCCTCAATATAACTTCGTGAGATATACGTAGACCGGCCGCTGTGGCCGAGGGGACTGAGGCGCTTCAGTCACGGTCATCACGGCCACTACGATCGAGGGTTCGAATCCCCCCTCGGGCATGGATATTTGTGCCGTCCTTACTGTAAACTAGTTCATAAGTAGTTTGTAACTTTAGGGACTGATGACCCCGTAGTTAAGTCCCATAGACTATACAAACATCTGAACATTTTTGATATACGTAGGAGGGAGCAATATGCTGCTAGATTCCTTGGTAAAGGTATTTTCTCGAAACTACGACGAGAGTCCGTACCGAGCGACAGAGCGTCTCTCCTGCAAAGTCTTCCACTGGAGTTTATCGATCATCTCCCTAACGCTTTCTCGATTACCAAATGATCCTATAACGAAGCGCGCTGCTCTCCGTTGGATCTTCTCCACTTCCTCTATCAACCCCACCTGGTACGGATCCCACACCGGTGACCAGTATTCAAGCAGTGGGCGAGCAAGTGTACTGTAAACTACTTCTTTTGTTTTCGGACTGCATTTCCTTAGGATTCTTCCAATGAATCTAAGTCTGGCATCTGCTTTACCAATGATTGATTTTGTATGGTCGTTCCATTTTAAATCAGTCCTAATGTCTACAACCAGATAATTTATGGAATTAACAGCTTCCGGTTGCTGACCTGCTATAGTGTAGCTAAATGATACAGGATCTTTCTGTCTTTCTATTTATTCGCAGCACATTACACTTGTCCACATTGAGATTAAATTGCCATTCTCTGCACCATGCGTCAATTCGATACAGATCCTCCTGCATTTCAATACAATTTTCCATTGTTACAACCTCTCTATATACTACAACATCATCCGCAAAAAGCCTCAGCGATTCCCGATGTTATCCGCAGGGTCATTTATATACAGGGTGAGTCACCTAAGATTACCGCTGGGTATATTGCGTAAACCACATCAAATACTGACCAACCGATTACACAGATCGAACGTGAGGAGAGGGGCTAGTGTAACTGGTTAATACAAACCTTAGAAAACTGCACGGAACAAATCTAATTTTTTTTACAAATGCAACTCCTATAGTTTTGTTAGCATATCTGAACATGTAAATAAATACGTAATCAGTGCCGTTTGTTGCATTGTAAAATGTTAATTACATCCGGAGATATTGTAACCTAAAGTTGACGCTTGAGTACCACTCCTCCGCTGTTCGGTCGTGTGTATCGGAGAGCACCGAATTAAGTAGGGATCCAAAGGGAACTGTGATGTACCTTAGGTACAGAAGAGACTAGAACAGCACATTACGTCCACATGCTAACACCTTTATTGCTCTTTTTCACTGACGCACATGTACACTACCATTAGGGGTGGGGTACACGTACACACCTTGTTTCCGTTTTCAATTACGGAGTGGAATAGAGTGTGTCCCGACATGTCAGGACAATAGATGTTCAAAGTGGTGGCCATCATTTGCTGCACACAATGGCAATCTATGGCGTAATGAATGTCGTACACGCCGCAGTACATCTGGTGTAATGTCGCCGCAGGCTGCCACAATACGTTATTTCATATCCTCTGGCGTTGTAGGCACGTCACGGTAGACATTCTCCTTTAACGTACCCCTCAGAAAGAAGTCCAGAGGTGTAACATCAGGAGAACGGGCTGGCCAATTTATGCGTCCTCCACGTCCTATGAAACGCCCGTCGAACATCCTGTGAAGGGTCAGCCTAGTGTTAACTGCGGAATGTGTAGGTGCACCATCATGCTGATACCACGTCGACATGTTTCCAGTGGGACATTTAATTGTAAGGTACATCACCGTTCCCTTTGGATCTCTACTTAATTCGGTGCTCTCCGATACACACGATAGAACAGCGGAGGAGTGGTACACAAGCGTCAACTTTAGGTTACAATATCTCCGGATGTAATTAACATTTTACAATGCAACAAACGGCACTGATGACTTATTTGTTTATATGTTCAGATGTGCTAACAAAACTAACGGGGTTCCATTTAAAAAAAAACGTACGTGTGTGTTAAAAAACTTACTTCCGTGCATTTTTTTTATTAACCAGTTACACTAGCCTCTCTCCTTACGTTCGGTCTGTGGAATCGGTTCGTCAGTATTTGATGTGGTTTACGCAATATATCCAGCGGTAATGCTTGGTGACTCACCCTGTGTATATATCGTGAACAGCAACGGACCCACGACACTCCCCTGTGGCACACCTGACATCACTCTTACTTCGGAAGACTTCTCTCCATTGAGAATGACATGCTGCATTCTGTTATGTAAGAACTCCTCAATCTACTAACACAATTGGTCTGGTAGACCATTTGGTCTTACTTTGTTCATTAAACGTCTGTGGGAAGCTGTATCATACGCTTTGCGGAAGTCAAGAAACAATACAAATTCGGTATCCTTCCTGTTGCAGTTCGGAGGACCGCAGTGTAAATGAAGTTAGTGAGTGTAGTCGCCGCTTGTCTCCATTCCACGCCCGGCAGAAAGAATCACCTCGCGTCTAGAATCAGTGAGGGAAAGCTGTTTCGGCTGGGTAAACATCGTACGCCGCGCAATGACCAGACGGTCCCAGAGCGGTCTGAAAGCGACCGCTGATGGAATGCGCGGAACCGCTTGTGGGAACCGACCGTAGCGCGAGAAACGCCCAAATCCGGCCGGCCCGATTAAACGTGCTTTACTGCCTCCAGGCGGAGCAGAAATCCCGGAAAGAGGCGAAATTCTGGCCGAGGGGTAAACAGGGGGCAATTAAACGACAATTTATTCAGGCCGTTCCGCCCCCTCACTGCGGAACAGACGCGAGCAACTCGTTAAGTCGCGGGTGGCGGGATTCCCTGCGAGGCAGTGGCTCCGACACAGCCAAAATGACAATGGCTGCCGTTAAGCGGAGGAACGAATTAGAGCGACAATTAAAAAAGACGCCACCGCCAGCGGACTGGGTTCAGTTTTGTAACGCAGGTTAGACTGATGAAACCCGTTTCCTGTCGTCGGCCATTTACTTCTCCGGTCACCACATGATGGGAATAGCCTTCATATTTCCCACCAGATTACAGTGGTAAAACTAAGCTTTGCAGAGGAAAGATACTGGTGTCGAGAAATCACTACTCTGACTACCTGTCGTTCCCTCTGGAACATAGGGCCGAAAAGAAATTTCTCGACGTGATACTATTTCTAGCAAGTCTCTTCACTCCAGGCTTTCCCATCAAAATCTTCAAATGTTTGTATAGCTTATGGGACTTAACTTCGGGGTCATCAGTCACTAAACTTACAAATTACTTATGAACTAGCTAATACTAAAGATGGCACAAGCATCTATGCCCGAGGGGGGATTCGAACCCCCGACCGTAGTGGCCGTGCAGACAGTGACTGGCGCGCCGCAGACCGCTCGGCCACCGCGGCAGGCTCTTCAGTTTCTCTCTCGATCGCTCTTTTCCAGATAGGTTTAGGACGACCGCGTTTTCTAACTCCTTGGCGGTTCCAGACCAACTTCGCCTTCTCAACAGCTCCATCAAGCTTCCTCAATGTATGTCCAATCCATTTCCATATTTCCATTTTGTTTCCTTGATTTTGTGTATTGATTGGTTGATGATTTGTCCGCCTCTAAAGATCTCCTTTCGGTATTATATTTGGCCATCTCACGTTTATAATACGTCGGAGACAACCGTTAATAAAAACGTGGAACTGAAACTTCATGGCAGATTAAAATTGTGTTCCGGGATCGGAACTCGACCCTGGGACCTCTGTCTTTCGCGGGCAACCGCTCTCGACCATATCCTAACGTCAGTGATATGGTGGTCTAAGACGTCGGCCTAGTAAGAATAGAAGTCCGGGTTCGATTCCCGGCCGCATCACAAATTTTAATTCTATGCTTCAGATTTATCATTATTGTCTATTAAATAAAATCAATATCATCTTCCAAATTCTGAACGTAGCAGGGGTAAAATATAGGGAGCGAAGAGTTATATTCTACCTATACGAAAGCCAGACAGCGGTTATTAGAGTCGAAGGGCAATGAAGGGACGCAGAGGTTGGGAAGGGAGTAACACAGGGTTGTCGCCCTTCGCCGTTGTTGTTCAATCTGTACATTGAGCAGGCAGTGAAGGAATGGAAGGAGAAATTTGGAGAGGGAATTAAAGTTCAGGGAAAAGAAATAAAAAGTTTGCTGTTTGCCGATGACATAGTAATCCTGTCAGAGACCACAAAGGATTTGGAAGAGCAATTGAATGGAATGGGCAGTGTCTTGAAAGGAATATTTAAGATGAACATTAACAAGGGTACACAGAAAATCAGGTGATACTGAAGAAATTAGATTCGGTAATTAGACAATGAAAATGGTGGATGAGTTTTGTTATTTGGGTAGCAAGATAACTTCTGATGGCCGAAGTAAAGAAGATATAAAATGCGAATGGCTATGGGAAGAAAAGCGAAACGTGTTGACATCCAATTTTACTTTAAATGTCAGGAAGTCCTTTCTGAAGGCATTTGTCTGGAGTGTAGCATTTTGTGGAAGTGAAATGTGGACAATAAAGGAGTACAGACAAAATGATGATAGAAGCTTCTTAAATGTGGTGCTACAGACAAATGAGGAAAATTAGATGGGTACATCACGTAACTAATGAGGAGGTGTTCAAAAGAAATGGGGAGCAAATGAATCTCTGGCGTATTCTGACTAAAAGATGGGATAGGTTGGTGGGACACATTCTGAGACATGAAGGAATCGTGAACTTAGGTGAACTTACCATTAGAAGGAAGTGTGTGAGGTAAAAATCGTAGAGGGAGACCGAGGGACGAATACAGTAAGCAGATTCAAAAGGACGTAGGTTGCCGAACGTATTCTCAGATGAAGAGACTTGCACAGGACAGGGTAGCGTGGAGAGCTGCATCTAACCATTCTGCGGAATGAAGACCACAACAATATTTCCCATCTGATTACACGTGGTAAAATGAACTTTGTACAGGAAAGCATGGAGATACTGCTGTCCAGAAATCACTAATCTGACTTCCTGTCGTTCCCTTTGGAACGTAGGATCGAAACGAATTTTCTCCACCTGATACGATTTATAGCAAGTCTCTTCACTTCGCTCCGTGTTTTCCCATCCTCTTCAGTTTCTTCAAAATCTTCAAATGTTCGCAGAGCTTATGGGACTTAACTGGGGGCTCATCAGTCCCTAAACGTACAAACTACTTATGAACTAGCTAATACTAAAGACGGCACAAACATCCATGCCTGATGGAGGATTCGAACCCCCGATCGTAGTGGCCGTGCCGCGGTGGAGTAGCCGAGCGTTCTAAGGCGCCTTGCTGCGGAGCGCGCAGTTGCTCGACGTCGTAGGTTAGAGTCCTCCCTAGGGCATGGGTGTGTGCGTTTGTCCTTAGGTTAGTTTACCTAGGTTTAAGTAGTTTGTAAGCTACGGACTGATGACCACGCAGTTTGGTCCGATAGACTTACAGACATTTGAACATTTCTAGTTAAGGACGACTGGATTCGCTGCCAAAAAATCAATGTTTGGTACAACGAAGTATGCGTTGGTTCCCAAGAGAAAATGTGTTTTTTATCTGGAAGATGCTAATGATCAAAATAGTACCAGGGAGTGATCACAATTGTACCTAATATGGTACATTTTCGATCGATTATTCTCAAATCTGTAACCTTTTCTGTTTTTATACCAACATTCGTAATTGTCTCATATTTATGTTACATATACATTAAACATAAAAAAGTGCCAAGTTAAAATTATTTCATTTCCCAATATACTAGAGGACCCGTGCGAATACTTTGCACCGTTACTGGAATGACAAAAAAGTAGGAAAAAATGGAAGTAAAGTTGAATGTTCCCACATAAATTTCTTCAGAATCAATCAATGTACGCGTTTAAAAGCGCAAATGAAAGAGCTTGATCCGCGGAGTGTTGTTGGGTCAAACAGAACTGCGTACCTCAATTAGAACCGAAGATATCGTAAAACAAAAGGATTAAAATATTCAATGCGAGGATAGAAGGATACCGCGTTTGAATAAAAACAATACATGGAGAGACTTAAGTTAATTCTGATACTTGATGACAAATCTGCGAATGAATACCTTTCTTTTAAAACCAAAAATGAAGGAAATCGGTCGGATAGAACGGTCTGTCCGACTGACTTTAGTTACCGCAAGGACGTCCCCATAAGAAACATACAGAAGGAAATTGAAAATGAGTGTAGAAAAAGTTACGTAAAATCCGATACTTGATGACAAATCTGTGGATTTAGTCCCTTTAAAAATCAAACCAACCAACCAACAAATCTGTGGATGAATACTTTTCGTTTAAAAGTAGGTTGGTCTGCTCGACTGACTTTAGTTTTCGTACATTCTTTTAATATATAACATTTCCAGTTACAATCACATTAGTTCATAACTAGCTGAAAACCCGGCGTTGCCTGGGTATTTATTTATTTATTCGAACCTTGAGTTAGTACTTATCCTATCCACTCTCTCTCTCTCTCTCTCTCTCTCTCTCTCTCTCTCTCTCTCTCTCTCTCTCTCTCTGTCCATCTCCATTTTTCTAAAAACTTGTTATATTTATCGGAGAATATATAAGAAATAAGATATCAGACGTAAAAATGCACACGTTTCGAAGAATCCAATCACGAAATTCTGCAGTATTGATTGTAATAATATCACAGATCGATCACGTGATGTAATGCGCGAAACGCCAAATCGATTTTGTTAAAAGAGATGTATTAAAATATATTTCTTTTTCACTGCTTCACTTATTTATTCTTATATTTCGTTATTCGTATGCTTATACTTACAGATAAGGAGCTGAAGAAATTGTAGCATGCATAGGCGAAAGATATAGTCTGTGGCAATATGTTTCGATGTATGTAACCTCCTTGCTATAGAGTCGCACACATCATCGCTGGCTTTCAGTCCGAAATTTTTTATAATTTGACTACTTTCAACCACCATATCTTCCACCCCCGTTATAGCTATCGGCATGGAACTGCTATGGTGTACAACGGGAGACTTCGGACAACAATTACACACAGACCATTTGTTTGAGTTCTGTAGTTTCCGCTGCAGAGTGAAATATTAACACACACACACACACACACACACGTAGAATTTTATACACACCGATAACTTTCCATCCAAATATACTCCACCCTTTTATCATTATCAACCCTCAAGCAACAATGCAACAAATAAAACCATTTTCAAAGAGTAATTATTGTTCCGTATTTTGCGTTATATTCTTCAAATTACTAAATATTTATCAGATCGCTATAAAACCGTAGCCTAAAACATTCCTCTGGTATAAATTAGTAACTGTACAAATATTTAAGTCTTTGCGTCTGGTCGTTCGGACGTGATAAGCGTACACCGAACAGACATTCACATTTATAGGTATAGATTATCACAATTGTACCACCTTTCCCTAAATCGAAAATCAAGGTATTTATTTGTTAAGATAAATATAGCATTTTATTACTTCTACATCTGCATACATACTCCGCAATCCACCGTAAGGTACGTGGCGGAGGGTACACTGTACCACTACTAGGCATTTCCTTTCCTATTCCACTCCCAAATAGAACGAGGGAAAAAAGAATTCCTATATGCCTCCGTACGAGCCCTAATTTCTCTTATCTTTTTGTGATCACTACGCGAAATGTAAGTAGGCGGCAGCAAGATCGTTCTACACTCAGCTTCAAATTCCGGCCCTCTAAATTTCCTCAACAGAAATTCACGAAAAGAACGTCGTCTTTCCTCCAACGATCCCCAAATGAGTTGCCGGAGCATTTCCGAACCACTCGCGCATTGGTCGAACCTACCAGTAACGAACCTAGCCGGCCGCGGTGGCCGAGGGGACTGAGGCGCTTCAGTCATTGTCTGCACGGCCACTACGGTCGGGGGTTCGAATCCCCCCTCGGGCATGGATATTTGTGCTGTTCTTAGTTGTAGTTAGTTCATAAGTTAGTTCATAAGAAATTTGTAAGTTTATGGACTGATGACCCCGTAGTTAAGTCCAATAAACTCTACAAACATTTGAACAAACCTAGCTGCTCGCCTCTGAATTGCTTCTATGTCTTTCTTTAAACTGATCTGCTGCGGATCCCAAACACTTGAGCAATACTCAAGAAGTGGTCGTTCAAGTGTTTTACACGCGGTTTCCTTTACAGGCAAAGTACATCTTCCCAAAATTCTCCCAATTTGTCCTTACATGTTCGTTCCATTTCATATCGCTCTGCAATGTTACGCATAGATATTTGAACGACCCGACTGCATTAAGAAGCTAACTACTAATGCTGCATTTGAACATTATGGGATTTTTTTTTTCTTTTGCTACTCATGCGCATCGCCTTACATTTTTCTACATTGAGGGCTAGTTGCCATTCTTCGCACCAACTAGAAATTTTGTATGCTATTACAGTCAGTTTAAAACGACACCCTCCCATACACCACAGCATCATCAGCAAACAGCCGCAAATTACAACTTACTTTGTCCATCAGATCATTTATATAGACAGAAAATAATAGCGGTCCTATCACACTCCCCTGGGGCATGCCTGATGATACACTCGTCTCTGATGAACACTCGCCGTCGAGAACAACGTACTGCGTTCTATTACTTAGGAAGTCTTCCAGGCATTCGCAAATCTGTGAACCTATTCCATAAGTCGAACGCCTTTTTGAAGCCCTTCATCCATGGCTCGCACTTGATGTGAAGACTCCAGCTGAGCAGTTGGACCCACTGAGACTTGGCTCATGGACAGAGAGAGATAGAGAGAGGCAGCATAGGAAGCGAGAGAGAGAGAGAGAGAGAGAGAGAGAGAGAGAGAGAGAGATGAGATGCTGTGGGCGAATGATGGCGGCGCCCGCCCGCCCCTGAGACACAGAGGGTGCGCGCAGTTTTCCTTATCTGCGAGAAGACCGCGCAGTCTTCCTTATCAGCGGGAAGCCTGCGCGGCCCGCCGCCTCTGTTTTCGCTCCCCCCTCCCCCCCTCTTCTGGTCGGGAAATTTCCTTACGACAGCGTCCCCGCGCGGCAACCTTTACTTTGTTTTCCCTGGCGGGACGCGAGACGCGGAAATATGGGGGGAAATCTCTTAAAGGCTCCCCCGCCGTCGCTGTGCCTCGTCGCTGCTTCTTATTTTATTTTATTTTTTTATCTGCCGCGACGGGCCCCGACTTCTACGTCTCTTAGCGAAGAATCGCGACGGGGCTGCAATTTACATAGCTAACTGCGAGTGCGCGACGGCGCTGAATATTTCATTCGCGGAGGCGGCGTTCGGTTGCTCGCCTGGGGCTGTCGTGTGTCCCTGCCTGCCGCTAAATTATTCACCAGTTCGGCAGGCGCGCTGGACGCGATGTTAATAGCATGTCCCCAGCCCTGCGGTGCTAGCGTCGCTGGCGTGTTGGATGTCGACTACTCTTGTGTAGTTCCCGAACGAAGTAGTTCGCGAACGAACTAGTTCGCGAACGAACTAGTTCGCGAACGAAGTAGTTCGCAAACGAAATAGTTCGCTAACGAAGTAGTTCGCTAAGGGACTAGATCGCGAACGGACTAGATCGCCAACGGACTAGATCGCCAACGGACTAGTTCGGAAGAGCGCTCCCACAGGCGAACTACGCGAACTAGTTCGCAAATCCCTCGCCTCTTAGTTCGTCCGCTCCTTTTCCGAAGACCGACGGGGAACAGCGAGAGGACGCGAGAGCGCACAGAATGGCGTGATTCCCTTCTGCCAGTTGCTGAGATGCAGCTCAGCTGTAGTTTCATAGTTAACTGCCACAAATTTTCTTTTCCAAGGTATTATTCAGTGTCTAAATATAACCGAGAATCCTCATTCATAGTGTAAAGAAGTAAAGAGAACTCAAAAGTGCATTTTATTCACGAAAACAGACACATTTAGCATATTTTATAGGCAATGTTCCTTGAATGACTGGTTTATTTCCCTACGTATTTGATGTCAAATTGCCCAAAAATACTGCAAATAGAACACGCTTTGGCAACACTGATTAATTATATAAAAAGCTATCATAAAAATGAGCTCTTTTAGTAGCGGTAGCAAAAGCCAAAAAGAGAGGACGACCTAGTAGGAGCGGGCGAACTAGAAGCAGTGTACGAACTAGAAGCAGTGTACGAACTAGGAGGAGCGGACGAACTAGAAGCGGCGTACGAAATAGGAGCAGCAGACGAACTAGGATGAGCGGACGAACTAGGATGAGCGGACGAACTAGGATGAGCGGACGAACAAGGATGAGCGGACGGACTAGTTGCAGCAGACGAACTAGTTGCAGCAGACGAACTAGTTGCAGCAGACGAACTAGTTGCAGCAGACGAACTAGTTGCAGCGGACGAACTAGTTGCAGCGGACGAACTAGGATGAGCGGACGAACTAGGATGAGGAGACGAACTAGGATGAGGAGACGAACTAGGATGAGCGGACGAACTAGTTGCAGCTTACGAACTAGGAGGAGCCTACGAACTAGGAGCAGCGGACGAACTAGGTGCAGCGGACGAACTAGGAGTAGCGGACGATAATGCCAAACGAATCTCGCTTCATAGTTTGTTGGATTCTTTCCCGTAGACCGACGGGCAATAGCGAGAGGGCGCGCAGCAGAATTAAAAATCACGTGTTTGCCTTCTGCTGATGAGAGCCATTTCGAGGTTAGCGTCTGCCTGGTAGATTACATAGTTCAGTGCTACAAAATTTCTGTTTTGATGTGTTCTGTACTCTGCAATATCTGACAAATAAATTCCATAATGCCAAGATATAGAGATAATTCTAAACTTAAACGCGAGAAATTATCCACAAACTGTTCCTTTTGGTCTGCGTGATATCGTTAGCGGCTCAAGCAGCAAGCGCACGAAGCAGCTAGGTGGGGGAACTTCTCCCTCCACCTGCACGCGCAGACCACGCCGCTCAGCCGTCACTGGCAGCGGACGAACTAATAGAATGAACTGGTTCGGGGCAGAGCCGCGAACTAAAGTGAGCTCTCCCGATCGCGAACTATTATACGCAAGTCTAATGCCGACCTGACCAACTTCCGTGCCGCATTTTCCTGCGCACGAGGGATGGATGAAACGCAACGAAAACCACAATATGCTTGTAACTCTTCCGTAAGGGCCTGAATCCGGGATAAAATGTCGAGCTTTAGATGACACGACTACCCCACGCGGATCCTCTACGATTTCATCCCCTTCCCTCACCTCCCCCTTTTGTAAGAGTGATGTCAGGTGTGCCACAGGGGAGTGTCGAAGGTCCGCTGCTGTTCACCATATATATAAATGAGCTTGCGGATAACATCGGAAACTCACTGAGGCAGTCGTATATAGACAGGTTGTAAGAATGGAAAATTGTAATGAAATGCAGGAGAATCTGTATCGATCGTATAGAGAATGGCAATTGAATCTCAATGTAGACAAGTGTAATGTGCTGCGAATACACAGAAAGAAAGATCCTTTATCATTTAGCTACACTATAGCAGGTCATCAACGGGAAGAAATTAATTCCATAAATTATCTCGCAAAGGCATGAGGAGTGATTTAAAATGGAACGACCATATACAATCAATCGTCGGTAAAGCAGATGCCAAACTTAGATTCATTGGAAGAATCCTAAGGAAATGCAATCCGAAAGCAAAGCAAGTAGATTACAGTACACTTGTTCGCCCACAGCTAGAATACTGCTCACCGGTGTGGGATCCGTACCGGTGGGATTGATAGAGGAAATGGAGAAGATCCAACGGAGAGCAGCGCGCTTCGTTACAGGATCATTTGGTAATCGTGATAGCGTTACGGAGATGATCGCTAAACTCCAGTGGAAGACTCTGCAGGAGAGACGCTCTGTCGCTCGGTACGGGCTTTTGTCGAAGTTTCGAGAGCATACCTTTACCGAGGAGTCTAGCAGCATATTGCTCCCTCCTACGTATATCTCGCGAAGAGATCATGAGGATAAAATCAGAGAGATTAGAGTCCACACAGAGGCATACCGACAATCTTTCTTTCCGCGAACAATACGTGACTGGAATAAGATGGAGAACCAATAGTGGTACTCAAGGTACCCTCCGCCACACACCTATCGGGTGGGTTGCGGAATATGGATGTAGATGTAGATGAACGTTATAATATACAATCCGCAAGCTGGACTCTATAACAACACTCGGCTCTGTTGTCTGCTTACGTCGAAGTTGAAAAATCCTTGAAGTACTTAAAATATGTATGAAATTTTTGGAGGAAGGAAGAAAACGGATATAAAATGAGAAAAACTGCAATTACTCTTAACACTTTAATGCATGATTTTTTATCTGTAACTATAAAAACTACCACGATTAATGTATATTACTTGTATACTGAGAACAATATTGAAAAATCTTTCCTTAAAATTATTACGCACTACTAGCAACAAAAGATTCATAGCATGACAGCTATATAGTGCCCAGAATAAAACTTTCACTCTGCTGTAGAGCTGATATGAAACTTCCTGGAAAATTAAAATTGTATGCCGGAACCAGGACTCAAACCTGGGACCATTGAAGTTTGGAAAGTAGGGGGCGAGGTACTGGCGAAAGTAAAGTAAGGCGGAGTCGAGAGTCGTGTCGGGATAGCTGAGTGATAGAGCGCTTGCCCGCGTAAGGCAAAAGGTGCCAGGTTCGAGTCCCGGTTCCGGCAGACAATTTTAATTTGCCAGGAAGTTTCATATGAGCGAACACTCCGCTGCAGAGTGAAAGTTTCATTCTGGAAACATCCCTTAGGCTGTGGCTAAGACATGTCTCCACCATATCCTTTCTTCCAGGAGTGCTAGTGTTGCATGATTCGCAGGAGAGCTTCTGTGAAGTTTGGAAAGTATGAGGCGAGGTACTGGCGAAAGTAAAGTTGTGAGGCGGCATCTTGAGTCGTGTCGGGATAGCTCCGTCGGTAGAGCGCTTACCCACGAAAGTCAAAGGTCCCAGGCTTGAGTCCCGGTTTCGACACACAATTTTAATGTGCCAGGAAGTTTCACCCATATAGAGATTCCATGATGTACCCAATGTAATAAATGTCACTATTATGCCTCTAATATTTCCAGAAAGTAACTCATAATGCAATAGTAGTATGTGATAGACTACTGTTTAATGGCAAAGACGAATACTAATGTAAACAAACACACGTGTCACGAGTAACTCGCATGGCAAAAGAATTACTCATGATAACTATCACAGATAAACCAAGACTGCCTGGTCACGACTAAAGTAACGTTCTAATTTCATGCCATCCCCTGAGAATGTTTCCACGATATACTCATTTCGGTGGACGCAGAAAGAGTGAAGCTTAAGGCCAAGCCAAAGCCTACCGTTCACACACCGGATGTAGGACGCCCTAAAAGCAATGCAGAGAGCGTTCAGAGCCTAGTGTCTACCAACCCTCTACCTGAAGAAGGTAATACCCTCTTCTGGAGCTCCAGAGAGTCTGTTTTGTCAGCTCTTTCGACCATGATTATGTTGGTACTACCCTACGAACAGGCCACCTTGCCAAGTAAGCTTGTCTCTGGCCAGCCAGCAGACGCCAGCGCAGACGACAAACGAAGCCACGCGTTCTTAACTGAAGTAAACGAGGCCCTAAAGCGCTAGGCGGCGACTGCAAGCCATTGTGCGACCGTCAGTCAATACTAAAAAGAACCTACCACATTCACATGAACACACAAGTTCAATCACACGGGCGGAAAAATGTATAAACATGGCCCATTGATCATTAATGAAGGAATAAAATAACTGACATACAAATAGACAATATTAATGGCGGAGAAACACTTAAGATTAATGAATAACGCAAAATGGAAGACGACCACACATTCAGTGGACATGTTTCAAACTTGTCACCGCCCTGATGGAGCTGGTGAAGCCCACTACATCGACGACAACCTGGCCAGCCAACACTTCGTTTAAATGACAAACCAGCCGAGTAACGTACACCAAACTGAGAAGCCAGGTTTTAATATTTTACTTAAAATTGCACTTACAGGGAGGTCAACCGATTTTATTTCTGTCAAACTGAGTTAAGTTGCTAGCGGTCGGAGCTGATCATTAATCCCCGTTATTCAACCAAGGAATTACATGAAAAACATTTAACTGCTCATGAAGATACAACTATAAAGTTCCAAAACCGGATGTGCGGGTTTCACGCCTATAATAATAATAAAAAAAGAAAAGAAAGCAGCTTAGGCGGCCCCATTGCCTTTCACTCACACAACTGCGATTTTATTTTAACACCTGTATTTTAACTTTGTGTAATTTCCTTTAACTATGTTTAAACATTTTAGCTGTGGTTGTCCTTCATATATAATTCTATATGTTTCAAATTTTCTAGACACACCGGTGTCTTTTTAACTCTATCTGATCGCAGTCTACCACTTTTATCTCGTAAAATATATTTTTACTCCCATTAAAGCCTGTTGTTGTTGTTGTTGTTGTGGTGGTCTTAAGTCAGGAGACTCGTTTGATTCAGCTCTTCATGCTACTCTATCCTGAGCAAGCCTCTTCATCTCCTCATAAGAACGGCAACCTACATCCATTTAACTCTGCTTACTATATTCATCTCTTGGGTCCCTCTGCGAGTTTTACCCTACACACTTCCCTCCAACGCTAAATTCACAATTCCTTGATGTCTGAGAATATGTCCTACCCTTCTTGTAGTCAAGGTATGCCTGAAAATACTTTTCTCCCCTATAGTGTTGAGTACCTCTTCATTAGTTGTGCGACCTACCCATCTAATCTTCAGATTTCTTCTGTAGCACCACATTTCAAAATCCTCTATTCTCTTCCTGTCCTCACTGTTTATCGTCCATGTTTCACTCCCGTACAATACCATACTCCACACAAATGCCTTCAGAAGGGTTTTCCTTAGGCTTAAATCAATATTCGATGTTAACAAATTTCTCTTTTTCAAGAACGCGTTTCTACCAATTGCTATTCTGCATTTTATATCCTCTGTACTGCGATGCCGGCCGCGGTGGCCGCGGTGATTGAGGCGCTCCAGTCACGTTCTGCACGGCCACTACGGTCGGGGGTTCGAATCCCCCCTCGGGCATGGACATTTGTGCCGTCCTTAGTTTAAGGTAGTTCGTAAGTAGTTTGTAAGTTTAGGGACTGATGACCCGGTAGTTAAGTCCATAAGCTTAACAAACATTTGAACATTTTGTACTGCGACCATCATTTGTTATTTTACTGCCCAAGTAACAAAACGCATCTACCTCATTTATTATTTCGTTACATAATCTAATTCCTCCAGCATTTTCTTAGACTGCACTCCATTACCCTAGTTTTGCTCTTGTTAATGTTCATCTTATATGCACATTTCAACACACTGTCCATTCCATTCAACTGATCCTCCAGGTCCTTTGCTGCCTGACAGAATCACGATGTCATCAGCTAAACGCAAGGTTTCTGTTTCTTCACCATAAACTTTAATCCCTTCTCCAAATTTCTCCTTGCTTTCGTTTGTAGCAACGTTTTTTGTGTTTCCCCTCTTATCTTCCTGTTGTATTGATTTATGTACATACCTATCAATACTTAATTAAAATCCTTGGACGCAGTGGAGTAGCCGAGCGGTCTAAGGCGCCTCGCTGCGGAGCGCGCGGTTGCTCGCCGTGGAGGTTCGAGTCCTCCCTGTGGCATGGCTGTGTGTGTTTGCCCTTAGCTTAGTTTACCTAGGTTTAAGTAGTTTGTAAGCTACGGACTGATGACCACGCAGTTTGGTCCGATAGATTTACAGACATTTGAACATTTAAAATCCTTGGTTAAGAAGCAACCTGGACATTGCGGTCAGTTTGCACTGCCCATCCCCCAACTAGAGAGGAATTTAAACGATAAATAAAGGAAATGTAATGGTACGATCGTATTCCACACAGCTGCTACCGTGCTTTTGAGTGTCGTTCCTGCAGTGAGAGGCTCCTACATTGCAATTTGGTCGCGTCTACGACGGAAACTCGGGCGTCCAATTATTGGTAGTCAGGCTGCTCTTCGCACCGTTTCGATGGTTAATTGTTTGATCAGGGGGAACGTTACACAAATGAACTGACATGGTTTCATTCCCCGGTTCCCACCAAAGTTTTCCTCAGGTTTCCTTCGGTTGTAAAGCATATGTCGTAACGTTCAGCCCCTCCAACATATTCCCAATTGGGATCACCCTTTGCCCGACTATCAACTGTCTGACAACTGACTCAATAGAACCGCGACTCTTTATGGGCTGGATCTCAAACAGCCTGTTCCAGTCCTCGGAGTCGGGACTGAAAGGAGTGAAGTTAATTTTTCTTCTTTTATGACGTGATGCTCACCGAAACCGCCCCATCCTCTCCATATTTTATCTTCCTCCCTATCTTCTCTAGCCTTTCCTTTGGATCCTTTGGTCCAGTTCCACCTGTTGTTTCCAGTAGTTGTTGAAGAGCAATAAAGTTTGGACGCTGTCGGTGTCGTTCTTTATAGCTTAAGACAATACCCGTCTGGGGCAATATATAGAATATTGATAAGTTATTCAAACCGAAATATTTTCGATGCACAAGTATGTAATCATTTCAGCTTCTACTATTTGTGCTTTCTTGTTCTTCTAGCCTCATGTCCTCCTTTCAACGTTTGCATTAACCATATCCTAATTACTGAAATTTACTTTCGCTTTTGTCCATTCGTTCAAACGGTCCATTCGTTCTACGCCTCCATTTGTTCTATCAAATCAACTATTTCTATCAGTCAATTACTTTTTTCTATCAGTCAATTATTTCCAGTCCATTCCTTTTTTCTGTCACTCCATTCCTTTTTTCTGTCAGTCCATTCCTTCTTTCTATCGGTCCATTTCTTATTTATATTCATCCATTCCTTCTTTTTATCCGTCCATTTCATGTTTTCTGCCTGTCTGTCTATTCCTTCTATCCGCCTGTCTGTCCATTCCTTCTATCCGCCTGTCTGTCCATTCCTTCTATCCGCCTGTCTGTCCATTCCTTCTATCTGCCTGTATGTTCGTTCCTTCTATCCGCCTGTCTGTTCTTTCCTTCTATCTGCCTGTCTGTCCATTCCTTCTATCCGCCTGTCTGTCCATACCTTCTATCCGCCTGTCTGTTCATTCCTTCAATCCGCCTGTCTGTTCATTCCTTCAATCCGCCTGTCTGTTCATTCCTTGTATCCGCCTGTCTGTTCATTCCTTGTATGCACCAGTCTGTTCATTCCTTCTATCCACCAGTCTGTTCATTCCTTCTACCCCCCTGTATATTCATTCCTTCTATCTGCCTGTCTGTTTATTCCTTCTATCTGTCTGTCCATTCGTTTTATCTCTCCTTCATTTTATTTGTCCATTTATTTTATCTGTCCATTTGTTTTATCTGTCCATTTGTTCAATTTCTCCATTTCTTCTACCTATCCAATCTTTCAGTATCTTCATTGTTACTAACACTCCATTCGTTGCGTCTCTCCATTCGTTGCGTCTCTCCATTCGTTGTCACTCTCCATTCGTTGCGTCTCTCCACCCGTTAAATCTCTCCAACCGTTCTGTGTCTCCATTTGATCAATTTTTTGCTATCCATTTGTTGTATCTGTGCATTCCTTGTATCTGCCTCTTCGTTCTACCTCTGCAGTCGTTGCACACCCGTATACGCCCTGGCCTCCATTCGTTGTCTCTTGGCCCGTCATCTGCACCGAGATATCCGGCCACACTTTGCCTGCTCCCTCCCTCGCGATCAGTAGCCCGTGTCCGCCCGCGTCCACAAAGCAAGTGCCGCCCCCTGCCCCGCCGGCTTATTCCGGGATTTAATTTCCCTCACACTTTGAGACCCGATGTAGCTATTTGTGTCCAGCAGTGCTTCTACCGGCGACACACGCAACAAAAAACTGAAAAAGGGGGACATGAAAAAGAGCGCCATTCACTACAAGAGTGGAAGGGGCGCTGTGCATCGCGAACGCGCGCTCCACTAAAACTTTTTTATTTAAAAAAAAAATTTTATCCTGAAAAATAACTGTAGCCGTCGAGCAAAGCTTAATTCTTTCCCGAGTGCTCGTGGGACTCTTTTATTCGGCGCGACCAATGGGAAGCGCGCGCGCGTTTTTAATGAGAATTTCATCCCCATTCGCAGCGGCGCGGTATGTATCCGCCGTTTTTATTAACATTTTATTGAGGGTTGCGCTCCATCGGCCAGGCGGACGTCCGTTTGATATCGGAAAATTTCCTGTCGCTAATCGTATTAGTCACGTGATCGCGGGCATGCGGGGTCGCCCTCGCCCCCCTTCCCCCCCCCCTTCCCCCCCTTCCCCCCAACTAACCCCACCATGCCTCTCCTTCGCGTTCTGACCAGAACTTTTATACCCCTTCGTTCGCGGACGTAATAACTGAACTGCGTTTTCCATTACTCCGTCGCGAAATTGCCCGTCACTAAAGGAGTATCTGGTAATCTGGGCTACGAGTAACGGCTTCCTCCCCCTCCCCTCCTTTCTACCCTCTCCACTACCCCTAACCTAGCAGCGCACGGAACAAAATCGCCTGTACACGGTATCCGAGAATCTCTGTTTAATTGCGACGGGTGCGCGCGCGAATAGATCGAATATTGCGTTTTGATTGTCGTCCGATTGCTGCGAAATTGCACGAGCAGTTTGTTGGGCCCGTTTATGAATAATACCGCTTTGCTCGTAACACTCCTCCGTAGAAATTCTACGCTCTTGTGTGAGCGATAAACATCGCTTTTTTCATTTCCGCCAAACCGTGTCGTGAACAAAAGCTCCCACATGGCGCACTTATACTATTCCGTGACCGAGCTAGCCTAATGGCTTGCAGCTATTCACGCTATTCCAGTACATCGTATTTCTGAGTGAGTGTTATATCTCAGATTTCCTCCTCCGTAATGAGACTTTCACTTTGAAGCGGAGTGTGCGCAGATGTAAAAATTTCTTGTCATATTAACCCTTTCAGAACTGAATTTATCCTTAAGGAAGGAAATTATTATTATTAAACTTCGTGGCAGATTAAAATTGTGTGCCGGAACCGGGACTCGAACCTGGGACCTTTGCCTTTCGCGGGCAAGTGCTATTGCTAGTCTTGCATGTTTCGCCGGAGAGCTTCTGTGGAGTTTGGAAAGTAGGAGGCGAGGTACTGGCGGAAGTAATGTTGTGAGGCGGCATCGTGAGTCGTGTCGGGGTAGCTCAGTCGGTAGAGCGCTTGCCCGCAAAAGGCAGAGGTCCCAGGTTCGAGTCCCGGTTCTGGCACACAATTTTAATCTGCCAGGAAGTTACATATCAGCGTACCCTCCGCTGCAGAGTGAAATATTCATTCTGGATTATTATTATTTTTTGTTTGTTTGTTGTTTTCCTCTTGTTAATTTGATTTGATTTTCCAGGGAAGCCAAAACAGTCTTGGATCAACCCGCCACTGCCCGCACCGAAACTAAGTTTATTGTGCGGTATCGCCCCCTGTTTTTCTAGTAAAGCCAACCAATGCCCTTGAACAGTGCATGGAGTCCCTCTACCAGTTCTTTATTAGACACAATTTCTTTGGATCTGGTTGTCCCAAATGTTCTGTCCCTTTTGCCCTCCAATGCAATGCATTCGAAGATTAGATGTGATGCAGTTTCATCACCGTCATCACAGATCCTACATTTGGAGTCATCTTCTGTTATTCGCATTGTATGTAGGTGTTTTTTGAAATTCCCATGGCCTGTCAGCAATCCAACCATGAGTCTAATCTCTCTCCTGTTCAGGCCCAGGATTGCAGAGCTTCTTTTAAAATATGGCTTTGGCATCATTACCTTGCCATGTTTTTGTTGATAGATTTCCTCTTGGTACATTTTAATGATTTCAGAAGCAAGATTTACGCTGTTGTATCCATCCATTTACATACAACAAAAATGCATATGCTGAAAAGCAAGGCTTCTGTTTATGGACTAAAGTAATTAATTTTGTAACACTAACTTTTGTACTAAATAGACTGATCATTCAATAGTTGCCATGCAAAATAATTACTACTACTTTTCAGTTGTACAGTGGAATTCAAATAACGCACAACTTGCGTGTTATTTGGAGTTCACAAGCTGCTGCGCAGTGCAATAGTGACTAATTGATAATTTTATAGTGATCTTCCGCAGTTGACAGTAAGTGTGCACGATGAAAACGTTGAACACTCATATTCATATACATGTTGTTTCAATTGAGAAAAAAATGTTTCTGATCTCTCTTAGACACCGTAAACGTTACGTACACAATTGTAGGCAGAGGGTCTGAAAGGGTTAAAATTGAGTGCCGAAACCAGGATTCTAACCTGGGACCTTTGCTGTCCACGGGCAAGCGCTCTACCGCCTGAGCTATTCCAGCACGCTTCACAGTCCGCTCTCAGAACTTTACGTCTGCCAGTACCTCGCCTCCTAGACTCCAGAATCAAATTCCGGTTCCGATACACAATTTTAATCTGCCAAGAAAGTTTCATCCTTCTCCGTGTTCTATTTTTATCAGTAGTCTGATACACTAAGACTAGAACATGTTACAATATTTCTTGAACGTTGTATCATAGAACGCTGCCATGAACCGGACCAGAGCATTAGCATGCATTTTTTGCTGTTTTTGCGTTGTTTAGCCTCTGAGGTGTGGCGCTTTTTTTTTTTTTTTTTTTTTTTTTTTTTTTTTTTTTTTTTTGCTTGACATACGTTAAAGCCACAATTTTTTATACATCACCTGTTGTAGATGTTCAGTGGTCTCAAAGATCTCGTAGCTCGCCTGCCATAAACAGATCACAAATTATGTTATGACTTCGGGTTCTTGGTTGCTTAAGAAACCATCAATGTGACACTTTTTTTTAAGTATATTTATTTATCCATTCCCGATAAAGCACGAAAGTGTTGCAAGAGTAAGACTGGTTCACAACACACTTCCATACTAACTAAGATGTTACTCCTCTAAGACTGTCTTAAGACTCTCCTAGTTCGCGCCAATTCGCGCGGATTAATACATAATAGCATTTCTAGAACCTTCTAGAACACGGAAGTACAACATTTAAATATTTAACAATTTGCTCGATAAACATTAATGAATACTGCTTTACGCAAAGATACACAAAACTACGACAGATGGATTAATAGCTTTCTCAAATGAAAATTAATCAATACAAAAGATCGTAAGTAAACAACAATTAGCGCAGTATTAATATATGTTTCAATTATTGTTCGACGTTAAGCTTCAATAATTTAATTAAGTTTGTTAGAAGACCCAAGTAATGCAATTTGACAGAAGTGCTATAAAATGTTTATGTAATATAAACATGGAATATTAGGTTACAATACTACGACCAATTATGGTATCGAATACTTCAATATTGCAAATAAACGGGACCCTGTTGGCTAAATACATTACAGAGGGAATGATCTAGAACACGTGATGCCGCAGGTTGAGGGTGGAGTGAAGGAATTTTGCAGAGAACTGCGGGACTTAATAAGAGGTAGGAGGATGGGAATGTAAGAGAGGAAAAATTATAAGGAGACATTCAAGAGAACACGGAGAGATAGGACAGTTGGAGAATCAATAAACGAACTGAAAATTTGGCGAAGGAGACTTGTTCAATGAAAAGCATAGAAGGTGTTGGGAGTAAAAGAAAAGAGCCCTCAAACTAGAACTATTACCTGCTTCTACAGTCCAAAATATTTCGGTTGAAGTAACTAATTACATCACCAGTTTTGTTAGGTTAGATTTATAAAAATTCTTTGTGGTGGTACAAGTTATATTTTATATCTTCCTATATAATACTCTCATAAGATATGTACAACAATGCTATGTACAACAACTAGCGTCGCCCCAAATTTGCTGCCCTGCTACAATTAATTTTACTGCTGATAGTAGCAGTTCCAAGTGATCCAATGAATGGAACGAAAAGTTGGAAGAAGACTGGGTAAAACAGAAAATCAAAAACAGAAAGTCACTGGGCAGGCATAGAGAAATATAGTGAGAGAGAGAATAATGTGAATGAATGCGAAAAAGGATGATAAAGGTGCAGAAATGATATAGAAAAAAGGGAGATTCCAGGAGAAGAAGGATAGAAGAGAGAAATGGAAAGATAATATTTAAAGATATGATAGATGGAAGATAGATAGGAAAAGAAGATGTAGAAATGAAAAGAGATTACAAGAGTCATTGAGAAAAGGGGAGAACAGCATAAAGAGATCAACTGATTACAGAGAGGATGTGAATAAAGAGAGGAAGATAGTAAGCGATGAAATGTGTAAAGGGAGGATGTTAATAGAGACGGGTAGAAAATAAAGTGATCTAGGAAGAGAATAGAGAGGGGAATAGAGGGAAGAAAACACGGGGGGAGAGACTAAGTACGTGTAAGATTAGGATAAGAGGAAGTGCACCGGAGAATGTGAGAGATTGAAAGAGTATAAGGAGAGATAGAAGTATGGGGATAGAAAAGAAAAATGAAAAAGCTGACAGATGGAATAGTCTTGAAAAGATCAGTGAAATGAGTCAAAAGCGTGATGCTGAATGAGGATGGGGAGAAAAAGTACGGAAGCAGTAGGACATGACACTGGGGAAGTGTGTGTGTATGTGTGTGTGTGTGTGTGTGTGTGTAAGACAAAGAGGGAAAATGTAACGTCCTTTCAGCGATGGATTTCATTGTTACCTAAATGGGGAATTCCTTACATTGTTCTAAAGCGGGTTAGGAACAACGTGAAAAAGTTAAGAATGGAAGTCTGGAGATATTAGGTTAATGCTTGGATAAATTTGTAATTATCTGCGAGAGAATGTTGGCGACACGATTCCTATAGAAACGTTTCACTGCAGAAGTGGTTACTGAAGTTTTATTTCCCAGTGTGTGGTCCTTTTTCTCTCATTCTTTCGTCCTTTCCTGATTCTCATCCGCCTCCTCCATTTTACCGCATTTTAGCCACACTTTATTGCTACATTTTTGTTCCAACCCCTTCTAATGGTGTGACACTGTTCACGTGACCGTTGAAACCAGCTTTGTTGCACAACTGAGGCAGCACGTGCAACTTCTGTGGCGAAACGTCAATCATGTCAGTCCTAATGCTACAACTGGACCCCAATCAAACTCGCTCAGTTGGCTGTAGAAGTGGAGTCTGTTTGCTTTGCACGATTATAACACACGTAGCGTTATGACTGGAAACATTCGTTTTAAAGGGTCTAGGAACATATCCTGTACTCAAGTATTACGAATTATCTCGAACTGAATGATCTACTGACGCAAGATCAACACAGATTTAGAAAATATCGTTAATGTGAAACACAACTAGCTCTTCATTCACAGCAAGTGATGAGTGCTATCGAAAAAGGATCTCAGATTATTTCCGTATTTCTAGATATCCTGAAGGCTTTTGACACCGTACCTCACAAATGGCTTTTAATCAAATTGCGTAGTTATGGTATATCGCCCAAAGTTTGCGACTGGATAGGGGATTTCCTGTCAGAGAGGACAAAGTTCGTAGTAATCGATGGTAAGGCATCGACTAAAACAGAGGTGATATCGGGCGTTCTACAGGGTAGTGTTATTGGTCCTCTGCTGTTCCTTATTTACATAAACGATTTAGAGGAAAATCTAAGTAGCTCTCTTAGGTTGTTTGCAGATGACGCCGTCATTTACCGTCTAGTAAAATGATCTGTAGATCAAAACCAACTGCAGAACGATCTGAATAAGATATCAATATGGTGTAAAAATTGGCAATTGGCTCTAAATAATGAGAAGTGTACAGTCGTCCACATGAGTACGAAAACAAATTCGTTAAACTTTGTTTACAATATAAATCAATAAAAATAAAGGCCGTAAAATCCACAAAATACCTAGGAATTACTATTACTTCAGACTTAAACTGGAGGAAACACGTAAATAATGTCGTGAGAAAGGCGAACCAGAGACTGCGTATCATTGGCAGAACCCTTAAAAGATGCAACAGAACTACAAAAGAAACTGCATACATTACGCTTTCCGTCCATTTTGGAGTATTGCTGCGCAGTGGGAATCCTTATCAGCGTTTTGACGAAGGAGATCGAAAGACTCCGAAGAAGGGACGTCCGTTTGGTATTCTCACGACAGCGTCACGGAAATGATTCAGGATCTGGGATTGGAATCATTACAACAACGGCACTTATCGCTGCGGCGTGGGCTGCTTAACGAAACTCCATTCGCCAAAATTCTCCTCCGAATGGTGGAATATATTGTTGACTTCACTTACATAGGTAGAAATGATCATCAGAATAAAACCCAAGAAATCAGAACTCGAACGGAGAGATTCGGGTGTTCTTTCTTCCCGCGCGCTATTCAAGAATGGAATGGGAGATGATTAGTATAAAGGTGGTTCGATGAACCCTCTGACAGGCACTTACATTTTGCAGAGTATCCCATGTAGATGTAGATATAGGGTTGCTGTTTATTTTTTTTTTCCTTTCACAAGAATGTTCATATGTTTTCCACTTGGTTCATAAAACCTTCCATAGTCAGATACTGTCGGTTATCTCGTCATCATAGCACATAAGTGTTACATGACATATTGTCCCTTCACCTAATTTATCTACCTAGTACTCGTGAAAGATTTTTCTACAATAGTAACTTGTAACATATAATGAGAAGCTATGTCACTGTAACGTCACAATGGCCTGGATTGCGTATTTTTTAACATTTATCATGTGGTTTGTGCTGTATTTGGCCCTCCCACGCCTCCCTTGTCCTGCACCCTATCCCATTAATAAATTTAATGTACTTAAATTGGTGTCTTATATATTTTTATAAGACCTAACACATTTTTGTAGTCATGTCTTTCACAGTTTCTTTGACTGCACACAGTATAGTGTGCCCAAGATGTTTTATGTGTAGTTTTATTCACGTAACTTTCAATGTCAACCCTACGCCATCTGGTGGCGAATGGGGCCTAGTTTACCTGTTACGGTGTTTCCCCCTCTCACCACAGTTGGGCATGTGAGTCTGGTTCAACACTGCCACATATTTTAAGTTGTTATCAAGCATCTATACCAAGATGGTTGTATTTCCCATCGTTTTTTTTTAGTCTTTTGTAAGTATATATGTATTAATATGGTTTATACTCCTTATAGATATCATAATTACGTGCTAAAAACATCTAAAATGTAATTTTTTTCTTTTGTACCACAGATCTGATGATGATGTTTTCGAAACGCGTCATATGAAATAAAGCTAATTGCGCCCAAGACTTTTCAAAAAAATTTTCATGCATGCACGTTCATATGTTTGTTAAGCATAAGGGACTTAACTGCAGGGTCGTCAGTCCCTAAACCTACAAGCTACTTATGAACTATCTTATACTAAAGACGACACAAACATCCATGCCCGAGGGGGGGATTCGAACCCCCGACCGTAGCTACCGTGCACATTGTGACTGACGCGCCACAGAGTACTCGGCCAACGCGGCCAGCTAGTTATTTATTTATTTATTTTTTTTTTTTTTTTTTCGTCGGAGGTTGAGAGGAAGGTTGAGAGGTTACGTTCCGCACAGCCCTTACATTCGAAAACTACCAGGTTTCCGTACAGAAGGTTGTTTACTTTCAGGAAGGACACAGTTTTCAAACGCAGGACGGTACAGTGGTTGTGTCTAGAGGCTGGAGACTGACGTGTTCTATCAGATATGTATGCGGGGGTGGTTGGACGGGGTGGAATGGGGGATGAAGCGATGACACGGGGTCGGGCGCCCCACTTTGCAGATTGGCTGCGCTGGGGCGAGTGCGTCATCAATCACACCCCGTGACGTGGTGTGACGTGGCAGCGACGGCCGCAGACAGGGTGGGGTTGGGGGGTGGTCTGTACAGGGGTGGACAGCGGCCGTAATCCAATCTGTGAGCGCCGCGCGCTGCAATTGGGGCTGCCTGCCTGAGAGAAACCACACGGTGCTGCTAGGCGGCAAGAAGCGAGCGGAGGGGTCTCAACCACTGCACTCAGCTGTCGGTGCAGTAAGTACTGGCCGTGAACGGAAGGAGAGTGCGGCGGAACGTGTGCTACAACCTTATCTTCAAAAGCACTCGTCTTGTATGATTAGGGTTGAATGTGGCCGTGTCAGACTTCGTAATCCTTGAGGTGTCCACTCGCCCATACAAATTTATATAAAATTAAAAAAAAAAAAATCTTTATACGTTGCAGTATTTCAAAAACAGATTCTTGCGCCGAGGGAAGAAGTCTTCAACAGTCACTCTTGTTAAATTATTTCTAAGTTCTCTCATAGATAAGACGGTCAAAAGAAATTCTTCAGTTTGTGGTCGTTGCTATAGCCACAGATAAAAAATAATATTTCTTCAATGATTATCGATCAATGTGCATGATCGATTAACCAAAGTTCTAAAAAAATAAAACATTTATCGAAGTCTTCTTGACGTAACTTTCCCACCAACGAAAATTCATAAAAATCTTCCTTCAGATTGAAGAATATTTAAATTAAATCATCTGCTCATTTCATTAATATATTATTTATCGTAAAATAATTCTTCATAAATGATGTACTCTGACACTTTCGTCAAGTTTAAACACGATAACGTTTATTGCTTTCTATGACTTTACATATGTAGTCATTGACAGACAAAAGGGAACTGACTTTTAAAATTTGTTATTTTAACATTAAATGTCGACAATAATGTCAACTCTTGCGACGACGACCGTAGACATGAACATCTTCTCGCCTCGTGGCCGTCGACCCGCGACTTGATGTGCCCGGATATTTACTCCTTGGAATCGGCGTCGAAGATGTTGCCCTCGTAGGTTGACTCGCCTCACAGCACATAAAAAAATTTAAAAAAAATCATATAACATTAAACATTTACGTAAAATCATTTAAGAACACAAATATAAATAAGTTATCTTGCACAAACTGAGCTGACATGAGATTTGTAGCGGAGACAATAATTCGTCCCACTACAAGAGGCGCTGCATTAAATTTTGCGCTACAGTTTGGATTTGAACCAGGGACCTCCAACCTACGAGTCAGTCGCTTCATCCGAGGGGCATTTGAAACGTCCGTGCAAAGTACGAGAGATGGCACCATGGTTAATGGTTTAGCTTTAGTAATATCTTTGGAGAGAACGCACACCAAGTTTAAGCCTTATTGGTCTATTTCTTTGTGTTTCCCATTCGTGTTATAACACCCGTTTTTTTCGTAAAAATACATAGTTACCTTATAAGTTACGTGTGGAACGCAACGCCGTCGTTTCCTTATAATTCCATGCCCCTGAGACCATATTTAACATGGTGATTAATAAAATTGCAGGTTCGATGCCATGGACTCGCGACAGACTAACACGTATTGGAACAGGGGAGTATTAAGTACAGTTGGTTACTGTCTGAAACTTGTGAAACATCTTTATATTGTGAAATATCATATATATATATATATATATATATATATATATATATATATATATATATATATATATATATATATATATATATATATGATATTTCACAATATAAATAATAATCATTGAAGAAATATTATTTTTTATCTGTGGCTATAGCAACGACCACAAACTGAAGAATTTCTTTTGACCGTCTTATCTATGAGAGAACTTAGAAATAATTTAACAAGAGTGACTGTTGAAGACTTCTTCCCTCGGCGCAAGAATCTGTTTTTGAAATACTGCAACGTATAAAGATTTTTTTTTTTATTTTATATAAATTTGTATGGGCGAGTGGACACCTCAAGGATTACGAAGTCTGACATATTAAAAAATTGTTAATGAAACTTAGCAAAGAAGAACTGCAGTCAATATTAATAAACTTCAGAGAAACTTTAGAATAAACTCATGTAAAAAAAAAAAAAAAGATACTGACAGAGTTCTGAATGTCTTCTCATTGTTGATTGGTCCATCACATCACAGGCTCTTTATGTGGTTCACTTTAAGGCCTAACTAATGAACTAAGACGAACTTTTCACTCTTAAGAAAGATCTGTATTTTTCTAAAAAAAAAACATTTACATCACAACTGAAAGTTTACAAAAAAAAAAAAAAAAAACCGAGACAGTTCATCACTTCTAACTGCTCGAGAAGACAAGACTGACTGTTAATTAACAAGCAAAGATCCTGCTTTTCCACTTTTTTTCTTTTAGTTCCACAGATGAATTTTTTCTTCACAACATTAATTAATAATTGTCTATAATTATTTTAAATCCTTTTTTCTCCTTTTTTAACAGTATAAAATGAAATAAAAATAGAAATTTGCTTCTTACTGTTCCGATACCCCAACACTCCATCCCTGGTAACAGCACAAACTGAGTCACCACCAGTGCGCAACATGCGCGGTTCATACAAAACTGGCATAAACTACAGCTCATCATTTGCTAACTATAAAAAAAAGTTCAACTTAGAGAAAATGGTAGTAGCAGCAATCCAATATCTAATTGCAAGTAAAAACGATTGCTAGTAGATCTCGACAGCGACTGAGAACGACGGAGAGCGACTGAAAGAAAGGCCGTCGCCTCAGCAGGCCGTATCACGTCCACCACTGTTTGCGACCTTTCCAGAGATGTTACACTGTGAATCAAGGAAATCGAGGTGATTGTCAAACAATGGACGAAAAAGATTTTCGTCTGGTGAATAAACATTACTTTACGAGAGTCAAAACGCCTCAGGACACTAGAGAGAAGCTCGGTAAACATTATGCTGACGATGCACCTTCGATTAGAACAGTTTACAAGTGGTTTCAAAATTTTCGGAGTGGCCATAAGGGCACAAGTGACGCTGAACGTTCTGGACGCCCTGTGGAGGTTACGAATCCAGAAATCATTGATGAAATCCGTGATATGGTGATGGATGACAGAAGAGTTGAGGTGCGTGAGATTGCTAGTGCCGAGCACCTCGAATTAATGGCTACATAATATTTTTCATGAACACTTGGACACGAGAAAGCTATCCGCAAGATGAGTGCCGCGATTGCTCACGCTTGGCCAAAACGTAATCGTGTGATGTGTTGCAAGGAAGGTTTGCAGCTGTTCAGGAAGAATCCGCAGGCCTTTAAGCGTCGTTTCGTCACTGTGGATGAAACATGGATTGATTTGATTTGATTTGACTTTTCCAGGAAAACCAAAACAGTCTCGGTTCAATCCGCCACTGCCCGCACCGAAACTAAGTTTATTGTGCGGTATCGCTCCCTGTATATCTAGTAAAGCCAACCAATGCCCTTGAACACTGCAAGGAGTCCCTTTACCAGTTCTTTATTATTGTCCCAAATGTTCTGTGCCTTTTACTCTCCAATGCAATGCATTCGAAGATTAAATGTAATGCAGTTTCATCACCGTCATCACAGATCCTATATTGAGGGTCCTCTTCTGTTATTCCCATTGTACGTAGGTGATTTTTTGAAATTCCCATGGCCTGTCAGCAATCCAACCATGAGACTAATCTCTCTCCTGTTCAGGCCCAGGATTGCAGAGCTTCTTTTAAAACATGGCTTTGGCATCATTACCTTGCCATGTTTTTGTTGATAGACTTTGGTCCAATATTCTACGTGCTGTCTTCTGAGCCAGTTACGTAGCTCCGATTTGATCATTGCCTTGGTGATTGTCAGGACAGGTTCCGGTCCAATAAATGGAGTCTCTGCCCCTATCCTGGCTAATCTGTCGGCATGTTCGTTGCCACTGATCCCCGAATGGTCAGGGACCCACAATAGGTTTACTCTATTGCTTTCCCCTAGCCCCACCCCAACCCTGTGACATTCTGCAACAATTTTAGACCTTGTTGCAGGAGCTGCCAGTGATCTCAGGGCTGCCTGGCTGTCTGAATAGATATAGATGCTACGATCTTTGTAGCACCTACGCAAATTCTCCTCCACACACGCCCTGATGGCAGTGATTTCGGCCTGGAATACTGAGGCCAGTTTCTCTAGAAACATGGATACATTACTTTACTTCTGATACCAAAGAACAATCTAAACCATGGGTTACCAAGGGAGAATCTGCACCAAGAAAGACGGAAGGTTATGGAGACGCCCTTTTGGGATTCTTAAGGGATAATCCTCATCGATTATCTGGATCAGGGTGAAACTGTTACAGATGCATATTATTCATCGTTACTGGACCTTTTTAAAACCGAGCTGAAAGAAAAACGCCGTAGATTGACCCACAAAAGTCTTTTTCCATCACGACAATGTACCAGTACATATCTCACCAGTTGTGGTCGCAAAATTATTGGAAATAAAATTCCATTTCGTTTCACATTCCCCCTGTTCTCCAGACTTGGCTCCCTGGGACTACTATTTGTTCCCTAATTTGAAGAAATTACTGGCAGAACGAAGATTTCTTTCAATCGAGGAGGGAATTAAAGTTCAGTGAGAAGAAATAAAAACATTAGGGTTTGCCGATGACGTCGTAATAATGTCTGAGCCTGCAAAGGATCTGGAAGAGCAACTGAACGGAATTGACAGTGTCTTGAAAGGGAGATATAAGTTGACCAATAACCAGAGTAAAACGAGGGTGATGGAATGTAGTGTCAAAACATCAGGCGATGCTGAAGGAATTAGATTAGGTAATGGGATAATGAAACTAGTTGATGAGTTTTGTTATTTAGGTAGCAAGATAACTTCTGATGGCCGAAGTAGAGGAGATATATAATGTATGACTGCTGGGAGGGAAAGCTTTTCTAAAGAAGCAATCTCTGTACAGCGTAATTTGTTATTTTACTGCCCAAGTAACAAAACTCATCTACTCCTTTATTGTTTCGTTACCTAATCTAATTCCTTCAGCATCAACAGATTTTCTTAGACTGCACGCCGTTAGTCATGTTTTGCTCTTGTTAATGTTCATCTTATAAGCTCCTTTCAACACACTATCCATTCCGTTCAATTGCACCTCCAGGTCCTTTGCTGTCTCTGACAGAATTACTATGCGTCGGCAAAATGCAAGGTTTTTATTTATTCACCCTGAACTTCTCCAAATTTCTCCTTGCTTTCCTCTATAGCTTGCTCAATGTACAAACTGAATAACATTGGAGAAAAGCTACATCCCTGTCTTACTCCCTTCCCAACCTCTGCATCCCTTTCATGCCCCCTTCTGTAATTTTCACACCTGTCTGCACCTGCTTTCTTTGGAATAGAGATTTTACATTTTTCTGAAAGCCTGAGGGTATTTCCTCTGTCTCATACATCATAAGCACCAGTTGACATAGTTTTTTCATGACTGGCTCTCCCAGAGACTTTAGTAGCTCTGAGGGAATGTCATCTACTCCAGGGGCCTAGTTTCGACTTAGGTCCTTCAGTGCTGTGTCAAATTCATCTCTCAGTATAGTCTCTCCTATTTCATCTTAATCTACATCTTCTCCTACTCCTACAATATTCCCTCAAGTTCATTCTTTTTCGTACAGCCTCTCTATATACTGTTTGCACCTTTCAACTTTCCTTTCTTTTCTGAGGACTGGCTTTCCATCTGTGTTCTTGATATTTGTAGGGCTCTTCCTCTTTCTGTGCTCTACCGAATTCTCCTTTCAGTACAGTATCTCCTATTTTATCTCCATCTCCTGCGAAAAGAAAATAAAATGAAAAAAGATCATTAACATTACTTAACATTGTCGGTTGAGGAGGTGATCCTACAATGCGCGTTGCCCTCTGATGATCATCGAGGGAATACACTGAACAGTGCACGGTTCACTGAAACCGTCATTTAACGACTCTTTCTACCAGTCATGTTCCAACAAGGTGGTATGTCTTTCCAACAGAACAATGCACTTTCAAATGTAACCTCTACCTCCCAACGTGCCCTTCAAGGTGTACGTCAACTACCCTGGCCAGCACTATTCTCGTATCGTTCCCCCATTGAGCATGTTTGGGACCAGATGAAAGGTCATATTGGGCGGTCTGCACAAGCGGCTTGAAATCTGGCCCAACTAATGCACCAGGTGGAAACTGCGTGGTAAACCTGTCCGCAAGACTACAGTCGACGTCTCCGTGGGAGAATGGCAGCATACACTGGTGGCTCTTCTCACAGCCACAGGAATAAAAAAAAAAAAAGGTTAAAATGTTTGTAGAGCTTATGGGACTTAACTGCGGGGTCATCAATACCTAAACTTCCAAACTACTTATGAACTAACTTATATTAAAGACGACACAAACATCCATGCCCGAGGGGGGATTCGAACCCCCGACCATAGCGGGCGTGCAGACTGTGACTGGCGGGCCGCAGACCGCTCGGCCACCTCGGCCGGCCCACGAGAATTCTGGGAACGGTGTAGCCTTCGGCTCGTTAAACATTGGGATTGAACAATGGTGATTACTGTTGAATAAAGACCTCTGTTATACCCACTGGGTCGTTTCGTACCATTTCATTTATACACTTCTCGTTAATAACACATAACTTCGATTTTAAAATGTTGCTGTTATACAGCCTCGGTAGAGTGCTAGACTACAAATCCAAAGGTCGCGGGTTCGATACCCGCCAGGTCCTAGGATTTTTATCTGTCACTTTCCACTTCTTTCACCTCTGGCAGTATTGCTCGTGAAAAAATACCGAGTAGCATCGTGGTTCGGAACCCACATTAAACTGTAGGTCCCCCTATAACTGGCTGGGTAAGTCAGATCGAAGGTCGGAGGAAGGCAACGGCATACCACCTCCAAACAGGACCATGCCTAGTAAAGCACTGTGCTGTTCAAAGCAATCTTCTGAGAGTAGACTGCTTTACCTTTATTTTTACCTTAAGGTCTAGCTAAAAAAAGCACGTGCAGATAAATGTGAAAATTACAAATCAATGTTCAAATGTTTGTATACCTTATGGGACTTAACTACGGGGTCATCAGTCCCGAATCTTACAAACTACTTATGAACTAACTAAGACTAAGGACGGAACAAATACCCATGCCCGAGGGGGGATTCGAACCCCCGGCCGTAGTGGCCGTGCAGACCGAGAATGAAGCGCCTCAGTCCCCTCAGCCACCGCGGCCGGCTGAAAATTACAGAAATATCAGTTTAATAGGTCATGGTTGAAAAGTAATAATCCTCCCTTGAGAAGATCAGTTCGGATTTAGGAGAAATGTAGGAACACGCGAGGCAATACTCACATTACGACTTATCTTAGACGATACTCTAAGGAAAGGCAAACGTACAATTTTAACATTTGTTGATGTGGTGAAAGCTTTTGCCAATGTTGACTGAAATACACTCTTTCAAATACTAAAAGTAGCAGGGGTAAAATATGGAGAGCGAAGAGTTATATTCAACTTGTAAAAAATCTAGACGGCAGTTATTAGAATCGAAGGGCAAGAAAGGGACGCAGAGTTTGCGAAGCGAGTAAGACAGGGTTGTAGCCTTTCCTCAATGTTGTTCAATCTGTACATTGAGCAAGCCGTGAAGAAATGCAAGGAGGAATATGGAGAGGGAATTAAAGTTCAGCGAGAAGAAATAAAAACATTAGGGTTTGGCGATGACGTAGTAATAATGTCAGAGACCGCAAAGGACCTGGAAGAGCAACTGAAAGGAATTGACAGTGTCTTGAAAGGGAGATATAAGATGACCAATAACCAGAGTAAAACGAGGGTGATGGAATGTAGTGTCAAAACATCAGGCGATGCTGAAGGAATTAGATTAGGTAATGGGATAATGAAAGTAGTTGATGAGTTTTGTTATTTAGGTAGCAAGATAACTTCTGATGGCCGAAGTAGAGGAGATATATAATGTATGACTGCTGGGAGGGAAAGCTTTTCTAAAGAAGCGATATTTCTTTATTTCAAATACTAGCTTAATTTTATACTTATACTTCCTTAATCGTGTGTTTATCCTTACAGAGAAAGAGCTGAAGACATTGAAGCACGCATAGACCAAAGATATGGTCTGTGGCATCACGTTTCGCTGTATGTAACCTCCTTGCTATAGAGTCGCAAAAGTCATCGCTGGCCTTCAGTCCGAATTTTTTTATAATTTGCCGACTTTCAACCACCATGTCTTCCACCCCCTTATAGCTATCGGCATGGCACTGCTATGGTGTACAACGGGAGACTTCGGACAACAATTACACACAGACCATTCAGTTGCGTTCTGTATGTTTCGCTGCAGAGCGAAATATTAACTCACACACACACGTAGAATTTTATATACACCGATAGCTTTCCATCCCAATATACTCCACGCTTTTATCATGATCAACCCTCAAGCAACAATGCAACCAATAAAACCATTTTCAAAGAGTAAATATAATTTTCAAATAGTAATTATTGTTCCGCAATTCGCGTTATATTCTCCAAATTACTAAATATCAATCAGATCGCTATAAAGCCGTGCCCAAAACCTTCCTCAGGTATAAATTAGTAACTGTACAAATATTTAAGTCTTTGCGTCTTGTCGTTCGGAAGTGATAAGCGTACACCGAACAGACATTTGCATTAATATATATAGATAAATAGCTATTCGACCGCCATAAAACCGTGCCTAAAGCATTCCCCGGGTAGACATTAGTAACTGTACAAATTTTTAGCTCTTTATGTCTTGTGGTTCTGACGTGATAAACGTACACCGAACACACATTCACATTTATGGATATAGATAAAGCTAAATGTTAGGAAGTTCTTTCTGAAAGCATTTGCCTGGAGTGTAGCATTGTATAGGCGTTAAACATCTATGATGAGGAGTTCAGATAAAAAGATGATAGAAGCTTTTGAAATGCGGTGCTTCAGACGAATGATGAAGATTAGATGGCTAGGTCACGTAACTAATGAGGAGGTGCTCAACAGAATTGGAAAGAAAAGGAGTTTCTGACAATCCTGACTAAGAGAAGGGATAGGTTGGTGGGACACATTCTGAGACATAAAGGAATCGTCTACTTCGCATTAGAAGGAAGTGTGTGGGGTAAAAATGTTTCCACGCGCAGTTTTAAAATAGTTTTCTTGTGGCAGTGAACAGCTTTTTTGTATAATGATCACTGTTGCCGAAGCGTGTGCTATTACCCGTATTTTTGGGCAATTAGACATCAAATACTTAATCAAATAAACCAGTTATTTACACTAATAGGTGATACAATAGTATTCAACTATTTTCCATACAGAGTAGTATTTTTTTTAATTGATTTCTTTATTTATTCTATTAAATAAACCAAGTTCCCACACGCAGAATCGCATTTTTGTCTTCGGTGCTGGTGGAGTCCAGTCCTTTGTTTCGGAGGGGCGGCTGTCTCAGTTGCATCGAAAGTTCAGCCAGTCCGGTCAACCTCACACTTATTACAGAAACTGATTTTGTATTGTGTTAGTGTCGCTTATACGACGTCATCCTCAACACTCTATCGTGCGAGACGTCAACAGTATCATGCAGGCGAGAAAAATGGTTGATACATAATTTGTCGCATATACAGGGTGTTACAAAAAGGTACGACCAAACTTTCAGGAAACATTCCTCACACACAAAGAAAGAAAATATGTTATGTGGACCTGTGTCCGGAAACGCTTAATGTCCATGTTAGAGCATGTATGCCTTCCTCGTAGAACCTTTGTATTCAACCATGTGGTAACTGTCCTTTCAGCTCGTCATCATCGCTGAAGTGTTGACCACCATGGACAGGTTTTAGGTGTAGGAAGAAAGTCGCTAGGAGCGAGACTGTACGGAGGATGATCAAACACGTCCCAGTGAAATTCCCGTAAAAGCTGTTTGGTCACATTCGACTTGTGAGGTCGGGTGGCAACGTGAAGGATAGAACAAGACTCCTTTCATCTCTTCTTACACCTAAAATCTGTCCTTGTTGGTCAACACTTCAACGATGATGAGCTGAAGAACATGTTTCACACATGGTTGAATACACAGGCGTCAACATTCTATGAAGAAGGCACACAAAAACTTGTGACACGCTATGACAAGTGGCTACAAAATTTCGGAAGTTATGTAGAAAAGTAGTTGAACAGTTGTATATTTTTATTCAGTAAATATTATTTCTGTATCTGTAAACTTTAGTTTTATATAACCAATCGCAACTTAGTTTGTGGAAATATCTCGTAAAATAAAACAGCACTCAAATCTGTTTCTGATGCCTCTTTCTGTGCACGCAGAGCATGCCCCATCAAGTATCGAAATTGAGCTGACAGAACTAGAGTACAATCAATTTCGACAAATCACTATTACCATTAGTATACAGTAGTGATTTAAGTTCCGAACAAGAATTCGCCGCGGCGGAGCGACCGAGTACATTGAGGCGCTATGCTACGATGCACGAGGCCGTTCCCTGTCGGAGGTTCTAATCCCCCCTCGGGCAAGGATGTTTGTGTCGTCTTTAGCATAAGTTAGTTCATAAGTAGTTTGTAAGTTTAGGGATTGATGATCCCACAGTTAAGTCCCTTAAGCTGAACAAACATTTGAAGAAGATTAAGTAACTGTATACACTGTGCATTTGTTCCACAATAACATTTATTTTTGTTGTGAACTAGCTTTCGGCTTCTTAGGCCATCTTCAGACAACTTAATACTGCAGATTATCCACTAGTTGTCTTAAGATGGCCTAAGAAGTCGAAAGCTAGTTCACAACAAAATAAATATTATTGTGGAACAAATACACAGTATGTACAGTTATTTAATATGTCTATGTTCTATCAATAACCGACGGAAACGTCCGTAAATATTTGAAGAAGAATTCTGAAGCTTCATGTCCTTGCCCTAAAATGTGTTGCAATGTTCTGAGCAAAGTTCCTTTGCGAACAAATGTTTCCAATTATTACCATTAACGAAACAAAAACAAGGTCAAGTTTAATGATTCGTTGCAAGCTGTATTTCGAATTGTAACTGCCGAAACTATTGTACCTGATATGACAAAATTAGTTTCTTCAATTCGATGCCAAAGATCAACAAACAACGTTGAAAATTTTAGTAAGATAAGAGAGCAGTAAAACATTGTGTCCATAAACAAAAATTGACATCATTGTTATTCGTTTTAATATCTCTTAGGTTGTTTGCAGATGACGCCGTCATTTACCGTGTAGTAAAATCATCTGAACATCAAAACCAACTACAGAAGGATTTGAATACGATATCAGTATGGAGTAAAAAATGGCAGTTGACTGTAAATAGTGAGAAGTGTGAAGTCGTCCACATGAGTACGAAAAGAAATCCGTTAAACTTTGTTTACATGATAAATGTATCAAATGTGAAAGCCGTAAAATCCACTAAATACCTACGAATTACAATTACTTCTGACTTAAATTGGAAAGAACACGTAGATAATGTCGTGGGAAAGGAGAACCAGAGACTGCGTTTTATTGACGAACCCTTAAAAGATGCAACAGAACTACTACGGAAACTGCATACACTATGCTTGTGCGTCCATTTTTGGAGTATTGCTGCCCAGTGTGGGATCCTTATCAGGTGGGTTTGACGGAGGACATCGAATGAGTCCAAAGAAGGGTAGTTCGTTGGGTATTAAAATGTTCAAATGTTTGTAAATTTATCGTACCAAACTGCGTGGTCATCAGTTCAAATGTTTGTAGAACTTATGGGACTTAACTACGGGGTCATCAGTCCCTAAGCTAACAAACTACTTATGAACTAGCTAAGACTAAATACGGCACAAATATCCATGCCCGAGGGGGAATTCGAACCCCCGACCGTAGTGGCCGTGCAGACCGTGACTGGAGCGCCTCAGACCCCTCGGCCACCGCGGCCGGCCGCTGGTCATCAGTCCGTAGCTTACAAACTACTTAAACCTAGGTAAACTAACCTAAGGACAACTCACACACACCCACCCATGCCCCAGGGAGGACTCGAACCTCCACGGCGAGCAACCGCGCGCTCCGCAGGGAGGTGTTTTAGATCGCTCGGGTACTCCACCGCGGCGTTTCGTATTTTCACGAGACAGGGGAGACAGCGTTACGGAAATGATACAGGATCTGGGATGGGAATCATTACAACAACGGCGCTTATCGCTGCGGCGTGGGCTACTTACGAATCTCCAATTACCAACATTCTCCTCCGAATGCGAAAATGTATTGTTGCCTCCCAATTACATAGGTAGAAATGATCATCAGAATAAAATACGAGAAATCAGAGTCCGAACGGAGAGATTCAGGTGTTGTTTCTTCCCGCACGCTATTCGAGAATGTAATGGGAGATAAATAGTATAATGGTGGTTCGATGAACCCTCTGCCAGGCAGGCACTTAACCCTTTCGCTACGGTGAACTTCTACAGAAGTCGGTAGTGAATGTGCTCCACAGCCGGTGGACAGCTGCAGCAGTTCCGCCTCGCGTCATATTTCTCTGCTTGACTACGCTCGACTTGTGTGGAAGTTTGACTTCTGCAGCATCTAGCGGCTTTGTTGATAGTCTGTAGTTGACTAGATCTAAAGAAAGGAGAACTTACTGTCTGTTCTGCATCGGAATATCTGTTTGCCACTGAAATATCGTGACAAAAAGATGTATATATGCTTTCAACAGTCCACTCTGCAGAAATTGTGGAAACATCGAAGGTGGATCATCAGGCCGCGGTGGAGTGGCCCAGCGGTCTAAAGCACCTCGCTGCAGAGCGTGCGGTTGCTCGCCGTGGAGGTTCGAGTCCTCCCTGGGGCATGGGTGTGTGTTTTGCCCTTAGGTTAGTTTATCTTAGTTTAAGTAGTTTGTGAGCTACGGACTGCCAGCTGCTGTGGCCGAGGGGACTGAGGCGCTCCAATCACGGTCTGCACAGTCACTAGGGTCGGGGGTTCGAATCCCCCCTCGGGCATGGATAATTGTGCCGTCCTTAGTCTTAGTTAGTTCATAAGTAGTTTGTAAGTTTAGGGACTGATGACCCCGTAGTTGAGTCCCATAGACTATACAAACATTTGATTTGATTTGAGCTACGGACTGATGACCATGCAGTTTGGTCCGACAGATTTACAAACATTTGAACATATTTTGGATCATGAGACAGCCACGAAGCAATTGAAACCTTCAGTTGTATTAGACTACAATAAATCAATGGGCTCTGTCGATAAAAGTGACATCGTAATGAGGACCGTGGAAAGCGTAAGAAAATCCTCTAAATGGTGTAGCTAGATGTTCATTCACATCGTGGACATGTCGCTTTTCAACGCATACTGCCTGCATAAGAAATTTGTAAGAAACATTAGCTATGCCAACTTTCAAATGGGAGTCATAGAGGAAATGCTGGAAAAATATAAAGTGGTAAAAAGAAGATCGAGCGGAGGAAAAAGACCAGAATGTCCGTCGAGACTGACAGCAGGGCCTCACCTACCTGATGAGTGGAGCAGCTACAGAACTTGCATTGTCTGTAGAGCGCAGAAGAAGCGGGAGCAGACTAAAGGGTGTTGTAAGGAATGCAGTACGACGCTTTGCGCCTTTCCCTGCTTCAAGATTTACCACACACAAAAGAATTTTTGATATCTAACACTGGGAAATGATATTCTTGCAGTTTAATGCTACTGAAATGTGATGTAAAGTGATTGTAAATAAATATTATTTAACAAGCGAAATATGCGTTTATAATAATAAGGTCCACACCCCACCGGAGCTGAATCCAAAACTTGGAACTTTTAGAATTTACGAAAAAATTACGCGAATTATCTGAAAGAAGGAATAAAACTGTTTCTATTCCAAATGAATTTTCCCTAATCATTTTGTAGTATAAAGTCGAATAATTGCGATAACACTGACAGTGTGAAAGCAGGACAGAGCAGCGCCGCACAGCGGGCACGGCCGGGCGCGACCGGCGCTCGTCCACAGCGCACGGCGCCGGAGTGAAAGGCTTAAATGTGATTTGCAGAGTATGCCATGTAGAAGTAGACAGAATAATTCACAAACAACACACTCTCGCCTCGCTCGTGCCCCACTACACCGACTGCTGCAGCAGAGCACCGTTGCTTTTTCCCGGCACGCGAAAAACCCGAGTTGGAGAAGCCTGCACTAGCGGGTACGAATTAGAGGTCTGCACGTCGCTCGGTTGCTCGCTCGAATCGCGTGGTACTTGTCGTTCTGTGACAGTCCGGCAGGTGTCGGCACTGCAGCTTGCGGCAAGGCGTGTGGCTGCGCTCGACCTCCTGCACGCTCGACCGTCCACACTGCCCGCTACCCACTCGGTCGCCCACCGCAGCGCCACTCGAGTCCAAGGCGAGTGTCGGCTAGAGGTCTGCAAATGGCCGGTTCCGCTCGCTCGTCCTCGGTCGAGTGCGCAACGCTCGGTGGTGGCGCGCCGAGTGTGTTCGCTCGCAGCGAGCAGCGAGCGAGTTGACACTCGAACGGGGCGGGCAGAGGCCGCACAGCGTAGGCTGCCGCTGTACTCACAAGGAGACCTACGCAAGTGTCACTCTCCGATTTTTATGAAATCTGCATATAATACATGAAAAACTATGGGACACGTATTTTTTTAGCGGCGGAGAAACATATTTAAGGGGTGAAACGGTCCCTCCAAAATTGTCGCTAAAATAGAAACATGGCGATAACTTAGAGACTAGTGAAGCGATTTTAATGATTTTTGGTATGAAAGTATCTTTTGATAAAAGACAAATTTCATAGATTCAACTGCGATTAAATCAAAATAACTTTTTGAGCACAAAAATTTGGTTACTTTAGGGGTAGCTGTCCCTCTAAATGTCACTCCCCCTGCAATGTACCTAGGCCGATCTCTTATCAAGAGATACTTTCATACCAAAAATTATTATAATCGCTTCACAAGTCTAAGTTATCGCAATTTTTCTATTTTATCAACAATTTTGGAGGGACCGTTTCTCCACTTAAATATGTTTTTTTCGACACTAAAAAGAAAAAAAAGAAAGAAAAAACACACGTGTCCCACAGTTTTTCATGTATTATAACAAATTCAAATTTCATAAGAATCGGAGGGTGACACTTGGGTAGGTTTCCTTGTCAGTCGCTACGGCAGCGGCTCTGTGGCTCTAAGATGTGGGCTGCTGTTGCGTCTGATGCACCCCCGCTAACTAAAGGAACTAAAATCAGTTATGCTGAAGACGTGTATTCCTGCATAGTAGCATGTAACCGCAATATCATTATACCGCAAACGAGACAAAAAGGTTGTTTTCACTGACTACAACATTTGAAAGTAATGTAAAGGATCTAAAGAGAAACTACGGAACGAACGACGTTTTTATTGCAATGTACAAAAGTGAAAATTACCGTACAACAAAGTATACACCGAAAAGTAACATTATCCCCAAACCATTCATTTGTGGCATTGTAATTGCAATGTACCGTTAAAATATCATTGACACGTTGTTGATCGAGTCAAGTTCTTCTATCAGAGATCAGGTTCCCTGCCGCACTGAAAGTGCGTTCACTAGCTGCATTTGAGGCGGGCACACAAAATACTGTTTGCCAATACAGCTAGCTTAGGAAAGATAGTACTGTTGCATTTCTACCACTCAAGCAGATCGTTGTCACGACCATCAAGTCGTGCTAAATAAAGGTCCACGTCATTGGTGGATTGCGCCTCGCGCATTTCACAGTCCAGCCATTCCAGAAACATGCACTTCATTCTTCTGTCTGGTGCACCCGGGTGACATTCTCCAGACGGTCCTACATAAATATAACGCAGATATCAGTGAAACAGCTGGAGCACCATAAATTCGTACAGCTGTCTAAAGTAAACAGTTGGAATAACAGGATTTAAAACAGGTACAGGATATATGAGCATTAGACCGGCAAATGGCGCTGACGACGGAAGAAAGGGCGGATCCTATATATTGCACAAAAGCTTGCATGCGTTCTTTATTATGTAGACAAGAAAGGCGACAGTGGCAGTAAGGAATATATGAATGTTGCAATTGGAAAAATTCCCGTTAAGGACTCACTTGGAAAAAGGTAGAGGCGCAACAACCACGCACAATGACAAAAGGCTACGGGAATATAACGGGGTGCAACAGAGAGAGAGATGCACAAAACTAACCTAACGGGTGCACATCAATATCGGAGTATTTAATATCAATATAAAAGGTGGACAAAGTATTACAGGACTTGAGAGTGATAAGAGGAATGGATATAAAATAGAATCATTTCCTCGTTAAGACGGCAAGTAACACTTACCACTAAACATGAACTAAAAGACCACAAAATGGGAACAAGAAAGTCAGAAAGATCAATGAAAACTCATTTAGTAAATGATCTTAGCACAGAGACTTTATGTTAATCACGTATAATAACTTGTATGGTAAAGTAGAGAATGCGAAACTGGATCGAGAGAACAGCCTTCGAAGAACCCGGGAAAGGAAACAATTCCAAATTTCGCAGTCGGGATTTATTCTGTAGCGTCTAGTTTGCTCCGGACACTCGCCTTGGACTGGAGTGTCGCTGCGGTGGGCGACCGAGTGGGTAGCGGGCAGTGTGGACGGTCGAGCGTGCAGGGGGTCGAGCGCAGCCACGCGCCTTGCCGCAAGCTGCAGTGCCAACACCTGCCGGACTGTCACAGAACGACGTGTAACACGCGATTCGAGCGAGCAACCGAGCGACGTGCAGACCTCTAGTGTCGGGAGCAAACTAGACGCTACACAATACATCCTGACTGCGAACTTTTGAATTGTTTCCTTTCCCCGGTGCTTCGAAGGCTGTTCTCTCGATCCAGTTTCGCATTTTCTACTATACCATACAAGTTATTATACGTGATTAACATTAAGTTTCTGTGCTAAGATCATTTACTAAATGATTTTTCCGTGATCTTTCTTACTTTCTTGTTCCCATTTTGTGGACTGTTAGTGCCTGTTTAGTGGTAGGTCTTAACGACGAAATGATTGTATTTAATATCAATTCCTCTCATCACTCTCAAGTCCTGGAATACTTTGTCCGTAGTTTATATTGATATTAAATACACGATATTGATGTACGTCCGTTAGGTTAGGTTTGTGAATATCTCTTGCACCCCGTTAACATATATTCCCGTAGCATTTTAGCACTGTGCGTGGTTGCTGCCTTTTCCGAGTGAGTCCTTAACGGGAATTTTTCCAATTGCAATATTCTTATACTGCCCAATGCCACTGTCGTCTTTCTTATCTACATAATAAAGAACGCCACAAACAAAAATGGCATGTGCCTAGTGGTGCTAACTGTGAAGTGCTGGAACAACAAAAACAGCAAAATGCACAGAACTGAAGCACAACAGCTGGAAGCAACCAATGAGCACCAGATGTAAAGCTATATCAGTGAAATATTGTATGTACAACATCCAGATATCAATACTATACCAAAATAACGCATCAGAACTGTTGATAACCTAAAAAATACCGAGAAATGTAAAAATAAAAAAAAATATAAAAAATAATCACGTATATATTACAGGCCATGATGATGCCTTCTAAATAAAGGCGAAATGCATATGGCAATAGCATATTTTATTAAATCAGTTGCATAGGCAGGTAAGTGAAATACCTACACTATAATATTACAATATAGCAACTGTGGGAAAAACAGGACAAAATGAACTAAAAATGTTCCAACTGTTTACTTTAGACAGCTGTACGAATTTATGGTGCTCCAGCTGTTTCAGTGATATCTGTGTTATATTTATGTAGGACCGTCTGGAGAATGTCACCCGGGTGCACGAGCCAAAAGAATGAAGTGCATGTTTCTGGAATGGCTGGACTGTGAAATGCGCGAGGCGCAATCCACCAATGACGTGGACCTTTATTTAGCACGAATTGATGGTCGTGACAACGATCTGCTTGAGTGGTAGAAATGCAACAGTACTATCTTTCCTAAGCTAGCTGTATTGGCAAACAGTATTTTGTGTGCCCGCCTCAAATGCAGCTAGTGAACGCACTTTCAGTGCGGCAGGGAACCTGATCTCTGACAGAAGAACTTGACTCGATCAACAACGTGTCAATGATATTTTAACAGTACATTGCAATTACAATGCCACAAATGAATGGTTTGGGGATAATGTTACTTTTCGGTGTATACTTTGTTGTACGGTAATTTTCACTTTTGTACATTGCAATAAAAACGTTGTTCGTTCCGTAGTTTCTCTTTAGATTTTTTACATTACTTTCAAATGCAGTAGTTGGTGAAAACAGCCTTTTTGTCTCGTATGTGGTATAATGATATTGCGGTTACATGCTACTATACAGGAATACACGTCTACGGCATAACTGATTTTAGTTCCTTTAGTTAGCGGGGGTGCATCAGACGCAACAGCAGCCCACACCTCAGAGCCACAGAGCGACTGACAAGGAAATCTATCCAACTGTCACTCTCCGATTTTTATGAAACTTGGATTTGTGGGACCCGTATTCTTATTTTTTTATTTATTTTAAGCGGGGGAAAAACATATTTGCCGGCCGCGGTGGCCGAGGGGACTGAGGCGCTCCAGTCACGGTCTGCACGGCTACTACGGTCGGGGGTTCGAATCCCCCCTCGGGCATGGATATTTGTGCCGTCCTAGTTCGTAAGTATTTCATCAGTAGTTTGTAAGTTTAGGGACTGATGACCCCGTAGTTAAGTCCCATAAGCTGCACAAACGTTTGAACATTTTGATACAACCAAATGTTCAAATGTTTGTAAATCTTATCGGACCAAACTGCGTGGTCATCAGTCCGTAGCTTACAAACTACTTGAACCTACGTAAACTAACCTACGGACAAACACACATACCCATGCCCCAGGGAGGACTCGAACCTCCACGGCGAGCAACCACGCGCTCCGCAGCGAGACGCTTTAGACCGCTCGGCTACTCCACCGCGGCAGTGATACAACACCCCCTCATCTTTTACGTATGTTTCCCACTTTGATTTACAATAACAAAATGTAAATATTCGCACTCAAAAGCGTTAATGCATTTGCCGCGATTTGTGCGTCAGACATGTTTTCGTTGGCTCTCGACGGATTCGACTGAATGTCGGCTCCCATGTGTGGGCGCTGTCGCAGAAATATTGGCCGACGTTGGCGCCAGGGTTGGTAGCAATGCCCGAACGCGGGGTCAAGCGTTTCTGTCTCTGGGTGGCACCAAAGGGGGAGACAGAGAGGTGCCCAGTCTACGTGACACGGAGAATGAGCTTCCGGGGAAGGCAGCCACCTATTGCCCAGTCATAGGGGAGCTTAGCGGACCAGGGGTGCGTCGAAATTTGCGTCCTGATCGCCCTTTGAACGACAGAGCCACTCAAAGACATACCGTTAGGTTTAGGTCGGTGACCGACCCGGAGGAGGAATACGTATACCGCGCAAACGGCTATTTGCAGATCTCTAGTGCGAATACAACGAATGAGCGGAGCCACGAGGACGCCAGTTCGGGTTGTGTCTGCGCCTTTGTTCCCCCGCCTGTCTCTTCTACCGATTTTTTTTTTTTTTTTTTTTTTTGGGGGGGGGGGTGGTTTATGGCGCACAACTGCTAAGGTCATTAGCGCCCAAACAAGAATAGAGATTCGCAAGTTCTCAAAAAATTGGTAACTGCCAGTTAGAATATCAAGAGAAGGCTAAAAACGAAAGATAAAAAACAATTAAAAAGGTTAAATATCCTTTGATAAATTGGCCAAGTTGATAAAATGCAAAACTCGAGCAGCTACTCGTATGTCATCAGCTAAAATTTCTTCCAGAGTAGAAGGAAAGTGAAGGGCTACACGAAGATGATTGAAATTAACACAAGACAGTAAAACATATCGCACCACTAGCAGTTCACCGCAGGAGCACAGCGGTGCAGGGTCGGCGGTTAACGAATGACGGTGGCTGAAACGGCAGTGACCGATCCGCAACCTGGCCAGGATGACCTCCTCTCGCCGAGAGGGGCGTGAGGAGGTCCTCCAAGCGGTCGGGATCGGTTTTACAGTTCTCAATTTATTGTTGTACAGTGAGAACCACGCAGTGTGCCAGGACGACACGATACTCCGGCGAAGAGCCCGTTGAACATCGTCCGATGGGACGCAAAAGGTAGCCATGTGAGGGTCTCCTATACCGAGTACAGCCTGTGCTGCAACGGGACTGGTTGTTGTCTGTGTGTGTGTGTGTGTGTGTGTGTGTGTGTGTGTGTGTGTGTGTGTGTGTAACGGGGCTACTGTGTGTGTGCGTGTGTTCCCTTCAATACTAACAGGGGTCTACAAAAATGAAAGATCGTATCGGGCTTCTAAAATTATGGATCTGACTGCAATACCACTAGGAAAGTAACTTGACAATTAGTACACAACGTAATGCTGACCTACGTAAGGCAAGTTTGGACACGTCGAAACTTACGCTATCTGACTGCAATATTAAGAAAAGATAAAGCAGTCAACAATCCGAAGATTGGTTTGAACAGCACAGTGCTTTACTAGGCATGGTCCTGTTTGGAGGTGGTATGCAGTTGCCTTCCTCCGCCTTCGAACTGACTTACCCAACCAGTTATAGGGGGACCTACATTTTAGCGTGGGTTCCTAACTACGGTGCTACTCGGTATTTTTCACATCAGCAGCACTGCCTGAGATAAAAGAAGTGGAAAGTGACAGATAAAAAATCCAAAGACCTGGCGAGGATCGAACCCGCGACTTTTGGACTTGTAGTCTAGCACTCTGCCACTGTACAACCGAAGCACGACTGCAACATTAGAAGGATCGAAGAAGAAGGATGAAAAAGACGCAAAATCTTGATTGGCTGATAGTCACTTTACGAGAACAATAAAAGAATGTCGTACTGTGTAGCACTTGTTGGCCCTGTCTTAGTGTTACTATACAATCAGTCTGCATTCACAAATAATGACTGCGTGCAAGAAATATTATTTTGTTGTGAAAAGGGAAGTGAAATCTCGCTTCACACCAACTCACATTCTTCACTTCATATCGTTCATGTCACCCACTTGCTACAACGTAATCAATTACCATTAACTTACAATCATTTACAGCTTCAAGAATAAGCACAAACAAAATTAAACCCATCAAACTGAATAAATCTGTATTAAAGAAAATTAGAAAATTAGCAATCAGAAAATTCGACACGAGAAACATAAACTATAAATATGAAGAATATCCGTATTATTGCGAAGTCGTGCAATGAAGCAGTTTCTTAAACAGCGATGCAGCACTACCCTCAGGAAAGGATTAATTATAGAAAAAATCAAAATGTCAAAAACTGAAACGAACTGCTTTTTTATTATTACGTTTGGTTAATGCCCTTTACGTTATTACAACAATTACACTGACGAGCCACGAATTAATCAAGTTTGTGTGTAGGTTCCTACTGAATGGTAAGTGATATAAAATAAAATAAAATGAAATGAGCGACCTTGCGCAATGCGAAAATCATTTAAAGTAAATTACCAAAAAATTAGCAGCGTCATGAAGCACTCCGGGCTGTGTCCACCGCGAGCTCCAGTGCAGCCGCCACGCTCCGCTACTGCTCTCCGGCTCCAACACCGAGCAAACCCCGCCTACCGGCCGCCAAAGGTAATCTTTGCGGATCCAACAAAGATGTTTATGTATACAGGGTGTTTCACTAAGTGTGTTTGCCTCTGTGACTTATAAAAAAACAGGTGACGGGAAATTTTAATGCGGTAGGCCAACACAAGTAATGTTACACTTTTTTTTAACTTATGCGACTTAACTACGGGGTCATCAGTACCTAAGCTTACAAACTACTTATGAACTAGCTTACACTAAGGACGGCACAAATATCCATGCCCGAGGGGGAACACGAACCCCCGACCGTAGTGGTCGTGCAGACCGTGACTGGAGCGCCTCAGTCCCCTTGGCCACCGCGGCCGGCAAACGTTACACTTCCTGCGGAGCTATGGACATAGTTTATTGTATCATTTTCCAAAGAGTTACAGCACAAAGATATAATTTTCTTTTTAATGGAACAAACTGTTAGTTTGGGAGCCACAACCCTTCAAAGTTCCGGGGGCGGAGGCTGCGATAGCGTAGCTGACTGGCCAAGTGGCTATCCCCTGGGGCACGGCCCACTGTCTCATGACCACCAGCCAGTCAGCTACGCTGTCGTAGCTTCCGCCCCCTAAACTTTGAAGGGTTGTATCTCGCAAACTAACAGTGACAGGAATGTAGTTTAAATTGATTTGAGTGCAGCTGGTTTCAACGAATCCAATGCAGGATAGAAAGAAAACTATTGTTCCACTTAAAAAAATTATATCTCTGTGGTGTAACTGTTTGGAAAGTGATACAAAAAAACTATGTTCATAGCTCCGTAGAAAGTGTAACATTTCTTGTGTTGACCTAGCGCATTAAAATTTACCCATCACCTATTATTTTATAAGTTACAGAGGAAAACACACTTAGTGAAACACCCTGTATATGTTGTTGCCAACGTATATAATTCCAAAACTTAAGGCAGGAAATTTACATTCCGTAGCCAGCTTACAGTGCTACCCCCTTCCAACATCCACGCTGGCCGCGGTGGCCGAGGGGACTGAGGCGCTCCAGTCACGGTCTGCACGACCACTACGGTCGGGGGTTCGAATCCCCCCTCGGGCATGGATATTTGTGCCGTCCTTAGGATTAGCTAGTTCATAAGTAGTTTGTAACTCTAGGGACTGATGACCCCTTAGTTAAGTCTCATAAGCTATACAAACAATTGATTTATACAAACATATGAACATTTGAAAGAACCATAAACACAAATACATGTGCTAATAAGGTAGGCCTACTATACCTATAGAAATAAGAAACGATTTATATTAGTACCACAATTATCTGCAGTTTCTACACTTGTTGTTGTTGTGGTCTTCAGTCCGCAGACGTGTTTGATGCAGCTCTCCACAATACCCTGTCCTGTGCAAGTCTCTTCATCTGACAATAAGTTGGCAACGTACATCCTTTTGAATCTTCGTAATGTATTCGTCCCTAGGTTACCCTCTACGATTTTTACCCCACACGCTTCCTTCTAATGCTACGTTGACAATTCCTTGATGTCTCAAAATGTTTCCCATCATCCTATCCCTTCTGTTACTCAGGATATGCCAGAAACTCCTTTTCTCCCCAATTCTGTTAGCACCTCCTCATTAGTTACGTCATCTACCCATCTAATTTTCAGCATTATTCTGTAACACCACATTTCAAAAGCTTCTATAATCTTTTTATCTGAACTCCTTATCGTGCACGTTTCACACCCATACAATGCTACACTCCAGACAAATGCTTTCAGAAAGGACTTTCTAACATTTAAATTAATATTGGATGTTAGCAAGTTTCGCTTCTTTAGAAACGCTTTTCTGCCCATAGCCCTTCTGCATTTAATATCTTGTTTACTTCGGGCATCAGAAGTTATCTTGCTATCCAAATAACTAAATTCATCTACTACTTTTGTTGTCTCATTACCTAATCTAATTCCTGCAGCATTTTCCTGATTTTCTGACATTGTATTCCACTACCTTCGTTTTACTGTAGTTAATGTTCATTTTATATCTTGATTTCAAGACACTTTCCATTCTGTTCAATTGCTCTTCCACATCTTTTGCGGTCTCTGACAGAATTACTATGTCGTCGGGAAACCACAATGTCTTTATTTCTTCTCCTTGCTCTTTAATGCCCTCTCCAAATTTCTCCTGCCATCCCTTCATTGCCTGCTCAATGTACAGATTGAACAACATTGGGGAAAGCCTACAACCCTGTCTTACTGTCTTCCCAACCTCTGCGTCCCTCTCTTGCCCTTCGACTCTAATAACCGCATTGTCCAACATCCACACTCCACCCAGCCGGGATCAAGCGAGGAGAAGTGGACGAAGTACGATCGAGCAAAGTCCCCAGAGGTCAGACTTGTAGCGCGGCGTGGCCAACGTGGCACAGGTGTTCAGAGTTGAGTGGTGTGGTTTGCTGTGGTGTCTGCGGCCAACCCAACCCAACCCAACCCTTCCAAACAAACCCCGCTCGCGGCCAACCCGCCCTAACCTGTTGCTGTCTGCGTGCCGTGTCCTGCCGTGTCGTACCTGTTGCTTAGCGACGCCGTGCCAGGACAACTGTTGCTGCCCGAGGCGAGGCCGCTCACGCCTCGTCTAGGCTGCCGGCACGGTCACGTCTCGAGTTTCTAGCAGTGCTGGAAACGGAGCCTCCCGAAACCACCAGCTGCACACGTCAAATCCAGCAGGCACCATTCTGGAGTTGAATCTTCCCGTGTTTGTTTCATTTGATAGTGGAGTTTGAGTAGCACGACCTATTAACCAAATACTCAACACGGATTCTGAAAGTATCGCTCTTTCGAAACACAGCTTACCCTTTGTTCACAGAGGTTCCAACTTCAGAATATGGCAAATAGTAATGTGACTTGATATGTATGGTCTGATAAGTGGGGAGGGGGGCGGCAGGATGAAAAGGAGCCAGAGCTCTTAATAAATCCGTTGGGGTTTTATTTGAGGATCTAGCTTTAACATTTTCCAAATGATGGTATTAACGTGTTTCCAGCAGTCATCTAGGCCGCCATGTGATACCGAAATATCTCTACAACACACTACACAAAAAGCATGGCAGAGATTTCGCAGAAGCCATCGGACAGGGATATGCTTCATTATATTCCTTACAACATTTTTGCTCGATCTCAGTTTTTGTTTATTTTTTATTAACTTTTTTGCAATGATACTTAATCATTACTTTCACCAAGATTACTTTTTTCTTGCAACAAAAACTTTCATTTTGCGGAAAAACAATAAAACGAGATAACATTTATTGCTAATTTTCTCGTAGAATTCTGTTTTACAATTCGGTCGGGGGTTCGAATCTCCCCTCGGGTATGGATATTTGTGCGGTCCTTAGTATAAACTAGTTCATAAGTAGTTTGTAAGTTTAGGGACTGATAACCCCGTAGTTAAGTCCAAAAAGCTCTACAAACATTTGAAAATTTTTTCTGTTTTACAAATAAGAAACGTTCATCACACACTTTGGCACAGTACATCACACACACGAAATCGCTGTATTAGTAGATACGATGCAATAAAAAACAATACCAACACAACTTCAACTTTTGAACTCAGATTACCGAACTAGCATATATGATGAACTATCTTTTATTATTGCCCACACACTTCATAATTTTTCTGTAGGTGCGCAAACTACGAGACAAGTGCCGTTCTGCATTTCCATTGGCTGCTGCTAGATTCCACAATGCGCGCCTCAGTGTATTAATCTCGCACGCCGAATTGTGCAGTTTTCAAGTTCGTAGACAGTTTCAATACTGATAGTTTCCAGAAGAACATGCTAGAAGCTGTTGCTCAAAATCAGTTTACTTTTGCCCATGATATCACACGAACGATCGCGCAAAGAACTGAGATTTTCACGTCGGAAAACAAATGACACGGATTTGTTACTTAAACCTGAAAATCGGAATCCTAACCACGGCAATCGTAAACTCGTAATTTTAAACAATTTTCGTAAGAATTACCATTAAATCGTAATAGTTGGAACCTCTGTGAAGTGATAAGTGCCATCGACAAGGGATCTCAAATCGATTCCATATTTCAGGATTTCCGGAAGGCTTTTGACACTGTACCCCAGAAGCGGTAATCTAATGAAATTGCGTACTTATGGAATATCGCCCCAATTATGCGCTTGGATGCGCTTGGATTTCCAACAGGAAGGAAACAATTCGTTGTAATTGACGGTAAGTCTTCGAGTAAAACAGGAGTTAATCTGGCGTTCCACAGGGAAGCGTTATAGGTCCCCTACTCTTCCTTGGGCTTATAAACGACTTAGCGGACGAATCAAAACATTTCGAACCAGGGCGTGGCGGGCTGATGGACGACAGATGACTGTGTGTGTGTGTGTCTGTGTCCGGGAGTGCCAACCGTACTTCTGCGTCGTACTTCTGTCGGTGCGTTACAAGGTCATCGGACGTCATGTCTCAACACTAATGTCACGGAAAAGTAATTTTATTTTACGGATGAATTCGGTGTTATTTTCTGCCAATTTCGCAATACTTTTTCGCAGTTTCGGAGTCAGTTATTGCAAATTTCGGCGTCACTTATTGACCATTTCGATGGACGGCCGAAGTGGTCGAGCGGTCTGCGCTGCGCCAGTCACAGGCTGTACGGCCGCTACGGTCGGGAGTTCGAATCCCCCCTCGGGCATGATTGTTTGTGCCGTCTTTAGTATAAGGTAGTTCATAAATAGTACTAACACGAATTATTTACAGACGAATGGAAAAAATTGTGGAATCTGACCACGGAGAATATCAGGCAATACATTACGACTTATCTTACAAGATAGGCTAAGCAAAGGGAAACCTACGTTTTTAACGTTTTGACACTGTCGACTGCAATAGACCCTTCCAAATTCTGAAGGTATCAGGGGTAAAATATAGGGAGCGAAGGGTTATATTCAACGTATATAAAAACCAGACAGCGGTTATTAGAGTCGAAGGGCAAAAAAGAGACGCGGAGGTTGGGAAGGGAGTAAGACAGGGTTGTAGCCTTTCCCCAATGTTGTTCAATCCGTACATAGAGCAGGCACTGAAGGAATGAAAGGAGAAGTTTGGAGAGGGCATTAAAGTTCAGGGAGAAGAAATAAGAACAGGCGATTTGCCGATGACATACTAATTCTGTTAGAGACGCTAAAGATCTGGAAGAGCAATTGAATGGAATGGACAGTGTCTTGAAAGGAAGATATAAGATGAACATTAACAAGACTAAAATGAAGGTAATGGAATGCAATGTCAGAAAATCAGGCGATGGTGAAGGAATAAGATTAGGTAATGAGACAACAAAAGTAGTAGATGAATTTTGTTATTTGGGTAGCAAGATAACTTCTGATGGCTGAGGTAAAAAACATATAAAATGCAGAATGGCTTTGGGAAGAAAAGCGTTTCTAACGAAGCAAAACTTGTTAACATCTAATATTAATTTAAATGTTAGGAAGTCTTTTCTGAAAACATTTGTCTGGAGTGTAGCATTGTATGGGAGTGAAAAGTGGACGATAAGAAGTTCAGATAAAAACATGATAGAAGCTTTTGAAATGTGGTGCTACAGATGAATGATGAAAATTAGATGGGTAGATGATGAGGTGCTTAAACGAATCGGGGAGAAAAGGAGTTTCTGGTATATCCTGACTAAGAGAAGGGATAGGTTGGTGGGACACATTCTGCGACATCAAAGAATCGTCAACTTAGCATTAGAAGGAAGTGTGTGGGGTAAAAATCGTAGAGGGAGACCGAGGGACGAATACAGTATGCAGATTCAAAAGGATGTAGGTTGCCGTACGTATTCTCAGATGAAGAGACTTGCACAGGACAGGGTAGCGTGGAGAGCTGCATCAAACCAGTCTGCGGACTGAGGACCACAACAACAACAACAACACAACTAACATCTATACCTATGTAGTTGATATAAATTTGCCACGTTATATGACATTTTCATTATAATTCGTCCATACTTCCAACTCCTAAAACATATTTTATTATTCCCCCTGAAAATGCATATGAGACAGAGCAACCACTGTCAGACTTCTGACACAGTGTAAAATTTACAATTAGAAAGTAATCAGAGGTTTGGAGATGTGAATATTACCCGACTATAAATTTAATTGGTCATGTTCGTATAATACTCTCAAGAGTTATTTACGGATGGAGAACCTGAATGAAGACGATCTCAGGCGATATGAGTTCGTGTTGTGAAAAAAGCCAGAAGTAATTAGTAGCTTTCTAGTCGTCTCTAATGGCCCCTTGTCGAAGGGCCGGTAAACCTTACCCATCCTCCCTTGTTTCTTAGATTTAGAGAAAGCATTTGGTAACGCTGACTGTGACACTGTCTTTGAAAATGTGATCGTTCAAATTCAAATGTTCAAATTTTGTCATTCTATCGGACCAAACTGAGTGGTCATCAGTCCATAGCTTACAAACTACTTAAACTAAGGTAAACTAGAATGGAAACCATGCTGGATATGCCCCCATTACACCTTTGGGTCAAGATGGAGGCAGCGGCTGGTGCATACAGACTCAAATCTAGAAACAACTGGAAGTCTTTGGGATATCCAGAATCACACACTAAAATAGTGAGTCAGGTAAATATAGGAAAGGTTGGGGAAATGCCAGCCGACTATATTATAACCACATACTGCTTCAACTAGCCTTTCAATATAACAATTGGAAGTAGGGAGCAGCGGGAGAAAATAGTTCGACACCGTTGGGAGGATATTGTCTGGTTCACTGATGGGTCGAAATCAGACCAAGGCGTTGGGACCGGGGTGTATGGGGTGCCAAAACTGGAGGGCGTCATCTCTCTAGGGAAACTGGCCTCAGTATTCCAGGCTGAAATCACTGCCATCAGGGCGTGTGCGGAGGAGAATTTGAGTAGGTGCTACAAAGATCGTAGCATCTACATCTATTCAGACAGCCAGGCAGCCCTGAGATCACTGGCAGCTCCTGCAACAAGGTCTAAAATTGTTGCAGAATGTCACAGTGTTCTGGTGGAGCTAGGGGAAGGCAATAGAGTAAATCTATTGTGGGTCCCTGGCCACTCGGGGATCAGTGGCAACGAACATGCCGACAGATTAGCCAGGATGGGAGCAGAGACTCCATTTATTGGACCGGAACCTGTCCTGACAATCAGCGAGGCAATGATCAAATTGGAGCTACGTAACTGGCTCAGTAGACAGCACGTAGAATATTGGACCAAAGTCCATCAACGAAAACATGGCAAGGTAACGATGCCAAAGCCATGTTTTAAAAGAAACTCTGCAATCCTGGGCCTGAACAGGAGAGAGATTAGACTCATGGTTGGATTGCTGACAGGCCATGGGAATTTCAAAAAACACCTACATACAATGGGAATAACAGAAGAGGACCCTAATGTAGGATCTGTGATGACTGTGATGAAACTGCATTATATCTAATCTTCGAATGCATTGCATTGGAGAGCAAAAGGCACAGAACATTCGGGACAACCAGACCCGAATAAATTGTGTCTAATAAAGGACTGGTAAAGGGACTCCTTGCACTGTTCAAGGGCATTGGTTGGCTTTACTAGATATACAGTGAGCGATACCGCACAATAAACTTAGTTTCGGTGCGGGCAGTGGCGGGTTGGTCCAAGACTGTTTTGGCTTCCCTGGAAAAATCAATCAATCAAGGTAAACTAACCTAAGGACAACACACACACACACACACACACACACACACACACACCCATGCCCTAGGGAGGACTCGAACCTCCGACGGCGATCAACCGCGCTCTCCGCAGCGAGGCGCCTTAGACTGCTCGGCTACTCCACCGCGGCAATTATAATCGTAGTAGAGGTAAAACATAAAAAGCAACAGGATGTTTGAAGTTTGCACTGACACCAAATGGCAGTTATTGAAGTCAGAGGTTACGAAAGGGAAGCAATGCTTGCGTAGTCGGGAGTATGTACGCGAACTGATCAACATTACCCCATCAATCACATTTCCTACAGACACTCGTAGTTTATTGTGTATGAGGGTTTGTGCGCCGAATTGATATCATACATATTGATGTAATTTAACTTCGAGCTCTTTGTATTTCACAAACGCACCGTTAATATATTAACGCTGTACTGCAAACTCGATCGGAAATTGACGAAAAGAGACGATGTATGAAGGCTACAGCAGTATCGATTAAAACAGCCCCTGCGAATACAGTGATTTCTTTACTTCCACGAAATAAAAGAAATTCTGCGATGTATACACTCCTGGAAAATGAAGACAGGACTCCATGAATTTGTCGACCCAGAAGAGGAGAAAATATATTCAAATGCTTGTTAAGCTTAACGGACTCAACTGCGGGGTCATCAGTCACTAAACTTACAAACTACTTATGGACTAGCTTATACCAAAGACGACACAAACATCCATGGCCGAGGGGGGATTCGAGCCCCCGACCGTAGTGGCCGTGCAGAACGTGACGGGCGCGCCGCAGACGAGTTCGCAGAGACTATGTACTTGAGATTGTAACAGCCAAGAGTTTGTTTTTGAAAGTGAGTAAAGTAATAATTCGTGGCTATTAGTGAATTTCATTTGTCTGCTTCCAATCTAGACCTCTGCCTTTGTGGGAATCATATTCAAAGACAACGAGATCAACTAAACTTAGAATTTTTCATCGACATACTACTGAGATATTCCTCTACGATATCTACCGTACTGAATGTGCCATCTTTATCGTATTACGACACACACGACAAAAAAAATCGTCGATCTCAAATGTTATGTGTAGTTGGGATACTAAAACGGGAAGGATATGAATGGGGAGTGAGGAAATGATGACAATTCAAATGTTCAAATGTTTGTAATTCTATCGGACCAAACTGCGTGGTCATCAGTCCGTAGCTTACAAACTACTTAAACCTAGGTAAACTAACCTACGGACAAACACACACACACACACACACACACATGCCCAGGGAGGATTCGAACCTCCACGGCGAGTAACCGCGCGCTTCGCAGCGAGACGCTTTAGACCGCACGGCTACTCAACCGCGGCTGATGACAATTGATGAGACTTAATGAAAAGAGAGAGAGGGAAAGGAAGGTGATCAGTTGAAGGGGAAGAAAGGAGATAAATGACAAATTGGAATAGTTACATGGATGTATGTAATGTTGTTACGAATTACATCTCCCATCGCTTAAAACAGGAGACGACGAGGAGATAGAGAGAGAGTGATAAATTGAAGGGGGAGGAGGATGGGCTAAACAGAGGGGGTCGAGATGGTGATAATGAGCTTTGAGAGGGTAAGACGAGGACGGAAGAGGAGGGGAGGGGAGAGGGACTAGCGAGATTTTGGAATAAGCGAACACCCGGGCAGAACGAAGTCGCGAATCACCTATGGGCTGCAGCAGCTGGGCTGAGACGGAAAAGACTATGGCGTAGCTGGTTTAGGCTGTGCGCTCGTGCAAAGCCACAGAGTGTTTGGTGGCTCTGCCTGCGACCAGAACACCACCGAGGTGGCACAGATTTTAATTTTCGCTGCGCTTTGCATATGTTGTTTGTTGCTGTGGCCTTCTGTCCGCAGACAGGTTTGACGCAGCTCTCCACGCTACTCTGTTCGCGGCTTTGGGTACAGCTACGTCTGCTGTGGACAAGGGATGAGGACAACAGACGTCCGCTCTACCTGGACCCTGGAAGCATTCCAAAAATTTCCACGGGCTTCAAGTTTTCAGCTAACATTTCGACAGACGTAATTGGCGGATACCTCGCTCGTTATCCGCATATAACACGCGGATATCCGCGTCGCTCACAATTTTATCCCGCAAAGTAAGAAATACAGCAGCTATTCGTATCCGCGCAAACCTCTAGCTATAGGGATACCGACCAGTACTCCAGAAGCTAAGGTCAAGGAAAAGCTTTCTTCATTCAACAGGAAGCCTCAACTAAGAACTATGAAAGTTCAGAGTGAACTCATGGCGTTGTAGATCTAGGCACCTAAACAGGATGGATGGTATCCTCAGAAAGACTCCTCCCCCAACCCCCCCCCCCCCCCCGGTCACGAGGAAAGCTGATCATCCTGGAAGACGTTTAACAGACTGAACTCAGGAGTTGCAAGAACGTAGATCAACATGAGAAGATGAGGATTTCCCTGCCACTCGGTCGTATGTGAATGCGGCGTAGAACACACAATGGGCCATCTTCTCGAATGAAAGCAGTCTCCAACTTGACGCTCTCCCCAAAATGTGATCGACGCCACCGAGGAAGCATGTGAGGTGGCCGCATACTTGTCGCGGTACGTTTAATCACATTTGTGTTAGCTGTAATTCATCCCAGAAATGATGAAGCTTATAGTACCAAAGTTTGGATTTTTCCTTTGTTTCGTACTTTTACTGCAGGATGGTCCATTGATAGTGGCCGGGCCAAATATCTCACGAAATAAGCATTAAACGAAAAAAACTACAAAGAACAAAACGTTTCTAGCTTGAAGGGGGAAAACAGATGGCGCTATGGTAAACCCGCTACATGGCGCTGCCACAGGTCAAACGGATATCAACTGCATTTTTTAAATATATGTACCCCCATTTTATTACATTTTCGTTTAGTACGTAAATAAATATGAATGTTTTATTTGGTACACTGTGCGCTTGGGTTGCACAGTGCTAGAGTGCCAGACTACTAATCCAAAGGTCGCGGGTTCGATCCCCGCCAGGTCCTAGGATTTTTATCTGTCACTTTCCACTTCTTTCACCCCTGTCAGTATTGCTCATGTGAAAAATACCGAGTAGCACCGTGGTTCGGAACCCACGTTAAACTGTAGGTCCCCCTATAACTGGCTGGGTAAGTCAGTTCGAAGGTCGGAGGAAGGCAACGGCATTCCACCTCCAAACAGGACCATGCCTAGTAAAGCACTGTGGTGTTCAAACCAATCTTAGGACTGTTGACTGCTTTACCTTATTTGGTACACTATTTCCGCTTTGTGATAGATGGCGCTGTAATAGTCACAAACGCATAAGTACGTGGTATCGCGTACCATTTCGCCAGTGCGGATGGTTTTTGCTTCCAGATACATTACTGGCGTCAAAATGGACCGTTTTTCAATTGCCGAAAAGGTCTATATCGTATTTATGTATGGCTATTGTGATCAAAATGCCCAACGGGCCTGTGCTATGTATGTTGATTGTTATCCTGGAAGACATCATCCAAATGTCCCGACCTTTCGTCGGATAGTTACGTTATTTAAAGAGACAGGAAATGTTCAGCCACAAGTGAAACGTCATCCACGACCTGTAACAAATGATGATGCCCAAGTAAGTGTGTCGGCTGCAGTTGCGGATAATCCGCACATCAGTTGTAGACAAACTGGGCGAGATTTGGGAATCTCAAAAACGTCGGTGTTGAGAATTCTACGTCAACAAGGATTTCACTCCTACCATTTTTCTATGCTCCAGGATTTGCATAGCGAAGGCTTTGAACGTCGTGTACAACACTGGGCACAAAATAAATTACGGTACGATAACAGATTTTTTCCACTCGTACTATTTAGCGAGGAAGCGTCATTCACAGAGGTAAGGTAAACCAGCATTATATGCACTATTGGGCTGTGGAAAATCCCCAATGGTTTCGACAAGTGGAACATCAGCGACCTTGACGGGTTAATGTATGTTGCGGCATTATGGGAGGAAGGGTAATTGGCCCCTATTTTATCGATGGTAATCTAAATGGTGTAATGTATACTGATTTCTTATGTAATGTGTGGTGTCGCATAAGTCTAACGTGCGCGCCAGCTACTTTCGCCGCGCGCAGCCATGCACGCACGGCGCGACGTTCTTACGACGTCAGCCACGAGCGCCCTCTGCTGCAACTCCGCTCGTGGCCACCACTGAACGACATCGTTCACTTGGGACTGAGATAGGAACCAGTTCACACTTCGGAATCAGATAGGCACCAGTGAAGACTTGGCTATCGGACAGGCACTAGGCAGGCCTCTAGCTCAACTATGTATCAGCATTCTGCAATACTGAGCTATGTAAAAGTTAAGTATTTCTAAGTCTCTAAGAAATATATATCTCGTTCTAATTTACTCTAGTGTTTCTAGTTTCTGCTGTCACACTGGCTGCTCACCTTCGTACCTGCACAAGCGTGCATCCTTTATTCCTGTGTCGCTCTGTCTACTCGGCCACCGACACCTACGACGGAAACGAGACACAAAAGCGGCCACGAGGCTGGGACACAAAATAATGTTCTACCGATATAACTGCAAGATATTTCACTGCATGACAGAATGGCGATGTACTTTCAATGTGATGGATGTCCGGCACATGACTCGCGTGCAGTTGAAGCGGTCTTAAATGGAATGTTTAATGACAGGTGGATTGGTCGTAGAAGCACCGTACCATGGCCCGCACGTTCACCGGATCTTACATCCCCGGATTTCTTTCTCTGGGGAAAATTGAAGGATATTCGTGTCAATGCATGTGAGAACATTACTGAAGGCGAACTACTCGCTGTGCGGAGTTACTTCGTTACGCGTATTGCCAAATGCATTGAAGTTGAAGGACATCATTTTGAGCATTTATTGAAGTCATGAAGTAATTACAGGTAATCACGCACTAACAGCAAGCGTTCTCATAATTTATGATAATTTCACAACAGTACATGTATCGCATTGGAATAACCAAAATAAAGTTCAAACGGACCTACGTTCTGTGTTTTAATTTAAATAACGTACCTGTTGCCCACTGTTCGTCTAAAAATGCCAGCAATTTGTTTGTGAATATTAGAGGGCCATCTACCACAAAGCGAAAAACGTGTTCCAAATAAAACACTCATATTTGTTTACGTACTAGACGAATTTGTAATAAAAATGGGGGTACCTATTTAAAAATATTTCAGTAGATGTCCGTTTGACTTATGGCAGCGCCATCTATCGGGCCAAACATAGCGCCAACTGATTTCCCCCTCCAAGCTAGAAAAGTTTTGTTCTTCGTAGTTTTTTTCGCGTGATGCTTATTTCGTGAGATACTTGTCCCGGCCACTGTCAATGGACCACCCTGTATAATGCAGAAAAGATGTATGTTTCTGACACTATTAAATAAAAAGCATTATTTAAAGCAGTTGAAATTTTAAGAATGAAAGTCGCCCGTTACTGTGATATAGACACTAGGGCACCTGGATATAGACGGGCATGCGCATCCGCCATTTTTGTTCCTTCGGTTCGAAGCGCGAGTCCAGAATAGGAGAGTCAGTACGCTTTCAGCATCGTGCGTTGCGCAGCTCCGAATTGTTGTAACCCTTCAGAAAATTGTTTTCGTGTTTTTTCGTTTGCAATTCCTCCTGAAAGGCGTAAAACATTGTTAATAGACCGTCGTCGTGACAAGGACTTAAAAACTATGTGAGGTGGGTTACTTCATTTGTAGTTATGCAAAATTTCTACACGTTGTGAACGACAGGTTTCGATACGTGTCCTTTTTAACGAAGGTTCCGAAGCTAAAAACTACTGTTACAGTGTTTTATTTATATATTGGCGATAACAAACGGTATCAAGATTTAGACAATAAGAATACTAATTACTTTTAAATGATGCTCACTGTTTTTTACTAATTGCAATACCTCATACGCCTCATAACGATGTTTGAAGCTACTCCGATGCTAATTTTAGTTACTGCACCGGCAGCGTAGATTCCTAATGTTTGCTACAAAATGTTCGCTTTACGAGGATAATTAATTTACTGACTGTACAATAGTACGTACAAGAAGCTGGTAAACATAAAAATCTATTTTCTCTCATTCAAGCTGTTAGAGTTTTAAAAGAGCATTCAAAGGTCGTTACCAACACCACCACTCTAAATCGTAAGTAAAATTGACGAATTTTATCACAGACAGACTTTTATTAACTCTGATAGCTGTTAAAATTCCAGTAGCTGAAAAGTGTTTTGAAACTATAACTTGTGAAAATGCTTTACCTTCGTCTTGAATGACTATCGATTCATTTGCTTGATTTTTGAGCACAGAATGTACTAATCTAGACTAAAGCGCAGATTTGGTAGTGCGTCTGGTATCCCGTAAAACTAAGCTGTCGAATGCGTAAAAGTTGTTTAAATACACCCCAAGATGGGCAAATAGCAGAAACCACATTCAACGATTTGTCAAACCATATTAAAATATGTTTCCTTAATTTCTCCTGGCGAATAACAACTTCGAAAAACTTACGGCTATGCTGCCAGGTACCAAAATCGACGACGGCCGACATTTCTGCAGGAGACCACTCTGCCATTTTCAAGGCGAAACTGCAGTGAGGAAGCAATGTGCAACGATCTTTAAAACCTCGGTTTTCAGTGAGTAAACAGGAAAGACAACACACACCGAGCAAGCAAGCACACAGCTCCGACACGACCGAAGATGAAACCGGTCAGAATATCGATAATAAACATCAGTTCTCGACAGATGAGGTCGAATCATTTTTGTCCCTGTGTTTTTTGACAAGTGAGAGAGCAGGATCCCAAGCGGAATTTAAGCAGAAGCCTCCATCCCTATTCATAAGGTGGTCACCTAGTTTTATTTCTATCGCTTCCTTGATAACAGAGTCCCAGTAGCTGGACGTGCATGCCAGAATTTCCGTTTTGTCGTATTCCATAGGGTGAGCTGTGTCAAGACTGTTCGGCCAGTAATTGACGGTAGATCATCGAGTAAAACGGAAGTGATATCTGGCGTTCCCCAGGGAAGCGTTATAGGTCCCCTACTCTTCCTTGGGCTCATGAACGATTTAGGAGACAATCTGCATAGCTCACTTAAACTGTTCGCGGATTATGCTGTCGTTTATCGGTTAGTGAAGTCAACAAAGGATCAAATGTTACTGCAAAGCTATGTAGAAAAAATTTCTGCATGGTGCGACAATTGGCAATTGACTCTAAATAAAGAAAAGTGTGAAGTAATACACATGACCACTAAAAGAAATCCGCTGAACTACAATTACGCGATAAATCAGTCAAACCTTAAGGTCGTACATTCTACCAAATACCTAGGAGTTACAATTACGAACAACTTTGACTGGAGAGAACACATAGAAAATATTGTGGGGAAGGCGAAACAAAGGTTACGTTTCATTGGCAGAACGCTTCGAAGATGCACTAGCTCCACCAAGGAGACTGCCTACATCACACTTGTGCGTCCTCTCCTGGAGTACTGTTGCCCAGTGTGGGACCCTCACCAGGTGGGACTGACGGAAGATATTGAGAAGGTTCAGAGAAGGGCAGCTCGTTTTGTTTTATCACGTTACCGTGGAGAAAGGGTCACGGAAATGTTGCACGAATTGAGGTGGAAATCATTAAAAGAAAGACGTTATTCATTGCGGTGTGATCTGTTTGCGACGCTTCAATCACCGACTTTTAGTTCTGAATGTGAAAATATTTTGCTATCACCCACCTACTTAGGGAGACATGACCATCCCAATAAAATAAGGAAATCAGATCGAAAACGCAAAGATTTAGGTGTTCTTTCTTTCCACGCGCTATTGGAGAATGGAACAGTAGAGAAAAGTTACTAAAGTGGTTAATGAACCGTCTGCCAGGCACCTAAATGTGATTTACAGAGTATCTATGTAGATATAGAGGCTTACAACAGGTAGCAGTGTTGTACCCCGTCAATATGAGAGCTCCCTGCAGGCGACGGAAGCCCCTGGCGCGTAGGCAACCCGCCGCGCTCCGGCGGCGCGTGGGCTGCCTACCTGTCGGGCGCTGCTTCGCCTCGCTACCTGGCGCGGTTGCCATGGCGACGGCTGGACCGGGCCCGCGCACCCTCCGCCCGCCCCCCCCCCCCTCCCCCCCAATCGCGCGCTCTGCAGCGCCGGTGGCGTTCGTTGTCAGTGCGCGGGTAATTCGCCTCGCATCCGCTACACTCGCTGTTACCTGCTGCTGCTGCCGCTGCCGCTGCCGCTGCCGCTACCACCGTCTCCACGACCAGCCGGGAGCTCAGAGGTAAAAAGGTCGGTGTCCGCCTCTCATCGCTAGTAACTTGTGCGCACACGTGACATCTAATATATAAACCAGAGTGTCTGTACATGTGTACGTGTTGCATACAAATCTACAGTTTTGAACCAATCTTTCTCAAATTTTATACAAGTAAGCTTCAATCCATGAGAACGGTCGCCGTAAGTGTAAGAATCACGTACGATATATAGTTCACGAGATATGACGTCATAAACCATGAGATGCGCGAAAAACTGCTGCATTTTGCGACAATGCTGTTAATTTTGACCTAAAGCATTCGACCGATTTTAACCAAATTTGGTACACACATTCCTATACACATATATAGTTGAATGTACCATATAATTTGTATGATAGTCCGACATGTAGTTCGTGAGATATGAGAACATCAACAATAATGTTCCGCTGTTCGTGGACTGAAACTACGGCATTCAGTATGGCGTTAATATTTATAATTTCTATGCTACAAATTGTAGGCACAGGAAATTTTACTAACAGTATACACGCATATAGTTGGGTCTACATTCTAAATTGTCTCACAGTACGACAAGTAGTTCACGATATATGAACACATAAACAGTAACGTTCATGGAAAATCGACAATCGCCTCATCACCACCAAGTTTTAATCTATTACTTCATTACTACTAATTATATTACCAAGTGAGTTTACAGACGTATAGACCTTATACAAATGAATACATACCTCAAAATGTCAGGAATAAATAAATAAATATCCGGGCAACGCCAGGTTTACAGCTAGTCTAATATACAAAGCAGAGTGTCCGTATGTGTATACGTGTTCAATACAAATCCATAGATTTCATCCAATCTTTTTCAAATTTTATACAAGTAAACTTCAATCCATGAGAACGGTCGCTGTGAGTGTAAGAATGACGTCCGATATATAGTTCACGAGATATGACGTCATAAACCATGAGATGCGCGAAAAAACTGCTGCATTTTCGACGATGCTGCTCATTTTCTCCTAAACCATTTTCCGATTTCAACCAAATTTGGTACACACATTCCTTACCGTGACGTAACAATTGCTGTACGGTTAAGAATCACATGAGGCACATGATTCAACAGATATTACGTCATAACCAATAGAAATCGCAAAAAATGCCATATAATGCGGTGAGATTTTCGTAATACACTGTATGAGAATGACAGTACTTAGCAACTTGAAACAGACTTTAAACATAATTTCAAACCTTTATTAAACTTCTTCTCGCTGGCAATCATAGTAAAATTATGAAATGGAAAGAAAGTTTCTCGCTTACCACTTTTTCGCTGTTTATGTAGTAAAACTTCGGCTCTTAGTATGATGTTACAATTTATAATTTCAACACTACAAACTGTAGCCGCAGGAAATTTTACAGACAGTATACACACATATAGCTGAATGTAACTTCTAAATTGTATCCTAGTGCGACATGTAGTTCATGAGATATGAGCACATAAACATTAACGTTCACGGAAAACCGTCCCATCACGCACTATGTCTTATCTATTACTTTTTTACTAATAATTGTATTCCCAAGAGATTTTGCAGACATACAGCCCTTATAGAAATGAATATATACCTGAAAAATGACAGGAATAAATAAACAAATACCCGGGCAGCGACGGGTTTTCAGCTAGTTATTTATAAATACTAGTTGCCCTGTGGGAATAATTCGCACTGTATTCTGATCAGTCACAGAGAGGTAGGATAGTAATGGCGAAAAGGTAAATGCAAGGACATATGTATAAATGATAATAGCCCTTTAATAGTAGTAATAAATATTAGTCTTACTGCAAAAAAGTTTATATAATTAAATACAACCGATTATTTGGTTTCGCGTGGGCCTTCACCACTATAAATGTCATTTAAAGACATTATGCAATAACTCCTAAATGCTGCTTAAAATATAATTATTTTTATTACACTATAGGCCTACTCGGCTTTTAGCGCCATCATCAGGTTATCTGCGAATAATGGTACATTATAAAGACATCAAATTTTATGATTATCGTAATTGTAAATACTATTCGAAATATTATATACGTCTGTTGGTCCTGACATCCCTATACATCGATGTTTAGTTCTGTCAGTCATTTCTTTATTACTTTGAATTGTAATTATTGCAATATTTCTGATGACTAACATTTACGTTGTGATGTGACAGCTTTTTGATTACCAGAGATGTAATATGGTTACATAGTGTTTGTTTATCATTACGATGATCTTTGCTACCGGTAGTAAAGACTATGGTAATAATAAACAAACAGTTTATAACCAGGTAGCAAAGATTATCGTAATAATAAACAAACAGTATGTAACCATATTGCCTCTCTGGTTATCAAAAAGCATTCACATCACAACGTAAATGTTAGTCATCAGAAATATTGCAATAATTACAATTCAAAGTAATAAAGAAATGACTGACAGAACTAAACATCGATGTATAGGGATGTCAGGACCAACAGACGTATATAATATTTCGAATAGTATTTACAATTACGATAATCATAAAATTTGATGTCTTTATAATGTACCATTATTCGCAGATAACTTGATGATGGCGCTAAAAGCCGAAATAGGCCTTTAGTGTAATAAAAATAATTATATTTTAAGCAGCATTTCGGATTTATTGCATAAACAATATGATCAATTGTGAAACATGCAAATAATCAGTCATTGGTTTTTCTCATGTTTATTTTTTTTAAACTTGTTTATTTTACAAAACTTCTTTGAATACCGTGTTAGTAGTTTTAGTATGGTCGTTTACTTCTTGGCTGTATGTGTCGTTAGCACAAACATATATATCACTGAATGAATGAACTCGTGAAAAAGCCACGTATAACTGTCTGTGCTAAAAAGGTTCTGGTAAATATAATCGTGACCTTTGAAGCGTCTGACATTTTATTTGTGGTCATAGCGAAGGCGACTTTTATTGGGAATTGTCTTCTTATCATTTTGAAAGTCATGGTTGGATCTGAAGGTGTGAGGATAATTATAATTTGTGTGTTCATGTGACATTTATGAATGTTCTGAATATTCTGTTATAATTTGTGTGTTCACGTGACATTTATGACTATTCTGAAAGTCGTTCTTTGTACAGTAGTATCTTCAAAAAATGTATATATACAGGGTTGAGGCACTGAGTGTAAAACCTAATAACTAGTGTGTACACGTGACACTATTTATATATACTAATTGTCCCGTGGGAATAATTCGCACTGTATCCTGATCAGTCACTCACAGTTAATATGGTAATAGGGAAAAGGCAGATGCAAGGACATATGTATAAATGATAATAGTCCTTTGATAGTAGTAACAAATATTAGTCTCACTGGAAAAATATATATATATAACTAGTCGACCAGGCAATGCTTCGCATTTCCTAATATGTATGTACTCTTGCTTTGAACGTCAAATGTGCAAACGTTTATCGCAGTCATAGGAATGATATTGATATCCCAAAGAAAAGAGCTGTTTCAGTTTTCCACAAATATTTCATATTTTCTGGCCAACTATTTCGAACTTTTACTTCACTCTAAACTTTCTCTAGCTTTCAACGTCGAATGTGTAAAAATTTTATCGCAATCAAATGACGGGAATTGATATTTCATAGAAAAATCTCTTTTTATTTTTGTCTAAATTTTACAATTTGCCAGAAACATTTTAGAAATTTTTATTTAAGAAGAACGTTACTCTTGGTGTGAACGTCAAACATGCAAAATTTTATCGCAATCATATGAATGATATTGATATACCTTTGAAAAAAGCTATTTCAGTTTCTCGCGAATTTTCCAACTTTCCGGGTAACTTTACCAAGTTTTTTGCTCATAAGAACGTTCAACTTTCGTTGAATGTCAAATAATAAAATTTTAATCGCAATCGGATGAACGGATTTCAACTTATAGTGTTCAGTAAATTTAGAAACACATTGAGAAAGGAACTTGGGTCGAATATATATATAATTTTTTTTACTGAAAACTTTTCCAAGACTATAATGAACAAAACAACTTTTCGAACGACTTTTCCAAACTTTTATTTGATGCAAACTTTCCTCTTGCTTTCAACATGAAATGTACAAAATTTTATCGCTATTGGATTGAACGATATTGATAGCTCGCTGGAAAAGGCTGTTTCAGTTTTACCCGATTTTCCTCTTTTCCGGACAACTCTATCGTATTTTATCACCGTTTAAACCTTCCCTGGACTTACACGAATATTTCAAGACTAAAATTAGACAAATCGGTTCAGCCGTTCTAGAGTTTTAGTGAGACAGCTAACAGCTGTATATATATATATATATATATATATATATATATATATATATATATATATATATATATATATATATATATATATATATATATAAATTGTGAAACATACAAATAATCAGACGTTATCTTTCCTCATGGTTACTTTATTTTTTGAAAACTTGTTCTTTTTACGAAACTTCTTTGAAAACAATGTTAGTAGTTTTAGTATGATCGTTTACGTCTTGGCTGTATATGTCGTTAGCACAAATATAAATATCACTGAATGAATAAACTCGTGAAAAAGCAACGTATGACTGTCTGTGCGAAAAATCAGTTTCTGTTTAATATAATCGTGACGTTTGAAGCGTCTAATATTTTACTTTATTTCTGGTCATAGCAAACGCTACTTTCATTGGGAATTGTCTTCTTATCATTTGGAAAGGCATGGTTGGATCTGAAGATGTTAGGATAATTATAATTTGTGTGTTCACGTGATATTTATGAATATTTTGCTGAAAGTACAGTAGTATCTTCAAAAGAATGTATATATACAGGGTGAGGAAGCTAAGTCATTACACCGCTTATATCTCCCCAACCGTAACAGATACAAAGATGCCCTTTGGACAGTGAATTGCAGGGACAGTGTGTACTTGAATACATCACATTTCATGTTTCTGCTATATTTTATTACAGAGATATCAGGCCATCTTTAGTTTATTGATATTTTTAGCGCAACATTTTGCCATTTTAGCGTATCACAATGGGCTTAAAAAGACGTTTTCAAATATGTGTATATCATATTATTTAGGTAAATAGTTTTTGAGACACATGGTCCCGTATCGTATTCGTCCATGGAAGCGGCATTGTTTATGTAACGACGGACTAGTGCAGTTTACCGTGTAGTCTAAACGAGAGGAAAAGTCCCATTGGACAACGCCGCTTCGAAGGCCGAGTACAATAGGAGAACGCATTTGTGTCTGGAAAACTATTCGTCTTTTTAAGCCCGTCATGGTACGCTAATATTTAACATAGGGTTCCATTAAAAAGAATATCCCTCATATCTCTGTAATAAAATATAGCACATACATAAACTGTGATGTATTCAGGTAGACCCTGTCCCAGAAATTCACTGTCCAAACGGAAACTTTTTTGGGGGAAATACCACGGGTCTTATGACTTAGCTGCCTCACCCTGTAAACTAGACATCGCAAGCGAATAGTGTTTGTATGTGGTAGTAGGTATCAGTCTCCCATTGTACACAATAGTGGTAGAGGGTTGACGAACCTGGAAATCTGTAGACGTTGTTTATCTTTCACTGTGGCCATCAGCGATTTTTTCAATATACCCATCCCTAAGGGGTTGAAATAAGGGATGAATTGTTTTTTTTTTTTTTGAAAATACTTTGCTATTAATGCAATTTTGAAGCAAGAAATAGAAAACTTCGACTTTAGATTTTTGATGTTTTGGAAATATCTGTTACAATATTTTTGGAAATTCAACCACTAAGCGAGTGAAATAAGGGAACATCTTTTAATTGTGTTACTAAGACAATTTTGATGGTAGAAATGCGAAAATTTTGATTTGAAGCGCTTTATTTGTTGAACCTTCGTCGTATACCCACTTCACTACAAACAAGCAGTTTCGCTCACATAACTCCGATCTTCATTTATAAAACGCCGTCAGTGACATGAACGGGGCACTGCATGAGAGTGGGTAAATGCATCAAAACAGTTGCATGTCTGTCCGGGCTTTCCGCCCCATTAATTTAGATGTTCGATGCCTCACTTCACGTTATGGTTTTGAGGCGCTATGCTCCGGTTGCCGAAGCCGTTCCCGGTCGGGGGTTCGAATCCCCCCTCGGGCATGGATATTTGTGCCGTCCTTAGTATTAGCTAGTTCATAAGTAGTTTGTAAGGACAGATGACCCAGAAGTTTGAACACTTGAAATTTTACAGGAACTATTCAGGTTCTGGATCCTGATTATGCATTAACAGATCTTTCAAAATTATGTTATTAATGTAATTCAGTAAATAAGAAGCAATTACTTAATATTTGTTATGTGGCCGGGAATCGAACCCGGACCTCCATACTTACTAGGCAGAAGTCTTACCGTTACACCAGCACACCACTAACAGTTAAGGTGCTTGGGAATAGTTTAAGTACGATTTCCCTTCACGTCACAAACTGTAATTCAGATTATGTGTTCCATAGATAATTGCCACTACTGCCAAGGTTCTATATGTAGCGAAATAGCACCTCGGCAATGGACATATCGGAACATTCCTGTTAAGGGGATATAAATATCAATTTGAATATAAATTCAGTAACCCTGAGAAGATTTCAAACATGTCCAAGACATTAACGATAAATAAGAAGCAATGAATTAAAATTTGTAATGGGGCCCGGAATAGATCCCGGTCTAATGTTAAGACGTCTGCCTAGCAAGCATGGAGGTTCGGGTTCGATTCCCGGCCGCATCACAAATTTTTGTTCATTGCTTCTTATTTATCGTTAAAGTCTTCTACATCTGCATGGACTTCGGATACTCTGCAAATCACATTTAAGTGCCTGGCAGAGGGTTCATCGAACCACCTTTATACTATTTATCTCCCATTCCATTCTCGTATAGCGCGCGGGAAGAATGAACACCTGTCTCTCCGTTCGAGATCTGATTTCTCGTATATTATTCTGATGATCATTTCTACATATGTAATTGGGAGTCAAGAATATATTTTCGCATTCGGAGGACAATGTCGACGATTGTAGTTTCGTTAGCAGCCCACGCCTCAGCGATAAACGTCGTTGTTTTAATAATTCCCATCCCAGATCCTGTATTATTTCCGTAACGCTGTCTCCCCGTATCGTGACAATACGAAACGAGCTGCCCTTCTTTGGACTCTTTCGATGTCCTCCGTCAAACCCACCTCATAAGGATCTCACACTGGGCAGCAATACTCCAAAAATGGACGGACAAGCGTAGTGTATGCAGTTTCTTTAGTAGTTCTGTTGCATTTTTTAAGGGTTCTGACAATAAAACGGTCTCTGGTTCGCCTTTCCCACGACACTATCTACGTATTCGTTCCAATTTAAGTCAGAAGTAATTGTAATTCCTAGGTATTTTGTGGAATTTACTGCCTTTACATTTGATGGATTTATCATGTAAACAAAGTTTAACGGAATGAAACTTTCACTCTGCAGCGGAGTGTGCGCTGATATGAAACTTCCTGGCAGATTAAAATTGTGTGCCGGAACCGGGACTCGAACCTGGGACCTTTGCCTTTCGCGGGCAAGCGCTCTACCGACTGAGCTACCCCGACACGACTCACGATGCCGCCCCACAACTTTACTTCCGCCAGTACCTCGCCTCCTACTTTCCAAACTTCACAGAAGCTCTCTTGCAAACACGCAAGACTAGCACTCCTGGAAGAAAGGATATGGTGGAGACATGGCTTAGCCACAGCCTAAGGGATGTTTCCAGAATGAAACTTTCACTCTGCAGCGGAGTGTGCGCTGATATGAAACTTCCTGGCAGATTAAAATTGTGTGCCGGAACCGGGACTCGAACCTGGGACCTTTGCCTTTCGCGGGCAAGCGCTCTACCGACTGAGCTACCCCGACACGACTCACGATGCCGCCCCACAACTTTACTTCCGCCAGTACCTCGCCTCCTACTTTCCAAACTTCACAGAAGCTCTCTTGCAAACACGCAAGACTAGCACTCCTGGAAGAAAGGATATGGTGGAGACATGGCTTAGCCACAGCCTAAGGGATGTTTCCAGAATGAAACTTTCACTCTGCAGCGGAGTGTGCGCTGATATGAAACTTCCTGGTAGATTAAAATTGTGTGCCGGAACCGGGACTCGAACCTGGGACCTTTGCCTTTCGCGGGCAAGCGCTCTACCGACTGAGCTACCCCGACACGACTCACGATGCCGCCCCACAACTTTACTTCCGCCAGTACCTCGCCTCCTACTTTCCAAACTTCACAGAAGCTCTCTTGCAAACACGCAAGACTAGCACTCCTGGAAGAAAGGATATGGTGGAGACATGGCTTAGCCACAGCCTAAGGGATGTTTCCAGAATGAAACTTTCACTCTGCAGCGGAGTGTGCGCTGATATGAAACTTCCTGGCAGATTAAAATTGTGTGCCGGAACCGGGACTCGAACCTGGGACCTTTGCCTTTCGCGGGCAAGCGCTCTACCGACTGAGCTACCCCGACACGACTCACGATGCCGCCCCACAACTTTACTTCCGCCAGTACCTCGCCTCCTACTTTCCAAACTTCACAGAAGCTCTCTTGCAAACACGCAAGACTAGCACTCCTGGAAGAAAGGATATGGTGGAGACATGGCTTAGCCACAGCCTAAGGGATGTTTCCAGAATGAAACTTTCACTCTGCAGCGGAGTGTGCGCTGATATGAAACTTCCTGGCAGATTAAAATTGTGTGCCGGAACCGGGACTCGAACCTGGGACCTTTGCCTTTCGCGGGCAAGCGCTCTACCGACTGAGCTACCCCGACACGACTCACGATGCCGCCCCACAACTTTACTTCCGCCAGTACCTCGCCTCCTACTTTCCAAACTTCACAGAAGCTCTCTTGCAAACACGCAAGACTAGCACTCCTGGAAGAAAGGATATGGTGGAGACATGGCTTAGCCACAGCCTAAGGGATGTTTCCAGAATGAAACTTTCACTCTGCAGCGGAGTGTGCGCTGATATGAAACTTCCTGGCAGATTAAAATTGTGTGCCGGAACCGGGACTCGAACCTGGGACCTTTGCCTTTCGCGGGCAAGCGCTCTACCGACTGAGCTACCCCGACACGACTCACGATGCTGCCCCACAACTTTACTTCCGCCAGTACCTCGCCTCCTACTTTCCAAACTTCACAGAAGCTCTCTTGCAAACACGCAAGACTAGCACTCCTGGAAGAAAGGATATGGTGGAGACATGGCTTAGCCACAGCCTAAGGGATGTTTCCAGAATGAAACTTTCACTCTGCAGCGGAGTGTGCGCTGATATGAAACTTCCTGGCAGATTAAAATTGTGTGCCGGAACCGGGACTCGAACCTGGGACCTTTGCCTTTCGCGGGCAAGCGCTCTACCGACTGAGCTACCCCGACACGACTCACGATGCCGCCCCACAACTTTACTTCCGCCAGTACCTCGCCTCCTACTTTCCAAACTTCACAGAAGCTCTCTTGCAAACACGCAAGACTAGCACTCCTGGAAGAAAGGATATGGTGGAGACATGGCTTAGCCACAGCCTAAGGGATGTTTCCAGAATGAAACTTTCACTCTGCAGCGGAGTGTGCGCTGATATGAAACTTCCTGGCAGATTAAAATTGTGTGCCGGAACCGGGACTCGAACCTGGGACCTTTGCCTTTCGCGGGCAAGCGCTCTACCGACTGAGCTACCCCGACACGACTCACGATGCCGCCCCACAACTTTACTTCCGCCAGTACCTCGCCTCCTACTTTCCAAACTTCACAGAAGCTCTCTTGCAAACACGCAAGACTAGCACTCCTGGAAGAAAGGATATGGTGGAGACATGGCTTAGCCACAGCCTAAGGGATGTTTCCAGAATGAAACTTTCACTCTGCAGCGGAGTGTGCGCTGATATGAAACTTCCTGGCAGATTAAAATTGTGTGCCGGAACCGGGACTCGAACCTGGGACCTTTGCCTTTCGCGGGCAAGCGCTCTACCGACTGAGCTACCCCGACACGACTCACGATGCCGCCCCACAACTTTACTTCCGCCAGTACCTCGCCTCCTACTTTCCAAACTTCACAGAAGCTCTCTTGCAAACACGCAAGACTAGCACTCCTGGAAGAAAGGATATGGTGGAGACATGGCTTAGCCACAGCCTAAGGGATGTTTCCAGAATGAAACTTTCACTCTGCAGCGGAGTGTGCGCTGATATGAAACTTCCTGGCAGATTAAAATTGTGTGCCGGAACCGGGACTCGAACCTGGGACCTTTGCCTTTCGCGGGCAAGCGCTCTACCGACTGAGCTACCCCGACACGACTCACGATGCCGCCCCACAACTTTACTTCCGCCAGTACCTCGCCTCCTACTTTCCAAACTTCACAGAAGCTCTCTTGCAAACACGCAAGACTAGCACTCCTGGAAGAAAGGATATGGTGGAGACATGGCTTAGCCACAGCCTAAGGGATGTTTCCAGAATGAAACTTTCACTCTGCAGCGGAGTGTGCGCTGATATGAAACTTCCTGGCAGATTAAAATTGTGTGCCGGAACCGGGACTCGAACCTGGGACCTTTGCCTTTCGCGGGCAAGCGCTCTACCGACTGAGCTACCCCGACACGACTCACGATGCCGCCCCACAACTTTACTTCCGCCAGTACCTCGCCTCCTACTTTCCAAACTTCACAGAAGCTCTCTTGCAAACACGCAAGACTAGCACTCCTGGAAGAAAGGATATGGTGGAGACATGGCTTAGCCACAGCCTAAGGGATGTTTCCAGAATGAAACTTTCACTCTGCAGCGGAGTGTGCGCTGATATGAAACTTCCTGGCAGATTAAAATTGTGTGCCGGAACCGGGACTCGAACCTGGGACCTTTGCCTTTCGCGGGCAAGCGCTCTACCGACTGAGCTACCCCGACACGACTCACGATGCCGCCCCACAACTTTACTTCCGCCAGTACCTCGCCTCCTACTTTCCAAACTTCACAGAAGCTCTCTTGCAAACACGCAAGACTAGCACTCCTGGAAGAAAGGATATGGTGGAGACATGGCTTAGCCACAGCCTAAGGGATGTTTCCAGAATGAAACTTTCACTCTGCAGCGGAGTGTGCGCTGATATGAAACTTCCTGGCAGATTAAAATTGTGTGCCGGAACCGGGACTCGAACCTGGGACCTTTGCCTTTCGCGGGCAAGCGCTCTACCGACTGAGCTACCCCGACACGACTCACGATGCCGCCCCACAACTTTACTTCCGCCAGTACCTCGCCTCCTACTTTCCAAACTTCACAGAAGCTCTCTTGCAAACACGCAAGACTAGCACTCCTGGAAGAAAGGATATGGTGGAGACATGGCTTAGCCACAGCCTAAGGGATGTTTCCAGAATGAAACTTTCACTCTGCAGCGGAGTGTGCGCTGATATGAAACTTCCTGGCAGATTAAAATTGTGTGCCGGAACCGGGACTCGAACCTGGGACCTTTGCCTTTCGCGGGCAAGCGCTCTACCGACTGAGCTACCCCGACACGACTCACGATGCCGCCCCACAACTTTACTTCCGCCAGTACCTCGCCTCCTACTTTCCAAACTTCACAGAAGCTCTCTTGCAAACACGCAAGACTAGCACTCCTGGAAGAAAGGATATGGTGGAGACATGGCTTAGCCACAGCCTAAGGGATGTTTCCAGAATGAAACTTTCACTCTGCAGCGGAGTGTGCGCTGATATGAAACTTCCTGGCAGATTAAAATTGTGTGCCGGAACCGGGACTCGAACCTGGGACCTTTGCCTTTCGCGGGCAAGCGCTCTACCGACTGAGCTACCCCGACACGACTCACGATGCCGCCCCACAACTTTACTTCCGCCAGTACCTCGCCTCCTACTTTCCAAACTTCACAGAAGCACTCTTGCAAACACGCAAGACTAGCACTCCTGGAAGAAAGGATATGGTGGAGACATGGCTTAGCCACAGCCTAAGGGATGTTTCCAGAATGAAACTTTCACTCTGCAGCGGAGTGTGCGCTGATATGAAACTTCCTGGCAGATTAAAATTGTGTGCCGGAACCGGGACTCGAACCTGGGACCTTTGCCTTTCGCGGGCAAGCGCTCTACCGACTGAGCTACCCCGACACGACTCACGATGCCGCCCCACAACTTTACTTCCGCCAGTACCTCGCCTCCTACTTTCCAAACTTCACAGAAGCTCTCTTGCAAACACGCAAGACTAGCACTCCTGGAAGAAAGGATATGGTGGAGACATGGCTTAGCCACAGCCTAAGGGATGTTTCCAGAATGAAACTTTCACTCTGCAGCGGAGTGTGCGCTGATATGAAACTTCCTGGCAGATTAAAATTGTGTGCCGGAACCGGGACTCGAACCTGGGACCTTTGCCTTTCGCGGGCAAGCGCTCTACCGACTGAGCTACCCCGACACGACTCACGATGCCGCCCCACAACTTTACTTCCGCCAGTACCTCGCCTCCTACTTTCCAAACTTCACAGAAGCTCTCTTGCAAACACGCAAGACTAGCACTCCTGGAAGAAAGGATATGGTGGAGACATGGCTTAGCCACAGCCTAAGGGATGTTTCCAGAATGAAACTTTCACTCTGCAGCGGAGTGTGCGCTGATATGAAACTTCCTGGCAGATTAAAATTGTGTGCCGGAACCGGGACTCGAACCTGGGACCTTTGCCTTTCGCGGGCAAGCGCTCTACCGACTGAGCTACCCCGACACGACTCACGATGCCGCCCCACAACTTTACTTCCGCCAGTACCTCGCCTCCTACTTTCCAAACTTCACAGAAGCTCTCTTGCAAACACGCAAGACTAGCACTCCTGGAAGAAAGGATATGGTGGAGACATGGCTTAGCCACAGCCTAAGGGATGTTTCCAGAATGAAACTTTCACTCTGCAGCGGAGTGTGCGCTGATATGAAACTTCCTGGCAGATTAAAATTGTGTGCCGGAACCGGGACTCGAACCTGGGACCTTTGCCTTTCGCGGGCAAGCGCTCTACCGACTGAGCTACCCCGACACGACTCACGATGCCGCCCCACAACTTTACTTCCGCCAGTACCTCGCCTCCTACTTTCCAAACTTCACAGAAGCTCTCTTGCAAACACGCAAGACTAGCACTCCTGGAAGAAAGGATATGGTGGAGACATGGCTTAGCCACAGCCTAAGGGATGTTTCCAGAATGAAACTTTCACTCTGCAGCGGAGTGTGCGCTGATATGAAACTTCCTGGCAGATTAAAATTGTGTGCCGGAACCGGGACTCGAACCTGGGACCTTTGCCTTTCGCGGGCAAGCGCTCTACCGACTGAGCTACCCCGACACGACTCACGATGCCGCCCCACAACTTTACTTCCGCCAGTACCTCGCCTCCTACTTTCCAAACTTCACAGAAGCACTCTTGCAAACACGCAAGACTAGCACTCCTGGAAGAAAGGATATGGTGGAGACATGGCTTAGCCACAGCCTAAGGGATGTTTCCAGAATGAAACTTTCACTCTGCAGCGGAGTGTGCGCTGATATGAAACTTCCTGGCAGATTAAAATTGTGTGCCGGAACCGGGACTCGAACCTGGGACCTTTGCCTTTCGCGGGCAAGCGCTCTACCGACTGAGCTACCCCGACACGACTCACGATGCCGCCCCACAACTTTACTTCCGCCAGTACCTCGCCTCCTACTTTCCAAACTTCACAGAAGCTCTCTTGCAAACACGCAAGACTAGCACTCCTGGAAGAAAGGATATGGTGGAGACATGGCTTAGCCACAGCCTAAGGGATGTTTCCAGAATGAAACTTTCACTCTGCAGCGGAGTGTGCGCTGATATGAAACTTCCTGGCAGATTAAAATTGTGTGCCGGAACCGGGACTCGAACCTGGGACCTTTGCCTTTCGCGGGCAAGCGCTCTACCGACTGAGCTACCCCGACACGACTCACGATGCCGCCCCACAACTTTACTTCCGCCAGTACCTCGCCTCCTACTTTCCAAACTTCACAGAAGCTCTCTTGCAAACACGCAAGACTAGCACTCCTGGAAGAAAGGATATGGTGGAGACATGGCTTAGCCACAGCCTAAGGGATGTTTCCAGAATGAAACTTTCACTCTGCAGCGGAGTGTGCGCTGATATGAAACTTCCTGGCAGATTAAAATTGTGTGCCGGAACCGGGACTCGAACCTGGGACCTTTGCCTTTCGCGGGCAAGCGCTCTACCGACTGAGCTACCCCGACACGACTCACGATGCCGCCCCACAACTTTACTTCCGCCAGTACCTCGCCTCCTACTTTCCAAACTTCACAGAAGCTCTCTTGCAAACACGCAAGACTAGCACTCCTGGAAGAAAGGATATGGTGGAGACATGGCTTAGCCACAGCCTAAGGGATGTTTCCAGAATGAAACTTTCACTCTGCAGCGGAGTGTGCGCTGATATGAAACTTCCTGGCAGATTAAAATTGTGTGCCGGAACCGGGACTCGAACCTGGGACCTTTGCCTTTCGCGGGCAAGCGCTCTACCGACTGAGCTACCCCGACACGACTCACGATGCCGCCCCACAACTTTACTTCCGCCAGTACCTCGCCTCCTACTTTCCAAACTTCACAGAAGCTCTCTTGCAAACACGCAAGACTAGCACTCCTGGAAGAAAGGATATGGTGGAGACATGGCTTAGCCACAGCCTAAGGGATGTTTCCAGAATGAAACTTTCACTCTGCAGCGGAGTGTGCGCTGATATGAAACTTCCTGGCAGATTAAAATTGTGTGCCGGAACCGGGACTCGAACCTGGGACCTTTGCCTTTCGCGGGCAAGCGCTCTACCGACTGAGCTACCCCGACACGACTCACGATGCCGCCCCACAACTTTACTTCCGCCAGTACCTCGCCTCCTACTTTCCAAACTTCACAGAAGCTCTCTTGCAAACACGCAAGACTAGCACTCCTGGAAGAAAGGATATGGTGGAGACATGGCTTAGCCACAGCCTAAGGGATGTTTCCAGAATGAAACTTTCACTCTGCAGCGGAGTGTGCGCTGATATGAAACTTCCTGGCAGATTAAAATTGTGTGCCGGAACCGGGACTCGAACCTGGGACCTTTGCCTTTCGCGGGCAAGCGCTCTACCGACTGAGCTACCCCGACACGACTCACGATGCCGCCCCACAACTTTACTTCCGCCAGTACCTCGCCTCCTACTTTCCAAACTTCACAGAAGCTCTCTTGCAAACACGCAAGACTAGCACTCCTGGAAGAAAGGATATGGTGGAGACATGGCTTAGCCACAGCCTAAGGGATGTTTCCAGAATGAAACTTTCACTCTGCAGCGGAGTGTGCGCTGATATGAAACTTCCTGGCAGATTAAAATTGTGTGCCGGAACCGGGACTCGAACCTGGGACCTTTGCCTTTCGCGGGCAAGCGCTCTACCGACTGAGCTACCCCGACACGACTCACGATGCCGCCCCACAACTTTACTTCCGCCAGTACCTCGCCTCCTACTTTCCAAACTTCACAGAAGCTCTCTTGCAAACACGCAAGACTAGCACTCCTGGAAGAAAGGATATGGTGGAGACATGGCTTAGCCACAGCCTAAGGGATGTTTCCAGAATGAAACTTTCACTCTGCAGCGGAGTGTGCGCTGATATGAAACTTCCTTTCTTCCAGGAGTGCTAGTCTTGCGTGTTTGCAAGAGAGCTTCTGTGAAGTTTGGAAAGTAGGAGGCGAGGTACTGGCGGAAGTAAAGTTGTGGGGCGGCATCGTGAGTCGTGTCGGGGTAGCTCAGTCGGTAGAGCGCTTGCCCGCGAAAGGCAAAGGTCCCAGGTTCGAGTCCCGGTTCCGGCACACAATTTTAATCTGCCAGGAAGTTTCATATCAGCGCACACTCTGCTGCAGAGTGAAAGTTTCATTCTGGAAACATCCCTTAGGCTGTGGCTAAGCCATGTCTCCACCATATCCTTTCTTCCAGGAGTGCTAGTCTTGCGTGTTTGCAAGAGAGCTTCTGTGAAGTTTGGAAAGTAGGAGGCGAGGTACTGGCGGAAGTAAAGTTGTGGGGCGGCATCGTGAGTCGTGTCGGGGTAGCTCAGTCGGTAGAGCGCTTGCCCGCGAAAGGCAAAGGTCCCAGGTTCGAGTCCCGGTTCCGGCACACAATTTTAATCTGCCAGGAAGTTTCATATCAGCGCACACTCCGCTGCAGAGTGAAAGTTTCATTCTGGAAACATCCCTTAGGCTGTGGCTAAGCCATGTCTCCACCATATCCTTTCTTCCAGGAGTGCTAGTCTTGCGTGTTTGCAAGAGAGCTTCTGTGAAGTTTGGAAAGTAGGAGGCGAGGTACTGGCGGAAGTAAAGTTGTGGGGCGGCATCGTGAGTCGTGTCGGGGTAGCTCAGTCGGTAGAGCGCTTGCCCGCGAAAGGCAAAGGTCCCAGGTTCGAGTCCCGGTTCCGGCACACAATTTTAATCTGCCAGGAAGTTTCATATCAGCGCACACTCCGCTGCAGAGTGAAAGTTTCATTCTGGAAACATCCCTTAGGCTGTGGCTAAGCCATGTCTCCACCATATCCTTTCTTCCAGGAGTGCTAGTCTTGCGTGTTTGCAAGAGAGCTTCTGTGAAGTTTGGAAAGTAGGAGGCGAGGTACTGGCGGAAGTAAAGTTGTGGGGCGGCATCGTGAGTCGTGTCGGGGTAGCTCAGTCGGTAGAGCGCTTGCCCGCGAAAGGCAAAGGTCCCAGGTTCGAGTCCCGGTTCCGGCACACAATTTTAATCTGCCAGGAAGTTTCATATCAGCGCACACTCCGCTGCAGAGTGAAAGTTTCATTCTGGAAACATCCCTTAGGCTGTGGCTAAGCCATGTCTCCACCATATCCTTTCTTCCAGGAGTGCTAGTCTTGCGTGTTTGCAAGAGAGCTTCTGTGAAGTTTGGAAAGTAGGAGGCGAGGTACTGGCGGAAGTAAAGTTGTGGGGCGGCATCGTGAGTCGTGTCGGGGTAGCTCAGTCGGTAGAGCGCTTGCCCGCGAAAGGCAAAGGTCCCAGGTTCGAGTCCCGGTTCCGGCACACAATTTTAATCTGCCAGGAAGTTTCATATCAGCGCACACTCCGCTGCAGAGTGAAAGTTTCATTCTGGAAACATCCCTTAGGCTGTGGCTAAGCCATGTCTCCACCATATCCTTTCTTCCAGGAGTGCTAGTCTTGCGTGTTTGCAAGAGAGCTTCTGTGAAGTTTGGAAAGTAGGAGGCGAGGTACTGGCGGAAGTAAAGTTGTGGGGCGGCATCGTGAGTCGTGTCGGGGTAGCTCAGTCGGTAGAGCGCTTGCCCGCGAAAGGCAAAGGTCCCAGGTTCGAGTCCCGGTTCCGGCACACAATTTTAATCTGCCAGGAAGTTTCATATCAGCGCACACTCCGCTGCAGAGTGAAAGTTTCATTCTGGAAACATCCCTTAGGCTGTGGCTAAGCCATGTCTCCACCATATCCTTTCTTCCAGGAGTGCTAGTCTTGCGTGTTTGCAAGAGAGCTTCTGTGAAGTTTGGAAAGTAGGAGGCGAGGTACTGGCGGAAGTAAAGTTGTGGGGCGGCATCGTGAGTCGTGTCGGGGTAGCTCAGTCGGTAGAGCGCTTGCCCGCGAAAGGCAAAGGTCCCAGGTTCGAGTCCCGGTTCCGGCACACAATTTTAATCTGCCAGGAAGTTTCATATCAGCGCACACTCCGCTGCAGAGTGAAAGTTTCATTCTGGAAACATCCCTTAGGCTGTGGCTAAGCCATGTCTCCACCATATCCTTTCTTCCAGGAGTGCTAGTCTTGCGTGTTTGCAAGAGAGCTTCTGTGAAGTTTGGAAAGTAGGAGGCGAGGTACTGGCGGAAGTAAAGTTGTGGGGCGGCATCGTGAGTCGTGTCGGGGTAGCTCAGTCGGTAGAGCGCTTGCCCGCGAAAGGCAAAGGTCCCAGGTTCGAGTCCCGGTTCCGGCACACAATTTTAATCTGCCAGGAAGTTTCATATCAGCGCACACTCCGCTGCAGAGTGAAAGTTTCATTCTGGAAACATCCCTTAGGCTGTGGCTAAGCCATGTCTCCACCATATCCTTTCTTCCAGGAGTGCTAGTCTTGCGTGTTTGCAAGAGAGCTTCTGTGAAGTTTGGAAAGTAGGAGGCGAGGTACTGGCGGAAGTAAAGTTGTGGGGCGGCATCGTGAGTCGTGTCGGGGTAGCTCAGTCGGTAGAGCGCTTGCCCGCGAAAGGCAAAGGTCCCAGGTTCGAGTCCCGGTTCCGGCACACAATTTTAATCTGCCAGGAAGTTTCATATCAGCGCACACTCCGCTGCAGAGTGAAAGTTTCATTCTGGAAACATCCCTTAGGCTGTGGCTAAGCCATGTCTCCACCATATCCTTTCTTCCAGGAGTGCTAGTCTTGCGTGTTTGCAAGAGAGCTTCTGTGAAGTTTGGAAAGTAGGAGGCGAGGTACTGGCGGAAGTAAAGTTGTGGGGCGGCATCGTGAGTCGTGTCGGGGTAGCTCAGTCGGTAGAGCGCTTGCCCGCGAAAGGCAAAGGTCCCAGGTTCGAGTCCCGGTTCCGGCACACAATTTTAATCTGCCAGGAAGTTTCATATCAGCGCACACTCCGCTGCAGAGTGAAAGTTTCATTCTGGAAACATCCCTTAGGCTGTGGCTAAGCCATGTCTCCACCATATCCTTTCTTCCAGGAGTGCTAGTCTTGCGTGTTTGCAAGAGAGCTTCTGTGAAGTTTGGAAAGTAGGAGGCGAGGTACTGGCGGAAGTAAAGTTGTGGGGCGGCATCGTGAGTCGTGTCGGGGTAGCTCAGTCGGTAGAGCGCTTGCCCGCGAAAGGCAAAGGTCCCAGGTTCGAGTCCCGGTTCCGGCACACAATTTTAATCTGCCAGGAAGTTTCATATCAGCGCACACTCCGCTGCAGAGTGAAAGTTTCATTCTGGAAACATCCCTTAGGCTGTGGCTAAGCCATGTCTCCACCATATCCTTTCTTCCAGGAGTGCTAGTCTTGCGTGTTTGCAAGAGAGCTTCTGTGAAGTTTGGAAAGTAGGAGGCGAGGTACTGGCGGAAGTAAAGTTGTGGGGCGGCATCGTGAGTCGTGTCGGGGTAGCTCAGTCGGTAGAGCGCTTGCCCGCGAAAGGCAAAGGTCCCAGGTTCGAGTCCCGGTTCCGGCACACAATTTTAATCTGCCAGGAAGTTTCATATCAGCGCACACTCCGCTGCAGAGTGAAAGTTTCATTCTGGAAACATCCCTTAGGCTGTGGCTAAGCCATGTCTCCACCATATCCTTTCTTCCAGGAGTGCTAGTCTTGCGTGTTTGCAAGAGAGCTTCTGTGAAGTTTGGAAAGTAGGAGGCGAGGTACTGGCGGAAGTAAAGTTGTGGGGCGGCATCGTGAGTCGTGTCGGGGTAGCTCAGTCGGTAGAGCGCTTGCCCGCGAAAGGCAAAGGTCCCAGGTTCGAGTCCCGGTTCCGGCACACAATTTTAATCTGCCAGGAAGTTTCGTATCAGCGCACACTCCGCTGCAGAGTGAAAGTTTCATTCTGGAAACATCCCTTAGGCTGTGGCTAAGCCATGTCTCCACCATATCCTTTCTTCCAGGAGTGCTAGTCTTGCGTGTTTGCAAGAGAGCTTCTGTGAAGTTTGGAAAGTAGGAGGCGAGGTACTGGCGGAAGTAAAGTTGTGGGGCGGCATCGTGAGTCGTGTCGGGGTAGCTCAGTCGGTAGAGCGCTTGCCCGCGAAAGGCAAAGGTCCCAGGTTCGAGTCCCGGTTCCGGCACACAATTTTAATCTGCCAGGAAGTTTCAAAGTTTAACGGATTTCTTTTCGTACTCATGTGGACAACTTCACATTTCTCATTATTTAGAGTCAATTGCCAATTCTTACACCATACAGATATCTCATTCAAATCGTTCTGCAGTTGGTTTTGATCTTCAGATGATTTTACTAGACGGTAAATGACGGCGTCATCTACAAACAACCTAAGAGAGCTACTTAGATTTTCCCCTAAATCGTACATGTAAATAAGGAACAGCAGAGGACCAATAATACTACCCTGTGGAACGCCCGATATCACCTCTGTTTTAGTCGATGCCTTACCATCGATTACTACGAACTGTGTCCTCTCTGAGAGGCAATCCCCTATCCAGTAGCAAATTTGGGGCGATATACCGTAATCTTGGACATGTTTGAGACGGAAAACCGTCTCGTGGTACCTGAATTTATATTTAATGTAATTCAAGAACAGTTGCACAGTGGTACAGTGCCAAACTACAAATCCAAAGGTCGCGGGTTCGATCCCCGCCAGGTCCTAGGATTTTTATCTGTCACTTTCCAATTCTTTCACCTCTGGCAGTATTGCTCATGTGAAAAATGCCGAGTAGCACCATGGTTCGGAACTCACGTTAAACTGAAGGTCCCCCTATAACTGGCTGGGTAAGTCAGTTCGAAGGTCGGAGGAAGGCAACGGCATACCACCTCCAAACAGGACCATGCCTAGTAAAGCACTGTGGTGTTCAAACCAATCCCAGGATTGTTGACTGCTCTACCTCTTTTAATGAATATTATTTAGTCGTTAAATTGTTGTATGGTGGGCACAAAGTACCCTTCCCTTGACAATACACGTTCCTGCTGACAACAAAGGCATCCAAGTCCCGCTGGTCTACAAAAGGTTAACAGCCACAGATCTCTCTCGCAAATAGCGAGTTTTCCTCGCCCACTGCTGCGCTATCAGACAGTATACTCCGCTGCCACTGAACGTTTCCCGTGCCTTCGCTCGCGCGCCACAAACCCCTTCGCGAGCTGATGCCGATCGCAAGGTGAGGTTTCACCTTTCGGCGCGGCGGTTAACAGAAGCCGTTTCGATCCCATTGTGGCGGTCGACATCAGGAGCGGCAAGCATTAGCGTATCGGCTGTGGCGGCGGCGGCGGCAGGTGTTTGTGCAGGTTGGCAGCCCTGAGGCGATTACACAGCCGAGAGACGGGAGGCAGGCAGGCAACCCTCGCTAATGTACGCCGCGCACCGCCGCCAGCGAATCAGGCGCTAGGCCGTGCTCTGTGGCCGAGGCTGCCTTTCAGCCGCACAGCGGATACACATATATATACACCGCACAGTAGGCGAGCGCCGCAGGGTGGTGGCGGGGGGAGCGCCGTCGACGTCAGCGTCAACAGGCCCTGCTGATGCCGTCTGAACTCCATTCACCACATGGTGGCAACTATAGGGTTGTGAAATCCGGGTAGCTGCAACGTCATAAAATTGATATTGCAGGTGTGGTGTCGCACAAGTCCAAAGTGCGCGCCACCTACTTTCGCCGCGCGCAGCCATGCACGCACGGCGCGGCGTTCTTACGACGACAGCCACGAGCGCCCTCTGTTACAACTCCGCTCGTGGCCACCACTGAACGACATCGTTTACTTGGGACTGAGCGAGGAACCAGTTAGCACTTCGGAATCAGATAGGCACCAGTGAAGACTTAGCTATCGGACAGGCACTAGGCAGGCCTCTAGCTCAAATATGTATCTGCAGTACTGATCTATGTAAATGTTAAGTATTGTATAAATTCTGTGCAATATATATCTCGTTCTAATTTACTCTAGTGTTTCTAGTTTCTGGCTGCTCCCCTCCGTACCTGCACCAGCGTGCTACCTTTATTCCTGTGTCGGTCTCATTCCACTCGGCCACCGACACCTACGACGGAAACGAGACAAAAGCGGCGACGAGGCTGGGACACAAAAGCAGATATTGGAGATATGCAACATAACCTTAAAATTATTGCATTGGTTTACGTTTTAGGAGGCGATCCACTTACAATATTGTAAAAAGATATAAAATAGCCAAGATCGATTATCATCAGTTTTTATTAACGACGACCGGTTTCGCTGAACTATGTCAGCATCATCAGGTGAAATAAAATAATTATCACAGTTTGCTTTTGTCACTCACTGTGATAATTATGTTTTATTATAATGACATAGTGCACTTATGCACTGTAAATTGTTATATAACAACTGACGGACATTACAAGATTATGGCTTTTTAAAATATTTTATTTGACCTGATGATCCTGACATAGTTCAGCGAAACCGGTCGTCTTTAACAGAGATTGATGATAAGCGATCTTGGCTATTTTATATCTTTTTACAATAAAATTCTGAGTTTGTTTATATTACAGGAGGCGATCCAATTATGATATGTTCAACAAATATTGAAGCCGAGGTAGATGATGATTGATTTTATTTTGGACGACCGATTTCGCTGGTCTCTGCCAGCATTGTCTGGTCCAAAAATCTTTTTACAAGCCTTTCATCTGTTAAAAAAAAAGTTCTGACGGAAATTTAAAAACGTACATGTCATTACAATAAGTTGCTACATAACTTGTTATTTACACACCTGCCGGATTTGCCTTCTTTTCAGATGTTGGAATCTTCTAACTCTACTAGAAACTCTGATAAAGAATGCTTTGGTGAGGCGAGTGTCAACAGCCGTAATATATTTCATAAAATGAATTTTTTTAAACTATCAGGTGTTTATTAAAAACCTTATACATCTACCAGTTTCGGTCATAGACCATCTTCATGGATAAAAAGGTGTTAAAACAGAATGTTTTTTTTTTTATTCATAGTCTGCTCTCACCTTTTATGTCATGTTTGACTGATAGGTTTTATCTACGATGACCACAGTAATTCTTACACCTTTAGTTATACTGACTCCTGTTTCTCTCAGTTGGATGTATTTTATTTGATGCATTTTACCATTCTGTTTTAACATCTTTTTATCCATGAAGATGGTCTATGACCGAACTGGTAGATGTATTGGGTTTTTAATAAACAGCTGATGTTTTTTTTTTTTTAAATGCATTTTATGTAACTCTTATAACTTGCATCTCTTTCTTTTTCTTTCTTTTATTTTCCTTTTTTCAGCTTCATTCCTCATTTTTCGACACAGGACAAAAGCATTGCTGTAAGAGACAATAAGCAGAGGAACAAATAATTTTTGAACCACATTAGCTGTTTCCTTTAGAATGGACAATATGCTGTCATCTGATAAGATCTGTCAACACCTGTCTTGTAAATATTGTAGTCAAGCACAACATTCGGTTGAAATTTTATAACATGCACTGCTGATGACGGCAGAACAACATCAGCTGTGGAAGCGACAAGTTTCACCAGAAGAAAAGTCGCGGCGATATATTTTTTTTTCTTGCGTCCGAACGTGAGTCGGGTATCGGCCGTTTATTCCACTGGTGGTAGGCAGTCACATCCGGACTCGGTCATCTAAGTGTTAAGAGGATATATTATCTACATGCTAACCCTTTGAGGCCGTGCACGCACAACTGGTTTTTCTCGCTTTATTTCTTTGTGTTACGCGCTAGGAAGTTCTAGTCTGCATCACACAATCGTGGATGGACTGTGGTAAAAGTAGTCGAGCGGTTTAAGGCCCCTCGCTGCGGAGCGCGCGGTTGCTCGCCGTCGGATCTACATCTACACCTACATACATACTCCGCAATTCACCGTAAGGTGCGTGGCGGAGGATACACTGTACCACTACTAGGCATTTCCTTTCCTATTCCACTCCCAAATAGAACGAGGAAAAAAAGAATGCCTATATGCCTCCGTACGAGCCCTAATTTCTCTTATCTTGTCTTTCTGATCTTTACGCGAAATGTATGTAGGTGGCAGCGAGATCGTATACTACACTCAGCGTCAAATTCCGGCCCTCTAAATTTACTCAACAGAAATTCACGAAAAGAACGTCGTCTTTCTTCCAGCGATCCCCAATTGAGTTGCCGGAGCATTTCCGTGTCACTCGCGCATTGGTCGAACCTATCGGTAACAAATCTAGCTGCTCGCCTCTGAACCGCCTCTATGCCTTCCTTTTAACTGGTCTGCTGCGGGTCCCAAACACTTGAGCAATACTCAAGACGTGTTCGTACAAGCTTTTTATACGCGGTCTCCTTTACAGATGAAGTACATCCTCCCAAAATTCTCCCAATAAACCGAAGTCGGCTGTCCGCCTTATTCACAGCTGTCCTTACATGTCCGTTCCATTTCATATCGCTCTGCAATGTTACCCATAGATATTTGAACGACGCGACAGCATCAAGAAGCTGATGTTCGAGTCCTCCCTAGAGCATGGGTGAGAGTGTTGTAGTTAGGTTAGTTTACCTTAGTTTGAGTAGTTTGTAAGCTACAGACTGATGACCACATAGTTTGGTGCGATAGATTTACAAACATTTGATTTTGACGGTGGTAAAGTGTGCACCGTGTTTTAGTCCCACGTTTCTACACTGTGTGGCACTAGCAGTCGGCACACTTCCAGTACACTTACAGGTTCCAGGAGTCTAGCGGATGCAAGCCGGACACGCAGTTCGGCTACGATCGCGAAACTTCGGGAATCTTCGACTAACCGTGCCTGGAAAGATGCTGTTTCGTAGACCTGGGTTTGAACATGACTCGACTATTCGAACAATTTACTTCACAGTTCGGAAAATCTCGGGATACGTTCCCTATCTAGCAGTGTGAAGTGTTATTGCTTCCCTGACTATTTTGGGTGGAAATATAGGCCGTACTGAAGAAATTGAAAAGATTTCAAAATAGTTTGTAATGAAACCTACAGTTTCTAAGAACCGGTAATTTAAAAAAAAAAAGAATTGGAATGGCCAATAATTTAAAAGATTAAAGTATTTTTCAGAACAAGCAACCCACACAATTCGAGGAATAGTTTCACAGCGGTGTAGAAGATCTCGTTCATGAGCTGTAATAAAATTATTTGTAAGCCGCGTAACTATTCGCCGACATTGGATAAAGGTTCGAAATATTTAGATTCGATCCCCGTGTTGCATAATTTTAATCAAAGTGATTTAATTAATAAAAGAATAGTAATAAATGATACGTACTAACGGCGGATCAGTCTTCGAACCGTTCTTTACGTAAGAGTGATTGCAGGTTCTATGCCAATAAATACTGAAAAAAAATTGAATAAATTCAAAGATGCACTGGAAAACTACACGAGATACATAATTTAAATATATCTAATACCCGTACCATCCAGAGTCGTAACAGTTCGCTTTAACTGAAAACAGCATAATAATTAGAGGGAGGAATTGGTGAAATAATTAAATGAATAAAAAATGACAGAAATTAATTTTGACTTAGGGGATTTATTAACAAGAACAGAAAGCAGATAATGCGTATCTGAGTTTCCATTTTATCAGTAGATCTTGTACACAGAGAAACAATATTCAGTATTTAATAATGCTCATTGCAATACAATTGTTCCGATCAGTACAAAGCCAGACAATACAGACAGAGAGGGAATAGAGATACCATTATTTTATACTCTTATCATTCCAAGGATAATTGAAGGTAACAATCATATTATTACTTGAGCTTGCTAAGTATACTAGTATTGCTTGTGGTCGAAAATCGACCAATTGTGTTTACAATGATCACTGGGGGTAAAATTTTACGTATCATGTCGGCGGCCTCGCATGATTATGTTGACAACATCAACAAAACGATAGAAAATCTTTGCCCATTTGTTCCAACCACATAGAATGACTCGATTAGTGTATCATACAGACCACGCAGTAAACAAATAATGCTGTTCCTGCTTTATGGTTGACAGGTTCTTGTATGTACCCTCGTCCGCTCAGTAAAAATAATTGCCCTCGTAAAGCGAAGATGCCATGAGGAAACATCAGCGTTGTCAAGTGATTTGCTAAAATGAAGACTCACAGGATTCTCACTATTCAGCATCTGTTGCCAACATTATCATAGGAGGCCGCTGGGATATTTGGTAAAATTTAACCGGCACTGGGAGGTATGGGACGGTATCTTTTACGTGTTAAGGAAAATGCCTGACACAATAACAACAAATAAAAAAAGGAAGTATATAATTCTCATGCTATTTTCGAATTATATTACTTTCATTAGCCTAATATTTGAAATGGAACTACAAGTTCGGTGTTCGTATATTTATACAACGCCAAGAAATAATGTTATTTCGATACTGCGATACTCAGAATTCCAGAGCTGACAACATGTCGACTTTGTAGTTCCACCCGTGCACCGCTAGATGCCTCTCCCGGCGCATCATCATTTATATCGGCATTCTCGACTTCGTAGTTCCACCCGAGCACCGCTAGATGCCTCTCCCGGCGTTTCATCCTTTATATCGGCAATCATATGAAAACATCCATTTCCTTTAACCACTCTTAATCATTGCGAAAATGAAGCATTTGAACGGCACAAGATAGTGAGTTGGGGGCACTCCTTGTTTCGATATTCACTTATTTTAATACGTTATTTTAATACTGCAGATGCGCTGCATTGCAGCGTCTTTGGTCGAGGTGAATAGCCAATCAGTGAGCTGATAGTTGGAGAATTTAGAACTTGATACAAGCTGTAGATAGGAAAATTTCGATTTCCTTTTACCACTTTTAATGGCTAAATGCACGCATAATATTTATATTCATGAAATCTACGATAAACAATCTTTCGATTTATGTAACTTTCATTGGCCTTCTTGTACGAATTAATTAGTAATCTGTACCACAATTTTCGTGTTGGCGTGTGTATATAATGATCTGTTACGTAGCCTATAGATTCCAACGAACATTAACAAAAATGAAGTGGTTATATTATATTACATATTACTTGATCAAATTATTCATGTCATTTTATTTAAAAGAAAATTATTTCTGGGGCTTTTCCTACATGGTAATCATAAAAATGGCAGGAGGTACTATCTCTATGATTTACAGCGGTGCAGTAAACTATTTATAACAATGAGAGTGTCATTAATGTACTATTGGGATTAGTAATTGTTTAATAGAGACTGTAGTAGCTTCTAAGAGTGCAGGTCATAAGTAAAAACAGTAACGAATATGGGCTACACGTAAATGATAGCAATCGCGATTAAAAGTTCTAGTGCTGCGCTCTAGCGACGCCTGTTCGTACTACGTACACAGCAATTTGCGCACTGTTAAATCCGTGATCGCTATAACATATCATTTTTATGTGACTTATTTCCGTTATTAGGTATTACATTTCTGATGTATTCCGTATAATATCCCTTTTAATCGTGTTTTCAAGGCGATTAAAATGTGGTTACATTTTTACTGTTACTGTACCGTATGAACAGGGAATGGAAAGGTTAAATGCAACCGATCTCTTACAATCACATTAAACTTAATTTCTCTTTATGAAGGATTCACAGTCATGGTAACATACTTTCAGAAATTACATTTTTTTTCCTTTAATTGTATCTTTGCAGTAACATAATGCAGTAGTTCTCTTATAGTAGCAGATATTTTGTTTATCAATGGATCATATCTTGTATATGCACTGTTTTAAACGAAAAATACAGTTTTTAATAGTGATTCGCTTCTTTTCTTTTACACGTGCTTCGTATTAAATTACGTCTGAGCAAAGCGATAGCATGGTAACTTCAAAATTTCCGGCGTATCATTTGCAGATACTGTATCGAGGTCTTCGCTGTATCGGGAAAACTCGAGCATGTTCGAACGCAAGTATCGTTTGCCAGCCGTCCTCTTTCGTATACGTTACGGAGCAGCGATTTGAGCACTAAATTCAAAGTAATTACGTTTTTGTTGTTGTGGTCTTCAGTCCGGAGACTGGTTTGATGCAGCTCTCCACCCTACTCTATCCTGAGCAAGCCTTTTCATCTCCTCATAAGAACGGCAACCTACATCCACTTGAATCTGCTTACTGTATCCTTCTCTTGGTCTTCCTCTGCAGTTTTTACCCAACACACTTCCCTCCAACGCTAAATTCAAGATTTCGTGATGTCTAAGAATGTGCCCTACCAATCGATCCCTTCTTTTAGTCAAGATATGCGAGAAATTCCTATTCTCCCCAATTCTGTTCAGTACCTCCTCATTAGTTACGCTATCCACCCACCTAATCTCCTGCATTCTTCTGTAACAACACATTTCAAAAGCCTCTATCCTCTTCCTGTCCGAACTGTTTGTCGTTCATGTTTCACTCCCATACAAGGCAACACTCCACACAAATGCCTTCAGAAAGGACTTTCTTAGGCTTAAATCAATATTCGATGTTAACAAATGTCTCTTTGTCAAGAACGCTTTTCTACACATTGACATTCGGCATTCTATATCCTCTGTACTGCGACGATCATTTGTTAGTTTACTGCCCAAGTAACAAAACTCATCTACCTCCTTTATTGTTTCGTTACATAATCTAATTCCTTGAGCATCACCTGATTTTCTTAGACTGCACTCCATTACCCTAGTTTTGCTCTTGTTAATGTTCATCTTATATGCACCTTTCAGCACACTGTCCATTCCGTCCAACTCCTCTACCAGGTACTTTGCTGTCACAGACAGATTTACTATGTCATAGGCAAACGCAGTGTTTTTAATTCTTCACCCTGAACTTTATTTCCTTTATCCAAATTTCTCTTTGCTTTCCTTCATTAGCTTGCTCAATGTGAAAACTGAATAACATTGTAGAAACGCTAGAACCCTGTCTTACTCCCTTCCAAACCACTGCATCCATTTCATGCCTTTCAACTCTGATAACTGCTGTCTGGTTTTTGTACAATTTGTAAATAAACTTAGGCTCCCAATATTTTACTCTTGCTTGCTTCAGAAGTTGAAAGAGTTTATTCCAATCAACATTGTCAAAAGCCTTCTCCAAATCTACAAAAGCTAGATATGTAGATTTGCCTTTCCTTAATCTATCTTCTAGTATAAGCCATAAAGTGATCTGAACCTTAACTGATCTTCCCCGATGTCGGCTTCTACCAGCTTTTCCATCCTTTTGTAAATAATTCGTGTTAATATTTTACAATCATGACTTATCAAACTGATGGTTCTGTAGTTTTCACACCTGTTACGTAGTGACGAAAATTAAAGAAAAATGGTATGCACAGTGGCAGAAACAGTAAAATGTTTTGCTCTCTTTAAATGATCACAGTGACACGGCTTATATGCACAAACACAGTTGCACAATTGACTGAAAGACTGCCAGAAACAATACTCGGCACTAAATTTTATCCGTCTGTCAACCGAAAGTTTCCGTAATGCTGTTTAAAATCTACGATTCCAGCAGTTTTTCAGTACAAATTATAATTTTGAGACGTAACTAGTCAAACACGGCATTTGTAATGAGCACGTCCTAAACAGCGGCCAGAAAAAAATTTTAATTGTATTAGTGCCCGCTAACAAACTGTATATGCATGTGATCCTTAATTTCTCTCGGCGAATAACAACTTCGAAAAACTTACGGGTATGCTGCCAGGTACCAAAATCGACGACGGCCGATATTTTGGCAGGAGACCACCCTGCCATTTCCTTCCCGCCGCTTGGCAATCCGCCCTCCCAACCCTGGAGTCTACATCTGTGTCTACATCTACATAGATACTCTGCAATTCACTTTTAAGTGCATAGCAGAGGGTACATGATGCCGGCCGCGGTGGCCGAGGAGACTAAGGCGCTCCAGTCACGGTCTGCACGGCCACTACGGTCGGGGGTTCGAATCCCCCCTCGGGCATGGATATTTGTGCCGTCCTAGTTCGTAAGTAGTTCATAAGTAGTTTGTAAGTTTAGGGACTGATGACCCCGTAGTTAAGTCCCATAGACTATACAAACATTTGAACATTTGAAACATTTGAAGGTACATGATGTTTCTCAGCGGTTCCATTTTCTAATAGCTCGCGGGAAAAATTGATGCCTAACTCGTTCCGTTTTCGATCTGATTTCTCTTATTTTGTTGCAAGGCTCACGCCTCCCTATGTAGTAGGGTGCTACAGAAATATTTTCACATTCAGAAGTAAAAGTCGGCGATTGAAATTTCGCAAACATATCTCGCCGCAACGAATAACGTCGTTCTTTTAATGATTTCCACCCCAATTAGGGCAACATTTCCGTGACGCTTTACCCCGCGTAACGTGATAAAAGAAAACGAGCTGCCCTTTCTGAACCTTCTCAATGTCTTCCGTCAGTCCCACCTGGTGAGGGTTCCACACTGGGCAACAGTACTCCAGGAGAGGACGCACAAGTGTGATGTAGGCAGTCTCTTTGGTGGAGCTGGTGCATCTTCGAAGCGTTCTGCCGATGAAACGTAACCTTTGGTTCGCCTTCCCCACAATATTTTCTGTACGTTCTCTACAGTCAAAGTTGTTCGTGATTGTAACTCCTAGGTATTTGGTAGAATTGACGATCTTAAGGTTTGACTCCTTTATCGCGTAATTGAAGTTCAGCGGATATCTTTTAGTGGTCATGTGTATTAATTCACACTTTTCATTATTAGTCGTTTTTGGGACATAGGTGTGGACGTGTTTGTCCTTAGGTTATTGTACCTTACTTTAAGTAGTTTGTAAGCTAAGGACTTGATGACTACACAGTTTGGTCCGATATATTAACAAACATTTGAATTTTTCATTATGTAGTGTTAACTGCTAATTTTCGCACCATGTAGATATTTTGTCTAAATCGCTTTGCAGTTGCTTTTGATCATCTGTTGACTTCACTAACCCATAAACGACAGCATCATCCGCGATCAGTCTAAGGGAGCTATTAAGATTGTCTCCTAAATCGTTTATAAACACAGGGAACAGTAGGAGATGAAGAGGCTTGCACATAATAGAGTAGGGTGGAGAGCTGCATCAAACCAGTCTCCGGACTGAAGACAACAAGAACAACAACAAAAGTTCAAATGTTTGTAGAACTTATGGGACTTAACTACGGGGTCATCAGTCCCTAAGCTTACAAACTACTTACGAACTAGCTAACACTAAATACTGCACAAATATCCATGCCCGAGGGGGGTTTCGAATCCTCGACTGTAGTGGCCGTGCAGACCGTGACTGGAGCGCCTCAGTCCCCTCGGCCACCGCGGCCGGATGCGGATAGATGTATGTTTCAATCGGATCATAGACTTCGGGAGGTGAATGCATTGTTATTAAAGGAAACACGCATTCAGATATCACACGAAAACATATCAGCAATTATCATTGGATACCGTATAGTATCACCCGATTCGCACCGGCGTCACATAATTCCCGGGAATCAACGGCCGTTGCTAACATTGCTCGCTCTGGTAACGTAAAATCAAACCCATGTTCATTGTCTCTGTTCCCACTTCCACCGTATCTCACGCTCTTCGCAAGCCGTCATTTTTTGTACTGCGGCATTACGTATTTAGTCTGCAGCGTTGCGTTGAGACGGAAATCGTGGCGTGAATTTGTGCTGTGTTTGTGAAGGCAGAAACAAGAAAACCGAGGGAAACGCTCAGACGGCTGAAGCTAAATACTCTAAAGGGGGCGTCAGCCATTACAGAAACCTGCAAGCTGTTTTGACAGTAAATTTCTGTTTTATGATTCCAAGCATAACAGCGATTATTACCTGTGTTTTCTGTGGAGGCAGTTGAACGTTCCACAAGTTTCAGAGTTTCTCATCATACAGCCGGGGTAAACACATTACGGTTAAGTTTCTAGCACTTTTAAATATGTGCATACATCTAATTTATCGCTACGGAAAATCCCCGCCTCCATTCTGCTGTCATTATTTTCATATTAAGCGTTGAACCACAGAGCACGTATATTCCAATTGGATTTTTTTGTGTGGAACGTATTCATGTCTGCGAATTTTGGTCTCTAATAAAAACACATTCGAGAACCATTGTGTCGGAGCATTCGTTTTTTGTGGATTACAATTAAGGTGATATTAAAATGATTGGACTGGGAATTCTCCTTTTGAATAAACAGTGCCTAATGTATACGGTGCTATTTCGAGCAAATGATTCGCAGAGTACTGTTACATGGTTCAGGGAGCAAATTTCTCTTGCTTTCTCGAAACGGCTGTTCGAACCACTCTGTCGTTATGATTATCAGTTTTCGTATTTTTCCATCTTGAGAGTTAGCTCAAACCAGCGACATACATGTTATTTGCTCTGGCCAGAGGACAAAAGACGAAATGTTAATATGTAGGGCGTACGACAGAGGGTAGAAAACAGGAACCAAATTGTTCGTGGTGGTAAACTTCACACCCCCTTTAGTAATGAGCAATTACTACAAAAATGTTCAAATGTTTGTAGAGTTTATGGGACTTAACTACGGGGTCATCAGTCCCTAAACTTACAAACTACTTATGAAATAGCTAACACTAAGGACAGCACAAATATCCATGCACGAGAGGGGATTCGAACCCCCGACCGTAGTGGCCGTGCAGACCGTGACTGGAGCGCCTCAGTCTCCTCGGCCACCGCGGCCGGCCAATTACTACAGTTTCGAGTGTGGTACTTTCCTTATTGAAATGCACTTAAAAACAAGTGTGTTTGTGTGAATTATTGTAAATCAGAAACAGATCTGTAAGGCTGCGCAAGTTGATTACGCCGCGGTGGAGTAGCCGAGCGCTCTAAAGCACCTCGCTGCGGAGCCCGCGGTTGCTCGCCGTGGAGGTTCGAGTCATCCCTGGGGCATGGGTGTGTGTGTTTGTCCGTCGGTTAGTTTACCTAGGTTTAAGTAGTCTGTAAGCTACGGACTGATGACCACGCAGTTTGGTCCGATATATTTACAAACATTTGAACGTATTTTTTGTGAATAGCTGCTGTGTTTGTGAAGGCAGAAACAGAAAAACTGAGGGAAAGCAGGCTTGTCTTCGAAAGCAGGGTTGTCGAGTGAACATAGTACTGAAAGCAGGTTTATTGTGAACTCAACATACACGCAGTACTGACTGCCTCTCGGGCAGAGTGCTCTGCTATTTATACACAGACAGAATGTACCAAAAATTAGAAGAACAGTTAACATGAGAATCAAGTAGAATTTACAAGCGAACATAAGAAACATGTAGAACATTCTGGGATTGTTAATTACAAAGAAATAAACTTTTGCCTGTGGACGAGATTGAACAGGCGACTTTCAGCACCGCAGTCGGTGACGCTATCCCCTGCGCCACGCCGGCAGTCGGTTTACGTGCTGTCTCGCGGCAATATATTCATTTGTGTAAGCACTGTATGTCGGTAAAATCCGTTGCGAACAGAGTTCGTGTTAAAGAAGTACTACATTAAAACCTGATGCGTGATGGGGCGGTTTTCCATGAACGTTGCTGTTTGTGTGCTCATATCTTATGAACTACGTGTGGGAATATGATACAATTTAGAAGATACAATCAACTATATGTGTGTATACTGTCTGTAAAATTTGCTGCGGCTACAATTTGTAGTGTACAAATTATAAACTGAAACGTTATACCGAATGCCTTAATTTTGCTCCATTCACAGCGAAAAAGTAGTAAGCAAGAAACTTTTTTCCTTCATTATTTTGATGTGCTTGTTAGCGAGTAAATGATTAATAAATGATTGAAATTACGTTTGTTGTAAGTCGCTAATACTCTCATTCACATATAGTGTATTTCGAAAGTCTCATCGCATTATGGCAGTTTCTTGCAACTCCTATTGTTTATGGAGCTATAGCTCTTGAACCATATGTCGTATGTGGTTCGTACTGCTACAGAAGATGTCATCTTACGTAAGGAATATGAGTACCAAATTTGATTGAAATCGGTCCAGTGGTTTAGGAGAAAATTAGTAGCATTGTTGCTTAATGCAGCAGTTTTCGCGCATCTCATTGTTTATGACGTCATATCTCGTAAACAGTATTTTGTGATTCTTACATTTATGGCGACCTTCCTCATGGATGAACGTTACGTGTACAAAATTTCATAAAGATTGGAACAAAACTGTAGATTTATATGCAACACGTACACACAAACAAACATACGGACACTGCTTTAAATATAAAGATTTAAGAGAAAATGAGAGTAGCTTTCTTGTTATGATCGCGTATGTTACTGTCGTTTATCGGTCAGTCAAGTAACCAGAAGAACAAAAGCAACTGCAAAATGATTTAGCTAAAATATCTCCCTGGTACAAAAATCGAAAGTTGACCCTAAATAATGATGAGTCATCCACATGAGCTCTAAAAAAGGTCCGTTAAAGTTTAGTTACACGAAAAATTTGCCAAATCTACAGGCCGTAAAATCAACTAAATACCTAGGAATTATAATTAAGAACAACTTAAACTGCAAAGACCACGTATAAAATAACACAAGGGAAGCGAATCAAAAGCTGTTCTCCTTTGGCGGAACACCCAGACGATGCAACAACTCTACTGAAGAAAGAGCGTGCTGGCTTCTCTCGTTCCATCGCGTCAGACATTTGCAAAAAAGTTCAACACCGATAGCAACTCAGTTAGCAGATTTCAATACAGCGGAAGTGTCCGGTGTTTTTTGGAAATATGGAATGAACAACTTTCCTGAACGTATGGTATGTATCTTGCCGTGCTTTCTGCATAAAGATACCCAACAATTTGTTTACAAGTTAAATCAATCAAAAGTGAAGGCCGTAAACTCCACAAAATATCTAGGAATTACTATTACTTCAAACTTAAATTGGAAAGAACACGCAGATAATGTCGTGGGAAAGGAGAACAAGAGACTGCGTTTTATTGGTAAAACCGTTAAAAGATGCAACAGAACTACTAAAGAAACTGCATACACTACGCTTGTCCGTCCTTTTTTAGATTATTGCTGCCCAGTGTGGGATCCTTATTAGGTGGGTTTGACGGAGGACATCGAAAGAGTCAAAAGAAGGGCAGCTCGTTTCGTATTGTCACGATACAGGGAAGACAGCGTTACGGAAATGATATAGGATCTGGGATGGGAATCATTACAACAACGGTGCTTATCGCTGCAGCGTGGGCTTTTTACGAAACTACAATCGCCAACATTCTCCTCCGAATTCTAAAATGTATTTTTGAGTCCCACTTACATAGGTAGAAATAATCATCTGAATAAAATACGAGAAATCAGAGCTGGAACAGAGAGATTCAGGTGTGCTTTCTTCCCGCGCGCTATTCGAGTATGGAAAGGGTGATAAATAGTATAATGGTGTTTTTAAATGTGATTTGCAGAGTATCCCGTGTAGATGTAGATGCGTTCCATCTGAGCCCTTCCACCAAAGCAGAATCCTTTGTTCGCATTCCTTACTACAGATTTCAACTGGCCGTTCCATATCTTTACACCACTTGAAAATAGATCTTATAAAGGGGTACAGAACGATTATATACTTTTTTGACGAATTACAGCATTCAAATGAATGATATAAATCGAAATTTGCGATGTTATCCCGGGTTCGAATCCCGGCCGGGCACAAATATTCATTCGCCACAGTTTGGTATTCCATCTAAACCCAGTAAAGTGATGCCACAACATCGAAAATTGCAGGTACAGAACGATATTTATCAGCTTTGAATATGTACTTATGTACAGCAAAAGAAGAACCTAGTTTTCTATACATTTCCATACCGCTGTTGGGTTTGATATTTTTAAACGAATATCAATGAAACGTTAACGGCTTTAAAATACTTCCAATTAAAAATCTATAATTTTAATACGTTACAAGAGTGCACCCAGATTCGTTAAAAATGTCAATTTCTGTTTAGATATTAGACTGTAGGCCTCTTGAGTTTTATTTGGACAGTTGACTGGTAGCTAAACGTGTTTCATCGTCAATATCGAAGTAGATCCTATATGATGAAGTGGTATTTGAAAGACGCTAATGTCAAAATTAAAGTAGATGTATATCTGCATCACTGTACGTGCGGTCGGTATGTAAAACTGTAGGAGACACACACCAAGAGCTTAGTTGGCGATATAAAGACTTTTAGCGTATGTGTGAAACATGCATGTTTTGGATACATCATATGGTGGCTGAATTTGGTACTAACGAAGCGATACGCTTAGCCATTTGTCGAATGTCGAAATGAAAAACAAAATAATGTGCTAGGGGAGGGATTTCGAAAGATTTTCCTGTTAATTCGGATATTGATGCATTGATGTAGCGTAAATTAAAAAGCATAGATCTCTTATTCGGAGGTTTTTTTCTGTTTTCCCCGATTCAACGATATTCAATTACAAATTAAAAAAATATATACCTCTTGGGTGGGTATAATAGTTGACGGCACCTCTGCAAACATATATTCTGATCGGCTGTAGCTTTATTCACTGCACATACTGTCTGTGGCCAGATAACAGTAACAGGAGAAAGTACAGTAGATGCTACTGCTTGTAGGGAGTGGAAGGTCAGAGTCTTTGCGCAGATGCTTTATTACAGAAAATAACAAACCCAGCTCTCGGTTCTACAGTGAAGGTGATAAGGGATTTTAACCATGGGAAGGGCAACTACTGGAATATTCATAAACACGAAAATGACAAGAATGAAACCGAAAAATGTGAGTGAAAAAGAGAAATACATCTGCAAAAAGTGCGACATATGGGCAATCACGATATGGATACTTAATTAACATGTAAATAAATGAATGTTTTTGTGCTTGTCATGTTGCCACCTGCAGTTGTTTTCACTGCAGTTAATTCTTCGTAATTCATTTCAAAACAGTAAACTCCACCAACAAAGAGCTCATAGTTGTGAATGTATAAGCAGCTGCTAATCGGCACAGACCCAAACCAATCGTTAAGATTAGATTAGTTATTTGTTTCGTAGATCCATGTTGAGGGGATCCTCGTGGATGTGGAACATGTCAAGAAACAAAATTTACAAGTTGAATAATAGATAATACTAATAATATAAAAACAAATACATACACTTATAGAATAAATACAGATACATAAGTTTTTTTTTTTTTTTTTTTTTTTTTTTTTTTTTTTTTTTTTTTTTTTTTGCTGATAATGTAATAATACTAATATAGTATGAGTGCAAGCATCATTTGGCACAATTTAGAAATTCACTAATGGAGTAGAAGGAGTTGGCCACTAGAAAGTCTTTTAGGTTCCTCTTAAACTGATCTTTATTTGTAGCTAAATTTTTTATACTTGATGGTAAATTATTGAAAATGTGTGTTCCTGAGTAGTGGACCCCTTTTTGAACTAAAGTAAGTGCTTTTAAGTCCTTGTGTAGATCATTTTTATTCCTAGTATTGTATGTATGAACTGAGCTGTTTGTTGGGAAAAGCGATATATTATTTATGACATATTTCATTAAGGAATAAATATACTCAGAGGCAGTAGTTAATATACCCAGTTGTTTGAAGAGGCTTCTACAAGACGTCCGTGACTATACTCCACAAATAATACGTATTACACGTTTTTGGACTCTGAAGACTTTTGACTGACTTGAAGAGTTACCCCAAAATATTATACCATATGACATTAGGGAATGAAAGTAAGGAAAGTATGCAAGCTTTGTTATTTTTATGTCTCCTATATCTGATACCACTCGTATTGAAAATACAGATTTGTTGAGTCGTTTCTGCAGTTCTGTGGTGTGCTCCTCCCAACTAAATTGATTATCAAACTGTAACCCCAGGAATTTACTGCTGCCAACCTCTTCTATCTGCTCTTCTTCATACTTAATGCATATGCTGTCAGGAATTCTCTTACATGTTGTGAACTGCATGTAGTGCATCTTTTCAAAGTTTAATGACAATGAGTTGGCTTTAAACCATTTATTAATGTTCATGAAAATATCATTAGCAGACCTTTCTATCACTGTGCTTGACGTACTTTTTATTGCAATACTTGTATGATCTGCACTGAGTTATAAATATTAGTATATATATAAATTGCGGTGTTTGTACCTATATTTCACTCTGCAGCCAAAACTACACATCGCAAATGAATAGTGTTTGTATGTGGTAGTAGGTATCAGTCTCCCATTGTGCGCTATGGTGGTAGAGGGTTGATAACGGTAAGGGGGTGGAAGATACGGACGTTGAAAGTTAACGACTTGTATAAAATTCTACGTGTGGGTGTCAACATTTCGCTCTTCAGCAAACACTACGCAATGTAGAGACACGATCTCTCTGTGTTGTTGTAGTACAAAGTCCCCCGTTGTACACCATAGCAGTTCCGTGTCGTTAGCTATAATAGGGTGGAATATGTAGTGGTTGAAATACTGAATACCAGTAATGACTGTTGACACTATAATAGGAAAGAGGTTATATACAGCGAAACGTGATGCACATTCTTCGGTTCTTTTTTTTCTGCAACAAGCGTACGAATAAAGAAAAATAAGTTGATATTGCAGTTTGAAAAGTGTATCTAGCAAGAAAGATGCCAAAGTGTAAGAAAGAAATTTCACGTTCTCGATCCGTTTCTAAAAGATAGAAAACGGCGCTGAAAAGTGAATCTACAGACGATGGAAACTTGAAATCTGTAGACGTTGTTTATTCTACACTATAAGCATCAGCCGGGCGCGGTGGCCGAGGGGACTGAGGCGCTTCAGTCACCGTCTGCACGGCCACTACGGTCGGGGCTTCGAATCCCCCCTCGGGCATGGATATTTGTGCCGTCCTTAGTCTTTTTGTTCATAAGTAGTTTGTAACTTTAGGGACTGATGACCCCGTAGTTAAGTTCCAGAGAATATACAAACATTTGAAAATTTTATAAGCATCAGTGATTTTTCGATATCCCCAACCCTATCAGGGGATGAAGTTTTTTTTTTTTTTTGTTTTTTTTTTTTTTTTTTTTTTTTTTTTTCTTTTTGGAAAGTCGTTACTATTAAGGAATTTTGAAGCAAGAAATACGAAATTTCGGATTTAGATTATTGATTGGAATTTTAAAAATACGTGATGCAAGAAATGCGAAAATTTGGATTTCGAAACATGGTTAGAACTTTTTTAAGTGTTTCGGGCTGTTTTGAACACTTCCATCAATGGCGCAATAGGGGGTGGCAAGATGAATCAAAATATTTTATTAGCAAAGCATTTTTAAAGCTAAATCTATGAAAATTTATATTTAGATGCAGAAAGAACCAGAGTAAACCATCCAGTCTACGCGATGCAGCGGGAATAAGCTAGTCAATAATACAATCCTTATTGTGGCTGGTAGCCGTTCTTATTCTCAACACTGGGAAGCTACCAGTGCCCTGTACTGGACTAACTGTGCACTTCCCTCCTGTGTTTCAGGTGAGTACGCTTGCGCCATCGGAGTCTTTTTTCGAGTGTAACCTCGGCGTTAGCTGCCCACTCAACCACCAGGTGAGTACACTTGTTGCAGATTTTCTGCCTGCTCGTCACAAGAATGGAAGGGAAAAGTTGCACGTAAGCCACAGGTGCCTCCTAAGCATTGTGGGGAATTTTTCTCGGCTGTTCACGTAGATAGCTGTCACTCGGATTTTGCAGTGCGTAGCTGCCGTCATACAGGACAAGCACACCACATCGTACCAACCATGTGACAAGCAGTCTCCATCTTTTCTGGTAGTGCGCCACTGCCTGAAGTAGTTGCGTGATTTGCGCCGTCTGTAACTGAATAATTTCCATTAAGTTTGGGTTCGGGGTAGTGGCTATGCTAACCGATTAGGCGCCGCGCATACAAGTAACTTATAACAAAACACAAATGCAATGTGAAATGAGGACGCACTGCAACGAAAAAGTCCACAAAACACGAAACAAAATATCTTCCCCCAAAATTCTTATAATAAGGGTGGGTGCGCGGGAGCAATTTCTGCGTGCTCCGACTGCTGCTGTCTAGCTGCTGCAAGTGGGCTGGTCCACGGTTCTTCTATCGGTCCTTGTCGCCACTTTTGTATCCTATCCTCGTCGCCACTTTTGTGTCCCAGCCTCGTCACCGCTTTTGTGTCTCGTTTCCGTCCTAGGTGTCGGTGGCCGAGTAGAAAGAGACCGACACAGGAATAAAGGATGCACGCTTGTGCAGGTAGGAGGTGACCAGCTAGTGGGACAGCAGAAACTAGAAACACTAGAGTAAATTAGAACGAGATATATATTGCACAGAATTTATACAATACTTAACTTTTACATAGCTCAGTACTGCAGAATGCTGATACATAGTTGAGCTAGAGGCCTGCCTAGTGCCTATCCCATAGCCAAGTCTTCACTGGTGCCTATCCCATAGCCAAGTCTTCACTGGTGCCTATCTGATTCCCAAGTGTTAGCTGGTTCCTATCTCAGTCCCAAGTGAACGATGCTGTTAAGTGGTGGTCACGAGCGGGGTAGCAGCAGAGGGCGCTCGTGGCTGTCGTCGTAAGAACGCCGCGCCGTGCGTGCATGGCGGCGCGCGGCGAAAGTAGGTGGCGCGCACTTTGGACTTGTGCGACACCACAGCTGTTGTTGTTGTGGTCTTCTGTCCCGAGACCAGTGCGATGCAGCTCTCCACCCTACCCTATCCTGGGCAAGCCTCTTTTATCTCCTCATAAGAACGGAACCCTACACCTGTCTGACTCTGCTTACTATATGACTCTCTTGGTCTTCCTCTGCGATTTTTACCCCACACACTTCCCTCAAATGCTAAATTCTCGAATCCTTGATGTCTACTAACGTGTCCTTATGAATCGACTACTTCTTTTAGTCAAGGAATGCAAGAAATTCCGTTTTTCCCCAATTCTGTACAGTACATCCTCATAAGTTACGCGATCTATCCTCCTAATCTTCGGAATTCTTTTGTAGCACCATATTTCTAAAGCTTCTATCCTCTTCCTGTCTGAACAATTTATCGTCTACCTTTCGCTCAACTACAACGCTAAATTCCAGACAAATCCCTTCAGAAAAGACCTCCGTACACTTAAATTACAATGCGATATCAACTTTTTTAACTCTATTCTTCCCATTGTGATTCCACATTTTATATCCTCTGTACTACTACTATGGTACATCATTTTACTGCCCAAGTAACAAAACTCATCTACCTCATTCATTGTTGTTTCGTTACCTAATCTAATCTCTTCAGCATCGCCTGATTTTTTCTTGGACTACAGTCCATTACACTTCTTTAGCTCTTCTTAATTATCATCATAAACGTTCTTTTCAACACACTGGCTATTCCGTTCAATTGCTGCTTCAGGTCCTTCGTTGTCACTGACATAAATACAATCTCATCAGCAAAACGCACTGCTTTTAATTCTTCAACCTTACCTTTAATTCTTGCTCACTGTTCAAACTCAATAACATTGAAGAAAGTCTACAACCCTGTCTTACTTACTTCCCAACCAATGCATCCCTTTCGTGCCATTCGACTCTATTAATTACTGTCCGGGTTTTCTACAAGTTATAAACAACATTCCGTTGCCTATATTTTAACCCTGCTGATTTCAGAATTTGAAAGAGTGTATCTCAATCAACTTTGTCAAAAGCTTTCTCCAAATCTACAAAATCTACAAACCTACAAATCTAGGTTTTCCTTCTGTCTTGTAAGATAAGTTGTAAGGCGAGTAGGCCTACTTCCTCCCGTATTCCTAAATTTCTCCTGAATCCAAACTGATCTTCCCTCAGGTCAGCTTCTACCAGTATTCCCATTCTTTTCTAAATAATTCGTGTTCAAATTTTTCAACCATGACTTGTCACATTTTTGGTTCTGTAATTTTCACACCTGTCTGCACCTGCCGGCCGCGGGGACTGAGGCGCTCCAGTCACGGTCTGCACGGCCACTACGGTCGGGGGTTCGAATCCCCCCTCGGGCATGGATATTTGTGCCGTCCTTAGTCTTAGCTAGATCATATGTAGTTTGTAAGCTTAGGGACTGATGACCCCGTAGTTAAGTCCCACAAGTTCTACAAACATTTGAACATCTGCACCTGCTTTCTTTGGAATATGGTTTACTACATTTTTCTTAAAGTTTGATGATATTTCGCCTGTTTCATACGTCTTACACACCAGGTGAAACAGTTTCATCGTGGCTGGCTCTCCCAGAGACTGCAGTAGCTCAGAAGAAACATCGTCTACTCCAGGGGCCTTGTTTCGACTTAGGTCTTTCAGTGCTATGTCAAATTCATCTCTCAGTATAGTATCTGTTTCATCTTCATCTACTTTCTTCGTCCCTTCATACAATATAGTCTCGAAATACATTTCCTTTGTAGAGGCTCTCTATCATTCTTTCTATCCTTCAGCTTTTCCTTCTTTCCTCATAAATGCATTTAGTGCATTTTTATGCCTTCTTCTTTTATCAATAAAATTATTTCCAGTGATATCCAAATATTTTTATAGATCTTGTCTGTGTCTCTATTTCGTCCTGTGCCATCCTTACTATTTCATCTATCAAACTAATCCATTCATCTTCTACTGTATTCTTATCCCCCGTTTCTGTCAAATGTTGCTTAAAGATCCCGAAACTCTCAAGAACTTCACATTCCTTGAATTTATCCAGCTTCGTTCTCCTTACTTTCCTACCTTTTTGCAGTTTCATCAATTTCAGGCTACAGTTATGATCAGAGTCAATATCAGCATCTGGATGTGTCTTACAGTTTAAACCTGGGTTACAAAATCTATGTCTTCCATTATAAAATCTACCTGGTATCTTCCGGTGTTTTCTGGTCTCTTCTACGTAATCAGTCGACTGGTACACTGTTCGTTGTTTTAAATTAATTTTCGGTAGCGTATGTAATTTGCGGTTGTGTGGTTGTTTTGTACTGTTTAAATATGTGGTTATTGAAACTTATTGTATTATATGTGCTCTTGGTAACATGAAGTGTTTAACCGGTTTGTTTAGTTGTGAATATTTATTCTAAAATTTTACAGAAATGTGGTATGATTCGTTTGTGACGGGGATGAAATTTGTTACCTCGGAGAGAGCCGCAAAACCTCATAGTAGAAGGACGCGAAATGTAAACTGCGGTTCCACCAAACGCAATTTATGGAAGCCATGTCCTCTTCCTGCTAACATGATTTTACAGGTATCACAGGAAAGCATATTGAGTTGTTGTTTTAAAACTGGAGGTTGCTGTTCTGTCAAACTGGCGGTAAACCGAAAATATTTCAAGATACTTTGAAACAGTGCCCTTAACTGATTGATAATTATTTTGGTAGTATCTTCGTGCAACTGTGTTTCCCTTTGACCTTTTATTGAAACGACTGAGCTGTGCAAGCACTTCGTGTGAAAATTCCACCTGTCACAAAAAATATGTCACATATGTACACGTAGAGGAGGAATGGGTAGAATTGAGAGATGAAATACTGAAGGCAGCAGAGGACAAAATATGTAGAAAGGCAAGATCTACAAAAAATCCTCGCATTTTACAGGAAATACTAAATTTAATTATTCGGAGCGAACACTACGCGGTACAAGGGCGGAAACTTGTGATACAATCGATAAATAGCGCCAGTGTTCAATGGGGAAATTAGAAATTTAGCAGTCAACATGGAGTACAGACGACTAAAAAAAGATATTCTCAGGAAGTAGAAAATAGCTAATCAAGAGTGGCTAGAAGGAAAATGCAAGTCTGTAGAAGAATTTATAAATAGGCGAAAAATAGATACCGCCTACAGGAAAATAAAAGAGAAATTTGTGGACAAGAAAAAATAGCTTTATGTATATCAAGAACTCATATGGCAACAAAGAGCATGTAATTGAACAACAAAATCAATTACACCAAATTGCAGACCTTACCGTAAGGCTTACTGTCTATGCTTTTAAATAAGCGAAAGTGGTGAAAGATTTTTCATTTGGTTAAATAAATATTTATACAGATTATTAGTTACAATTGTATCATTAATTAAATTGGGCTCTATATCAGACGCAATCAGAAAATAACTGTGAAATGTTTCGTCGGCACTTTTTTTTCACACTAAAATATTGACTTCACCATCAATTTAAAAATTATTTCAGGTAGTTCAAAGATATTTAACTGCCATTAACAAATCTATTGAGTCTTCTGTCGATTGTTTGAACAGATATTTATACATGTCAGAATCGGTGACATTCTTAGTAGGGAAGAAATTAATAGTTTATGTTGGTTTTGTCCTGCTTAATAACCTCCCTCTCGTTACATTTGTATTCAGATAGCTAGATTTCACCCGTCCCGTCTTATACATCGGCTTCCTATGTCGCTCCCTACCCACACTCCCTCAGTCAGTCTGTACAAGTCGACGGAGCAGCACACCACGCCCGTGAGCGCAATTGTAAACATGGGCTTATCTTGTACTAGCTGAAAACCCGGTATTTATTTATTTATTCCTGCCATTTTGCAGGTATATATTCATTTGTATAAGCTCTTGGGAATCATATTAGTAGTAAAAACGTAATAGATTAAAACTTCGTGCGTGATGGGGTGACTTTCCATGAAATTTACTGTGTATGCGATCATATCTCATGAACTAGATGTCGTACTGTGATATAATTTAGAAGGTACATTCAACTATATACCGTTTGTATACTGTCTGTAAAATTTCTAGTGTACAAATTATAAATTGTAACGTCATACCGAGAGCCGTAGTTTTGCTCAATAAACAGCGGAAATGTAGTAAGCAAAAAACTTTCTCCTTTCATCATTTTACTATGGTTGCCAGCGACAAAAAGTTTAATAAATATTTGAAATTATGTTTAAAGTTTGTTGCAAGTCGCTAAGTACTGTAATTCTCATACAGTGTATTTCGAAAGTCTCGCCGCATTATATGGCATTTTTTGCGATTTCTATTGGTTATTCGTAATATCTTTTGAACCATGTGCCGTATGTGATTCTTAACCATGCAGCTATTATTACCTCACGGTGAGGAATGTGTGTACCAAATTTAGTTGAAATCGATCGAATGGTTTAGGAGAAAATGAGCAGCATTGTCGTAAAATGCAGCAGTTTTCACGCATATCATTGTTTATGACGTCATATCTCGTCAACTATGTATCGTACGTGATTCTTACACTTACGGCGACCGTTTTCATGGATTGAAGCTTATGTGTATAAAATTTGAGAAAGATTGGATCAAAACTGTCGATTTGTATGCAACACGTACAAACATACGGACACTCTGCTTTATATATTAGATTATTAGAGACCACCGCTTCTATTAAGGTAATCTTAAAAGTCGGTTTTATGTTTCTCACATCTTTACCTAGTATGTTCCAAATGTAATTCGTTGTTCATTTGTAGGGCTACAAGGAAAATCCAAAAATTCCAGAAAAATAGAAACACCGCAAAACAACTTACGGTCTCACACCACGGAGAGCGCATTGTAAGCTTTGTTTACCATTTATACTGTCTTCTTAACACAAAATAAGCCCATGTACCGTTATAACTGTTTCGTAATTCCGCCTTGTAATTTCTGTCTCGCAGATAGCCGCGGTGGAGTAGCCGAGCGGTCTAAAGCGTCTCGCTGCGGAGCGCGCGGTTGCTCGCCGTGGAGGTTCGAGTCCTCCCTGGGGCATGTGTGTGTGTGTGTGTGTGTGTGTGTGTGTGTGTGTGTGTGTGTGTGTTTGTCCTTAGGTTAGTTTATTTAGGTTTAAGTAGTTTGTAAGTAACGGACTGATGACCACGCAGTTTGCTCCGATAGATCTACAAACATTTGAACATTTGTCTCGCAGATAATCAGAAGATGCCCTGATAAAAGGCGAAACGCGTCATTAAATAAGAAATAAAAGAATTTGCAATCAAGATGGATTTTTACTAAATTAACGTTTTTCTTCCCATAGCCAAATTCTTTACTTCGGTCATCTGAAGTTATCTTTCTTCGCAACTGACAAAACTCATGTACTACTTTTATTGCCCCCCATTACCTAATCTAATTCCTGATTTTCTGACACTACATTCCTGTATAAAAATGTTAAGATCAGCGATTGGTGTCACGAATCACTAGCTGCAGAAGCTTTAAAAAAATCACGCAGGTACTTGTGTGGATCACCGCCACCGACCGGAATGAACTCTTGACTCTTTGACGCGGAGGCGGGTTACGCCATTGGCGGACAAACACGGTCAGAACGCGACAGCGTGACCTCAGAGGCGAGGCAAATATTTGCACCCCGCGTGCAAAACAATCGCTGTGGCAGATTCGAAAGCGACAGAGTGGCCATTTAGCGGATAGTGAATAATGCACGGGGTTTGCGCGCCTCTGCAGAGCGACTGCATCAGAGGCGGGACTGATCTATTAGTCAGCAGGCCGGCTAGAGCTGCAGTCGTGTGGGCAGAGGGTGGATGGCCTGCGACCCCGCTGTAGGGGCGCCACGTCACGTGGTATCCGACACTCCATACTTTCACCTACTCCCGTCCACTCTGCATTACGACTTCGGTGCTACCGAGAGTCGGAGAATTTGAAATAAAGATGAAATTGAAAATAATAAATGTATCAGTACAGAGCTTTGTTAGAATAACATTACTCCTAAATTCTACAGAGATAAAATTTGGTAATTATACAAAAAATTAAATCTTCACGGCCACTACGGTCGGGGGTTCTAATCCCCCCTCGGGCATGGATTTTTGTGCCGCCCTTAAGATTAGCTAGTTCATAAACTAGTTTGTAAGTTTAGGGACTGATGACCCCATAGATCCCATAGACTCTACAAACATTTGAACATTTTTGAATTAATTAAAAATAGTTTTTTTTTAAATGAATTACATTTAAGTTATAACAAAAGATAGTACAGATCAGTAGTAGGATAAAGATCAATTCTTATTTGTTTACGGTGCATCACACCAGTATAAAAATAATCTGAAAAGAGAGTCAACATCTTCAATTTGACATGTGATCATGTACAATATCATAGTCAAATGTTCAAATGTTTGTATAGTCTATGGGACTTAACTACGGTGTCATCAGTCCCTAAACTTACAAGCTACTTATGAACTAACTAAGACTAAGGGCGTCACAAATATCCATGCCCGAGGGGGGATTTGAACCCCCGACCGTAATGGTCGTCCAGACCGTAACTGAAGCGCCTCAGTCCCCGCGGCCACCGCGCCCGGCTATCATAGTCAGTAGTTATTATTATACAAAGAATGGTTTCATAGGGAAGTAAGGGCCAAAAATTGGGGAGGTCAGAAGCAAAGTGATACAAGTGCACTTCAGGTAGTTTTGAGATGAATGGCTTTGAAGTGCACCAGTTTATAGGAAATTCGGTTTCTATGGCACAACGTTGTAACTTTGCAGAGATACACTTTAGAATGTAGGTGTTATGCTGACAAAAAAGTACAGAAGTTTATACCACTTCGGTTCCACAGTCGTAGAGTGTCAGAGTACAAATCCAAAGGTCGCGGGTTCGATCCCCGCCAGGTCCTAGGATTTTTATCTGTCACTTTCCACTTATTTCACCTCTGGCAGTATTGCGCATGTGAAAAATACCGAGTAGCACCGTGGTTCGTAATCCACGATAAACTGTAGGTCCCCCTATAACTGGCTGGGTAAGTCAGTTCGAAGGTCGGAGGAAGGCAACGGCATACCACCTCCAGACAGGACCAAACCTAGTAAAGCACTGTGCTGTTCAAACCAATCTTCGCATTGTTGACTGCTTTACCAGTATACAACCATCCTGGTTTAACGAAGGGCCTAAAATCACTTATATTATTTTGGTATGGTGAAGTTTTAGCGGAAAAGTAATACGAGTGAAGGTGAACACATTAATAATTTTATTACGCAGTAGATATTACACATTTGAGGTTTGGAAAGTAGGAGGCGAGGTACTGGCGGAAGTAAAGTTCTGAGGCGGCATCGTGAGACGTGTCGGGATAGCACAGTCAGTAGTGCGCTTGCCCGCGAAAGGCAAAGGTCCCAGGTTCGAGTCCCGGTTCCGGCACACAGTTTTAATCTGCTAGGAAGTTTAAAATGTTCAAATGTTTGTAGAGCTTACAAACTACTTATTAACTAGCTACTACTAAGGACGGCACAAACATCCATGCCTAAAGGGGGGATTCGAACCTCCGACCGTAGTGGCCGTGCAGACCGTGACTGAAGCGCCTCAGTCTCCTCGGCCACCGCGGCCGGCGCGGAAAATCCTCACCGTTTATTTAATTTTACTTATTTATATGACTGGCCACTAACGGTGCAAAGTATTGGCGCGGGTCACCTAGTAGTTTATGAATACGAGGAGTGTACAGCTTTCCTGCTTTACAAAAAAATTCGCGTTTCACGTTTACCTGTGACAAGTAGCGTCACGGTCGCTACCGCACAATTAGTCGAGGAGGCTGTAAGCCTCGGTGTTTACAGCACTCGACAGTCGAATCCCGGCCACTATCGATCCAGCGTGGCCCGCGAGAGCTGTGACGTCACGGCCCATTCACGAGCTACAAGTGGGCCTCACATTACGTGTGTCACCGTGTGTGTTTGTGCGTGAGTGGGACCGGGGGGGGGGGATATAAGTGCTTCTGAGGCAAAGTTGTAGCATTTCTCTGGTTTACACAATGAATATCATCGGAGTAGTGCAGCAACTAAAATCACTTTACAAGAACAATTATTCTGGTCCGGATTGTATACCCATTAGATTTCTATCTGATTATGCTGAAGCGATAGCTCCTTACTTAACAGTCATATACAACCGCTCTCTCAAAGAAGGATCTGTACCAAAAGTTTGGAAAGTTGCACAGGTCACACCTATATTCAAGAAAGGCAGTAGGAGTAACCCACTAAACTACAGGCCTATTTCATTGACGTCAATTTGCAGCAGGTTTTTGGAACATATCCTGTATTCAAATATTATGAATTATCTCGAACAGAACGATCTATTGACCCAAGGCCAACACAGATTTAGAAAATATCGTTCATGCGAAACACAACTAGCTCTTTATTCACACGAAGTGATGGGTGCTATCGACAAAGGTTCGCAAATCGATTCCGTATTTCTTGATTTCCAGAAGGTTTTGACACCGTACCTCACAAACGGCTTCTAATCAAATTGCGTGGTTACGGTATATCGCCCCAAATTCGCGACTGGATGGGTGATTTCCTGTCAGAGAGGACACAGTTCGTAGTAATCGATGGTAAGGCATCGACTAAAACAGAGGTGATATCGGCCGTTCCACAGGGTAGTGTTATTGGTCCTCTACTGTTCCTTATTTACGTAAACGATTTAGGGGAAAATCGAAGTAGCTCTCTTAGGTTGTTTGCAGATGACGTCGTCATTTACCGCCCAGTAAAATCATCTGAAGATCAAACCCAGCTGCAGAAAGATCTGAATAAGATATCACTATGGTGTAAAAATTGGCAATTGACTCTAAATAATGAGAAGTGTGAAGTCGTCCACATGAGTACGAAAAGAAATCCGTGAAACTTTGTTTACAAGATAAATCAATCAAATGTGAAGGCCGTAAGCTCCACAAAATAGCTAGTAATTACTATTACTTCAGACTTAAATTCGAAAGAACACGTAGATAATATCGTGGGAAAGGCGAACCAGAAACTGCGTTTTATTGTCAGGACCCTTAAAAGATGCAACAGAACTACGAAAGAAACTGCATACACTACGCTTGTCCGTCCATTTTTGGAGTATTGCTGCCCAGTGTGAGATCCTTATGAGGTGGGTTTGACGGAGGACATCGAAAGAGTCCAAAGAAGGGCAGCTCGTTTCGTATTGGCACGATACAGGGGAGACAGCTTTACGGAAATGATACAGGATCTGGGATGGGAATCATTACAACAACGGCGATATCGCTGCGGCGTGGGCTACTTACGAAACTCCAATCGCGAACATTCTCCTCCGAATGCCAAAATATATTGTTGACTCCCACTTACATAGCTAGAAATGATCATCAGAATAAAATACGTGAAATCAGAGCTCGAACAGAGAGATTTAGGTGTTCTTTTTTCCCGCGCACTATTCGAGAATGGAATGGGATATTAACAGTATAAAGGTGGTTCGATGAACCCTCTGCCAGGCACTTAAATGTGATTTGCAGAGTATCCCATGTAGATGTAGATGTAGATGTAGAACGGAAGTGACGCCTGTTCCTGAGTGCTACGAAGGTTAACTGAGGCAGCGAACGACAGAAGGGGACGTTTACCATGAAGGTAGTTCCGTGTTGTTCTGTCGTACTCGAGATGTTGGGGAGTCAGTGGCAGATTGGAGGGGAAGTCGAAGGGCCAAATTTTGTGGTCATTAAGGTAAACAAAGAAATTTAGTCACGGTAATCATCTACGTCTACATTAATACTCTGCAAGCCACATTGAACATCCTGGAAAAGGGTTCATAGAACGGCTTTTATAATGTTTCTCTACTGTTGCATTCTCTAATAGCTAGCGGGCAAAAGGAACAGCTAAGCCTTTCCGTTTTCGATATGATTCCTCTTATTTTATTTTCATGATCATGTCTTCCAATACAGGTGAGTGCTAACAAAATATTTTCGCATTCGGAATGAAATTTCTTAAATAGAGCCGACCGCGGTGGCCGAGCGGTCTGCGGCGCGCCAGTCACGGTCTTCTCGGCCACTACGGTCGGGGGTTCGAATACCCCCGCGGGCATGGATATTTGTGCCGTCCTTATTATAAGGTAGTTCATAAGTAGTTTGTAAGTTTAGGGACTGATGACCCCATAGTTAAGTCCGGAATGGACAGTGTGCTGAAAGGTGCATATAAGATGAACATTAACAAGAGCAAAACTAGGGTAATGGAGTGCAGTTTAAGAAAATCACGTGATGCTGAAGGAATTAGATTGGGAAACGAAGCAATAAAGGAGATATATGAGTTTTGTTACTTGGGTAGTAAAATAACAAATGATGATCGCAGTACAGAGGATATAAAATGCAGAATGGCAATGGGTAGAAAAGCGTTCTTGAAAAAGAGAAATTTGTTAACATCGAATATTGATTTGAATCTAAGGAAGTCCTTTCTGAAGGCATTTCTATGGAGTGTTGCCTTGTATGGGAGTGAGACATGGACGATAAACAGTGCGAACAGGAAGAGGATTGAGGCTTTTGAAATATGGTGCTACAGAAGAATGCTGAAGATTAGGTGGGTGGATCGTGTAACTAATGAGGAGGTACTGAACAGAATTGGGGAGAAAAGGAATTTCTGGCATACCTTCACTAAAAGAAGGGATAGATTGGTAGGACACATTCTTAGACATCAAGGAATTGTGAATTTAGCGTTGGAGGGAAGTGTATGGGGAAAAAATCGCAGGGGAAGACCAAGAAATGGATACAGTAAGCAGATTCAGACAGATGTAGGTTGTCGCTCTTACGTGGAGATGAAGAGGCTTGCTCAGGATAGGGTATTGTGGAGAGCTGCATCAAACCAGTCTCCGGACTGAAGACCACAACAACAACAACAGCTCATAGCATTTAGAACGATAACACTATGAAGTGTTTCCAAGGTGGTGGTAGTTTCGTGTACTGGCAGATGCTAATACGCTCTTCGATGTTCGCTTTTGTGACACATTATGGCAGGGTATAAAAATGGATATTTATTGCGACGAAGTCGTTTGAATGTCATTCGCACACTTTTTATTCCTTCCGAGATCTTCTTCGAATGACCGAAATCGGTTGTGACGAAAGCGCATAACTCGCGAGATGTATGGTCGCTTCCGCAGCCCTGTGACAACGCGCGGAGACGCACTAAACCATGTTCTGAATGACAGGCAGTCATAAATGGAAGAGTCATTTCCATCCACAACGTTGCGTTGTACCTCAAGTAATATTTTAACAGACACAAAGTAGCAAGTTTTCAGTACCATAGTTGTGTTTTGTTTGTTGTGGTCTTCAGTCCGGAGACCGGTTTGATGCAGCTCTCCTATCCTCTTGCCCTATCCTGAGAAAGCCTCTTCATCTCCTCATAAGAACGGCAACCTACATCCATTTGAATCTGCTTACGATATCCGTCTCTTGGTCTCCCTCTGCGATTTTTACCCCACACACTTCCCTCCAACGCTAAATTCACGAAACTTGATATCTAAGAATGTGTCCTACTACCTTCTTTTCGTCAGGTTATGCCAGAAATTCCTTTTCTCCCCAATTCTATTCAGTCCCTCCTCATTAGGTACGCGATCTACCCACCTAATCTTCAGCATTCTTCTGTAGCACTACATTTCAAAAGCCCCTATCCTCTTCCTATCCGCACTGTTTATCATCCATGTTTCACTCCAGTAAAAGGCAACACTGCACACAAATGCATTCAGAAAGGACTTCCTTATACCTACATTAATATTCGATGTTTACAAATTTCCCTTTTTCATAACGCTTTTTTCCCCAGCGCCATTCTGCATTTTATATCCTCTGTACTGCGACCATTATGTGTTATTGTACTGTATTTTGCTAAACGACGTCGATTACCTACTTAGAAACGTCAAGGTTTATTCGCCACAGCTCCAGTCATATCAGGTAGTATTGACACTTTTATGGAATTCATTAACCACATTATTTAACGTACCAGATGAGGCGCTACTGCTGTAGTTGAAGGAAAAACTTCAGAAACGTGGCAATAAAACAGCGTAACCAGAAAAACGGTTTCCCGACAAAGGACAAACGAATCCACAATTATTGCTACATCTGAACCACAAATGGTAAGAACCTTGAAGACATTTGTTTTAGAAGCAGAAGTAATTACACTCAAAGATAGACGCGTTTAAACGAAAGACGTATTTGAATCATTAGACTCCACACCAAATTATCATCATCTTCCTTTCAGGGATTAGGCTGTTGTCTGTTCCGATCTCACAATTAGTGCTCAACACTTCACCAATGACGACGAGCTGAAAGAAACTGTTTCCAACTGGTTGAAGACAGCCGGCAGATTTCTATGAAGAAGGTATACAAACCTTGGTGCCAGGCTATGATAAATGCCTGCAAAATTTCGGCAGTTATGTGGAAAAGTAGTTTAAGAGTTGTAGAATTTTGTGCAATAAAAATTTCTTCTGGGTCTGTGTACATTTTTATTTTATTACCAATCTGAACTTACTTTCTGGACGCGCCTCGTAGTTCCAAGTTACTGTTGGCGGAGGAGCTCACGCTACGTTGACCAGCTTCGGATTACGTACCGTGCTTAAAGAGTGCTTGAATTTTGTTGTAAGAGGTCATTTTCAAATTTGTTTGATGGAGTATGTTAGGGAAGGTACATAGAGTACGATTATACGTTACGTGCTCATAAATTCATGCTCGGTGTTTGGTAAAAGTCTCTTTCGAAACGTAATCTCATAATGTCCAAAAATTTAGTTTTTAATCTTTATAACCCACAATTCAACAATACTAACATTTTGATTATATAGAAGGGTGATGTGATTAGTGAGATTTAACGGAACAAATATCTAGGCTTTAAGGTAATAAGTTGTAGTGGAAAGCCCATGTTCAACGTCTTGTTAAAATAATAAACGCCGCATTATTTACCATTAGAACAGTCTCGGAAGTAACTTCAACACGAAAAGTAGTCCACTTTGTATTTTTGTCATTTCTGCCGTAGTTTGAAATGTTCATCACGCCTGTATATTGTTCAAATGTTCAAATGTTTGTAAATCTGTCGGACCAAACTGCGTGTTCATCAGTCCGTAGCTTACAAACTACTTAAACCTAGGTAAACTAACCTAAGGACAACACACACACCCATGCCCCAGGGAGGACTCGAACCTCCACGGCGAGCAACCGCGCGCTCCGCAGCGAGACGCTTTAGACCGCTTGGCTACTCCACCGCGACTCATAATGTCCTACATCCACATGTAGATCTATCTTAAATGATCGCTGGAGATACTGCGACGTACGATAGTGTAATATATAGCGTAGGATGTCTTCCGTCAAAATGTAAGAGACCTGTCTGCGACTTTTTGCGACTCCCGTTCTATAGCCATGTTTGCTGAGACCGTGCGCGGCGAACCAGCTATCACTGAGTGCAAAGGGTTTGCTACGGGTATTCTGCCGGGTGATCAAAAAGTAAGTATAAATTTGAAAACTTAATAAATCACGGAATAATGTAGATAGAGAGGTCAAAATTGTCAAATGTTCAAATGTTAGTACAGCTTATGGGACTTAACTACGGGTTCATCAGTCCCTAAACTTACAAACTACTTACAAACCACTTACGAACTAGGACGGCACAAATATCCATGCCCGAGGGGGGATTCGACCCCCCGACCGTAGTGGCCGTGCAGACCGTGACTGGAGCGCCTCAGTCCTCTCGGCCATCGCGGCCGCCTAAAAATTGTCACACATACTTGGAATGAGATGGGGTTTTATTAGAACCAAACAAAAAAAATTTCAAAAAATATCCGATAGATCGCGCTTCATCTGGTCAGAAAAGCAATAATTAGAATAACAAAGACAAAGCAAAGATGACGTTCTTTACAGGAAATGCTCAATATGTTCACCACCATTCCTCAACAACAATAGCTGTAGTAGAGGAATAATGTCGTGAACAGCACTGTAAAGCATGTCCGGAGTTATGGTGAGACATTGGAGTCGGATGTTATCTTTCAGCATCCCTAGAGATGTCGGTCGATGACGATAACTTGCGACTTCAGGTAACCCCAAAGCCAATAATCGCACGGACTGAGGTCTGGGGACCTGGGAGGCCAAGCATGACGAAAGTGGCGGCAGAGCACACGATCATCACAATACGACGCGCGCAAGAGATCTTTCACTCGTCTAGCAACACTTTTTTTTTGTTCTAATAAAACTCCACGTCTTTCCAAGCATGTGTGTCAATTTTTACCTCTCTCTCTACATTATTCCATGATTTATTAACTTTTCAAATTTATACTGACTTTTAGATCACCCGCTACATCCAGTAAGCACTTTTAGAGTAAATACAAGACAGTGGTCGAATATCACTCGCCGCTTATATTACTTTCACGGTGTTCGTTTCATAATGGATGTGGCAAAATAAGACAATATTGAATCGTGTGTACATTTCGACAAACTACGTATATTTAAATAATTTAAATCTGCTTCTGTTTAGTATTACATGGCATTAATTTACCTACCAGCGTCAGGTGGCAACCAATTAGTGTGCACCTGGAAATGAAATCTACATAATGATAAAAAATTACGGAGTCGGATTTTAACAAACAGCTCGCGTTTTTGGAGTGTAAAGTGGTTGCAAAGGTCAAAATCTTGTTGAAAATTCATAGGCATACACTACATGACATGAAAAAGCTGTTGCGCAGTTTGAGATCGAGATAGCATCATCTCGGAAAATCGAACGATTCTTTCAGCAAAATGAGAAATAGCTTAATTCTAAAACAACTTTTACGTAAATCTGTTTGTAATATTGGTGCATTTAAAATTTGCAATTACTATTAGAATGTGCGTTTTTAAAATATTTCAAATACAATTTACGTGCAGTAAATGAATTTTATACTTTTCGCAGAATGCTTCATCTACTGAATCTTCCACAGCACCTACGATTCGTTGACCGTTCACCTTACACGAAGTTCACAAGTGCCAGTGATCGAACGAAAAGAAGGTCTGAACAACTGCGTGTCAAATACAGGACAGAGGAGTTGGAATCACAACTACAGTGAAATCAGTGTATTGTTGCTTTGTCTGACAATTATGAATCAGCTTCAGACAACGATACAGATTAATTTTGTAGCTATATATATATATATATATATATATATATATATATATATATATATATATATATATATATATATATATATATATATATGGCACAGTTTCAAAAGGAACTCTTCAAATCTTCAAATGTTTGTAAATCTATCGGACCAAACTGTGTGGTCACCAGTCCGTAGCTTGCAAGCTACTTATACCTTGGTAAACAAACCTAAGGACAACACACACACCCATGCCCCAGAGAGGAGTCGAACCTCCGACGGCTGGCAACCGCGCGCTCCGCAGCAAGGCGCCTTAGGCCGCTCGGCTACTCCACCGCGGCAACGCACACTGTTGTCTTGCTGTTGTAAAAACTTTTTCAAATGTAATTAATCCTATTCTTGTAATCAGCGATCGCAAATATCCTTATTTTACAGATGTACCTAAAAATGTGAAAGTTTCTTGCTTGTCCTTCTCTCTTACAAAATTTACGACTGCTGCGAAAGTTATGTGTTTCACCATGTGATCTAAGAAATGTAACTGACTGACGCTACTTGAGTGAAATGTAACTGAATGTGTTTGAACTTGTCCTACCTGAATGACTTTGCACAACGTTATGTTAATCTGACTGCGTATTTTTAACTGTATGCTATGTTAATGTGAAGGTATTGCAAAACCTATCTGACTGCGTAATGTTTATTATAATGAAACACAAACTACTAATTGTTTCTGTATGATAATGTCGTAACAAAGATAACTGTCGGAAAATTACTGATACTAAAAATAACTGTGTTAATAATTCTGGTCCTACAAACTTGTTTCTGACTGAACTAACGATCTTTAACGGAATGTAACGAACACAGTAGATAGTATTGTTGCTGGGAAGTAGGGTTGTGATTATTGAGAGGGCAGACTTTGCTAGGCGCGCGGATGAGATTGCAGAAGCGTGGGGACCGCGGTTGGGTGCAGTTGTCTTTCCGGCGGGATAGCCGAGGAGATGACGTCTTGAGACTTGAATGCTGAGCCAAGCTGTTTGTTTAAGATATGGAGACGAAAGGGATGGATGACGTTCGAGAAACGATCTTTTGAAGTTTTTATAATGTAAAGTTTTTCATGAAATACTTGGCATGTTTCTGTGGCACAACTTCGCATTGTTAGGCTGAACTGTTGGTAACAGTAACGGTCGGGAAAGATCTTGCTGTTGGCTTGTGGTCTCGCGATTCATGCTAGGGACCACTTTCTGTGTTAGGAAAAGTATTTATTGTAATAGTTTAGTTTTGAGAGTGCGTTTTTTATGAAATAGGAATTTCATGGGTAGTGTTCTTGAAATACGGTATTGTTGTAACATTGTTTGTGTGAATCGAGTTAGATTTATTAACAGTAAAGAAATGTTTATCTTTGTTTAAAAATAATTTTGTAGGCAGATTAAACATCTGAGTTATATTTTTCTCTGAAAGATTTTGAAATCCAAAACATGTCATTCTTAGTAATTTTCATGAATTTACACCAGTTAGAAATTAAATAGGATATTTCATTTTTTTATTATTAGTTCCACTTTCTTATACAGATTAGCAGTTTATCCCTCCTCACATTTTTATTAAAAGTTCCATAGATGTCTTCTGTAGTTAGCTTTTCAGTAGTTGGTACAGCAGGAAGCAGTTTGGTGTTGCACAAATTTATGCAATAAGTGAATGTCAGAAAGAATCAGTTGTTGTTGTCATGCTTACAGTGCAGTATGATTTACAGATTTCATGGTAGGACAATTAATACAGTGTTCAGTACAGGTTAACAAGTGTATGCACTGAGTCAGATTCCATTGATAAATATTGTGTTCGTTACATTCAGTGAAAATTGTCAGTTCAGTCAGAAACAAGTTTGTAGGGAAGGCCAGAATTATGAACACGCCGCCCGCGGTGGCTGAGGAGACTGAGGCGCTTCAGTCATGGTCTGCACGGCCACTACGGTCGGGGGTTCGAATCCCCCCTCGGGCATGGATATTTGTGCCGTCCTTAGTTGTAGGTAGTTCATAAGTAGTTTGTAAGTTTAGGGACTGATGACCCCGTAGTTAAGTCCCTTAAGCTTAACGAACATTTGAACAATTATGAACACAATGATTTTTGTTATCAGTAATTTTCAGGCAGTTAACTTTGTTACGACATTTTCATACAAAAACAATTAGCAGTTTGTGTATCATTATAATGAACATTATGCAGTCAGATAGGTTTTGCAATATCTTGATATTCACATAGAATACTGTTAAAAATACGCAGTCAGACGGCCGCGGTGGCCGAGGTGACTGAGGCGCTCCAGTTCCGGTCTGCACGGCCACTACGGTCGGGGGTTCGAATCCCCCCTCGGGCATGGTTATTTGTGCCGTCTGTAGTCTTAGCTAGTTCATAAGTACTTTGTAAGTTTAGGGACGGATGACCCCGTAGTTAAGTCCCATAACTTCTACAAACATCTGAAATACGCAGTCAGATTAACATAACATTGTGCAAATGCATTCAGGTAGAACAAGTTCAAACAGATTCGGTTACATTTCATTCAAGTAGGGTCAGTCAGATACATTTCTTAGATCATATGGTAAAATACATAACTTTCGCAGCAGACGTAAATTTTGTAAGAGAGAAGGACAAGCAAGAAACTTTCACATTTCAATGTAAATCTATAAAATTAGGATATTTGGGATCGCTGATTACAAGTATAGGATTAATTACATTGAAAATGTTTTTACAAAAACAAGACAACAGTTTTCATTGCCGCGGGAGTAGCCGAGCAAGGACAGGGAAGAAACTTTCAAATGTAGCACGTTTCTATAACTTGGGTATTTTCGATTATCCCCTGTTGGTAATTTTTTGCTTTTGCCCTCAAAATCTAATTCAGCAACAACAAAAAAAAAAAACCTTGTATACGATTTTCTAGTCTTATCTGAAAATCATCGACTTTCAGCCAGCTTAGACCACTGTGTTCTCGCCGCCGCAGAGATTCCGCCGCCGCCGCCCCAGATCCTCGGCGACCAGCCGGTTTCGGTGTGACGTCGCGGCCCACCGTCTCCATGGCAACGGGACGGGCACGCCTTGACCCGGTGACAGCGCCGCTATCGATGTCGAGCCTCACCACGCCCCTCCCCCAACCTCGCCCTCAGTCGGACACTGTATGAAGCCGCGGAACAGCGCCATCAGGCCAGAAAACCTGGCGTGGCCTCGCCTACCTGTCGAGCAGCTTCCCCCCCCCCCCCCCCCCTCTTCCCCAGCCCCAGTTGATGCGATTTTCATTTCGCTCCCCCTCCCCTCCCCACCCAGTCTACTTGTTTGCGGAGAGCACACGCCTCAGCCGGCGCGCGGTGCCACGCGTTGCCTAGCGACGGCCGCCGCGGCGGGACCCGCCCGTTGCCGGGGCAACCGCGCCGCCAGGCCACGCCCCCCGGCGCGCCTGACGTCACGCGGCCAGCCACGCCCCTTCCCCCTCCACCGCCCCGGCCGCCTCCCCCCCTCCCTCCCCACTCCACCGCCACCCAACCCCTCCCCCGACGCCGAGATCTGGCGGAGAGCTTCCAAACAAAACAGGTGACACCGCGCCGACTGACCCAGAGACGCGAGTCTGCAGGCCAATACACACGCGCCGATTTATCGTCCGACCAACCGACTGCCCAACGAACAACCACATTCGTAGCAGCCTACACGCACGTTCCGACCAACTGCTCGCGGCGATAGCAGCACCTTGTAAGAGTACAGACACTGCCATCAGGGCATGTGTGGAGGAGAATTTGCGTAGGTGCTACAAAGACCGTAGCATCTATATCTATTCAGACAGCCAGGCAGCCCTGAGATCACTGGCAGCTCCTGCAACAACGTCTAAAATTGTTGCAGAATGTCACAGGGTTCCGGTGAAGCTAGGGGAAAGCAACAAAGTAAACCTATTGTGGGTCCCTGGCCACTCGGGGATCAGTGGCAACGAACATGCCGACAGATTAGCCAGGATGGGGGCAGAGACTCCATTTATTGGACCGGAACCTGTCCTGACAATCACCAAGGCAATTATCAAATTGAGCTACGTAACTGCCTCAGAAGAGAGCACGTAGAATATTGGACCAAGGTCCATTAACAAAAATATGACAAGGTAATGATGCCAAAGCCATGTTTTAAAATAAGCTCTGCAATCCTGGGCCTGAACAGGAGAGAGATTAGACTCATGGCCGGCCGCGATGGCCGAGGGGACTGAGGCGCTCCAGTCACGGTCTGCACGGCCACTCCGGTCGGGGTTTCGAATCCCCCCTCGGGCATGGATATTTGTGCCGTCCTTAGTTGTAAGTATTTCATAAGTAGTTTGTAAGTTAGGGACTGATGACCCCGTAGTGAAGTCCCATAGACTCTACAAACATTTGAACATTAGACTCATGGTTGGATTGCTGACAGGCCATGGGAATTTCAAAAAACACCTACATACAATGGGAAAAACAGAAGAGGACCCTAAATGTAAGATCTGTGATGACGGTGATGAAACTCCATCACATCTAATCTTCGAATGCATTGCATTGCAGAGTAAAAGGCACAGAACATTTGGGACAACCAGACCCGAAGAAATTGTGTCTAATAAAGAACTGGTAAAGGGACTCCTTGCACTGTTCAAGGGCATTGGTTGGCTTTACTAGATATACAGGGAGCGATACCGCACAATAAACTTAGTTTCGGTGCGGGCAGTGGCGAGTTGGACCAAGACTGTTTTGGCTTCCCTCAGAAAATCAAATCAAATCAAATCAAGGGTACAGACATATTTTTGAAATTTTGTCTTTTTAAAAAAATGGAACCTTTCATTTAAACCTCGAAACAAACAAGTACGAGTCAGATTGGTGTTAGGCGGGAAGAGATTTTAATATATTTTTGTTCCCTTTTAACTTTATTGTAAGGAATTTTGTTGTATATTTTCTGTTCTGTTTTCTTCTCCGACGTGTTCCTTTGGGCATCGTGCGGCCGCGCGGTTGTTGTGACGTCACACAGAGTGGCGAGGAAACTGCGATGCCGTACGGGCTTCTGGGAGCTCTGAGGATTTGAAGCAAAAGAACGAATAAGGGGAAAAGGTACAGAAGAGGAACGTGATTTTGTTGCAGTTGGGATGAGGTCACAGAACCGAGAACATATACATATATATAAGGTTAAACAGACTGTATAATAAACTATAATAAATACAGTTTTGAAACTTTACGTTAGCATACACACAAAATTCATTTTTATTATTCATAAACATTGGGCTGGCTTCACATCTACAATGTCCCATCTACTGCGTAATATTAGTGTTTACATTTTTATTTTGTTCCAGAAGGAGACTAAGGGTGTAATTCGTATAAAATCAATGTTACCGTATTTGAATGACCTTACAGTGATGTAATAAACTATCTTTTAAAACAAGCGAAATCTGTGTTAATATTGTATATCTAGATTTCGGACACTAAGTGAGCATTTTTAATGTTTTAAAATCGATTTAAAATGTAAAATTTTTTGAACGAAAAATTTTTGTATGTTTCAAACCACGTTTGTAAATAATTGAAAATCATGCACAGAAGTTTCGGACTAAATAGTCTTCTATATAAAGTATATGTCGGAAGTAACCTGCTCTCCGTCTAACTGCATAGCATTGTAGTCCGTGGTACGGTGAAGCGTTAGTTACTAATTATCGAAAGAAATTCAATTTGTTATTAAATTTGTACATTAAGCAAGCTATAAAGGAAAGCATGGAGAAATTTGGGGAAGGAATTAAAGTTCAGGGTGAAGAATTAAAACCATTGCGTTCTGCGGACGACATAGTAATTCTGTCAGAGACAGCAAAGGACCTGGAAGAGCAGTTGAACGGAATGGACAGTAAGGTGCATACAAGATGAACATTAACAACAGCAAAACCAGGGTAATGGAGTGCAATCTAAGAAAGTCAGGTGATGCTAAAGGAATTAGATTAGGTAACGAAACAAAAGGAGGTAGATGAGATTTGTTACTTGGGCAGTAAAATAAAAAATGAAGGTCGCAGTACAGAGGATATAAAATGCAAAATGGCAATGTGTAGAAAAGAGTTCTTGAAAAAGAGAAATTTGTTAATTTCGAATATTGATTTAAACCTAAGGAAGTCCTTTGTGAAGGCATTTGTGTGGATTTATGCCTTATATGGGAGTGAAACATGGACGATAAGCAGTGCGGACAGTAACAGGATTGAGGCTTTTGAAATGTAGTGATACAGAAGAATGCTGAAGATTAGGCGGGCGGTTCGCGTAACTAATGAGGAGGTACTGAACAGAATTGGGGAGAAATGGAATTTTTGGCATACCCTGACTAAAAGAAGGGATCGATTGGTAGGATACATTCTTAGACCTCAAGGAATTGTGAATTTAGCGTTGGAGGGAAGTGTATGGGGTAAAAAAAAAAAAGACCAAGAGATGGATACTGTAAGCCGGCCGCGGTGACCGAGGGGACTGAGGCGCTCCAGTCACGGTCTGCACAGCCACTGCGGTCGGGGGTTCGAATTCCCCCTCGGGCATGGATGTTTGTGACGTCCTTAGTATAAGCTAGTTCATAAGTAGTTTGTAAGTTTAGGGACTGATGACCCCATAGTTAAGTCCCATAAGCTTAACAAACATTTGAACATATTTTTTTGATACAGTAAGCAGATTCAGACAGATGTAGGTTGCCGTTGTTATGTGGAGTTGAAGAGGCTTGCTCAGGATAGGGTATTGTAGAGAGCTGCATCAAACCAGTCTCTGGACTGAAGACCAGCACAACAACACATACACAACCTATTTTTATCCGAAATATTTGTAAAATCGGAGATTCTGGTCGTTGTCGGCCGACAATTATGTCTGTAAAATTTGGTGCCAATCGGTTGAAGTGACTTTACAGACAGACTGAAAGAACCTCTCAAATCGCCGATAATTTTGCAAATATCTCTGAAACGATGTAGTGTACGAAAAAACTAAGCGAGAGATTTCTATTAATTTTCAAGTAACACATTTGTCCCAGTGGTGCTTTAAATGTTCGAAACACTATCGTAGTCATCTTTAGAAACGGCTGAGGGCCGATCCCTCGCTTGTTTTATTTATTTATTTATTCCTTGACTTATTCAGTGCTGAAAATCGGTGTCATTTCACGCTCCTTTTCATGCATCGAAATAACAAAACGTGGCACGGAACCAGTGAAGTGCGTGGGGTATTTGACGCATGCTACTTTTAGCCAGAAAGGTGAGACTTTGCGTGCAGGTATGTTGTCGTGCTGGATGAACCTCTCTCTCGCCTGCAATAAATCGATCTTTTTTATGAAAACTGTGACGTAATCTTCTTAAAACCTCCGAATAACAGGTCTGATTGACGGTCTCACCTGGCAGAACAAACTCTGAATACACTATGCTCTTGACATCAAGAAAAGCAAACCAGTATTGCTTTAATTTGAGATGACGTAATGGTTTTGTACAGGTTGACGATGACGTCTTCCTTTGGCTTGATTGTTGCTTGGCTTCTGGATCGTAACCATAGCACACAGTCATCATCATCATCATCATCAACAACTGGATAGTAGATTTCCTGTCAGAGAGGACACTGATTGTAGTAATCGATGGTAAGGCATCGACTACAACAGAGGTGATATCCGGCGTTTCACAGGTTAGTGTTATTGGTCCTCCGCTGTTCCTTATTTACATAAACGATTTGGGAGAAAATTTAAGTAGCTCTCTTAGGATGTTTGCAGATGACGCCGTCATTTACCATCTAGTAAAATCATCTGAAGATCAAAACCAACTGCAGAACGATCTAAGTAAGATATCACTATGGTGTAGACATTGGCAATTAACTCAAAATAATGAGAAGTGAGACGTCGTCCACACGAGTACGAATAGAAACCCGTTAAACTTTGTTTACAAGATAAATCAATCAAAAGTGAAGGCCGTAAACTCCACTAAATACCTGATAATTACTATTACTTCAGACTTAAACTGGAAAGAACATGTAAATTTAGATAATGTCGTGGCAAAGGCAAACCAGAGATTGCGTTTTATAGGTAGAATCCTTAAAATGTGCAACATAATTACAAAAGAAACTGCGTACACTACTTTTGTCCATCCATTTTTTGAGTATTGCTGCCCAGTGTAGGATCCTTACCAGGTGGGTTTGACGGAGGACGTCGAAAGAGTCCAGAGAAGGGCAGCTCGTTTCGTATTGTCACTATACAGGGGAGACAGCATAACGGAAATGATACAGGATCTTGAGTGGAAATCATTACAACAACGGCGCTTATCGCTGCGGCGTGATCTACTTACGAAACTCCAATCGCCAATATTCTCCTCCGAACACGACAATATATTGTTGACTGCCACTTACATAGGTAGAAATGATCATCAGAATAATATACGAGTAATCAGAGCTCGAACTGTGAGATTCAGGTGTTCTTTCTTCCCGCGTTCTATACGAGAATGGAATGGGAGATACATAGTATAAAGATGGTTCGATGAACCTCTGCCAGGCACTTAAATGTGATTTACAGAGTATCCCATGTAGATGTAGAACAATGACATCTGACAGATAATCTGAGTCAGTTTCAAGCTGTTGTTTCAAAACGCGATATGTTTCAACATGACGTTGCTTTTGACTGTTAATTAGAACCTGAGGGACAACCTAGGTAGCAACCCTTCTCATACCCAAATCATTCAATTAAAGTTCGTGAACCGAGTTCCGATATAACCCACTTACCGCTGACAGTTGATCAATAGTCTGTCTAATGTCTGTGAGCGCAAGTTATCGAACGATTTGAATATTTTATGGCAGTTTATAGGACATCCAGTACTAAGTTTGTGATCGATCAATTTATTTAAATTATTTTTAAGTCGAGAAAACCACGGGTACACTATAGTTTTTTCCGACAGCGTCAGTGTTGTAAGCTGGTTTCAACATTTAATCAGTTTCAGCAGTGTTTTCACCTAGTTTTATCGAATACAAAACAAAATTTTGCAGTAGACATTATTGAGATAAACTTGCTATCAAAAAGAAAACGAAATAAGACCGACCATAACAAGAAAAAAGAAATATTCATCGGGCAGGCATCGGAAGTGCCCACCGGTACCGACCGTCTGCCATATCTTCCTTAGCCCGCAGGTGTCGACGAATGCAGTATGGAGCGGCATATGGTCAGAAGATCCTATCAAGCCAGAACAACATGTCAATATGTCCTGGCCAGTTTCAAAATATCTTGAAGTATTCGCTTATACGCAAAGCAATACGATTCATGATGACATCTAATATAACACAAGTGGCTTTATATGAGCCAACATGGAATAAATGATACGCCTTCTAGTACAGCAGTATGTCGTGCAACAACACAACACCTTCTGACAGCAATCCTCGGCGTTTGCTTCGAATTGCAGGCTTTAGCCTGTCAGTAAGCATCTCACTTAAAGTACACTGTTTATTGTTGTGCCCCTTTCACCATAATGTTCCAGTACAGGACCTCGTGCATCCCAAAAAAACGTAAGCATCAGTTTTCCTGCGGACGGTTGGGTCTTGAACTTTTTCTTCCACGGCGAAATTGGATGTTTCCATTCCATACTCTGCCGTTTACTCTCCGGCTCGTAATGATGGATTCATGTTTCGTCACCAGAAATGATCCTGTCTAAGAAGTTGTCCCCTTCGTTACCATAGCGATCCAAATGTTTTTGTAGATGTCGAGGCGCGTTTGCTTATGCAACTGTGTGAGTTGTTTTGGGACCCATCTTGCACAAACTTTACGAAACCCAAGTCTGTTGTGAATAATTTCGTAGGCAGAACCGTGACTAATTTGAAGACGATGAGCCACTTCATCAATAGTTAATCGTCTAAGAGAATAATTTCACGTGATCGCTCAATGGTTTCTTCATTTGTGGCGGTAAACGGTCGTCCGGCTCCTTCATCGTGCTTAACACTCGTGCGACCATTTCGTAATTTTTCAACCCACTCGTACACACTGCGTTGTGGCAAAACACTGCTCCCATACTGTACTGAGAATCTTCTATGAACTTCAGCCCTTGATACACCTTCCGCCCACAAAACGTGTCACTGAAAGTTGCTCTTCTTTGGTGCAAATAGACAGCGGAGCAGCCATGATTAACAGCACGGCAGCGACAACGAAACTAACGTAGCAGCTTGAAAATTGCAAAGATATAACAACAAATAAACAAAGCATGCGTCACCAACGTAAAACGACAGAACAGCCAACATAAACAAAAATATAACTAAATTGCGGATAATAATTGACTTACCCTTGTATTTCTGTTTGCCGATGATATCCGCTTGACAGTGAAGAATGATATTGTCAGAATTGACACAGTAGCAAATGATGCACTTAAATAAATTCCTTAATGGTCTGTAGAAAACCGTTGCCGGCCGCGGTGGCCGAGGGGAGTGAGGCGCTCCAGTCACGGTCTGCACGGCCACAACGGTCGGGGGTTCGAATCCCCCCTCGGGTATGGATATTTGTGCCGTCCTAGTTCGTAAGTAGTTCATAAGTAGTTTGTAAGTTTAGGGACTGATGACCCCGTAGTTAAGTTCCATAAGCTTATCAAACATTTGAACATTTGAATTTGACAAAACCGTTGATGCTAAATAATAGTACGAATCAGTTTTTAATGTTTCTAACACATAATTCAACGAAAACTGACACATTGATTACACAGAATGGTGCTGTGATGAGATTTAACAGTTGAAATATGTAGGCGTTCAGGTAGATAGTAAGCTGTTGTGGAAATTGTCTGGTTAATAAACTGAACACCGCACATTTTAGGATTAGGACAGTGCTACGTGAACAAGAAGAGTAGTCTACTCTGTATTAGTGACATTTACACTTTTGGGTGCGATCTATCGTGTTTTCCAAAAATTGCAAAACAGCATATGTTGCCCATTTCGTTGCAAAATATCTTTATTTTGCCGAGTTTCGACAGATGTGAACCGCCATAATCAGGTCTTGTATGTTGTTAATTGACATGTTCATCTGGCTTGTATATTGTCATTTGACATGTTCAACAGGCTTGTATACTGTCAATTGACATGTTCATCTGGCTTTCATAATGTAAATTTGACATGTTCAGTTTACAGTATACAAGACCTGATGGTTTCAGTACTTCTTTTTGATACGTCGCCTATCGGTTGTAGCTAATTGAAGCTCTTTTCTTTCCTTATATGTCAAATGATCAGTTTGTGGACTGTGTTGCGACGTCTTCGTTTCTTACCTAATCCAATAGGATACGTGTGATGTATTTCATTCCAGTACCCTGATTATATATTGTGAATTGTTTTCGAATTGTTCACTACTTTGATACGCATTATTACTAAGCTAAATTTCATTTCTGTGTGCTTCTACATCTACATCTACATACATACTACGCAGTCCACCGTAAGGTGCGTGGCGGAGGGTACACTGTACCACTACTAGGCATTTCCTTTCCTATTCCACTCCCAAACAGAACGAGGGAAAAAAGAATGCCTATATGTCTCCGTATGAGCCCTAATTCTCATATCTTGTCTTTGTGATCACCACGCGAAATTTAAGTCGGCGGCAGCAAGATCGTACTACACTCAGCTTCAAATTCTGGCGCTCTGAATTTCCTCAACAGAAATTCACGAAAAGAACGTCGTCTTTCCTCCAGCGATCCCCAATTGAGTTGCCGGAGCATTTCCGTGACAGTCGCACATTGGTCGAACCTACCAGTAACGAACTTGCTCCACTAAGAAATACAAAGGTATGGAAACTAAGAAGTAATGCAGAAGTTTATCGCAACATAGAAAACATAACCGAAAAACACTACGGAAGAGGCGACCGCTATTTTTTGGACATTTATACCGAATGTACAGCAACAGATTAACCAAACAGATTTTTAAATATCTCTAGGACAAAAAGTCAACAATAGCATGGATTCAAGAAGTTAGGAATGATTTGGAAAGAAACAATATAAGTGAAAAAGATGCAACAGAAAGAGAAACCTTTAAGAAGAAAGTGGTAAAAATGGAAGGATTCCAAGGCAGGAGGGAGAAGAAGACAGGAGTAAAGTGGTCTGAGGAGAGAAAAAGGATGCATAGTGAAAAGATGAAAGAATACTGGAGGAAAAAGAAAGAACAACAAAGGAGGAAACATTCAAATTGGTGCATGGTCCTTAGATGTCCGAAACGAAGAAAGAAAGAAGAAAATAAAATAAATAAAATATTCTATGCACGGACAGAAGGCTACCGCGTTTGAATAAAAACAAAGGATTGACAGACTTGAGTTAATTCTAATACTTTATGACCAATCTGCGAATGAATACCTTTCGTTTAATGCCAAAAATGAATGTAATCGCTGGAATAGAACGGCCTCAGCGATTGATTTTAGTTTATAGCAAGGACATCCCCTTAAGAAGTATACAGAAGGAAATCGCGCTTCGGTAAAAAGAATAGGAAGGCGAGAGTTATACTTGATGACAAATCTTCGAATGAATGCTTTTGTTTAAAAATAAAATGAAGGAAAGCGGCAGAGTAGTTTGGTCTGGCCGACTGACTTCAATTTTTAATATATAAGATGCAACTCATTACTACTGGTCTTACTTTTATGCCTATCTTGTGTATTTTAGGCATAACATGTAACCTGTGTCGCGTAGGTGCTTACGGAAATAAATTCTCACTAGTTCGTCAGAGCGGTCACAGTTACTTGTTCCTATTCCTCAACAATGCGTACAGTATCTTATGCTAACGTGTAACTCTGCTTAACAAGCACTGAGTCTCCATCATTATGCAAGTGTGCTGCAGCCGTAAAAGTTCGCGCCTGCGAGGTAGGCAACCGAACGCGCGAGTACGGTAGCAGGGTAGCCTGTACACCGCGGTGTAGGGGCTAGCCGTTGGCACCCACCTCCGCTACTGAAACAGGACACCCGGCAAGTAGACAATTCTACATTCAGCGGAGCTGCGCACGGCTTTCATTTGTACAGAAACTAGTCGCCGCTGTCGAGAACTGTGATTGAAAGCCCATGCGAATACACTTTTAGTGGAATGACAAGAAAGTTGGAAAAAAATTGAAGTAAAGTTCAATTTTCACGCAAAGCTTTCTTCAGACGCAATCAATGCAAGTGTTTAAAAGCGAAAATCAAAAAGAAAAAAAGATTAAAATTACATTATAAAAGCTAGATGAACATGTCAAATGGCAATATACAAGCGAGATGAACATGTGAAACGACAATATACAATTTCAGATCAACGTGTGAAACAACAATATACAAGCCAGATCAACATGTGAAAGGACAAGATACAAGCCAGATGAACATGTCAAACGACAATATACAAAACTGGGTGCCGGAACCGGGACTAGAAACTGAGACATTTGCCTTTCGCGGGAAAGCGCACTACCGACTGTGCTATCCCGACACGACTCACGATGCCGCCTCACAACTCTACTTCCGCCAGTACCTCGCCTCGTACTTTCCAAACTTCACAGAAGCTCTCCTGCGAAACTTGCAAGACTAGTACTCTTGGAAGAAAGGATATGGTGGAGACATGGCTTAGCCACAGCCTAAGGGATGTTTGTATAGTCTATGGGACTTAACTACGGGGTTATCAGTCCCTAAACTTACAAACTACTTATGAACTACTTACGAACTAGGACGGCACAAATATCCATGCCCGAGGGGGGATTCGAACCCCCGACCGTAGTGGCCGTGCAGACCGTGACTAGAGCGCCTTAGTCCACTCGGCCACCGCGGCCGGCAGTGAAAGTTTCATTCTGGACAATATACAAGAACATGTCCAACAACAGTATACAAGACTGATGAGGGTGTTGGCTCGTATATTGTCATTTGACATGTTCATAAGGCTTTTATATTGTCATTTGACACGGTTATCAGTCTTGCATATTGTCATTTGACATTTTCATCTGCCTTGCATATTGTCATTTGACATTTTCATCAGGCTTGTATATTGTCATTTGACATGTTCATCTGGCTTTTATAATGTAATTTTGACATGTTCAGTTTACAGTATACAGGACCTGATGATTGCAGTTTACATATGCCGAAACCACTAAGAATAATGATCTTTTTAAACGATCTAGGGCAAGATATGCCTTTCTGCAATTTTAGTCGTCTACTTTGCTTATTATTTTTAGTTTTTGTAATTGTTTGTTGTTGTGAGTTTTTAGAATAGAAAAAGGGCATTTATTGTGCGGTAACGGGTAGTTTCGAGCGGTGCAATATTTACTGTACGATCACGAGCCTTTTGGCACAGTGTGTTCAGTAATCTCATTCTCATTAATTTTCTTCTCCACAGTAACGCACTGAATCGTCTCCACGTCTAGCTATCTCTTACGTGCTGTACTGTCTGCTACAGCCGTGCCAGATCACGCCTGCGAGGTAGGCAGCCCAACGCACGCGTAAACAAGCGGGGTAGCCTGTGAACCGCCGTGTAGGGGCTAGCCGTTGGCACCCACTTCCGCTGCGAAAACAGGATACGTAGTGTTTAGCATTCGCTACAAACCGGCTCGTAGAAAATCCTACATTTCACTGTGTTTAGCGCACGGCTTTCAGCTGTACAAAAACTACTCGCCGCTCTCGAGAACTGTGAATGAAATCCCGTGCGAATACACCTTTAGTGGAATGACAAGGAAGATGGAAAAAAATTGAAGTAACGTTCAATTTTCATGCATAGCTTGTTTTCAGACTCAATCAAGGCAAGTGTTTAAAAGCGCAAATGAAAGAGCTTGATCCTCTGAGAATTGGTAGGAAAAAAAAATTAAAATACTCAATGCAAGGACAGAATGATACCGCGTTAAATAAAAATAAACGATGGAGAGACATAAGTTAATTCTAATCTACGAATGAATATCTTTCGTTTAATGCAAAAATGTCGGAAATGTGTCGAATAGAACGGCCTGACCGACTGACGTAATTTTACAGCAAGGACATCCCAATGAGAAATATACAGAAGATAATCGCGTTTGAGTATAGAAAAAGGAAGGCGAGAGTTACGTACATTCCGATACTTAATGACAAATCTGCGAATGAATGACTTTTGTTTAAAACAAAAATGGAGGAAAGCGGCAGAGTTGTTTGGTCTGACCGACGACTGCAGTTTTTAATATATAATACTAGCTGAAAACCCGGCGTTGCCCGGGTATTTATTTATTTATTCCTGTCGCTTTTCGGGTATATATTTACTTTTATAAGAGCTGTTTATCTGTAAAATCTGGCGCGAATACAATTAGTAGTAAAGAAATAACAGTTTAAAAAATGGTGCGTGATGGGGCTTTAATGTTTATATGCTCATATATCATGAACTATGTGTTGTACTGTGATACAATTTAGAACGTCATACTGAGAGCCGTAGTGTTACTCCATAACCAGAGGAAAAGTAGTCAGCGAGAAACTTTTTTTCGTTTCATCATTTTACTATGGTTGCCAGCGAGAAAAAGTTTAATAAAGGTTTCAAATTATGTTTAAAGTTTGTTGCAAGTCGCTAAGTACTGTCATTCTCATACAGTGTATTCCGAAAGTCTCGCTGCATTATATGGCATTTTTTGCGATTTCTATTGGTTATGACGTATTATCTTTTGAACCATGTCCAGTGTGTGATTCTTAACCATGCAGCAATTGTTACCTCACAGTAAGGAATGTGTGTACCAAATTTGATTGAAATCGGTCTAGTGGTTTAGGAGAAAATGAGCAGCATTATCGCCAAACGCAGCAGTTTTTCGCACATCTCATTGTTTACGACGTCATATCTCGTGAACTATACATCGTACGTGATTCTTACACTTACGGCGACCGTTCTCATGGATTGAAGCTTACGTGTACAAATTTCATAAAGATCAGAACAAAACTGTAGATTTATATATACATGTGGAGTCTGTTCCGAAAGAACAGACGTCACTTCTGATCCTGCAGTTGTTATTGTTTTCATATTCACAGAATATATGACATCAACTGCGTTTGGGCAAAGCTGAAAATGTGTAACTGAAGATTTGTATGCATCACGTACAAACATACGGACACTCTGGTTTATATATTAGATGTAACCCTTAACCACCGGTCTTACTACTACGCCTGTCTTGTGTATTTTGTGGAGAACATATAACCTCTGACGCCGAGGCGCTTTCGGAATTAAATTGTCACAAGTTCGTCAGAGCGACCACAGTTACGTATTGTTACCCCAACAATGCATACAGTATCTTAAAGTAATCTGTAAGTCTGCGTAAGAAACAGCTGCATACAGTATCTTATGGTAACCTGTAAGTCTGCGTAAGAAGCACCTGTGCCTCCGTCCTTATGGAACAGTCTGCTACAGCCGTGCGAGATGACACCTGCGACGTAGGCAGCCCAACGCACACGTAAAGAAGCAGGGTAGCCTGTCCACTGCAGTGTAGGGCTAGCCGTTAGCACCCACCTCCGCTGCTAAGACAGCACACGTGGCGTTTAGCCTTCGCTACAGCCCGGCTCGTAGAAAATCCTACATTCCCCTGTGTTCACCGGAGTAGCGGACGGCTTTCAGTTGTACAGAAACTACTCGCCGATGTCCAGAACTGTGAATGAAAGCCATCTTTTGGATTATAGTCGTTGCGTAGTGGACAAGGTGTTGGACAATGACGCTAAGTGTTGTTGGTTCGGACCCCGCCACTACCTAATACTTTTATTCCTAAAAGGGTTTCAGACACTCTTATTAATTAATATTTTTATTATTTAGATTATTATTTTGGTCCAAAACGTTTGCAAAACTTATAAAACTACAAATCTAAAGTGGGCTGTAAAACACGTCAGTGAGATTTTTTATTTACTGTCCGGCGGCCTCACGTGATTATGATGTCAGTCGTGTGACGTTGGCATTATCCATTCGCTTTTCGATGCAAATATTTTGTCATGACAACGTCGTTTTATGAGCGGAATTACTGTTACTAAGTGAACGAGGGCACATAAAAAAATCCGTCAACCGTAGAGCACGAGCAGCATCATTTATTTACTTCATTGTCTGTACGAAACACTAATCAACTTCCAATGAATGGATTACTAAGAATATAAACATCTTGGTTAGGGCTTTCTACCATTTTGTTGATGTTGGCAACATAATCATACGAGACCACTCAGATTGTAAGTAAAATTTTACCGCTACATACATTTAAATCAGATTGTAGTTACGGGAAAAACACTGTGAAGAATAAAGATACCTGTTATCCATGACAAGTAGCAAATTTATAACGGTCATACTATTGAAAGAAAAGTCCACAGTAGATCGAGCTTGGTGACAGATGAACTAAAAAGAGCAAATTAACGGGACTCATTGCTGTATACAGGGTGTTTCACTAAGTGTGTTTGCTTCTGTAACTTATAAAATAATAGGTGACGGAAAATTTTAATGCGGTAGGTCAACACAAGAAATGTTACACTTTCTACGGAGCTACGAACATAGTTTATTGTATCATTTTTCCTAGAAAGCTTCGCGACTGTCTCTGATAGAGTCTGATTGCACTGTGTTCAGCGGAGTAGCGGACGGCTTTCAGTTGTACAGAAACTACTCGCCGCTGTCGGAGAACTGTGAATGAAATCCACTTGTCGTGCCGAGAGCAGACGGCAACGCCGCGACGACGGCAGCTTCGCGCCGGCGCCGACAGAGCGCGCGCGCGGCACGTAGCGCTCGCCTCGGTGCTGGCGGGGTGGGGGTTGGTGTGCAGAAGGCGGCCAGGGGGTTGCCGGGCCAGGTGGCGGCCAGCCAATCAGGCCCAGGTGAGCCGCCCCCTCCCCGCCACCGCGACACACCCCCGCGCTACCGCCCGTCCCACCCCCCGGCGCAGTTTTCGCTAAGAGTTGGACTCTGGCAGCCGGCGAGGTGACGCCTGCGAGTCAGGCAGCCCAGCGTGCGCGACCGCTCAGCGGGTTGCCTACTCGCCGCCGTGCAGGGGCTGGCGGCGGCTGCACCAATGCTGCTGAGGGCCGTTTGCTGACAGCGCAGACATACACGACACTCAGGTAGGCCGGCGGCTTTCACTCAGCACAAAGCTCCTAGTAATCGGAAAAAAGCGCAGGTGACTCCCGTTTATAAGAAAGGAAAGGGGGCTGACCCACACAATTACAGGCTAATATCGTTGACATCACTTTCCTACATAATTTTGTATCATATTCTCAGCTCGCATATAATAAATTTATTTGAACGGGAAAGCTTCTTTCTATGAATCCGCACGGGTTTAGGAAACATCGTTCGTGTCAAACTCACTTTGCCCTTTTCCCACATGACACCTTGCGAAACATGGATGAAGGGCAACAGGTAGATTGTGCTTTTCCCGATTTCAAAAACGCGTTTGACGCGGTGCCACACTGCATACTGCTAACAAAGATATGAGAATAGACAATAGGTTCACAGATTTGTTGCTTGGCTAGAAGATTTCCCGAGTAATAGAACGCAGTACGTTGTTTTCGGCGACGAGTGTTCATCAGAGACGAGTGTATCGTCAGGCGTGCCCCAGGGGAGTGTGATAGGACCGCTATTATTTTCTATCTCTGTAAATGATTTGATGGACAGATTAAGTTGTAATTTGCGGCTGTTTGCTGATGATGCTGTGGTGTATGGGACGGTGTCGTCTTTAGCTGACTGAATAGCATGCAGAATGACTTAGATAAAATTTCTAGTTGATACGAAGAATTGCAGCTAGATCTCAATGTAGTTAATACAGGAACACACATGAGTAGGAAAAACAATCCCATAACGTTAGAGTATAGCATTAGCAGAAAAAAGCGAAGAAACGAAAGAGGACTGACCCACACAATTACATGCCGATATCGTTGACATCAGTTTCCTATAGGATTTTGTATCATTATTCTCAGCTCGAATATAATAAATTTACTTGAGACCAGAAAGCTTCTTCCTATGAATCAGCACGGGTTTAGGAAACATCGTTCGTGTCAAACTCACTTTGCCGTTTTTTAATATGACATCATGCGAGCCGTGGATGATGGGCAACAGGTAGATTGTGCTTTTCTCGATTTCAAATAGGCATTTCACGCGGTTCCACACACCAGACTGCTAACAAAGAAACGAGAATAGGGAATAGGTTCACAGATTTGTTAATTGGCTGGAAGGCTTCCTGAGTAATAGAACCCAGTACGTTGTGCTCGACGACGAGTGTATCGTCAGGCGTGCCACAGGGGAGTCTGATAGGACAGCTATTATTTTCTATCTATATAAATGATCTGATGGACAGATTAACTTGTAATTTACGGCTGTTTGCCGATGATTCTGTGATGTATGGGAGGGTGTCTTCATTAATTGACTACAATAACTTGCAGGGTGACTTAGACAAAATTTCTAGTTTGTGCGAAGAATTGCACCTAATCCTTAATGTAGAAAAATGTAAGGTGATGAACATGAGTAGGAAAAACAATACCATAATGTTAGAATACAGCATTAGTAGTGAGCTTCTTGATGCAGTTGCATCGTTCAATCTAGGCGTAACATTGCAGAGCGATATGAAATGGGACGAACTTGTAAGGATAGTTTTGAGTAAAGCGGACAGCCGACTTCGGTTTATTGGGAGAATTTTAGGAAGATCTACTTCATCTGTAAAGGAGACCGCTTATAGAACGCTTGTACGACCACGTCTTGAGCATTGCTCAAACGTTTGGGACCCGCAGCAGATCAGTTTAAAGAAGACATAGAGGCGGTTCAGAGGCGAGCAGCTAGGTTTGTCACTGGTAAGTTCGACCAATGCGCGAGTGTCACGGAAATGCTCCGGCAACTCAATTGGGGATCGCTGGAAGAAAGAAGACGTTCTTTTTGTGAATTTCTGTTAAGTAAATTTAGAGGGCCGGAATTTGAAGCTGGGTGTAGTACGATCTTGCTGCCGCCTACTTACATTTCGCGTAGTGATCACAAAGACGAGATAAGAGAAATTAGGGGTCATACGGAGGTATATAGTTATTGTTTCTTTCCTCGTTCTATTTGCGAGTGGAATAGGAAAGGAAATGCCTAGTAGTGGTACAGTGTACCCTCCGCCACGCACCTTACGGTGAATTGCGGAGTATTTATGTAGATGTAGACATCTGCCGCCTGCAGCCGTGTAGAAGCAAAGCCCGTAGCGGAAGTGCCACGTCTGATTTTGTTCAACCTCCGAGCTATCGACATCTAACGCCTTTGTTTTCTGCCGGAAGGAAACCGCCACCATTTGTGATTCTCATTGCTAACATCTCTTTCAGAGGCGGTGTTTACCGATGTTAACGACGTATTTTAATACGCCTGGTGACCAAATATGGTAGCAGTCCTTATTGAATCATAGGGAGTTCTCTCGGTAAGTCCTTCAACAACCATTGCAATGAGAATTGCTGCCCATGTGATAGCCAGGCGTTGTGAAATATGTGATTGATGTAGATTACCACCGCTCTTCACAGAGATAAGACACTATTAAAAGTCACTGTAGTATTCCATAAAATGCATTTTAAGCATCAGCTGTTTTATTAACATTTTTTACGTACAGTTTTACGCCTCGGAACATCGTCGTAGGGTAAAATTTTTAAAACGGATCAGGGAAATAGGTAGTTTGAAAGTAGAACTTGCCCACAACAGAGATGCTCTACTGACAAGTTTCGATTAAAGTATATTCTATGTAACGTCATAAGTTAAATTAACGAATGAACAACTCCAGTAACCTCGTATGAACGTTTTAAGAATATACTTGTTAACACATTCATACAAAGTACTGGAGCTGTTCGTAAGTTAATATCTCATATCTGACATTACATATATTATGTTATAAAAATCACTCATGTTTCATATAGCACACTTGAATCTGAGCTTATCAATGGACCGTAGGTGTTATCAACATGTTATTATGATGTTTCTCTACAGTTCTACACTCTAATAGCTCGCGGGAAAAAGGAACACCTAAATCTCTCCGTTTTTGACCTCATTTCTTTTATTTTATTTTCATGGCCATGTCTTTCTATGTAGGTGAGTGCTAACAAAATATGTTCGCATTCGGAAGAGAAAGTTGATGAAAGAAATTTCGCAAATAGGTCTCGTCGCAACCAAAAACGCCTTTCTTTCAATGATTTCCATAATTTCCGTGACACTCTCTCCCCTATATCGCGATAATACAAAACGAGCTGCCCTTCTCTGAACTTTCTCTAAATCGTCCGTCATTTCCACCTGGTGTGGATCCCACAATGCGCAGCAATACTCCAAAATAGGACGCACAAATGTAGTGTAGGCAGCTTCTTTAGTACAACTGTTGCAGTTTCTAAGTGTCCTGCAAATGAAACGTTGTCTTTGCTTCGCCTTCCCTACAATATTTTCCGTGTGTTCTTTCCAATTTAATTTGTTCGTAATTGTTACTTCACGATATTTTGTTCAATTTAAACGATCTCTAGGTTTGACTAATTTATCGTCTAAATGAAGTTCAACGGATTTCTTTTAGTGATAATATGGATGACATCACACTTTTCACTATTAAGGGTCGATTGCCAATTTTTGCAGCATGCACATGTCTTATCTAAATCATTTTGCAGTTCCATTCTAACGGTGTACATCTGGAAAGACATTGTCCCCTTTATACCACTCATTAGCTCCAAAATTAAAACTTTCACTCTGCAGCGGAGTGTTTGTTGGTATGAAACTTCCTGGCAGATTAAAATTGTGTGCCGGAACCGGGACTCGAACCTCGGGCCTTTGCCTTTTGCGGGCAAGCGCTCTACCAACTGAGCTATCTCGACACACAGGAAGTTTCCTCACTAGTTACCTACAGTTTACTACACAACATTTGAAAAGTTCCTATTCCCTTCGTATCTGTGGTGTTTAACGTCAAGATTTCGCTACCATGAAAGTGTGAGAAGTACAAAAATATCTACAGTACATACTGCCTCCACATTGCTTAAAATTAGGAGTTAGAACTTTTCGCTTCTCCAGGAATTATTTTCTTGAAATTTCCAATCACCTCCTTTACTCCTGTCTTCAATACGTATTAAGCTACCCAAGTGGCAATGTTCACTATTGCTGCCCTCATTTCTCAACATAAATCTCCCTACAACAACCAATTTAATTTGAAAACTTTTTACATTGTATATAAAACGCTGCACCATCCATAATGAAAAAATTCCTAATTAATACGTTTTGTTTAAAGCAAAAATGTAGAAAATCTGTCTGATAGAACGGCCCGACCGAATGACCTTAGTTTACAGCAAGGACGTCCCCATAAGAAATATACAGAAGGAAATCGCGTTTGAGTAGAGAAAAAGGAAGGCGTCAGTTTTGTAAATTCTGATACTTGATTAAATGTCTGTGGATGAATACCTTTCGTTTAAAACGAAAATGCAGGAAATTGGCCGGGTAGTTTCATTTGGCCGACTGACTTTCGTTTTCGTAGATTTTTTAAATATATAACAACTTATTTAAAATCGCTACGAGCAAGAAGGTACTACATTTGTCATGGCGGCCGCAGACGTAACCTATGTTTTTATGGGACACGCTCCTGATACCTGTTCCATAACTGTCATCGTCATCGATTTACGGTATTGTGGATAGTCTTTGTATATGACTACAGAAACCTATTGCTTTATTGACATCGTTAGGTTAGATTAGATTAGTTATTCGTTCCGTAGATCCATGTTGAGGGGATCCTCGTGGATGTGGAACATGTCAAGAAACTAAATTTACAAGTTGAATAATAGATAATACTAATAATATAAATACAAATAAATATACTTTAATTATAAATACAGAAACGTAATTGTTTTTACTGATAATATAATAATACTAATATAGTATGAGTGCATGCATAATTTGCTACAATTTAGAAATCCACTAATGGAGTAGAAGGAGTTGGCCACTAGAAAGTCTTTAACGTTCCTCTTAAACTGATCTTTATTTGTAGCTAAATTTTATATATTTGATGGTAAATTATTGAAAATGTGTGTTCCTGAGTAGTGGACCCCTTTTTGAACTAAAGTAAGTGCTTTTAAATCCTTGTGTAGATCATTTTTATTCCTAGTATTGTATGTATGAACTGAGCTGTTTCTTGGGAAAAGGGATATATTATTCATGACAAATTTCATTAACGAATAAATATACTGAGAGGCAGTAGTTAATATACCCAGTTCTTTGAAGAGGCTTCTACAGGACGTCTGTGAATATACTCCACAAATAATACGTATTACACGTTTTTGGACTCTGAAGACTTTTGACTGACTTGAAGAGTTACCCCAAAATATTATACCATATGACATTAGGGAATGAAAGTAAGGAAAGTATGCAAGCTTTGTTATTTTTATGTCTCCTATGTCTGATAACACTCGTATTGAAAATACAGATTTGTTGAGTCGTTTCTGCAGTTTTGTGGTGTGCTCCTCCCAACTATATTTATTTATTGTGATATTCGAAATATTTTTTTCCTTGGCGCTTATATTGGAGGAAGCTATTTCTGATATATTAATAACGTGCTATTACCGTTTAGTTTTGTACGTCTATACTTCCCGGAAGTTTCCCTTCTATCGACAAATTGTGGTTCTGTCTGTGACGGTCAGTAGCTTTCCAGGCGAACACAGCCCCAAGTAACAGAAGCTCCCAACCGGTTCTAGAAGGTCATCTAGTCTAATATCAAATTTACCATTCTTTTGTCTTCCCCGCTGACTTTATCTTATTCATTTTTACATTAAATTCTCTTAGTATTTTGGTAAATGTCAACAACAAAATCATTCCAAAAAATGTTTGTATTGCACATAGACTATACGGAAATCCTGTTTGGGTTGATATAATTTTAGTAGTAACCGTAGTAGGGTCTACTTTGTTTCCATAATCGTGCAGTGCGTCGCCAAACTTTCCCATATGCACCCATAATGCCGAGATAGTATAATTCTCTTCTGGTTAATTTTGATATGGAATCGTAATAATCGTCCGCATTCTGTTTTACCCTATCATAGTATCTGAAAATAAGGTAACATAAATAGTCTAATTTTATGTTTATACAGTTTCTGTTACCGTTCAATTGTGTTTTTACGTGCTAAGATAAGCTAGGAACATACCAAAGGAATAACGTATAAATGTAAACTAACCCACAAATCGTTGACTCGTCTATTGAACAAGGTCAAACAGAACCTGAAAAACTAACGGTTTATTTAAACTTTAAACCTATGTCTAATTTGTCATTGTGTGGTCTCTCCCATCCGGCGCATGGCTCTGTCTGACTGCATTGGATACACGCCTCTACCTGAGTGGTCCGTCTCTTTCACATTCGTTACCCTTCTTTTTTCAAATCTCCATCGATCTCTTCTACTTCATTATCGTCACACTACCTGGACAAATCTGATTGTCATTGTAATCTGTATACTCTTCTTTATTACTACCAATTTCGTCTTAATTTTCTCCAGTTTACCTAACACTTCCTTTTGTACAATTTTCCCAATATTTACTTCATTTTTCAATACTTATTATATGGGATAGCATCCAAAATTGTAAATTTTCGGTTCTCTCTCTGCTCTTGTGACTACATTCTGTAGTAAATTTGCTCCCATATAATTGTAATAAAAATTAATACATACAACCGTGTGATTGTTTGCAATGCATTGGGCACTGCGCGACAAAGAAGCCCCAGTCTGCAGTATCTGAGTAATAAGTTACAAAAATGTCTAAAACGCAATTTGTTAAATACTCTGATCTGCCTATAGAGGCCGGCAGCAGTGGCCGAGCGGTCTGCGGCGCGCCAGTCACAGTCTGCACAGCCGCTATGGTCGGGGGTTCGTATCCCACTCTCGGGCACTCGGGCATGGATGCTTGTGTCGTCTTTAGTGTAAGGTAGTTCATAAGTAGTTTGTAAGTGTAGGGACTGATGACCCCGCAGTTAAGTCCCTTAAGCTTAACAAACATTTGAACATCTGTCTATAGAGAAAATAGAAAATTGTTGATATTATCCGTTATAACGATTCGCTACACGGACTCAGTGACAATCTATTACCCTGTCAATCTGCCGATAGAATTCTCTTACCAACAACTGCGGTGTATCACTCGACACGAAAGGCGGGTGGATTACAAAATGAGAACAAACGCAAGGGTTACCTCTTATTCTCGGCCTCGTCGAACAACATCCCTCCCCTAAAAAAAATCAGATCGTTATTTGGTTCTTTAACATTACACTGTAACGTTAAATGTTTAAATATCACTATAAAGTATTTGCCGAAAACGAGCTGACAAACCGGATAGGACAGCCTAATTAACAAACGTACCGCTTGCTGCTAAACAATGAAATGCTCTGAATGTCATTCACCGCCGTAGTGACCTGGTCAGGTGAGGGAAATGATCTTTTTCACAGGAAATCATGAATCCAGGCTCGCAATACACGCAATATTCGCCAGGCAATCAGTTTCATTTAAAATGCTTTTTGGGAATCTATGAATATGGAAAGAATTTGATATTCGCCGTTCACAGCATTAATTAATTCAAGTGGAATAAATATCTTCTCGAAAACGTGCTTGTGTTTTGTTACAAGCTAGGACAAACCCGCGAAATATGGAGCATACATACGAAAAGTTCTTTGAATCTACTTTGGAAGCTTCGTGCAGTCTGACCAACATATGGTGTAGAGCGCTGCTTGCATTTAGTTTTGTACACCCCTGAATTGGAAAATTTATCATTTTTGGTTTTTGTGTTGTGATGCAGTTTGTTTCCTAATTTATTGTTGGTGGAGAAAACACATCTTACATCGTATGGCCTCATACGATAATTGTTTATATTTGGACATTTATTGTCATTAACATTCGCAGTTCCTTACCACAGTCCAGTATAGAAAGGTTGTAACAATGGAAAATTGTTTTTAAATGCAGTAGGATCTGTATCGAATTGCTGCATGGTGCAGGGAACGGCAATTGAATCTCAATGTAGACAAGTGTAATGTGCTGCGAATACATAGAAAGAAAAATCCTCTACCATTTAGCTACACTATAGGTCAGCAACTGGAAGCATTTTATTCCATAAATTATCTGGGAGTAGGCATTAGGAGCGATTTAAAAAGGAACGACCATATAAAATCAATCTTCGGTAAAGCAGATGCCAGACATACATTCATTGGAAGAACCCTAAGGAAATGCAGTCCGAAAACAAAGGAAGTAGGTTACAGTACACTTGTTCGCCCACTGCTTGAATACTGCTCACCGGTGTGGGATCCGTACCAGGTGGGGTTGAGAGAGGAAGTGGAGAAGATCCAACGGAGAGCAGCGCGCTTCGTTACAGGATAATTTGCTAATCGTGTAAGCGTTACGGAGATGATCGATAAACTACAGTGGAAGACTCTGCAGGAGAGACGCTCTGTCGCTCGGTACGGGCTTTTGTCGAAGTTTCGAGAACATACCTTTACTGAGGAGTCTAGCAGTATTTTGCTCCCTCCTACGTATATCTCGCGAAGAGATCATGAAAATAAAATCAGAGAGATTAGAGCCCATACAGAGGCATACCGACAATCTTTGTTTCCGCGAACAATACATGACTGGAATAGGAGGGAGAACCGATAGTGGTACTCAAGGTACCCTCAGCCACACACCGTCGGGTGGCTTGCGGAATGTGATGTAGATGTAGATATAAGGTAATGTAGTTTAATCTCTAATCTAATCGTTTTTCGATCGGCAACCAGCTTTTAGATACTACTAGCTTAAACCCGCGGCTCCGCTCGCGTGTTGGTTGATTATGATAGATTTTTTCAGTACTGTGCTACCAGACTGGTTTGGAAGGATGAAATACAATACCTTCTTTAGAAGCAAACATGAAGGATGTAAATGTATTCCTGCGACATTTAATGATTGTCCTTGAGCTTATTCTTACAGAGAAAGAGCTGAAGACATTGTAGCACGCATAGACCAAAGATATGGTCTGTGGCACGTTTCGCTGTATGTAACCTCCTTGCTATAGAGTCGCAAACGACATCGATTTTTTTTTTAAATAATTTGACCACTTTGAACCACATATCTCCCACTCCCTTATAGCTATCGGCATGGAACTGCTGTAATGTACAACGGGAGACTTCAGACAACAAGTACACACAGACCATTCGTTTAAGTTCTGTAGTTTTCGCTGCAGAACAAAATATTAACAGACACACACACGTAGAATTTTATATACACCGATACCTTTCCTTCCCAATATACTGCACCCTCTTATCATTATCAAGCCAGAATGCAAACAATAAAACCATTTTCAATTAGTAAATATAATTTTCAAAGAGTAATTACCGTTCCTCATTTCGCGTTATATTCTTCAAATTACTAAATATCTATCAGATCGCTATAAAACCGTGCCTACAACGTTCCTCAGGTATAAATTAGTAACTGTACAAATATTTAAGTCTCTGCAGGTATAAATTAGTAACTGTACAAATATTTAAGTCTTTGCATCTTGTCGTTCGGACGTTATAAGCGTACACAGAACAGACATTCTCATTTATATATATATATAGATAGATAAATAGCTATCCGATCGACATAAACCATGCCTGAAGCCTTCTCCGGGTAGACATTAGTAACTGTACAAAATTTTAGCTCTTTATGTCTTGTGGTTCAGGCGTGATAAACGTACCCCGAACAGACATTCAGATTTATAGATATATATTTTTGGGACATTCCTTGACTATTTCTTACTCAGATAATTATTTCTGAACTGATGAAGGATACCGAGTGGATTGGTGGACAGGCTTCTGCTCTTCCTGTTAACGCCCCTGCAGCTCATACATACGCTAGACCCTGAGGCGTTCCTGGTAATGCCAGTGCAGCTCATAGGTAAGACCCTGAGAGCCGAGGCGAACACCGCCTTGGGAGTACTGCTCTGTGATTTCGGAGCGTCAAACGCCTCCCTGAGTAAAAGTCGCGCCGCGTAAACCAGTTTAGGAGCCGGAGTTGGGGAAGTTTTTTAGCACCGCCGCCACGAGAATGGTAAGAGGCGGGAGGACAGTTCTGGCGAAACTCCGGGCCACCTTTACGAGTCTGGAAGCAGTAAAGCGAGACAAGCCGGAAACTGACCGACAGTGCACGGCCGATGTAAAGCCGAACGACGGCACTAAAAGCAGGGAGCGAGGCAAAGCGTGCGGCCTCTCTACCGTCGCGTATTCTATATCTACGTCTACATCTACATGGGATACTCTGCAAATCACATTTAACTGCATGGCTGAGGGTTCATCGAACCACCGTTATACTATTAATCGCCAATTCCATTCTCGAATAGCGCGCGGTAAGAAAGAACACCTGAATCTCACCGTTCGGGTTCTGAATTCTCGTATTTTATTCTGATGATCATTTCTACCTATGTAAGTGGGAGTCAACAATATATTTTCGCATTCGAAGGTGAATGTTTGCGATTGTAGTTTCATAAGTAGCCCACGCCGCAGCAATAAACGCCGTTGTTGTAATGATTCCCATCCCACATTCTGTATCATTTCTGTAACGCTGACTCCCCTGTATCGTGACGATACGAAACGAGCTGCCCTTCTTTGGACTCTTTCCATGTCCTTCGTTAAACCCACCTGACAAGGATCCCATACCGGGCTGCAATGCTCCAAAAATGGACGGACAAGCGTAGTGTATGCAGTTTCTTTAGTAGTTCTGTTGCATCTTTTAAGGGTCCTGACAATAAAACGCAGTCTCTGGTTCTCCTTTCCCACGACATTATCTACGTCTTCTTTCCAATTTAAGTCTGAAGTAATAGTAATTCCTAGGTATTTTGTGGAGTTTACGGCCTTCACTTTTGATTGATTTATCTTGTAAACAAAGTTTAACGGATTTCTTTTTGTACGCATTTGGACGACTTCGCACTTGTTATTATTTAGACTAAATTGCCAATTCTTACACCATAGTGAGATCTTATTTCGATCGTTGTGCAGTTGGTTTCGATTATCAGATGATTTCACTAGACTGTAAATGACGGCGTCATCTGCATAAAACCTAAGAGAGCTACTTAGATTTTCCCCTAAATCGTTTATTTAAATAAGGAACAGCACACGACCAATAACACTACCCTATTGAACGCCCGATATCACCTCTGTTTTAGTCGATGTCTTACCATCGATTACTATGACCTGTATTCTCTCTGACAGGAAATGTTCTATCCAGTCGCAAATTTGGGGCGATTTACCATAACCACGCAATTTGATTAAAAGCCGTTTGTGAGGTGCGGTGTCAAAAGCCTTCTCGAAATCAAGAAATACGGAATCGATTTGCGAACCCTTGTCGATAGCACCCATCACTTCGTTTGAATAAAGAGCTAGTTGCGTTTCGCATGAACAATATTTTCCAAATCCGTGTTGACGTTGGCCAATAGATCATTCTGTTCGAGGTAATTCATATTTGAATACAGGATATGTTCCACAACAAAACAAAAATTCGTATTTGAATTGAACAGAATTAAGGGGACCGACGGAGTATCAAAATGCGGTTACCCACACGAGACAAGAGCAATTCTACATCAGATCCGCGATCCATCTTGTGGTACCCCTTTCAATATTTTCCTTTTTAGTGTGCTTTTTTCCAATGTCTATATATATATATATAAATGAATGTTAGTATGTTCCTCTGTGTCTTCATAAACCATTCATTCGATTGCAATGAAACTCTGGTGAACTGCTCACCTTGCGCCCACGAATGTTCTTGACCCAAAAGAGCTCGACACATGGATCAGGAGATATGACGTCATAAATAATGAGAGGCCACCTCGTGACAGTTCCCAGAATTATGCATTAATTATTGGAAAATTGGAGAAGTTAGGGATCTGCAACAAAGTTTGCATGTAATTTCGGACGTCAATGAAGCGTTTTATAACTGACCCCCTCCCCCCTTCCGCAAAATGATGAAACGAAAAGAAGTACAATTTCGCTGTACATTCCGTAAAACAGTCGCATCAGGGATAACCTTGTATCAGAAAAAGCTAGTATTACAGATTTGCATGTTACTAATTATTTTTGTCTGCAAGTCTCCCTTAATTCTCTTGCATCCAAAATTTAGCAATCTGTTTTATTAATTAATCTCTATCTGTATAAAAACGAAAGGACACTCACTCACTGACTAAACACGAAATCTCGAAAAATACTTCACCTATGAAGCTTAAATTTGGCAGGAATGTATTTTATAGGTAGGAAACGTCAGCTGTGAACGTATGTTGTGATAGGTGAATGGCGGAGCTCACTTCTCCTACAGACTCGGGAAATCTACAGTTTCATTCCGATCTTCACGTAATTTCGCACGCATGGAACGTTAACCCTGCGTCGGGCGCACCTCCAGATGAAACAAAATCAGGCGCACCCGGCCTGAGAGGCCACCCACATATTTTGTGGTCTAGCTCCGCCATGTTAAATCAAATTCAAAATGCATGTTGGTTAGTCTTGAAGAGGATCTAAAGGAAGGAATTACAGCAAACTCAAAGCATAATAATGGATTTATTGAACACAATACACCTTAAACTAAAGTGACCAAAATTACGAATTTCCCACGAAGAGCATTAAAAATTGGTCGAACAGACATCCATAAAAGTAATGAAGTTATTTTTAAAGGACATTAGGTAGTCTATTCTGACATGGAATCATCTTTTCTCGCCACATTTGCAGCCAAAAACCGATGCTATAGCTCCCAAATCAACAGCTGAAACACAGGTATGGCACAGAACGTATACGTCGCTCAAGCAGATTGGTTGATGACAAGCTGAACATTCGTGATTCTACATCCTCCTAACTCTTGTTTCAGCCACACATGGTCGACGTTTTAGTCATTTGGGAGGTAATGTGGGAGAACTTTCCAGTTCCTTGTGGGGTAAAAATTTTTTCAGTCGAGTTTGCAGCCGAATCGACATTCCACATATATTCATAGCATACACAGGCTAAATTGTCCAGTTAGAAGTTGATGACACAAGGTTTTGCAATTGGTGGCGTCATTTGTAGCAATATCTTTTACGCTGGATGTTGTGTAATAATGATGTGACTCTTCACACTATGAACAGTAAAAGGTATCTACTTAGACTACTTCGTCGTCTTATCGCTTCCAAAATAAAAACTCCTCACATATTTTCTTCTCTTCTTCATATTCCCAAGCTGTTCCCTAAACTTCCTGTTCAGCTGCTGAGTCCTCCTTGCCTTCTCCTACCTCATCCTGAGAGTGGGTGTCTCTCTCATCGACTAAATCTTCGAGTGCGACTGGTTCTTCAGCAGTTTCGTCCTCGAGGAGGCAGGAGGCGCATTATTTCCACAAGTTCATTGGCTTAGAGGCATAATATACATTTATGGACATTTCAGCAGAAAATATGGATGTGATAACGTAGGAAAAGAAAGGACAACTAAAATTTGAACTCGATTAGGCGCACTCAGTCTGAAGGGCCAGGGTCGTCAAGGTCTTCTTTTTTTCCGAAGGTAACGGTGAAAATCACAGAGGACAGACTTATTTCGATTGAAACGAGGTAATAAAATAAAAATGTCTTGAAAAATCGCAGACGGCCTGTGAGGCCCAAGGAGTTCCCCGTGATCCGCGTGGAAATCGATGGCAGCCTGCGGATCGGCACTGTGTGAGGTTCCCAAAGCTACGCGAGTAAACGGAGAGGCGGGCCGCTGGGCCACCACTGTTAAGCACGGGAATCAAAAAAGTGTTTTGCTGGCCTGTGAGGCCGACTGCGCCCGACGGAGGGTTAAATACAGTGGTCTGCGCCATACCTTGAGAACGGCTCGACCAATTTCACAGATCTTCATTATTCTCACAACAAGGGTTGTATGAACTAAAAATAGAATATTTGAGAAGAACAAAGTGTGTATTTAATGTCACCCTACGCTTCTATTGCATATAAATCTATAGTTTTGTTCCGATATTGGTGCAATTTTGCACACACTACCTTAAAAACAAGAGAAATGTCACTGTCTGTATTAAATTTCTTTCGGTGCATGGTGGAGGATACTTAACTTAGTGGAATTTTACAAAATGTATAGTTTTGCTCCAATCTTTATAAATTTTTGCACACATGACCTTTAAACCAAGAGGAAGATTAATGGGCATATAAATGTTTGTATGGTACGTTACAGAGGGTACTTTGTAGAAAACATTGCCGAGAGAGGGAAATATGGAAACGAACAGAGAGATGGGAGAGAAAGAGGAGGATGCAGAGAGAGAAGGGAAGGGGAGGTGGACTACCATTGTGTAGGATACATAAACACCCGGGCAACGCCGGGTATATATATATATATATATATATATATATATATATATATATATATATATATGAGAGAGAGAGAGAGAGTTTGTCTGTATGTCCTCTATGTGTTCATACACCATTCATTCGATTGCAATGCAACTTTGGAGAACTGTTCACCGTCCGCGTACGAATGTTCCTGACCCAAAACTAAAAGAGCGCGAAATATAGCTCAGGAAATATGATGTCATGAAGAATGAGAAGCCACTGCGAGAGTATACCCAGATTTATGCGTCAATTATTGGAAAATGAGAGTAGTTATGGACCTGCAACAAAGTTTGCATGTAATTTAGGATGATTATGAAGCGTCTTGTAACTCAATTACCCCTTCCCACACAACGATGAAACGAAAATAAGTCTATCGCTCACAATAGTTTGGACGTAGATGCCGTAAAACTGACGCATCAGGCATGTGCTTGTGATGTTTTGCTTGATTACTGCTGTCTTCGCAACATATTTTGAATATAGTTTAAATGTTAGGAAGTCATATCTGTAAGCATTTGTCTGGAGTGTAGCACTGCATGGGAGTGATACCACAAGGAGTTCAAACAAAAAGATGATAGAAGCTTTCGAAATTTGGTGCTATAGCCGAATGATGGTTACATCACGTAACTAATGAGGAGTTGCTCAACAGAATTGGGGAGAAAAGGAGTTTCTAGCGTGTCCTGACTGAGAGAAGGGATAGATTGGTGGGACACATTCTGAGACACCAAGAAATTGCGAACATAGCATTAGAAGGAAGTGTGTGGGGTAAAAATCGTAGAGGAAGACCGTGGGACGAGTACAGTAAGAAGATTCAAAAGGGTGTAGGTTCTCGTACGTATTCTCAGATGAAGAGACCTGCACAGCATAGTGTAACGGCCGGCCGCGGTGGCCGAGCGGTCTGCGGCGTGCCAGTCACATTCTGCACGGCCACTACGGTCGGGGATTCGAATCCTCTGTCGGGCATGGATATGTGTGCCGTCCTTACTATTAGCTAGTTCATAAGTAGTTTTTAAGTTTAGGGACTGATGACCCTGCAGTTAAGTCCCATAACCTCTACAAATATTTGATAGGGTAACGTGGAGAGCTGTATCAAACCAGTTTACGGACTGAAGACCACAAAATTCATAGGGAAGAGAAGAACGGTTTACATGGTGAATGGTTCTGTCAATCACAAATGACTTCAAAATATTTTTATTTGGAAGTAATAACCGGTTTCAGCCATACATTCGAATCATGCTGAAGCTGTTGTTTCCATTTAACACACACATCTTCAGGATCAGTAAGCTGTTTCGTCCCTTGTATTTCGTCTTTCTATCGTCCCATGCTCCTCAACGTTAGAGTGTAAATTGTTCCATTGTAAACAGCACACACGTTCTGGACATATCGATATGGCTGTTGATGTATGGTTCAGTGTATCGATCATGTCAGTCTGGACTACACGTATGTGCTTCACGTTAGATGTTTATATTTACAGAGCAAACATAATCCACTAAGTGGCGTGTTTTATGCAGTAGGCCCTCTACAACAACCCTTGTTAAGACTTCAACAACTGCGAGTAGCAGTGGCGCAATAATTTGTTTCATATCCTGAATAGTGTCACAATTCAGTAGGAGTTATTAACGTTAGTTGCGAGGTTACTGACGGGACAAGTTTCGGTAATTTAGAGATTTGCGACTTCCAGAAGCATTAAATGGTCAGCTTTGTAGTCCACTTTCTAATGTAGTCTGCATCTGCTATCGATAGATCCATTGGTTATTTTCCTATGTAGGCCTACCTTATCATACGGTTCTGCTAGATGGCTTCATAGTATTACTCTTCTAGCTTCTTTTTAAAGTATCCTGTACCATCTTAGGGTTGTTAGTTTCTGGAATTTACTGATCTGTTGATATTCATGCTATTTTCCATCCATTAGTAACGAACATGTACGTAGCTACACCTACTCTTGTAAAAACTGCTTATATCGAATCTAAAATAAGTGTTTATCATTTATAATAAACAGCACTGTTTGTGTTTAGTCTCGGTACTGGTATCCACTTCCGCGTGACATATAGGGTGAATAACAACCGTTTCCGTTCCCTCATTACAAAACACAGTTATGTAATATGTCAGTCTTGGTGTTCTAGCATGCGTCATGTGGCAATTATTTTCGAGGTCAATATTTCATGATTATGGATTCTTATGTATTAATCATTGTCTTTTGTACATTTTATATGCCGAGTTTGTTATTCTCTTGACTGTACTTTTTGGTTTTCATTGTCGCTGAGTTAAGATAATTACTGTTTTAGCAATGGAAATCACCCATCCCTCTATACCAGACAGCTACAGAAAAAGTAATGAGATGCATTATTTCACACTGAAATGAGTTTAATTTCAAAGGTCCTTACGCTTTCAAAACAATATACTCTTTTTGCCAAATGTGTGTCTATTTCTACTGATGACCAGTTCTGACCTTTCTATGGCATGGTGAACATCGCTCTGCTGTCGGACCTATTTTCTAGGTCAATATTTCATGATTATGGATTCTGCTGTCTTATTGTTTGTTGTTGTTGGGTTTTGGAAGGGACTAAACAGCGACGGTTATCAGTCCCTTTATTGTTTGTCTTTTGCACATTTTATATGTCGAGGTCGTCATTCTCTTGTCTGTACCTTTTGGGCCGGCCGCGGTGGCCGAGGGGACTAAGGCGCTCCAGTCACGGTAAGCACGGCCACTACGGTCGGGGTTCGAATCCCCCCTCGGGCATGGATATTTGTGCCGTCCTAGTTCGTAAGTAGTTCATAAGCAGTTTGTAAGTTTAGGGACTGATGACCCCGTAGTTAAGTCCCATAAGCTTTACAAACATTTGAACACTTTTGTACCTTTTGGTTTTCATTGCCCTTTAGTTACGGTAATTATTCAGCATGAATCTTTCACTCTGCAGCGGAGTGTGCGCTGATATGAAACTTCCTGGCAGATTAAAAGTGTGTGCCTGAACCGGGACTCGAACCTGGGACCTCTGCCTTTCGCGAACTGAGCTATCCCGACATGACTCACGATGCCGCCACACAACTTTACTTCGTTGGTAGTTGGTAGAGCGCTTGCCGGCGAAAGGCCCAGGTTCGAGTCCCGGTTCCGGCACAAAATTTTAACCTGCCAGGAAGTTTCAAGGTAATTATTGTTTTAGTAATGGAAATCACCCATCTCTCTCTCTATATACCAGACAGCCACATAAAAAGTAATGAGATGTACAAAAAATAGACCAGAAGAAGGGCACTCAAGCGCCCGAAACCGGTCGTTGAAGTTCATAATAAATAACGACAAGCAACTGGTTGCTGCAATTCATTTATTTATATTATTTCTCTCTTAAATCAGTTTATTTCCAAAGGTCTTTACGCTTTCAATATAATAAACTCTGTTGTTTATCACCTTTTGCCAAATGTGTGTCTGTTTCTACTGATGACCATTTTCAACAGTCCTGTGGGATGGTTGACATCTCTTTGGTGTTCTACCTAATCAGTTCATCTAAAAGCTAACACAGCAGATTACTGACAGGAAAATATTTAACCATTTTAACGACAGAATGAAGTTTCAGTCTCGAGAGGATTATATTAATCCGCCTGTCTTTCAGATCAAACTTTGTATATGAATTTCATTACTAGTCCTAAAAATTCCCTTCTTATTACGTTAATCGACTGCGTGCCACGCTATCAGAACAGAATTAATGACACATAATTGGCACGACAGACGCATTGCAAACGTGGCGATTAAAGGCTTCCACGCTTTGCAGCAAAGCTTGCAATAAAAAGCATATCCTTTGTTTAATTTATACGGGATTATTCGTTATCATGCAGCGTTTCAGTTTAGTTTAGACAACGCGAACTGTAAATTGAAACTTCCCATCAAATTAAATATGTGAGAACGACCAGAACTCACAATTCTGCAGCTTTCAAGGCGAATACTTTCGAAATATGATTGTGTCATTTCTACCGTATGAATCGGGGCTTATTCTTCAAAAATTGTAAAAAAGCATAAGTTTCCAAGACCGCTTTAAAGTCTTTTCATTTATGATCTGTTTCGGTAGATTTGAATTGACATTATCACCTCTTATATATACAATTAAATTCTACATCTACATAAGTACTCTGCAAGTCACATATAAGTGCGTGGCATAGGATTCATCGACCTCCTTTCATGACGTTTCTCTACAATTCTGTTTTTTAAAGGCTCGCGGAAATAAGGAACACGTAAATCTTTCCGTTTCCGACCTGATTTCTCTTATTTTTATTGATGATCATGTCTTCCTGTGTAGGTGGGTGCTAACAAAATTTATTCGCGTTCGGAAGAGAAAGTAGGTGAAAGAAATTTCGCAAAGAGATCTCGCCCCAACGAATAACGCCTTTCTTTTAATGATTTCCACCCCAACTCATGCATCATTTCCCCTATATGCGATAATAAAAAACAAGCTGCCTTTCTCTGAACTTTCTCTAAATCTTTCGTCAGTCCCACCTGGTGTGGATCCCACAATGCGCAGCCTTACTCTACGCACAAGTGCATCTTCTAAGTGTTCTGCCATCGTAACGTAGTCTTTGGTTCGTTTTCCCTACAATTTTTTCTATTTGTTCTTGCCAGTTTTAATTGCATGCAATTGTTACTCCTAGGTATTTAGTTGAATTTACGGCCTGTAGTTTGACTGATTTATGTTCTAAATAACGTTCCACGGGTTTGTTTAGTGGTCATATAGATGACTTCACACTTCTCATTATTAAAGGTCAATTGCCATTTTTGCACCATATACATATATTATCTAAATCATTTTGCAATTGCTTTTGATCTTCTGGTGACTTTACTAACCGATAAGTGACAGCATCGTCCGCGAACAACTTAAAGAGCTACTCAGATTCTCCCGTAAATCGTTTATAAAAATAAGGAACAGTAGGGGCCCTACAACAGTTCCCTGTGGAACGCCAGATATCACTTCAGTTCTACTCCATAATTATGACTTTTCGTCAATTCGAACGTGTTGTGTCCTGTCTGACAGGAAATCACGAATCCAATCGCACAATTGAGGCGATATTCCATAAACACGCAGTTCGAATAGAAGACATTTGTGAGGTAGAGTGTCAAAAGACTTCGAGAAATCTAGAAATACGGAATCTATTGGACATCCCTTGTCGATAGCACTCATCACATCATGTGAGTAAAGAATGATACTTTCCGAATCTGTGTTGACTACGGGAAAATAGGTCGTTCTTTTCGAGGTAGTTCATAATATTTGAGAAAAGTATATGTATATGAGACATGAGGGAGACATAGATATCCTGAGACCTCAAAATACACCAACTTTGATACGAAGTCTTCACAAGAATCAAAGTCTCTTTTTCCAGATTTTTCTTTAACACTCAACACGTGATCTCCTTACACCGTGAAATATAAATCATTATATATATACAGGGTGTTACAAAAAAGTACGGCCAAAATTTCAGGAAACATTCCTCACACACAAAGAAAGAAAATACATGTGTCCGGAAACGCTTAATTTCCATGTTAGAGCTCATTTTAGTATTTCTTCTTAAATGTAAATTGAAATAATTCGTGCAAACAATTGTCAAAATACACAATTGTTTCGTCAGTATGTACTGTACTTCCTCGATTCACGTCATCAACACAGATTTTCTGTGAACGTTTGGGCAGGAATTGATGTCTTGATTGGGCCTCATATTCTTCCACCTACGCTCACTGGAACACGTGATGATGATTTCATACGGGATACTCTACCTGTGCTGCTAGAACATGTGCCTTTACAAGTGCGGCACAACATTTGGTTCATGCACGATTAAGCTCCTGCACAATTCAGTCGACGTGTTCGTATGCTTCTCAACAACAGATTCGGTGACCGATGGATTGGTAGAGGCGGACCAATTCCGTGGCCTCCACGCTCTCCTGACCTCAACCCTCTTGACTTTCATTTATGGCGGCATTTCGAAGCTCTTGTCTACGCAACCCCGGTACCAAATGTAGAGACTCTTCGTGCTCGTATTGTGGACGACTGTGATACAATACGCCATTCTCCAGGGCTGCATCAGCGCTTCAGGGATTCCATGCGACGGAGGGTGGATGCATGTATCCTCGCTAACGGAGGACATTTTGAATATTTCCTGTAACAAAGTGTTTGAAGTCACGCTGGTATGTTTTGTTGCTGTGTGTTTCCATTCCATGATTGATGTGATTTGGAGAGAAGTAATAAAATGAGCTCTACCATGGAAATTAAGTGTTTCCGGACACTTGTCCACATAACATATTTTCTTTCTTTGTGTGTGAGGAATGTTTCCTGAAAGTTTGGCCGTACCTTTTTGTAACACCCTCTATACACACCACACATACACACACACACACGTGTGTGGAGTCTGTTGCGAAAGAAAAGAAGTCACTTCTGATCCTGCAGTTGTTATTCTTTCATATTCACGGAATATATGACATCAATTGCGCATGAGCAAAGCTGAAAATGAGCCGGGATTCGAACGTGGGTCTCCTGCTTTCTAGGCAGTTGCGCTGACCCCTACACCACTGGGGACACAGTGATCACCGCACCTGCAAGGACTACCTAAGCACGCCTCCCACAGAACTCAAACTCGTAGTTGCAGAAACTAATTCCCATAAAGGGTAAGGGCCCCAAATTTTCCCACCCCTCTCCATTCGCAGTTGTGGGCAATAATTCTGTGAATATGAAATAATAACAACTGCAGGATCAGAAGTGACGTCTGTTTTTACGGTATTTAGTTTCTGAAACTACGAGTTTGAGTACTGTGGGCAGGGCGAAGCAGTGAATTTCTATCTGACGGGAGGCGTGCTTAGGTAGTCCTTGCAGGTGCGGTGATCACTGTGTCCCCAGTGGTGTAGGGGTCAGCGCAACTGCCTAGAAAGCGGTAGACCCGGGTTCGAATCCAGGCTGGGTACACAATTTAAGCTTTGTCTATGCGCATTTGAAGTCATATACTCCGAGGTTATGAAACATCATTTTGTCGCCCAAAAAATTATACAATTTCTCAATAACGAAATACTAAATCCCTCGTTCTTGAAATAGTACTGGAAGTAATAGCGTGGATGTCAGATATTGTTTCTGTCATCAGTTAGAGAATGGATGTGGAGCAGCTCTTCATGATAGGTGAATCGTTTTTAGGGGAAGGCTTTCACGTGTCTCGTTAGCAGTGTTGCCAGACGTAGAGAATTTTCCCTACAGGTGGGTACTTTTAAGCATTAAAATCATGTAGGGAATTTTCATCCAAAAGTCCCCAACCCGCCGACAGGTGCCCAGCTGGTAATGTTGGCAACAGAACATTTGTCAGCACGCGTGAATGAAGCCGACCAATTGTGGCAAAGTTAGAAGTAGCCAATGATATTTTAGACAGCATAGTTGTTTTCTGTTAATAGTAAACAATATTAATGTGAAAACGTTGTTTCAGACACATTAAAACTGATGCGAAATATGATGATTTCAATGTATATCAGTGGAATGGAGAGTCGGTTTAGAAATAGTGTTAGAACATGTCAGCACAAGGAAAATTCATTGTTTCTATAAACGAAAGACGTTTTATTACCTTGGCAAGACTTATTTATTTACTTCAGGACCATATAATAGTTATTACTTATAAATGAGAAGAGTCTGACACAAAGACACTAAAACATTAACGACAACCAACGTTATAATGAACAAAGCGCCAGATATTCGTTGTCAACATAGCATTACTCTTTGAAAATATGAATCACGTAGAGTGACGGACTTCCTTTCTTGTGCTGACTGTGAACTAAATAATTCCTACTGTTCCTACTATATGGTCGATAGAGTCTCGGTGTATCCCTGTGCGGTCAATAAATCAGTTACCCTCGTGGAACAGTGCGCTCGGAATTAGCGGCATATTTGGGGAAACTAATTAATGCTGTTCCTCTCTTTGGTTGACAGGTTCTTGATGTAACCTTGTCCAATCGATAAATCAGTAATCCTCTAGTGAAAGAGCACTTGGCATTCTCGGCATAATCTACATTTGACTCCGTGAATCAGTAACGATCAGTCAATGGAAAAACTTATCTAGCAAGTGAAGCATGATGCCAAATATTTATTTTAAAGTTTATTCAAAATAGTAACGTGTCACATTAATGAATTGGTTAACCTCTGCTGGCCGGACTCCTGGATTCAGGCCCTCCCAGACCCAAATCCTGGATACGACCCTGATGTAGGGGCATTAATGAGGTGGTAGGGAGAAAGTAGGGAAAACATAAAACATAGGTACATTTTTGTGTGACTGTAAGTATTTTCTCTCTCTGCCATCTGGCAACACTGCTGGTTAGGTACTTAAACCTACAGGGGTGGACAGAATCATTATGAACATAATGCAGTTTCAACCATGTACGCTGTAGCTCCGAAAATCACTAGTTATTGTCACCAAGCAATATACTGCATCATGTTGAAGTTGGCACTACTGATTGACGTGTTTACACTGAGGCGTGACCGTCCTGTACACAGGGCATGCGCATTCTACGGCAACGTAGGAGAGTCAGTATTGTGGCTATGCAGCTTCGAAATGTTTTAATTATTCACAAAATGGTTTCGTTTCTCCGTGGACTCTGAAAGTCGTAAAGTACTGATAGAAAAACTGTCATTGTAAGAAATAGACATCAGTAAGGTCTTCAAAACTATGAGCAAAGGATTAAATCATTTTGGCCCACTTTAGGTTACGGTAGTAACACTTAAGTGGGCCTTTGTGAACGTCTTTTGTCAGCTCGAAATTTAAATGAAAATAACGGCTTAACCATGCATCTGACATGAAAATTGAATAACCGAATTTGTAGAGGAGCAAATTCTATACAACTTTGCTCTCTTATGTTTTATTCATATCTCGTATCGTTCCAGAGATATTTGCAAAAATAACTGCGATTTTGGAATGTATTCTGTCTGTCCGTCTGTCTGTCTGTAACGTGTTCCCTGTTTTTAAGAAGAACCGTTCAACCGATCAGCACCAAATTTTGCACACATAAGTGTAGGTCGCCAGTGACCGAAACCTCCTTTTTTTCAAATTTTTCAGACAAACCATACGGTAGTAACAGCAAAAACAAGCCGTTTGTAATATAATTCTAATTGCAAACGAACCATTCATCTGACACGAAAATTGAATAACTTAATTGGTAGAGAACTTAATTGGTAGGGGGAAAAATTATCTACAAATTCGCTCTATTATGTGTTTTTCATATCTTGCATCGTTGCAGAGATATCTGCAAAAATAACGGAGATTTGACGACGTCTGTCTGTCTGTAACGTTTTCCCAGTTTTTTGTTCGAACCGTTCAATCGATCGGCACCAAATTTTACAGACATACCAGAGACCAGAACCTCTCTTTTTGAAATATTTCGGACAAGAAATACGTCAGTAATACAAAAAAGCCGTTTGTAATGTAATTTTATTTGCAAATAAACCGTTCATCTGACGCGAAAATTGAATAAACGAATTTGTAGAGGAGAAAAGTCTCTACAACTTTGTTCCCTCATGTTTTTTTTTTTTTTTTTTTTTTTTTTTTTTTTTTTTTTTTTTCATATCTCGTATCGTTTGAGAGACATTTGCAAAAATAACGGACTTTTGACACCCTCCATTGAATTAACGAAAACCAGCCGTTCGCAGATGTCACGTGACATTCCTCCCCCAGACATTAATGAACACAACTCCTAACTGTTAGCTGTAGCGTCTTGGACAATGTGTTGGACTGTGACGCTGAAGGTCAGGTGTTCGGAACCCGCCACTACCTCATTTTTTTCCCTAAAAGGGTTTCAGACACTCTTATTAATTATTTTTGTTATTTAGATTATTATTTTGGTCCAAAATGTTTGCAGAAACTTATAAAACTACAAATCTAAAGTGGGCCGTAAAACACGTCAGTGCGATTTTTTTACTCTTGATAATGTTCATCTAATACCTCCTTTCAACACACTCTCCATTACGTTCAATTGCTCTTCCAGATCCTTTCCGGTCTCTGACAGAATAACAATGTCATAGAGAAACTGCGCAGTTTTTATTTCTTCTCCATGAACTTTTACCCACTCCTTAAAAAAGTTACGTCACAGAATTGGAACCGGTGCAAGGTGAAAAACTTTTGGATCGGAAATCCCCTGTTTAGGAAGTTAGCAAGACCGAAAAGGAATATGCTTGGAAGAATTTCAGAATCTATTAACATCATACAATGGACAATTGAAAAGTAAAGACACCAAAAAGTACGATAATAGAGCAACCAAATTCGTACTGATTTTAAACAGAATAAACAGAACCTTGTCTATATTAATATTCTGGAACACCACTAGTATATGAATAAATATAGCAATAATACGAATTTTATTCTTGTACTTCAACTGATTGTATACATACATATTAAGTAAAAAACTGTGCAAACAATGCAGACAGTATTTATTATTCACTTTTGCAGTTTAATATTGACTAAATTATTTGCTAAATAATCGACTGTTTATCATACTCAAAACAAACTTACCTGTTATATCTTTCGAATTAAGACGTCCGTAAATAACAGCAGCTGTAAAAGCACAGGTTGGACGCTGGTAAAGTGTTGTTTACAGTGCAGTGTGGAACCCAATAGAAAAAGGTGATGTGTTACTGTGACTTAAAGAAAAGAAGACGCAAGAAATAGAAATTAACCACAAAAATCCGACCATACATTCGCAGTAAGCAAATCAGCAAATTTGACAGAATCTTACAAATACAAAACACGACCGTAGCAACGTGCAATTCGAGTTTTTAAAATATATTTCCTTCTTCCCACCACAGAGCCAGCATCCAACATGACGCTTAAAATGTTACTGTAACATGATCCAGCTGACGATGAACCTGAAAAAGTTTGAAAACCGGTTCATGGAATAAACATCATTTCAAGAAAAAGTGACGGGAGCAGTTTTGTTAAATCGATAGGAATTGAGGTGTCACGCGGTTATAGTCGGTCCACGCGCAAATAATGCAGTGATGACGATGACGCAGGTGTCATTATCTGCTACATTACGGGAATCCGTAATTCGTGACGCCTACTGAGCTGTTCAGAATTTTCGAAGTCTGCGCAGAATTGCGCATTATCGCAAAGTGATGTCGGACATTACGTGTAATGAACCGTGTGCCCGATGCATAAAACTTCTCCGGAGTTTAAACTCAATGGCACGTGTGGAATACACTCGCGCAAATGCCGTGACCAGTGAAGAGTTGGCGCTAAATCAGTGCGAGCGTTAAAATGAATGGGAGTGCGTAGCTCATCATGGGGCCTTTATGGGGCCGACTATGGTGCAGGATTTGCTACAGTTAGGCTTCCCGCGGAAATAAAAATACGTAACACAATTATTTCAGATTTGATCATAATACTGCTTGTTATTTTCGCTCATTAACTAATACAGAAATTGAGTAGCCTACAAATAAATTAAAAGCACTTTCTTTCCCTTTGTTTATCTTTTTTTCAGTGTACCGTGCGATAATTATTATAATTTACATTCATAAGAAAAGCAAAAAAAATCAAAAGTAGCACTATTATCACGTCGTGCAGAGTAACCGAATTTCTAACTGCTTTGAAGAGGACTTTTTTTCCAATTACAGAGGTACTAGGAATCTCAGTTCAGCTGACAAGTAAATCGAAGAAGTGTCAAACCCAGATTTATCGGACATTTGGGTATCTTATGATACAAAAGAAACTCAGCGAAAGGTGAGTAGCCTTAATATCAAATCTGGACATCTTACCTAATGGTCAAAATTTAGTTAACAGTCGAACCTAAAGGAGGAGTTCGAAGGTCAACATGGATTTAGAAAATATCGTTCATGCGAAACACAAATAGCTCTTTACTCACACGAAGTGATGTTTTCTATCGACAAGGGTTCGCAAATTGATTCCGTATTCCTTGATTTCCAGAAGGCTTTTGACACAAACTGCTTTTAATCAACTTGCGTGGTTACGGTATATCGCCCCAAATTTGCGACAGGATAGGGGATTTCCTCTCACAGAGGACACAGTTCGTAGTAATCAATGGTAAGGCATCGACTAAAACAGAGGTGATTTCGGGCGTTCCACAGGGTAGTGTTATTGGTCCTCTGCTATTCCTTATTTACATAAACGATTTAGGGGAAAATCTAAGTAGCTCTCTTAGGTTGTTTGCAGATGACGACGTCCTTTACCGTCCAGTAAAATCATCTGAAGATCAAAACCAACTGCATAACGATTTGAATACGATATCAGTATGGTGTAAAAATTGGAAGTTGACTCTAAATAATGAGAAGTGTGAAGTCGTCCACATGAGCACGAAAAGAAATCCGTTAAATTTTGTTTACATGAGAAATCAATCAAATGTGAAGGCCGTAAAATTCACAAAATACCTAGGAATTACAATTGCTTCTGACATAAATTGGAAAGAACACGTAGATAATGTCGTGGGAAAAGCGAAGCAGAGACTGCGTTTTATTGGCAGAACCCTTAAAAGATCCAATAGAACTATTAAAGGAACTGCATACACTACGCTTGTCCGTCCTTTTATGGAGTTTTTCCTGCCCAGTGTGGGATCCGTATCAGGTGGGTTTGACGGAGGACATCGAAAGAGTCCAAAGAACGGCATCTCGTTTCGTATTGTCACGATACAGGGGAGACAGCGTTACGGAAATGATACAGGATCTGAGATGGGAATCATTACAACAACGGCGCTTATCGCTGCGGCGTGGGCTACTTACGAAACTCCAAACGCCAACATTCTCCTCGGAAAGCGAAAATATATTGTTGACTGCCACCGGCATAGATAGAAATGTTCATCAGAATAAAATGCGAGAAATCTGAGCCCGAACGGAGAGATTCAGGTGTTCATTCTTCCAGCGCGCTATTCGAGAATGGAATGGGAGATAAAATAGTATAACGTTGGTTCGATGAACCTTCTGCCAGGCACTTAAATGTGATTTGCAGAGTATCCCATGTAGCTGTAGATGTAGATTTTCCACTCTTTTAATTTGGTGAAATCCGTCTTTTTTTTCTAGAAATTGACATAAATGTGATAAATCACACGTTAAAGTTGACTGTTCACATCAAAAGCGGACACCTACATAAGAGCTTGACAGCAAATTCGGACATTGGTTGAATAAAGCAGTGTCTACCAATGAGAACACAGTCTATGATCACATGACCTCGAAAATCAGACATGGCGACAGTAATGTTTTATAGTAGGCTATTCTTGCTGATAACCATCTTAAAGCGAGTGAAATGGAACATATCATCAGCGTCAGAAGGAAAAGCTAGGAAGCGGTTGAGACAATCTGAAAAGTGGAAAATAAACACTGAAAAGAAAAAATGGTAAGACTAGCTTGTAAACTAAACTATTCTATTGTAAAGTGTGTTGTACGAAATTATCACTTGCTGGAAAGAAGTCGATGTCAGAAATAACGTAAGGATGTTTACGGAAAAATCTGACGACATTTTCAACAGACCTTATGCTAATAATATTAGAGATTCAGTGCCGTAACCTTCCATTCTGTATATAAAATTAAAAAGATTATTACGATTATTGAAGTATTTTTTCCCAATATGTAATAGAGTTCAGAATTTAATATTTTCCACTTTATGTCAATATTCCTATAATTTCCCAGATTATACACCTGTAGAAGATTCTCGTCAGCAGTCATCGAATCTCTGTGTATCAAAAGCGAACATCTACACGTTTTGGTCTCAAAGACGGACATCTGTATTTTCAAATACAACTTGAAGTTACTTGAGTAATCAAATTGATATTAGCCACTTCCAGGTATAAATCCTAGAGTATTAAAGTTGGTAATTCTCAAATCAGCGTATAAATATATTAGCCATACGTTTCGCAATAAAAATGACGTTTACCTAAGTTTTTGTCAAACGACAGATGTCCGTCTTTGATAATAGGCTACTCAGGTATTCTGTTTAGCGGCGGTAAAACATATTTAATGGGGGAACGGACCCTCCAAATTAGGGGCTAAAATGAAAAAAAAAAAAAAAAAAACGATATTGGAGGGGGACTGATCATTAGTGGATCAAGAATCAGCTATCCCGAATTAAACCGATAGTTTTCTAAAAAAATTTGTTTTGATTTAATCGAAGTAGAAACTATTAAAACTTCAGTCAGCGGTTTTCAGAGTTGAAGGGCAAGAAAGGAATGCAGTGGTTGGGGAGGAAGTAAGACAGGGTTGTAGCCTTTCTCCAATATTATTCAATTTGTACATTGAGCAAGCTATAAAGGAAAGCAAGGAGAAATTTGGAGAAGGAATTAAAGTTCAGGGTGAAGAATTAAAAACATTGCGTTTTTTCAGACGACATAGTAATTCCGTCAGAGGGAGCAAAGGACATGGAAGAGCAGTTGAACGGAATGGACAGTGGCTGAAAGGTGCGTATAAAATGAACATTAACAAGAGCAAAACTTGGGTAATGGAGTGCAGTCTAAGAACATCTGCCGATATTGAAGGAATTAGATTAGGTAACGAAACAATAAAGGAGGTAGACGAGTTTTGTTACTTGGACAGTAAAATAACAAAATATTGTCGCAGTACAGAGGATATAAAATGCAGAATGGCAATGTGTAGAAAAGAGTTCTTGAAAACGAGAAATTTATTAATTTCGAATATTGATTTAAGCGTAAGGATATCCTTTCTGAAGGCATTTGTGTGGATTGATGCCTTATATGGGAGTTAAACATGGACGATAAGCAGTGCGGACAGCAAGAGGATAGAGGCTTTTGAAATGTAGTGCCACAGAAAAATGCTGAAGATTAGGTGGGTGGATCGCGTAACTAATGAGGAGGTACTGAACAGAATTAGGGAGAAAAGAAATGTTTGGCTAACCTTGACTAAGAGAAGTGACCGTTCGGTAGGACATTATTAGACATCAAGGAATTGTGAATTTAGCGTTAAAGGAAAGTGTGTGGGGTAAAAACCGCATAGGAAGACCAAGAGATGGATAAAGTAAGCAGATTCAGACAGATGTAGGTTGCCGTTCTTATGTGGAGATGAAGAGGCTTGCTCAGGATAGGGTAGGGTGGAGAGGTGCATCAAACCAGTCTCCGGACTGAAGACCACAACAACAATAACATACATAATTTCTCTTACGTAACCTTCCCTTCTGAAGAATTTGTAGATTCTACTTCGAATGCATCAAAACTAACTTTTGTAACAAAAAAAAAAAAAAAAAAAAAAAAAAAAAATAAATAAATAAAAATAAAAAAAAAAATAAAAAAAATAAAATAAAAAAAATAAAGTTTTCTTTCACTGCCCCTCCAATAGACCCAGGACGAATTTCCTCTTTTCAAAATGTTGAAATGTTTGTTAAGCTTATGGGACTTAACTACGTGTTCATCAGTCCCTAAACTTACAAACTACTTATCAACTACCTTATACTAAAGACGGCACAAATATCCATGCCCGAGGGGGGGATTCGAACCCCCGACCGTAGTGGCCGTGCAGACCGTGACTGGAGCGCCTCAGTCCTCTCGGCCACCGCTGCCGGCTTTCCTCTTTTATCACAAGATACTTTCATAACAAAAATCATTAAAGTCGCTTCATTTACAGCAAGTTTTACATTTCACCCCGCATTTCTACGACTTTATAAAATAATGTAGTAAATTTTTTTTCTCACTCATAAACAAATACCTGTGAGTGTAATTCTGCTGTAATTTTTACCTTGTGAATGTACACTGTGTGATCAAAAGAATCAGGAAACCTGGCTGAAAATAACTTAAAAGTTGCCAGAATGAAACTTTCACTCTGCAACGGAGTGTGCGCTGATATGACACTTCCTTGCAGATTGAAATTGTGTGGCGGAACCGGGACTCGATCCTGCGACCTTTGCCTTTCGCGGGCAAGCGCTCTACAGACTGAGCTATGCCGACACGACTCACGATGCCGCCTCACAACTTTACTTCCGCCAGTACCTCGCCTCCTACTTTCCAAACTTCACAGAAGCTCTCCTGCGAACCTTGCAAGACTAGCGCTCCTGGAAGAAAGGATATGGTGGTGACATGGCTTAGCCACAGCCTAAGGGATGTTTCCAGAATGAGTCGTGTCGGGATAGCACAGTCGGTAGTGCGCTTGCCCGCGAAAGGCATAGGTCCCAGGTTCGAGTCCCGGTTCCAGCAGACAATTTTAATCTTCCAGGAAGTTGCAACTTAAAAGTTGAGACGCCTTCCATCGGAAATGTTGAAATTCAATATGGCGTTGGCCCACCATATATGAAGCAGTTAGAGCGAACAGACTGAGATGGTGGGGTCATGTTACACGCCTGGGAGAAGCAAAGTTACCTAAGAGACTCATGAGGTCGGCAGCGGAGGGTAAGAGGAGTCGAGGTAGACCAAGAAGAAAGTACTTAGATTCGGTGCAGAATGATTTCGAAGTAAAAGGCATAACAGCAGACGATGCATCAATGTTAGCATTGAATAGGGGATCATGGAGGAATTTTATTAGAGGTACTATGCTCCAGACTGAACGCGAAAGGCATCATCAGTCTCTAATGATGATGATGATGATGATGATGAGGTATTCAGTTGAATCACGTTTATGGAATATTCCGTCGGTACTTGGAGGGACAAACACATATTAAAAACTTAAATACGTAGTATTATTGTCCCACAATATTATTTATTTTGCTTGTTATTAGCAGCTTTCTGCTTCTTAGGCCATCGTCAGATAACTTCATACTAAACAGATATTCCACACGTGATATTGAGGTTACATACACAAAGATGGTTTATCAAAGATATGTGAACTGCCAGTTCCTTATGTCTATGAATTAATACTACATAACAATCGTACTCCTAAAAACAAATGCAATTTAAATTTACGTAACTTGGGCTACATTGTACATTGGCATTACAATATTAAAACTGTGTAATTGAATAAGAACGTATTGTCAGCAGGTGATGGTAGAAACAAAATGTGGGTTTCTTATGAATAAGTATCAATACGACAGAATGTGCATAATAATAATAAAAGAAAAAACACAAATGGGGTCCGAATGGATACATCAAACTGGAAATTATGGCAAGGAGGAAAAATGTATATGGAATATTGGTGTGAAACACATGTGACAAAATTATTTACTCACAGTGAGAAGAATAGGCCAGCTTGCCATAATTTAAAGCAGGCTTCTACAATCATCCATCGCTCACCTGGATATTTATAATATTTGTAACCTTACTGAATAGGATGTACCCATTAGGACCCCATTTGTATTTTTTCTTGTTATTATTATGCACTTTCTGTGGTATTGATACTTATTCATAACAAAGCCACATTTTGTTTCTACCATCAGTTGCTGACAATACTTTCTTGTACAATCACACAGTTTTAATATTTTACTACCGTTGTAGCCCAAAATATGTTAATTTAAAATCAATTTGTTTTGTAGGAGTACGTTTGTTCTATAATATCGATTCATAGACATAATTAATTTGCAGTTCACATGTCTTTGAAAAGCCGTCTTTGTGTATGTAACCTCAATGTTACGTGTGGACTATCCGTTCAGTATGAAGTTATCTGACGATAGCCTAAGAAGACAAAGCTGCTAATAACAAGCAAATAACATTGTTTGTCGGGGAATCACGCGATGGGGTATAAACGCACTAGGGTTCTTGTACAGACGTCGAGATACTGGGACTGCGTTGTTAGAGAGGCCATTGAAATTCGCACAAGTGACGACCACATAAACCGTGACTGTGGCTATAATCTTAGCAAAGCTTGGGAACCAGCGATTGTGTTAATTAAGAGTAAATCTAGCAAACGTAACGTATTGACGACCACGGCGGACAGAGCCCTCACACCGACGTCATCTCAGACGCCGTCGCAATCGGTTCCACTGCGCGGCCGCGGCGCGGGGCGCGGACCGCGGAGGGGTCGCTCTGCGGGCCGAGGGTGTTTAAATGGCCTGCTACCGGGCTAGAACCCAGGTCCCTTCGAGCAGCCGTAGCGTGCGGATCTCCGTGCCGGCGCGTTTCCAGGAGCTCAGTCCGTCAGTTCACCTGATGATGGCGACATGTATGATCGCCGAAATATTGTGCCCGTTTCACACTATAGACCGGCAGTACACCCGTGGATAATTTGATTAACAAGCAAATAAATAGTATTGTGGAACAAAAATACTACGTATTTAAGTTTTTTAATATTCAGTTGAATTTATGGCGTTCAGGTTTGGCTGATTTGCAGTGAAAATGAAGTTTAACAGTTTTCTTTTCCCCTTCCGCATACATTAGAGAATGTAACGGTAGAGAAATAGCCTGACGCACCCGGTTGGGTTCTGAAACGTGAACGGCAGAGTATCCGTATCGCTGCCGATGCAGTCTCTGTGATTACGACTCTGGCAGAAGCGGAGCGTCAGAGACGAGCGGAACGGAACGGAACGGCACGGTACGGCGATCGGTGGACGCCGACCGAACGTAAGGCGAGGCGGCACTTCAAAGGGAAGGCAGCCAGCGCGGGACGGGGCAGAGGGCAATCAAACTTTTAACAGGCCGGCGCCGGCTAATGCGGCAGTCGATAGGCCAGGCCTGGGGAGCGGCCGGAACGACAGGCCACTGCTCTCCAGGGCGGAGGGGCCGGAAAATACCAGCCCCCAGTCCCAGGTGTGAGGCGTCGTAATACACCTGCCAAATACCAACTGTCGTAAATCGTCATCATCATTTCCAATACTCTGAGATTTTCAGCTATCAGTCGATCTGGTTATTTTCGTTTTTTTTTTTTTTTTTTTTTTTTTTTTTTTTTTTTTTTTTTTTTTTTTTAATCTTTATTTGCAAAACATGATTTAGGCCACTAACTGACCATTATCAATGCCGAAATGTACAAGAAAAAAAACCAGTTACTACATGAAAAGTACCACTTATGACATTATAACAGACATAACAATGTCTTTTTTGTGTCCCAGCCTCGTCGCCACTTTTGTGTCCCAGCCTCGTCGCCGCTTTTGTGTCTCGTTTCCGTAGGTGTCGGTGGCCGAGTGGAATGAGACCGACACAGGAATAAAGATAGCACGCTGGTGCAGGTACGGAGGGGAGCAGCCAGAAACGAGAAACACTAGAGTAAATTAGAACGAGATATATATTGAACAGAATTTATACAATACTTAACTTTTACAGAGATCAGTACTGCAGAATGCTGATACATAGTTGAGCTAGAGGCCTGCCTAGTGCCTGTCCGATAGCCAAGTCTTTACTGGTGCCTATCTGGTTCCGAAGATGTTAACTGTTTGCTATCTCAGTTCCAAGTGAACGATGTCGTTCAGCGGTGGCCACGAGCGGAGTTGCAGCAGAGGGCGCTCGTGGCTGTCGTCGTAAGTACGCCGCGCCGTGCGTGCATGGCGGCGCGCGGCGCAGGAAGGTGGCGCGCACTTTGGACTTGTGCGACACCACAGTCTTAATTAATACAAATAAACAATCCCTGAGTCGGATTTTCCTCTCGAATATGTCAAAGACATTACTGATAAATCTGAAGCACTGAATTAATTTCCGGCCGCATCATAAATTTTAATTCATTGCTTCAGATTTATCAATAATGCTTTAATTAATTATATATACCGTATGTTTAACTGAACATGTTATTAATACGGATAACTCACACCACGCTAATTATGACAGCTGGACATTTTTACCGTTTCAAATCTACACGAACACTATTTCAAAAACGAAACTGGGTGACGTCATACAACATCACTTCGGCAAGTGCTGCTCTGTAGGGTATAACGAATATAACAGTTTTTATCAACAGAATAAATAAATTAGAGAAGTCAAAGTAATAAAACCAGATGGCTTTCATTTATGACAAGTATACATAAACATCGGAATATATTAAAAGGAAAGATTTTCATAAACAGTAAAACATTTTAAAGTAATCGTTCTACACATTGTCACTTGTTTTAAGAAAATATATTGAAAGTTGTGAGGTGGCATCGTGAGTCGTGTCGGGATATCTCAGTCGGTAGAGCGCTTGCCCGCGAAAGGCAAAGGTCCCAGGTTCGAGTCCCGGTTCCGGCACACAATTTTAATCTGCCAGGAAGTTTCATATCAGCGCACACTCCGTGGCAGAGTGAAATTTTCATTCAAGAAGGAAACTTCTTCGAAGGAGAGAACACTAAATTTGACTAAACCGCTAAGCAATTTTTTGTTTAAAATCAGTCTTATTACTTAACTGTCGCACCTCGTAGACGTTACGCGCGGGATTTTGGTCCCGATTTTCGTAGTTGTTGTTGTTGTTGTTGTTGTTGTTGTTGAGGTGGTCTTCAGTCCGCAGACTGGTTTGATGCAGCTCTCCACACTACCCTTTCCTGTGCAAGTCTCTTCATCTGAGAATATGTTCGACAACCTACATCCTTTTGAATCCTCTACGATGTTTCCTTCTAATGCTAAGTTGACAATTCCTTGATGTCTCAGAATGTGTCCAACCAATCTATCCCTTCTCTTTGTCCGGATATGCCAGAAACTCCTTTTCACCCCGATTCTCTAGAGCACCTCCTCATTAGTTACGTGACCTACCCATCAAATTTTCATCATTCGTCTGTAGCACCACATTTCAAAAATTCTATCATCTTTTTATCTGAACTCCTTATCGTCCACGTTTCACTGCCATACAAGCTACACTACAGACAAATGCTTTAAGAAAGGATTTCCTAACATTTAAATTAATATTGTATGTCTACAAATTTCGCTTCTTCGAAACGCTTTTCTTCCCATAGTCATTCTGTATTTTATATCTTCTTTACTTCGGAAATCAGAAGTTATCTTGCTACACAAATAACAAAATTCATTTACTACTTTTATTGTCTCATTACCTAATCTAATTACTTCAGCATCGCCTGATTTTCTGACATTGCATTCCATTACCTTCGTTTTACTCTTGTTAATGTTCACCTTATATCTTCCTTTCAAGACACTTTCCATTCAATTGCACTTCCAGATCTTTTGCGGTCTCTGACAGAATTACTATGTCATCGGCAAACCGCAATATTTTTATTTCTCCTACCTGCACTTTAATGCCCTCTCCAAATTTCTCCTTCCATTCCGTCACTGCCTGCACATTGTACAGATTGAACAACATTCCGCGGTAACCAAGGTAGACGCGGTGGAGTAGCCGAGCGGTCTAAGGCGCCTCGCTGCTGAGCGCGCGGTTGCTCGCCGTCTGAGGTTCGAGTCCTCCCTGGGGCATGGGTGCGTGTGTTTGTCCGTAGGTTAGTTTACCTGTGTTTAAGTAGTTTGTAAGCTACGGACTGATGACCACGCGGTTTGGTCTCGACTGATTCACAAACATTTCGAAGGCGCCTTACTGCGGAGCTCGCGGTTGCTCGCCGTCGGAGGTTCGAGTCCTCCCTGGGGCATGGGTGCGTGTGTTGTCCTTAGGTTAGTTTACCTGTGTTTAAGTAGTTTGTAAGCTACGGACTGATGACCACGCGGTTTGGTCTTGACTGATTCACAAACATTTCTAAGGCGCCTCGCTGCGGTTCGCGTGGTTGCTCGCCGTCGGAGGTTCGAGACTTCCCTGGGGCATGGGTGCGTGTATTGTCCTTAGGTTAGTTTACCTGTGTTTGAGTAGTTTGTAAGCTACGGACTGATGACCACGCAGTTTGGTCCGATAGATATACAAACATTTGAACATTTTTTTAATCCAAGGTATTCCCTCAAAACGTACCTGTGATCCATCAAAATCTGTTTGTAGCATACCTGGTGTTTCGCTTGTCAGCCGTAGAACTGCGCAGCAAAAGGGCCTAAGTTTGAGTTGTATGCGGCGACGAATCGTGCCTCCAGCAACGGCACAGCTAGGGCTAGAGCAGAGCTAGAGCTAGCAACAGAGCTAGCAGGCGGCGGAGCGTGCACGTGCGGCTGATGCGCTTGCACGTGTCAGCTGGCAGATGACGCCGTGTGACGGCTGCTGTCGCTGTGTTCCCGCACCCAGCGGCCCGAGGTTGCTATTAAGGCCAGGCAGCACACGGCGCCGCTACAGAGAGCAGGCGTAGCCGAAACCGCTCATACAAGCATCCGAGACACCGGCGTTTCACGGTCGTTATACCCGACAATCGAACAAACTGGCGTCTAGTTTTTGTTTTTTTCCTTAGTATTTCGCTATCTCTAAATTTCACGCTGCCATAGAGCCACATTGTTACAAACACACAGTACACATGTACTGTGAACAAAACACGATTTGTGGAGAACTGACAAGGAAAGTACGAGGCGCGTCCAGAAAGTAATTTCTGTTTGTTAATAAAATGAATTGTACACAGATACATAAGAATTTTTTATTGCACAAAATTCTACAACTCTTAAACTACTTTTCCACATAACTGCCGAAAGTTTGTAGACACTTGTCATAGCGTGCCACAAGTTATCGCATGCATCCTTCACAGAAGGTTGCCGCCTGCGTACTCAGCCATGTGGCAACAGCGCTTTTATCATCGTTGATGTGTTGACCACCAAGGACAGATTTTAGGTGTAAAAAGAGATGAAAGTCGCTAGGAGAGAGGTCCGAGCTGTATGGAGGATGATCAAACAGGTTCCCATTGAAATTTCCGTAAGAATTGTTTGGTCACCTTCGGTGTGTGAGGTCAGGCATTATCGTGGAAAAAAAAATCTTTTGACAGTAATCCTCTTCTTACAACTGTCCTTGGTGGACAACACTTCAACGATAATGGCGAGCTGAAAGAACATGTTACCACATGGTTGAATACACAGGCGGCAACATTCTATGAGAAAGGCACACAAAATCTTGTGGCATGCTATGACAATTGCCTACAAAATTTCGGAATCTATGTAGAACAGTACATTAACAGTTGTAGATTTTTGTACAATGAATATTTTTTCTGTATCTGTACCCGTTCGTTTTATGTAACCAAACGGAACTTACTTTCTGGACGCACCTCGTACATGGGCTCGAACAAACATATCTGTAAGAACGTTTGGTTACAGGATCTCTACGTACACCTCAATGTGCTGGTGGGTGTCGTTTTTCTGCAAAGCTCTGCAACCATGCTCTAGATAGCACTGTAGATGTAATTGTAGACGCCATACGTAATGCAGATATCTTAACTGTAACTTATGTAATAATCGTCGTACATGTTCTCTAGCGTATTGTCATCAAAACCCGTGATGATAGTTGCAACTTTAACCTTCTTCTCGGAAGACGGTTTGTATTCACTGCCACTGCTTCCATCGCCTCTTCCCGCACTTACCGTAGCATTACCGCTTTACAATGAGTTCTTCGTCATTATCATCCCTATTAACATTATTATGAGTTTGTAACAACAGTATCTAACTTATACGAGAAAACATGCGAATGATTCATCTTCTACACTAATACCATCTTCACGAAGAAGGGTTTTTCGTAACTTCATCTCAACCAATCGCAATACAGTGTCAGGATTGATTAGCAATCGCCGCCCCATCTGACGCTTCACCACACAAATAACGTCACAAAACGCAACTTCTGAAGCACACTGCACCGTCCCTACTGGCGAACCGACAGGTCAAAGTGCAATGCGGCATGTCACACGCAGAGGCCTCTAACGGACGACTGCAGAGTTTTGCAGATGCGGGAGTATCACTAGTGCAATAAGGGATCTTTACATTACCTCTCATACGATTTTGATGTATATGTGTTTGGTCGAGCCCAAGTACTTTCCTTCTCAGTAGAAAATTGAACTATGTCTGTTCAGTACATTGGAATAACACTACTAATAAAATGTACAGGGTGCCAAGTAGTGAATTAATATTCAAGGAATGTATGACATTAACCGCGAATGGGTAAAGTTGAAAGAGTGAACCCAGCAGTTGCGCTGACCCCTACACCACGTAAACTAACCTACGGACAAACACACACACCCATGGCCCAGGGTGGACTCGAACCTGCACGGCGAGCAACCTCAGCGAGACGCTTGAGACCGCTCGGCTACTCCACCGGGGCAGTTTCAGCAGTGTTTTACCTTGTTATATCGAGAACAAAACAAAATTTCGCAGTCGACGTTATTGGGATAAACTTGCTATCGTCAAGACTTCGCAAATCGATTCCGTATTGCTTGATTTCCAGAAAGCTTTTGACACCGTACCTTACAAACGGCTTTTAATCAAATTGCGTGGTTATGGAATATCGACCCATATTTGCGCTTGGATAGGATTTCCTGTCAGACAGGACACAGTTCGTAGTAATCGATGGTAAGGCATCGACTAAAACAGAGGTGATATCGGGCGTTCACAGGGTAGTGTTATTGGTCCTCTGCTGTTCCTTATTTACATAAACGATTTAGGGGAAAATCTAAGTAGCTCTCTTAGGTTGTTTGCAGATGACGACGTCATTTACTGTCCAGTAAAATCATCTGAAGATGAAACCCCACTGCAGAACGATCTGAATAAGATATCACTATGGTGTAAAAATTGGCAATTGACTCTAAATAATAACAAGTGCGAAGTCGACCAAATGCGTACAAAAAGAAATCCGTTAAACTTTGTTTACAAGGTAAATCAATCAAAAGTGAAGGGCGTAAACTCCACAAAATACCTATGAATTGCTTTTACTTCAGACTTAAATTGGAAAGAACACGTAGAAAGTGTCGTGGGAAAGGCGAACCAGAGACTGAGTTTTATTGGCAGAACCCTTAAAAGATGCAACAGAACTACAAGAGAAACTGCATACACTACGTTTGTCCATCCATTTTTGGAGTATTGCTGCCCAGTGTTGGATCCTTATCAGATGGGTTTGACGGATGCCATCGAAAGAGTCCAAAGAAGGGCAGCGCGTTTCGTATTGTCGCTATACAGGGGAGACAGCGTTACGGAAATTATACAGGATCTGGGATGGGAATCATTACAACAACGGCGCTTATCGCTGCGGCGTGGGCTACTTATGGAATTCCAATCGCCAACGTTCTCCTCCGAATGCGAAAATATATTGTTGACTCCCAGTTACATAGGTAGAAATTATCAGGAGAATAAAATACTAGAAATCAGAGCTCGAACGGAGAGATTCAGGTGTTCTTTCTTCCCACGCGTTATTCGAGAATATAATGATAGAATGAAGAGTATAAAGGTAGTTCGATGAACCCCGTGCCAGGCACTTAAATGTTTTTTTGTGTATAATGAAATTCAAGATCGCGGTATTTCGTCTTTATTTATAACAGACTACTGGTTTCGATGCACATAGACATCATCTTCTGGTCTCTACACTAAATTATAACATTACAACAGAAATGCGTATTGTAGTCAGTTGGATTAGTACTGGTGGGTCGTCACACATTAAAATATGCCGTTTGGTTGTCAGATATAAAACTCGTGTAATCACAAGTGACAACAAAGGTAAATGGGATTTACAGAATATTCCATGTAGATGTAGACGTGTAGATGTGAGAGGAGGTGGCTAGGTAGTCTCCCTTGTGAGCAGCTCGTGGCTCGGCCAGCTATACAGGCCTAGGTATACACGCCCAGGTATACACGCCGCGCTATACACTCCCAGCTGAGCCTATAGCAGCAAGCGGAACCTGCGCCTGACCTGTCCGGCCACTGCGGTGCATAAATTTGCAGTTCTTTCCTCCTACCCTCCCCTACCCCCCAACCCTTCCACTGTACCCCTCGCGAGCTGCGGGCAAAGTGATTCGGAAAACGGAATACCGGCGCGCGGCTCAAAGCACTTAATTAACTATGCTAATTGCTTAATTTCCTTGCGGTTTCGCGTTCCTCGCTTGAGCTCCCCCCCCCCCTGCCCCCTAGGCGCCTCTGCGTGCTTCCCTCTCCCACTCCCCTCCCCCCTTCCCCCTCTCCCTCCCCTTCACCAGATTTGTTTATTGGCTGCCTTCGGAATTTATCACCGCAGCTACTCAATATGCTAATTTTCCACTTCGATTGCACTCGCTCGTCGCTGCTCTTCTTCGCCTCTTCTTGCAGGGGCCCGAATTGCCACGGCTGTCTCTTTCTCTCTCACTCACTTTACCTTTTTTTTTATTCTCTCTTTATTTTTCCCTCTTCCGTGTGTCGCTTTCGCCACAGCCGCTGTTGCTGCTTTGTAAGCCCGCAGAAATGCGTCTGTGATGTGGGGTGGAAACGTAAACACACTTTCGGCAGAGGACAACTTCTTACCGCGGGAGCGATAAATTCGACGGCCTCCAATTTCCAGGAATTTCTTGCCGTCTACTACAGCCGTTCCTTCTCGCTGGTCTGAGAACGCCACTGTGCCCAAACAGAGCGTCCACATTTAAAATCCGCAAGACACGTCCGGTGTGTGGTGGAGGGTGCCTTTCGTATCGCTGCTACCAACTTCCCCCAGTGTTGCCATGTTAATAATTATCCCAAGAAATCTACTGGTTTTCAGCGCCTGTCTAGTGGGCAAATTTTGCATCTAGTGACTAATGGTAATTATGGAAGATTTTAAAAATATTTCGGTGCTTTTATGGGAAAACTATTTTCAAAAAACACTTGATGAAAGACAGCATTCAGTAACATCACCATTTAACATGTCTAACATCTCATAACTCCTGAATTTATATCACCTAAATATTTATAATGCATGTTATTCTGTCTTTGTTCAAATGTTTGTGTAGTCTATGGGACTTAACTACGGGGTCATCAGTCCCTAAACTTACAAACTACTTATGAACTACTTACGAACTAGGGCGGCACAAATATCCATGCGCGAGGGGGTATTCGAACCCCCGACAGTAGTGGCCGTGCAGACCGTGACTGGAGCGCCTTAGCCTCCTCGGCCACCACGGCCGGCTCTGTCTTCGTTCCCCATTTTTGTGCGACCCTATTGTTGTGCGTGCTTTCTTATTGAAAGAGGTCAGAAACAAACGAGGCGCGTCCAGAAAGTAAGTTCCGTTTGGTAATAAAATGAAATTGTACACAGATACAGAAGAAATTTTTATTGCAAAAATTCTACAACTCTTAAACTACTTTTCCACATAACTGCCGAAATTTTGCAGGCATTTGTCATAGCGTGGCACCAAGTTTTGTACACCTTCTTCAAAGAAATCTGCCGCCTGTGTCTTCAACCAGTTGGAAACAGTTTCTTACAGCTCGTCGTTGTTGGTGAAGTGATGACCGCCAAGGAAAGAATTGAGATGTAAGAACAGATAAAGTTCTTCAGTAAGGTGGACGCCCACTTCGTTCTTCATCGTGCACATCACTACGCCCGCCATTGAACTGTCGGACTCATCTTCTCACCATCGAATCACTCATAGCATTTGGTCCGTAAACATCGCAATTTTGCAGATAAATTTAACTTGCTTTCACTTTCCTCGCATTCAGAAACCGAATCACCGACCTGATTTCACAGGCGGCGGGATTTTCAATCGACGCCGACATTTCAAGCAAGCACAACAAAGCGTACGTAACTGACAGCGATCTCCAAATGGCGCACGTTCTTCTACTTGATACACATCGTCTACAGCGCATGTGCGGAACTGCAGTCGCAGCGCTGCAGCGGAGATAAATTGAAACGGAACTTACTTTCTGGACGCGCCTCGTATTTCCAAATATTTCCAAGTGGATGGGGGGTGATCTTAATTTGTATCGCCGCCACCCTGAGCCTACAACATCCATAATACGCCACTGCTACATAAGACTGTTCGCAGATGATGCTGTCACTTATCGGTTAGTAAAGTCAGCAGAAGGTCAAAAGCAACTGCAAAATTATTTAGATATCACCATGGTGCAAAAAATTGCCATGCACTTCATTGTGGCTTGTAGAGTATTTATGTAGGTGCAGAAATAATGCAGCCTTGGCTGCCGGCCACGGTGGCCGAGGGGACTGAGGCGCTCCAGTCATGGTCTGCACAGCCTGTACGGTCAGGGGTTCGAATCCCTCCTCGGGCATAAATTTTTGTGTCGTCCTTAGTAGTAGCTAGTTCATAAGTAGTTTGTAAGTTTAGGGACTGATGACCCTGTAGTTAAGTCCCATAAGCTATACAAACATTTGATTTGAACAGCCTTGGCTCAGGGCAGGTAGGAGACCAGTGTGCTAGACATGCGGCCTCCATAAGCCATTCCGCCACTAGTCCACCTGGAACCCCGGCAAGTGATTTCTGACGAGTGCCTCCCAGTTTTGTACCTATTACTAGCGGACTGATGTACCTCTCCACAGCGACAGGTTTGCGCAGGCTTTCCGCCGCAGTCTTCCCGCCGCAGTCTTCTCGCGGGCGCCGGCGCCTAATTAGCGCCGCCAGCAGTGACACCTGGCGGCGGCTGCGCGCACCACCACCTGCCGCAGTCTTTTGTTAACAGACACCGGGCCCTCGTAATCTGGTTTCCTCGTTAGCGGCAAAATTCGGTCTTTCCGCAGGTGGGTGGTGGGGGAGCCCAGACCCCCTTCACCCCTAGCCCTTAGCCCTTAGCCCTCACCCCTAGCCCTTAGCCCGGGCTGTTTACCGCCTTCTTTCTGGGCCCTACGAGGCTGGCATTGCCCGCCAGCTCTGCGGGAATAATCCCATTCGCCTCGACCCAGATCACACACCTCCGAGACCTTCTCTTCACGACGTCCTGCATAAACCCTCCAATTAAAGCTTTGTACAGGAAGAGTAGGGCCAGCATTTTTTAGGTAACATCAGTGATACTATGAGGATAATTCACGATAAGGACAAGCCAGAGACATATACAAGGCGCGTCCAGAAAGTAAGTTCGTTTCAATTTATCTCCGCTGCAGCACTGCGATTGCAGTTCCGCACATGCGCTGTAGACGATGTGTACCAAGGAGAAGAACGTGCGCCATTTGGAGATCGCTGTCAGTTACGTACGCTTTGTCGTGCTTGTTTGAAATGTCGGCGTCGATTGAAAATCCCTCCACCTGTGAAATCAGGTCGGTGGTTCGGTTTCTGAATGCGAGGAAAGTGAATCCGAGTGAAATTTATCGGCAAATTTGCGATGTTTACGGCCCAAATGCGATGAGTGATTTGATGGTGAGAAGATGGGTCCGACAGTTCAATGGCGGGTGTAGTGATATGCACGATGAAGAAAGAAGGGGCGTCCACCTTTGATTACAGAAGAACTGGTTCACGCGATTGATGACAAGATCCAGGAAAACCGTAGGTTTACAATTAGTGCTCTCGCTATGGACGTCCCACAAATTTCACGATCACTGATGTATGAAATTGTTGCAAAACAACTGAAATTCCGTAAACTTTACTCACGTTGGGTACCAAAGATTCTCACTGAGCAACACAACGGATGGGTAGTTCACTTGAGTTTTTGACCCGTTATGCTGAAAGAGGCGAAGAATTTCTGAGACGGATAGTCACAGGAGATGAAACTTGGTTTTCTTACGACACCCCTGATAGTAAGCGACAATCAATGGAATGGAGGCACACTTCATCCCCACCAAAGGTAAAGCCGAAGCAAATCGTGACACCTCGGAAAATGATGTGCACAGTGTTCTGGTACTGGAAAGGCATCCTACTCATTGACTTCTTACCGCGTGGTCAAACAATCAAAGCACATGCTTATTGCGAGACACATCGGAAATTGCGCGGTGCAATTTACAATAAGCGCCGGGGACTGCTGTCAAAAAGTGTTTTGCTTCACGACAACGCACGACCACACACTGCAAATTTGACAAAAAACGCCCTACAGGGATTTGTCTGGGACGTGTTTTACCATCCTCCGTACAGCCCTGACCTCGCTCCTAGTGACTTCCATATGTTCTTGCATCTCAAGTCTTTCCTTGGCGGTCATCACTTCACCAATGACGACGAGCTGAAATAGACTGTTTCCAACTGGTTAAGACACAGGCGGCAGATTTCTTTGAAGAAGGTACACTAAACCTGGTGACACGCTATGACAAATGCCTGCAAAATTTCGGCAGTTATGTGGAGGCGTAATTTAAGAGTTGTAGAATTTTGTGCAATAAAAATTTCTTCTGTAGCTGTGTACAATTTTAATAGTTTTTGGACGCGCCTCGTATTACTAGACTGGCAATGCCGTATTCCATATCATTGTTGTCAATGAAGTCTCGCCGCCATATTTCTACACATCTACATACATACTCCGCAATTCACCATAAGGTGCGTGGCGGAGTATACACTGTACCACTACTAGGCATTTCCTTTCCTATTTCACTACCAAATGGAACTAGGAAAGAAAAGAATGCCTATATGCCTCCGTACGAGCCCTAATTTCTCTTATTTTGTCTTTGTGATCACTACGCGAAATGTAAGTAGGCGAAAGCAAGATCGTACTACATTCAGCTTCAAATTCCGGCCTCTAAATTTCCTCAACAGAAATTCAGAAAAGAACGTCGTCTGTCCTCCAGCGATCCCCAATTGAGTTAAGGGAGCATTTCCGTGACACTCGTGCATGGTCAAACCTACCAGTGACGAACCTAGCTACTGGCCTCCGAACCGCCTCTATGTCTTCCTTTAAAACTGATCTGCTGCGGGTCCCAAACACTTGAGCAATACTCAAGACGTGGTCGTACAAGAGTCTTATACGCGGTCTCCTTTACAGGTGAAGTACATCTTCCCAAAATTCTCCCAATAAATCGAAGTCGGCTGTCCGCCTTACTCACAGCTGTTACGCCTAGATATTTGAACGACGCGACAGCATCAAGAAGCTCACTACTAATGCTTTATTCGAACATTATGGGATTTTTTTTCCTACTCATTCGCATCACCTTGCATTTTTCTACATTTAGGGCTAGGTGCCATTCTTCACACTACGTAGAAATTTTGTCTAAGTCATCCTGTATGCTATTACAGTCAGTTAAAGACGACATCCTCCCATACATCACAGCATCATCAGCAAACAGCCGTAAATTACAAGTTACTCTGTCCATCAGATCATTTATATAGATAGAAAATAATAGCGGTCCTATCACACTCCCCTAGGGCACGCCTGACGATACACTCGTCTCTGATGAACACTCGCCGTCGAGAACAACCTACTGCGTTCTATTACTTAGGAAGTCTTCCAGCCAGTCAAAAATCTGAGAACCTATTCCATAAGCTTGTATCTTCGTTAGCAGTCTGCAGTGTGGCACCGCGTCAAATGCCTTTTTGAAATCGAGGAAAACACAATACACCTGTTGCCCTTCATCCATGAAGCAATTACGAAATATCCAGGGCTCTGTGTACAACTGCTACGCCACCTCGCCAGCTAAACGTCATCGGAGACACCAGGTGACGTCATCAATCGCAGGCAGTATGGCCTGCCAATGTGATTAGCACACGGGATGGGTTTGCGAATATTTCTCTCCCGCAATTTGGCGACTTACGCGAGCCGATGCGCGGTTTTACGACCGGCCGCGGAGACGTACAGCCTTGCGCAAAACGCCCGCCACCCCGTGACGTAAGCGGAGTTGATTATAATGCTGATTTATGCCAGGACACGCGAAATCCGCGCCGCGCGCGCACATATATACACGCCGAGTGTACATAACGGGCGGCGGGCGGCGGGCGGCGGGCAGCGGGCCAGCTAAATCCATTACTCACCGTGGGAACAAATTACGCTTCGAGTCGTGTGGCTTTAGGCCGCGGCGATAAATTTCACTCTCTTTTTTCCGGTGGCAGCGGTACTCTGAGAAGACGGCCTTGCGGGTTATGAGCAAATTTCAGTTTGTAGCTCCCAAGCTGCACCCGAGGGCCGAAAGGAAGACATTAAAAATGCCCTCACATTTTCTGGGCAGTAACTGAAATTAATATGTGATCTTCAAAGTATCGAAGAGAACGTTCAGAAACGCATTTCGCTGCTCCACGCATTGTGATTCACAGAAAAATCCTCTACCACGACAGCTGGATGAATATTAATCCTTAGCTTCTCAGGTCATTTTCTGTCACACACTGTCCCAGGCGTGGTCTGACAGACCGCAATTTTTAAATAATCATAAATACTTTTCATTGTTATGTCTATGTGAACTAAATCATTTTATTACGCAAACGGCTACTTCTGTCTACAAAAATTATGTAAAAGGGATACGTTTTACAATCGGTTGTATGATATATTCAAACGTAAAACTGCAGAAAATGGATTTAACATTAAATTATTTTGTTAACACCGGAAAAATTCAAATAATCTGGGCTTTAAATTTTACTTTGTGCAATACTTTTATTGAAGTTTCATATCAGCGCACACTCCGCTGCAGAGTGAAGTTTCATTCTGGAAACATCCCTTAGGCTGTGGCTAAGCCATGTCTCCACCATATCCTTTCTTCCAGGAGTGCTAGTCTTGCGTGTTAGCAGGAGAGCTTCTGTGAAGTTTGGAAAGTAGGAGGCGAGGTACTGGCGGAAGTGGAGTTGTGGGGCGGCATCGTGAGTCGTGTCGGGATAGCACAGTCGGTAGTGCGCTTGCCCGCGAAAGGCAAAGGTTCTAGGTTCGAGTCCCGGTTCCGGCACACAGTTTTAATCTGCCAGGAAGTTTCATATCAGTGCACACTCCGCTGCAGAGGGAATATTTTTATTGTTTTCTATGCATCAATGGTAAAAACATTTGAAACTCTCCAAAAACATTCACAAAAATAAAAATGTCTCTACTGATTTCTTGGTAACTTTTTGTCTTTTCAAATGTTTTCTCCGCTATTGATGTAAGTGGGCTCCTTGCAACAATAGCAAACAAAACAGGTCTTTCTCTTCTTTTTTGGGTAAAAGGTGGAGCACGTTCCACTTTTCACAAGTGCCACTACAATTTCTTCTTCACTTCCACACTATTCTGAATCTTTGAATCTCATAGCCCCTATCTGATCCCATATCACTACCTACAGGGTCTTCAAACCATATCTAAACAGTATCCTCAAAATGAGGGTCAGTAACCCGCACATTAGAGGAAGAACTCGGTGCTGAATCCATAACGCAATGGCTCAGGTGCGGGCTCCGAGGCCGCTAGCACAAAAGAAGACGTAATAATACTGCTCCCACTCGCGTTCTCGTGTCTACCGACAATGGAGAACAGTGCAAGTGTTAGAAGCAACGATTAAACAACGCTGCATTATCCTTCCTCATGCCTGTCTATTAACAATTGACCTACAATAAGCGCTTTTGGTCTGCGAGACTGCACGTAGGGTTAATGATATCTATTGCACTTATCTGAAGTGCTTTTATTGATTTCATATTAGTGGGACCACAAGCATTTGTTGTTGTTGTTATGGTCTTCAGACCAGAAACTGGTTTGATGCAGCAAGCCTTTTCATCTCGTCATATGAACGACAACCCACATCCACTTCAATCTGCTTACTCTACGCGTCTCTTGGTCTCCCTCTGCGATTTTTACCCCACACACTTTCCTCCAATGCTAAATTTACCATTCCTCTATGTCTAAGAATGTGTCCTACCAAGCGATCCCTTCTTTTTGTCAAGATACGCGAAAAATTCCTTTTCTCCCCAATTCTGTTCAGTACCACCTAATCTTCAGCATTCTTCTGTAGCACCACATTTCAAAAGCCTCTATCCTCTTCCTGCCCGCACTGCTTATCGTCCATGTTTCACTCCCATACAAGGCAACACTCCACACAAATGACTTCAGAAAGGACGTCATTGGACTTAAATTAATATTCGATTTTAGCAAATTTCTCTCTTTCAAAAATGCTTTTTATCCCATTGCCATTCTTCATTTTATATCCTCTGTACTGCGAACGTCATATGTTACTTTACTACCCAAGTAACAAAACTCATCTACCACCTTCATTGTTTCGTTACTTAATTTAATTCCTTCAGCATCGCCTGATTTTCTAAGACCGCATTCCATTACCATTGTTTTGCTCTTGTTAATGTTCATTTTATAGGCTCTCTTCAACACACTGTCAATTTCACTCAACTGCTCTTCCTGGTCCTTTACTGTCTCTGACAGAATTCCAATGTCATCAGAAAAATGCAATGGTTTTATTTCTTCCCCCTGAACTTTAATCCCTATCCCAAATTTTTCCTTGCTTTCCTTCACCGCCTGCTCGATGTACAAATTGAATAACATCGGAGAAAGGCTACAAACTTCTCTTATTCCCTTCCCAACTAATGCTTCCCTTTCATGCCCTTCGAGTCTAATAACTGCGGTCTGCCTTTTGTACAAGTTGTAAATAACTCTCCTTTCCCTGTATTTTACCAGTGCTGACTTCAGAATTTGAAAGAGTATATTCCAGTCAACATTGCCACAAGCTTTCTCCAAATCTACAAAAGCTAAAAATGTAGATTTGCCTTTCTTTAGTATTTCTTCTAAGATAAGTCGTAAAGTGAGTATTGCCTCCCGGGTTCCTACGTTCCTTCTGAATCCAATTTGATCTTCCACGAGGTCAGCTTCTACCAGCTTTTCCCTTCTCATGTAGATAACTTGTATTAAAATTTTGCAACCATGACTTCGAAATACGACATATTAAATTATTCCTGGTAGCTGCACTTAATTTTTGATTTTGCTTCTGTTTTCGAATTTCCACAACAAGCTCTTTTCAGCATACTGTCATTTTCGAGTGCGTCTGCAGATGTTAATACATTGCTTATTATTTGCGTCTTAAGAAATAATATGAGAAGGTATACTATAATTACAAATTACAATATTACTTTCGTCGAAGTGTTACTGACATACATATAGCAACTCGTAGACAACTGTGTAATGTGTGTTATTATATAATAACTTTCCTAACGAATTTTTCAGCAATTCGTTGAAATTTGACGTACTTTCGTATTTTGACATTATTATTGTACCATCTTATGTTATTTCTTAAGACGTAAATAATAAGCAATGTATATCTGCAGCCGCACTTGGAAATGTCAATATGCTTAAATAAACTTGTTGGACAAATTGGTAAAACACAAGCAAAATAAAAAATAATTGCAGCTATCTGGAATAATATATATATATATATATATATATATATATATATATATATATATATAAAAGAAATTTGTGTTAGTTACACCATTTATAACTAAAGAACGTCTGAACCGATTTGGCTCAAAATTGGTGGGGAGGTAGCTTAAAAGCAGCAGACGGATATAGGATAGTTTTGTCTCGTTTGACCGCGCATTATATCAGAATTTGAGAATAACTGTAAGTACGCTTGCAGCTGGGACCATTTTCTCGATTCTCCAACAATCAGATTATTCATTCGCTACTCGGCAGCTACCAAATACGCTGTAACAGAACGAACAAATATATCAAGGAGGTTAGAATAAAGGGCGTTATGCACACAAGGTTAAAACAGCCAGACAGGTTTAACATGAAATGTTGTTTCTTTACAAGCCCATCCGTATTGTTCTTACCTCCATGATGTTATTGGTGGTGATCATATCTTTAGAGCATTGTAAACATAGAATTGATGTTATTTCGTAGTGTTTTTGAGTGTTACAAACAGATTAAGTACAGATCGTGGTTTATTTTTTAGAACAATGCCTCCATTGCGTCGGTGTGATTCGGTCGGCGTACGTGCAACGCAATCTTAGTACGTGATCGTAGTCAATGAGATCGACGAAGATCGTACATAGTGCTTGGAGGTAAATCGAAAAGAAATTCTCAAGCGCGATCCGTTATGACTCTGAAACAAAGGGTACAGTCGAGTTCGACTCCCTCAGTTGCAGTTTACGCACGAAATAATTTGGGTCGTCGACAAAACAGACGGCCACGCGTGGAAATAATAGTTGAACGTTTGGGGTACGGATACAATCCAGCAGTCGATTACGCAGCGGATGCATCAGTTGGCTTCGGAACAAACTGTCGCCATCTAAAATTTCATTGGCTATCTCACGCTTTGCCACGATTGGTCGGCTTCATTCCCACGATGCAACAGTTGTTGCCAACATAGCTATATCACGCTTGTGTCGTGGATTGTGATATTTTACCCGTATGTAGCAATGTTGTTAATCGTGTTTCAATTAGATTCCTAATAAGACAAGAGATGAATGCAACACAAAGACTTTCGATATGTTGTATTTGCCATCCCTACTAATTTTATTTCAGTTCATTGTTTTGTTTCATATGGAATTTCCACCATTAAAGTATGATCATGCTACAATTACTTAGTATCTAATTCAAAACTCTTAAGAAGATATACAAGTGTTATAATAAACATTTCTACACTGCTCGTTGCGAGAAAAATATGCAAAGCTGTGCTGTAAACATGTGCGGTTTTGTTTTTTTCTTACCAATCATTTTTAACATAAAACAGGAAAGTTGTTTTTATGCCGACACTTACAATCCTACCTGTTCGTTCAGTGCAACCATTAAACGCTTGACCATTGAAACTACTAACCTCACAGATAGAGCAGCTCCTAACGTCTCCCTAATAACCGGTTTCCAATTGATTTACCTGTCCATTTTGACTTCTATCCCCAATCAAGTTCCAGGTTGCAATAACAATAAATAAGATCAGAGAGCTGGGAAGGAGGAGACAGGGTATGGGGGAATGAAATGGATTTAAAAAGGGGAGATGATATAGAGGAAGGGGAGGAGATGGATATGGTGTGGGGTAAGAGGGAGTGGTGTGGAGGTAGGGGGAGGAGGAGATGGACAAAGGAAGGTGGGAGGAAGGGATAGACATAGGGAGAAGCTACTGCCAAGCGTTGACAGGTTTGCTAGTTTAATATAAAATGATTTTATTGACAGGCGTAATAACAATTACAATCTGCTACACCCAGTTTATGTAATCATCCCACGTGCGTGTCAGTTGATGTCAATGTCCCGTTTTGACCCCTTATGGCATGGATAATCTCAGATATGTTATTGCACCGTATTTATCGAAGTGATTCTCTCTCTTTGGCCAACATATCTCAATCACAAGGACTCTTCGTGGACGCAGTATGCTGTACTGGGACAGTATGAAATAATGCAGTTCTAGACTATTGTTCCTGCCTTACTTAAAATGTACAAATGAATTTATATTTACTATATTTTGTTGTGTGTCCATCTTTCGCAGCAGCTATTAGATCTGACTATAATAAGTAATCCGTCTTATGCCGACAGCATTCCTCGAAGACAACGACCTATTAACCAATAGTTATCACGGACTCAGAAAGTATCGTCTCATTCACATGAAGTGATAAGTGCCATCGACAAGGGTTCTCAAATCTATTCCATATTTCTCGATTTACGGAGGGGTTTTGACGCTGTACCTCACAAGCTGCTTCTACTGAAATTGCATGCTTATGCAATTTGGCCCCAATTGTGCGATTGGATTAGCGATTTCCTATTGGAAAGGACACAGTTCGTTGTAATTGACAGTAAATCATCGAAAAACAGAAGTGATATCTGGCGTTCCACAGGGAAGCGTTATAGGTCCCCTACTCTTCCTTGTCTTTATAAACGATTTGGGAGACAATCTGAATAGCTCCCTTAGACTGTTCGCGGATGATACTGTCGTTTATCGGTTAGTGAAGTCAACAGAGGATCAAAAGCACACTGAATAAAGAAAAGTGTGAAGTAATACACATGACCACTAAAAGAAGTTACGCGATAAATCAGTCAAACCTTAAGGTCGTAAATTCTACCAACTACCTAGGAGTTACAATTAAGAAAAACTTAGACTGGAGAGAACACACAGAAAATATTGTGGCGAAGGCGAACCAAAGGTGTTTCATTGGCAGAACGATTAGAAGATGCACTAGCTCCACCAAAGCGACTGCCCACATCACACTTGTGCGTCCTCTCCTGGAGTACTGTTGCCCCTTGTGGGACCCTCACTAGGTGAGACTGACGGAAGACATTGAGAAGGTTCAGAGAAGGGCAGTTCGTCTTGTTTTATCACGTTACAGGAGGGAAAGCGTCACGGAAATGTTGCACGAATTGGGGTGGAAATCATTAAAAGAAAGACGTGATTCATTGCGGCGAGGTATATTTACGAAATTTCAATCACCGACTTTTACTTCTGAATGTGAAAATATTTTACTAGCATCGACCTACGTAGGGAGACATGACCACCCCAATAAACTAAGAGAAATCATATCGAAAACGGAACGATTTAGGTGTTCATTCTTCCCGTGGGCTATTAGAGAATGCAACGGCAGAGAAAGTTTATGAAAGTGGTCAATGAACCCTCTGTCAGGCACTTAAATGTGATTAGCAGAGTATGTATGTAGGTGTATAATTAAAGAGCTTTTTTTTTTACACCAGACGCGATTCTCTTTTTATTCATCATCTGTGGTCTGTAAATGATATAAACTTTGTACAGTTTGTTTTGTATACACAGATTATAAACGGTTTTTAAAAATCTTTGTGCACGTCAGGCCTATGTTTTGTTTTTGACTCTCCGTCTTGTTAGCTGGAGTTGGGTCGTTTCTGTAGTGTGTTTTCCTGTTGTGTATGGTACTTTTTCCTATTTTTGTGACGTTTCTACCGTTTCGTTTGTTCTCATTTCACTTCACTTATTTGAAACTGTGTACCGTTGGTATATCACGCGTTTTCAGTGGTATGAGTTCCGTATTGTTTATCCCTTCGGCACATTATTCAAATGTTTGTTAAGCTTATGGAAACCGGCCGCAGTGGCCGAGCGGTCTGCAGCGTGCCAATCACAGTCTTCAAGGCCACTACGGTCGTGGGTTCGAATCCCCCCTCGGGCATGGATGTTTGTGTAGTCTTTCGTATAAGTTAGTATAGAGGTGGTTTGTGAGTTAAGGGACTGAATATCCCGCAGTTAAGTTAAAAGCTGTGTGTGTGTTGTGGATGTTGAACCTATCGTTAAATCAGACAACAAATTGTTCATTAACACAGCAATTTGGTTTAATTATGGCCATGATATTGATGTATATACTATTAAATAAGAAACAGTACATTAAACTGATTATGTGCGCAACGGATATTTTAAACAGAACAACTGTTGTGGCAAGTCACCATTTGAAACAGACACTGACTATACTCAAAAATTTTGACTGCGAGAAAAATATTATAAAACCACAAACCACTTTCTTAATGTTTAACTGTGAGAATTTTATGCAGATCAGTTTCTGATTATTGAAATTTAGTATCATAGTCAATTAACTATCGTTTACTATGGCACCAATAACGAAATCTGTTCAAGAATATTATCAAAATGAATACTGCACTTTAAATCCACTAATAACTAATTATCAAATGAAGGAAGTAGGTTAATCTTCTGACTACGTAAATGAAACAGGAAAGAAATGTCAACTTCGTTACTTATTATTAATAATCAGCATTACATTACCTACATAATACAACTTTTATAATGACATTAAATGCAATTACCTTCATTCCAGCTGTGTTACAATACAATACAATATATATTCCAAATACAATCAAATCGACTTGCTGGCACAGCAGCCTCTGCTCTACATCGGAGCCATACACACAACTCAACCGCTCTCTAAGCGAGCTGAACCACAAGTGTTACTCTCTCTCAGCGCGAGCTACAATGCTATGCAATACATGATCTTTGCCAGAGATGAAACTTCACAGAGTTAAGAACACATATCGATACACACAGTAGAAGCGATATTATACATTTTCTTGCAAGCAAGTTACTCGACACAAAACAGGAGGCACAATATTAGACATTTTCTTACAAAAATATTTTTTATGAACACGTTTCTTAACAAATGTTTGAACATTTTGAGCTTATGGGAGTTAACTGCGGGGTCATCAGTCGCTAAACTTACAAACTACTTCTATACTAACGTATACAAGACAGCACAAAGATCCATGCCCGAGGGGGCATTCGAACCCTTGACGGGGAGCGATCTCGTGCATCGGAGCACAGCGTCTCAATGCGCTCGGCCATTCTGCCGCGGCTCGCCACAGTGTCGCTATGTTGTTTTTGTGTATCCATTTGTTTTTAGTGTAGTCTATGAGTGTTGCCAACGTAATATCATTTGTATTTATACTATTTCAGTCGTAATTATTCCTGATATTCCTTCGCTGTCTCCTTGTGATAACTGTGAGTGACTAGCTCATTTTGCCCCGTAGCGGACTTCACAAGACGCAGCAGCAGTTGGTGGCTGAGGTTTCCCTCCCGCAGCCGCCTTTAGCTACCCCTATTACGTGGGGCAGTCGCGTGCTCGGCTTACGTTACCGCCCCCTCCACCCCCAGACATCATCCCCCGGCTCACGCGCCCTCTTTTAATTAAGCAGAGCCACCCCCCCCTCCCCCAGACGGCAGAGTCCTCCTCCTGGACTCCAGTCACGCGACGCCGCCGTCCCATCTCGTCCACTGTGCCTCCTCGTGACGTCACGCCCTCCTCGTGACGTCACGCCCAGTGGACAATGCCCCAGCCGCAGCCGCCTGCTGCCGTCGACGTGCTCCCCAGTAGAGGCGCAACAGCATTAGCAGCTCTGATTCACCGTCTCAGAGCTATTACGTTCTCCCCAGTTCCATTTTGGGGTCGTATCGTACGTGAGCGACAAAAGCGCGCGACAGTTCCAAGCGACAAACCTTATTCGCATGTATGGTTACGGGCTTGGGGGACAGAATAAAGGGAGACGGCATTATATATCCCAGCCGTACTACGCTTTGTTGCCGTGGCCGCGAAACACTATCGGTGTGTTACAGATTTGTATTTATAGTCGCTGATTGCATCATAAACGCAAATTGACGTCGTCAAACTTGTGGTTTTTGTTTAAAATATCGCCATCATCATCATCATAATCATCGTTAAAGACTGATTATGCCTTCCAGCGTTCAGTCTGGAGCGTAGTACCTCTAATAAAATTCCTCCATGATCCCCTATTCAATGCTAACGTTGATGCCTCGTCTGATGTTACGCCTTTTACTTCAAAATCATTCTGCACCGAATCTAAGTACTTTCTTCTTGGTCTACCTCGACTCCTCCTACCCTCCGCTGCCGAGCTCATGAGTGTCTTAGGTAACCTTGCTTCTCCCGTGCGTGTAACATGACCCCACCATCTCAGTCTGTTCGCTCTAACTGCTTCATCTATGCTTTTCATTCCCAGTTTTTCTTTGATTTCCTCATTATGGGCACCCTCCTACCATTGTTCCCATCTATTAGTACCTGCAATCATTCTTGCTACTTTCATATCTGTAACTTCTACATTGTGAATAAGGTAACCTGTATCCACCCAACTTTTACTCCCATACAACAAAGTTGGTCGAAAGATAGAGCGGTGCACTGCTAACTTAGTCTTGGTACTTACTTCCTTCTTGCAGAAGAGAGTAGATCTTAGCTGAGCACTCACTGCATTAGCTTTGCTGCACCTCGATTCCAGTTCTTTCGCTATGTTGCCATCCTGTGAGAAAATACATCCCAGGTACTTCAAACTGTCTACATGTTATGTTCCTCCTATCTGACACTCAATCTGTTTGAATCGCTTTCCGACAGACATTACTTTCGTTTTGGAGATGGTGATCTTCATATCATCATCCTTGCACCTCTGCTCCAGCTCTGAAATATTAGTTTGCAACCTTTCAATCGAATCTGCCATTACAAATAAGTCTCCCATATATGCGAGACTGCTTATTTTGTTTTGACCTATTTTAATCTCGCCCTGCCTGTTTAAAATAAAATCTCGAAAAATGAAAAAAAAAAAAAAAATATCGCATGTTTTCTGTTTAAAAATACTTCTTACTACCATATTCTGAATCGCAAAATGGGATTCTTTCTTTAGCTAATCTGTTTATCGTCAGATAAAATAATTCGATTGACTGAACGAATGCAAGATTTACGATCGCAATGACGATATCTCGCCTTTGTCTGGTAAATTTCATGAATACTAAAAAACTTTCACCTTCAGGTAATCGAAAATCAGAAGAGAAAAATACACCACGTTACAAGTAAAGATCAAATGTTCAAATGTTTGTATAGCTTATGGGAGTTAACTACGGGGTCATCAGTCCCTAAACTTACAAACTACTTACGAACTAGGTAACTCTAAGGACGACACAAATATCCATGCCCGAGGGGGAATTCGAACCCCCGACCGTAGTGGCCGTGCAGACCGTGACTGACGCGCCTCAGTCCCTTCGGCCACCGCGGCCGGCTACAAGTAAAGATGTTGCTTCGGTTCGTTCAGAATGAAAGTGATGAAATTACACATTATCGAGTCAATTTACACACGAAATGCTGCTTCCTTCGATTCCGCGTCACAATCAGAACATTTCGTAAATATAAACATCACACAAATCACCATAATAGTGCAAAAGCCAAAACTAGCGACAAGCATACGCAAACAAGGTAAATACAGCGGTGTTTTAGTGGGCTCAAGATGGCTACCCTCAGCTTCTCAGCTGCGGCGTCACAGAAACTCCGTTTATACTCACGTACCTGGTTACGGGTGTGTACTACGTGAGCGATATCTTCTCTGCTGCCCGTCAGACGAGACAACGAGCAACGTTTGACATTCAAACCTGTTTAAATCTTTTTCAAATTCAAATGTTCAAATGTTTTTATAGCTTATGGGACTTAACTACGGGGTCATCAGTCCGTAGTTTGAATCTTGTCGCTCTCGCACGCGCTACACAGTGTTGAGTTCGTTGAGAATCGTCTGCTTGTCGAGATTGTAAAGGGTATCGCAAGAATACTGCGAGCTAATAGTCCCTGAAGTTCTTGAAACTGCAACTGCTCCTGAAATAATAGAATATAAGAAATTAGGTTGGGATAGGAAGTGTTCAAAAATAACTATGTCGTAATTTTTGGACTGCAGTTTAATTTTTAAATTGTTTCTAATATGACATCTTCTTGTAGGCCCACTTTAGGTTACGGTAGTAACACCGAAAATGGGCCTTTGCGATCGTCTTTTGACAGTTCGAAATTTAAATGAAAATAACTGCTTAACTATTCATCTGACACGAAAATTGAATAACCGAATTTGTAGAGTAGAAGATTCTCTACAACTTCGCTCTATTATGTTTTTTTTTTTTCATATCTCGTAGCGTTTCAGAAATATTTGCAAAAATAACGGCGATTTTGGGATGTAATCTGTCTGTCTGTCTGTCTGTCTGTCCGTATCGTGTTCCCTGTTTTTAAGACGAACCGTTCAACCGATCAGCACCAAATTTTACAGACATGATTGTAGACCGCCAGAGAACAACCTCCCTTTTTCAAAAAAAAGCCGTTTGTAATATAATTGTAATTGAAAACGAACCGCTCATCTCACTTGATAATTGAATAACCTATATTGGTAGAGGAGAAAAATCGCTGCAACTTAGCTCCCATATGTTTTCTTCATATCTCGTATCGTTTGAGACATATTTGCAAAAATAACGGAAATTTGACACCCTCCATTGAATTAACGAATACCAGCCGTTCGGAGATGTCACGTGACATTCCTCGCGTATTTGATGATTTTCTTATTGTAACTTACACGTTGTCATTTCAAAGCAACGGTACACTGAGGAATTGACATAAACACATCGTTCTTCGTACGATAAATGATAATCTACTGTCTACAAATGCCATATTAACATCAGTTAACAACGCCCATCAATAGTGTGAGATTAAAGAGCTGCTGTTTTTATTTATAGCCGTAGCGTAGTGGGCAAGGTGCTGGACTGTGACGCGAAAGGTCGGTGGTTCGAAACCCGACACTACCTAAATGTTTTTCCTAAAAGGGTTTCTGACACTCTTATTAATTAATTAATATTTAGATTATTATTTTAGTCCCAAATGTTTGGAAAAACTTATAAAACTACAAATCTAAAGTGGGCCATAATACACGTAAGTGCGTTTTTCTTATTCTGAGTGGTAGATTGATTTACACAATAGCAAAACGCTTAAAAGATGCAACAGAACTACTAAAGAGGCTGCATACACTACGCTTGTCCGTCCTTTTTTGGAGTATTGTTGCCGATTTGGGATCCTTATCAGGTGAGTTTTATGGAGGACATCGGAAGAGTCCAAAGAAGGGCAGCTCGTTTCGTATTGTCACGATACAGGAGAGACAGCGTCACGGAAATGATACAGGATCTGGGATGGGAATCATTACAACATCGGCGCTTGTCGCTGCGGCGTGGGCTACTTACGATTCTATAATCGGCAACATTGTCCTCCGAATTCGAAAATATATTATTACCTGCCACTTACATAGGTAGAAATGATCATCAGAATGAAATACGAGAAATCAGAGCGCGAAGGGAGAGATTCAGGTGTTCTTTCATCCCGCGCGCTATTCGATAATGGAATGGGAGATAAACAGTATAACGGTGATTATATGAAAAGTCCGCCAGGCAGTTAAATGTGATTTGCAGAGTATCCCATGTAGATGTGGATTTCTGTGCTTTTGAAGGGTTTGTAGTAACAACAAATATAGTCCAGAGAGAGAAAGAGAGACAAATAAAACTAGGATGTCAAGCGAGATGTGTGTAAAATTAAGTTTCTAAAGAAAATATCTTGATATAATGTTTCAGTATGATGCTAATGTGTTTAGAAGGCCTTCAGTGTGATACGTGTGTTTGCGATAAAGATTAATGTATTGGTGTTAATTTGGTAAAAAATTACAACTTGGTAGCCCACATGCAACGCCCACTGCTAGCAATTCCGTCCAGAATTAAATAATTAAATAAAACTGATTTTGAACGTATTCCGTTGTTGATGGTTTGTAATCACAAAAGAAAAACTCAGAATTGTCTTTACTCGTCGTTGTATCTGCCTGGTGATAGTCACTGTCTACTTTCGTACTTCAAGTTAGAAATGAAATAGTCCACGAACAATCTCCACTTTGTAGATTTTTTGCACAACACGGTTCTTACCTCTTCTTTCCTAAAGTAAATAAAACTTTATTTCCTTGCTCTGGAGCTATCGTTATCCTACGGTTTACGTGTGTCGAATTATAAAAACAGCTGATGGGTCATAGCCGCCTTCTTGTAGCGAGAAGTTGTCGCTCACGTAGATTACGGCCTTTGAGTAATCGATGAAGGACCACATCCAGACTGTATTTACCACGATTTACGAAAGGCGTAAGGGGAGACTGAAGTCAATCGGCCTAAAAAAATCGATTTTTAGATTTTAGCGTATTTTAAATTCCTGATATATCCTGCGAGAAAGAGTTTTCGTTTCATGTAAATGCGATAATTTTCTAGAGACTTATGATGGTTTCCTGGCGCTCTGTATTCAACCCTTTCATCCCCAGTGTTGTTCCTGATTGTAAGCTGATTTGAACCGTATTTTATCTATCAGTCCATAAAGTCGCATTTTTGTTGGTGAACAGCATGCTCCTAGTACTACATTTCGCCGCTTGGTACTCCGCGTATCCACTTGTGAGGCATTACTCTGTCCGCCTTGGAGGCTGTGCTGCGTCGCCGTCTGTACGTGGCTGAGAGTGTGAGCGTCAGTGTGGGTCCTTTTAGTTTATTCCAGCAGCGAATTGTCTTGTCTTTGGTGCTGTGGAAAAGTTAGGCTATCATCTTTGATGTGATAGTGTTAACTGACAACAAAATGACGTCCCAAGTAATGAAATACATCGATACAGACGTCTGTGCTGTGCATGAAAGACATGATATTAAAAAACAATAGTTCGAATAAAAATTACAAAAAGAACCTATTTTGATGTTTAGTGCACTGTATTACTAAAGAAAATAGCGAATTTTAATTTTTTCAAAGCTGAATTCATAATGTTCAAATGTTTGTAGAGCTTATGAGACTTAACTACGGGGTCATCAGTCCCTAAACTTACAAACTACTTATGAACTAGCTAATACTAATAACGGCACAAATATCCATGCTCGAGGGGGGATTCGAACCCCCGACCGTTGTGAACGTGTAGACCGTGACTGGCGCGCCGCAGAACGCTCGGCCACCGCGGCCGGCGATTCATAATGTGGGAATGAAAGTGTTAATAAGAGCATTTAGTGCTCTATAACTTTTCTTCCACAAAACTTTGTGTAAAACTGACCAATACTCGTTATTTTTTTTATTTATTTATTTATTTATTTATTTATTTATTTATTTATTTTTTTGCTGTCTTTTACAATGACCTGTTATCTAGATGGTAAAACAGGATGTCTTTTACACAGGTGCACGTTTTATAGCAACAGAGCGTGTATTGGGATACGGTAAATCACTAACAAAATGTTGTTAAGGAACAGACACACTTTATACAGTGGAACGTCACCCGTTTTGAACCGGTGACCCCTGGCAGGCACGGTGGCGCCCTCCGTCCCGGTGGCGGCTCTGTCAACTAGCCGCACATTAAACAAAAGAGACGCGCACTCATCCCCGGCACACAACACGCTCCCCGTGTATGCGCTGTCAAAATATGAACCCTTTTACCCTAACAAGTCATCACGCCCCACGGCGTGTATAAATAAGCCGACACGGGAAATTTTTGCGTCATTTTACCTGCACTGTTTCTAATTTTTTTCCCGCTCGTTATTCCTCCGTGCCGGCCGCGGTGGCCGAGGGGACTGCGGCGCGTCAGTCACGGTCTGCACGGCCACTACGGTCGGGGGTTCGAATCCCCCCTCGGGCTTGGATATGTGTGCTGTCCTAAGTGTTAGCTAGTTGATATGTAGTTTGTAAGTTTAGGGACTTATGACCCCGTAGTTAAGTCCCATAAGATTAACAAACATTTGAACATTTCAACAAATCTGAAAAGAGTTAATTAGATGTACTTTACATGCCATACATTCCTTATGTTAGCATGTTATACATGTGCATTGTATCATCCTCATAGATGGTTCTTAATGCATTGTTTTCCACAGTTAGATGTAACACTATTGCCAGTAAAGTGGGTTACAACTCGTGAAATGGAACTGTATGCAATAATGAACAGTATGCAACAATGTAAATATTTAAATTAACAGTTTGTTTGTTTATGACTGGCTTTGTAAAATATGTCGTAAAATAGTTAATACACTGCCAAAGTATTTATGTAAATCTGTCAACTATATACGGGAGTTTCTATTTATAGTTATGGTATTCATACACAAATATTGCAGTGGCTGCTATATATTGGTAATTACCTTACCAATAAGCAGCAGCCATTGACGTATTTCTGTATGAATACTGTAACTATAAACAGAAACTCCTGTATATAGTTAACAGATTTACATAAACACTTTAGCAACGTATTAACTATTTTACAAAACCAGTCATAAACAAACAGTTTATTTAATTCATTACATTGTGGCACACTGTCCATTGTTGCATACAGTTCTATTTTACAAGTTGTAACCCACATCACTGGCAATATTATTACATCTAACTGTGGAAAGCAATGCATTACGGACCATCTATGAGAATGATACAATGCACAGGCATAACATACGAATGTAAAAAAATCTATGATATGTAAACTACATCTTTTTGACTCTTTTCTAATTTGACAATGTTATATTTTATATAATGTATGTATACAGACGGTGACTCATTTTTAATTTAGCGTTGATAATGGCAGGTCACTTGCCGAAATCTAGATCTGCAAAATACAGCAGTTTCTTACAAGTAACGACTTATTGCTGCATTTTTTCATGTTTTCTACATTCTCCAAGTATGCAAGTACAGGATAAGTTTATTTTAGACTGAAAGTCTTGGTAGTGGTATGCAGCAGGTGTATTTATGATATCCAAATGGTAGTGGTATGCAAACTTCATTGTCAAAATTTTAATAATGATTTAAAAAAAGTTATCAGGATAAGTGCCTGATATTACCAAAAACATTAATTACCTGCATCAGTAGTGAATGAAATGAAACCCATATTTGGAGACCTCTGTAAAGATACATTGTTAAAGAAATGTCTTCATGGGAAAACACAAAATTTAGAAGAATGTGTGAAATGTCTCATTCGAACACGGTTACCGAAAACTGTACTTGTTTAGCTTACAACCTTCAAATTTGGTATTTTACGCTTCAGTGATGGTGTAACTAGAAAACTGGATGTTTCAGAATTATTGGACATAAAATGTAGTGGAAATGTTGCAAAACCTTTAGTGCAAATAGTTAAACAGAGAAACCGCGAACCCTCGCCGAGACCGAAGCGTTTAAAATTAGTTGTGTACAGTATTGCGTACTTTTAAAAACACGAGCAGTTGTTTCACAACAATGTACCGTACATCCCTTTGAACTAAGGCAAGAATCCTCTCAACAGTGTGGCCAACATCTTCACTTATTATTTATTTATCGTCTGTCATACTTCGCCATTTTTGCACACTTTATGCATTGTTTAATTACAAATTTACATCTAAACATTTAATGTAATTAATGCCTCCTTTGTTGCAGCGAGGAAATCGTTGTGGGTTCACTTGCAGGCTCGAAATGGGCATTCTTCCACTATGTGCCGGACTGTTTGGTTTTCAGCGACATAGTCGCAGTTTGGTGTAGGTGTCTTTCCCCCTTTGTAGAAAGCATCAGAACTTCTCCCGTAGCCAGCACGTATTCGGTGTAGAGTTATCCGCACTTTGCGTGGCTGATTGAAGCCGGGTGGTTTTTCACCTGTAATGAAACTTTGGCATTTTGGTGGGCAGTGTTATTGCCAGGGTTGCTTCCACAGGTCTTCGACTTCGAAGTTGTTATTCGACATCTCTTTAGCTGAGAGTAGTGCTGGTCTTCTGCGCTCTAGGTCCGCTATTTCACTGTGTACGGCCAGCTGAGGGTTATTAGTAATCTTGTTGTACTCTCTGAGAAGGGAGTACAACAAGATTACATTTTCACACACACGAAAGAATATCCTTTTGATATTCTCAACGAACAAAGAGATTTAAAGGATAAATATTCTTTAGAGAAATTTATTGTAATTTTAGAAAAGGAAAATGGATAAAAAATTTCACTCAAGAAAAAGAAACGATGTTTCTCTGCTATTGTATTATCCATGACACACGAGTACACCCTCTGACTGGCACACATATATTTCACTGTAAACATAAAGCATCAACAGAGTAAACAGTGTCTAAATCTGTCAAATATAAAAAGTAAAGAGATAACCACGTGACCTTACCATTTTGTCATAAAAAGACACTAACTCTAATATGCTTTATGGGCGTCAGTTCAACTTATAAATTGTAATAAAATAATTTTTAAAATTTTTTATACAAAATGGTATATTATAAACTTAGGAAATTATTTTATTATACATCACCGGGTCCACTTCAAAATGGCAAAAGCCGAAACAAGCTTGTAGTGGAGTCAATTTGCACAAGCTGAATAAATATTGTTAGCAACAAACTTGGATTTATATATTACAATAATATCATATTTTGACCTTGTATATGCTGCAGGTCCAGTAGAAAAGAAACTCTGGCGCGGTGGAGTAGCCGAGCGGTCTAAAGCGCCTCGCTGCAGAGCGCGCGGTTGCTCGTCGTGGAGGTTCGAGTCCTCCCTGGGGCATGGATGTGTGTGTATGTCCATAGGTTAGTTTACCTAGGTTTAAGTAGTTTGTAAGCTACGGACTGATGACCACGCAGTTTGGTTCGATAGATTTACAGACATTTGAACATTTGAAGAGTTATATTCAACCTATACAAAAACCAGACAGCCGTTATAAGAATCGAAAGGCAAGAAAGGGATTTACAGACATTTTAAAACTTTTTTTTTTTTTTTTTTTTTTTTTTTTTTTTTTTTTTTTTTTTTTTTTTTTTTTGTAGAATCTCTGAGAAGATCATTTTTTCGACGCATTCCTGGAGCTGGTATATGGCTCAGGGTTGGCAGCCATGCAGTGGGCGTAGATTTTACCGAGCGCTGTGTTTGCTGTGGAGCACCAGGTAGTACCGCACTGTTCATGAATGATGTCCTGTCCTGTCCAGCGTAACTTCTAGATATTTGGGGTAGTTGTTACGGCTGAGACATTTCCCTTCAAACAATCATCCAAACAATCATCGATCTTTATCGCTGACGTCCTGGCTATCGTATATCACAAACATCTTCACTAAATACCAGTCTAAAATTCTTGAATATCCGTCTCCAGATCGCTTTTATCTTCTAAAACATGACCGGTTTCGGGACAGATGCCCATCTTCAGATATGTTAAACATATGTTACAACTGAATATAAGCTATTATTTACAAAGTATGATATCAAAAAGTTAAAGGAAAAACATTAAAAACGTACCAAAGTTTGAAGTTACAGAGTAACCTGTCCTGTGATGAACGAATGTTCACAGTCGTTACTAGAACGTAGTCGCTTTCTGAGGCTTTATATAATGTACTTAAAATCATTATCTGATTGGTGGGGATCATTTTTGTTAAAATTATTCTCAATAAGTAATTATTGACTTATATATAAAATCAATTCTGAGGTCAAGGTGTAAGATAGTAGCAGTTACAAATGAGATACTCAGATGTCAAAGTATAAAAGGACGTAGAAATAAGATAAAATTGGGTCCTGGGTACATATAATAACATTTTAAGTGAAACTATTATTGAGTTAAAAAATACAAAAATATAAAAATAAAATAAAAAATATGGTTAAATATTAAAATTTCTTAAAAAGGATTAAAAAATATTGTGGACAATGTCTTCTTTCCCGTCTGCGGATGAGGCTTCAGTGTGTCAGGCAACAGTAGCGTCGCCGAGGTTTCCTACGGGTCTTTCTCCTTGTGCGCATATACTTCAAGCTCTTCAAGTACATTTAAATGAAAGCTTTTCGGTGCCCTGTGCGACACTTCCATTTGTTCGCTTATAGTGCTAACTCGGTGTTTGTTGTCTTTTTCAGCATGCGCTCCAAATGCTGTGCGAGTGCTGTTATTGCGGTGCACTTTGTATCGCACTTCAAAGTTGCGTCCAGTTTGCCCTATGTAATACTTATCGCAGATGGCGCATTTAATCTTGTATACTGGACCCAACTTTGAAGTGCGATACAAAGAGCACGGTCATGCTTTAGAAAATAAAAGCGATCTGGAGACGGATATTCAAGAATTTTATTCATATAACGATCGCAGAAACTCCCTGGAGACCAATAGGTCTTGCTTTTGATCAAATACCAGTCTATTGCAATTGGGGTGCTATGACGACCTGAAATCCGCAGTGAAAGGTTAAAGCAGGGATGAGTTACTTGTACCGTTATTTCCGAACGCAACGAGATTACAGTCGTTGGACTGCGTCTGTAAATTTGTACTAATTCCGTGCCGCTGTGCTGCACTTTGGCTGTCGGACTGCAGACACATAACGCCCCTGGCGTTCGTAACGCTGTGACGTCATCGGCGTTTTGTCGCTGGCTGTGACGCCCGCCTATCGGCTTCACGCCGACGTGAACGCCAGCGGCAACGCGACGCAAGCGCTCCTCCCATATCTGGCCGCGTTTTGAAATTCGCGTCACCCGCCCGGCAAATAACAATCGCGTTACTCGCGCACGCTGGCGCTTTTGATGTCGCCGCAAACAACAAAACAACAAAAAACACGCCGCTCCGCTGTCATCAGCAAGGAAATTGAATTTCTTATTAATGCGGGTAATTACGGAAAAATCTAATCGGCTAAATGCCACTTGCAACTGCGCTACCCCGCGCGTGCGTTTATTTGTCGTCGGGTTGTTGCTGTTGTTGTTTTGTTGTTGTTTTATTTCCCCCGTCGTGTGTCGCGCCCCTAAATCCGTCGATAAGCGCGCCCGTGCCCTCATACAGTATTCACCGCGACCGCTGACTGCCATAGCAGGCATTTATTGCCATACGGCCGCTTAAGCGAGGCCGGCTAATTGCAGCGGCAGCTGTTCGCTACAATAGCAGTCCGTGGCGGCCGTACATAGCGCACGCGGCTCCTTCCGTGAACACTTGAACGCTTACTGTCACTGTGGCACAGTGATCCGAAATGCCGAAAATGGTACCAAGAGGATAAATCGCACTGACGTGTTTTACGGCCCACTTTAGATTTGTAGTTTTACAAGTTTTCAGAAACATTTTGGACCAAAATAGTAATCTAAACAACAATAAATTAATTAATAAGAGTGTCTGAAACCCTTTTAGGAAGAAAAATTTAGATAGTGGCGGGTTTTGAACCACCGACCTTTCGCGCCGCAGTTCAGCACCTTGCCCAGTACCCACTACGCTACGGCCACAGTCTAACATATGCATTCACGACACTTAGACAGATTTTTGTTATACACTGCGATAGCAGCGCTCCAAGCAGGCCGGCAAGCTACGTTTCTGAATACTTTTTACATTAGGGAACGTATGTAGTACCTTATAAATTGGTAATAATTTAAAAATAGCTCCCTATTTGTCTTTTATAGGTTTCATAAGATCCCTGATGAGGTACGAATCGGTACATTAGAGCACAGTTAATTTACAATTAACATACAGGCTTCAAAGTAGTAATTTCATTTTATATTAAAAATAAAAATGCCTAGGAAACACCAGGAGACATGCTCTTTAGCACAGAGACGTCAATTTCTACTCAGGAACGTTAAGTATTCTTCATTAGAATTCCAGTAAAATCGGTGAGGATGGAACATAGGAAACATATATAGACTGCAATAAATACGGAATTCAACGTACCAAATCAACCATCACAGCTGTAGCTGAAGGAAAAACGTCACAGACATGGCAATATAACGATAAAAGCAACCAAACTGTTTTCCAAAAAAGAAGAACCCAATTCCACAATTGTTGCTACATCTGCACCACAAACGGCAAGAATCATCAAAACATTGGTTTTTTAAGCTAAAGTAATTACACTTAAAAGAATATCCACGTATTACAAAGACGAGTGACGTGTAAATACGCGAGAATCATTGACTCCGTACAGAATTGATACATGTCAAAAACTGGTTGTCGTAGTAAGAACAAACCATGTTTATATGCAACTTATTTTTAGCGGAATAAGCTGCAAACATACTCATATTCGTAAGTATTTGTACATGACAGAGTTGGTCTTTATACCACTGAATCATTTAAATGAGGCTGTTTTTATATTAATTTCCGTATTATGTTTGTCTTTCGATATTTTAGTAATGCTTGTAACGCAAAAATTATAGTAAGTATTTCGTTAATTACGTACAACAGCGAGTATAAACAAACATTAATACTTCGGCAGCTTGGCCACCGCTAGGAGCGCTAGTGTCACAGCATCTGTCAGTTGGTAACAAGTTTTACAGCAGTGAGTGTCGCGACTATGTATGTTAGACTGTGCTACGGCTATACATCAAAACGATTTTTTGTTAATTCCTCAGTGTGCCGTTCTTTTGAAATGACAGCGTGTAAGTTACAACAAGAAAATCATCAAATAGGCGAGGAATGTCACGTGACATCTCCGAACGGCTGGTTTTAGTGAAATCAATGGAGGGTGTCAAATCTCCGTTATTTTTTCAAATATCTCTGCAACGATGCAAGATATGAGAAAAACATAATAGACCGAAGTTGTAGAGAAGTTTCCCCTCTACCAATTAGGTTATTCAATGTTCGTGTCAGATGAACGGTTCGTTTGCCATTACAATTACAATACAAACGGCTTTTTTGTTTTACTACCGTACTTTTGTCCGAAAAATTGGAAAAAAAGGACGTTCTGGTCTCTTGTGGCCTACAATCATGTCTGTAAAATTTGGTGCTGATCAGTTGAACGGGGCGTCTTAAAAACAGGGAACACGTTAATGACAGACGGACAGACAGACATCCCAAAATCGCCGTTATTTTTGCAAATATCTTTGGAACACTACGAGATATGAGAAAAAAAAAACAACATAAGAGAGCAAAGTTGTAGAGAAGTTTCTCTTCTACAAATTCGGTTATTCAATTTCCGTGTCAGATGTATAGTTAAGCCGTTATTTTCATTTAAATTTCGATCTGTCAAAAGACGATCGCAAAGGTCCAATTTTAGTGTTACTACCGTAACCCAAAGTGGACCAAAAGAAATTCTATGTACTTTTTTAGTGGGTGGAAATGGTTGTCGTAGTAAGTAATATGATCGTAAACAAACTAAATCGACGCTACCTGGTGTAGCAACACTGCAATATGTTGATTATTACTGGGGGAGGTGGCTACTACCTCAACCATGCTGGAAATCGGCCTCCAGGAGAGGGTTCTTCGAACGGTGCTCAGTCAGAAGGTACTGGGACATCGGAATACTCACTGGGCAGAATCGAACGCACCGAGTGAGCTCCGTGCTGTTAAGTCCTCTACGGCAAAGTGGAGGACCTCCCTGTGAGCCTCTCGTAGGGGCTCTGTTGTACTCTGCCTACTGTGCGTCGGCCATACGCGGTTAACGCACGGCCACCAGTTTGCCGGTGTGGTGCTCTACTGACTGTGGTCCACATAGCTCTTCACTCACACGAAGTGATTTGTGCTATCGACAAGGGTTCGCAAATCGATTACGTATTTCTTGATTTCCAGAAGGCTTTTGACACCGTACCTCACAAACGGCTTTTAATCAAATTGCGTGGTTATGGTATATCGCCCCAAATTTGTGATTGTATAGGGGATTTCTTGTCAGAGAGGACACAGTTCGTAGAAATCGATGGTAAGGCATCGACTAAAACAGAGGTGATATCGGGCGTTCCACAGGGTAGTGTTATTGGTCCTCTGCTGTTCCTCATTTACATAAACGATTTGGGAAATAATCTAAGAACTTCTCTTAGGTTGTTTGCAGATGACGCCGTCATTTACCGTCTAGTAAAATCATCTGAACATCAAAACCAACTGCAGAACGATCTGAATAAGATATCACTATGGTGTAAAAATTGGCAATTGACTCTAAATAATGCGAATTGTGAAGTCGTCCACATGAGTACCAAAAGAAGTCCCTTAAACTTTGTTTACAAGATAAATCAATCAAAAGTGAAGCCCGTAAAATCCACAAAATACCTAGGAATTACTATTACTTCAGATATAACTGGAAAGAAGACGTAGATGATGTCGTGGGAAAGGCGAACCAGAAACTGCGTTTTATTGGTAGAACCCTTAAAACATGCAACAGAACTACAAAAGAAATTACATAGACTACGCTTGTCCGTCCTTTTTTGGAGTATTGCCGCCCAGGATGGGATCCTTATCAGGTGGGTTTGACGGAGGACATCGAAAGAGTCCAAAGAAGGGGAGCTCGTTTCGTATTGTCACGATGCAGGGGAGACAGCGTCACGGAAATGATACAGGATCTGGGATGGGAATCATTGCAACAACAGCGGTTATCGCTGCGGCGTGGGCTACTTACGAAACACGAATCGCCAACATTCTCCTCCGAATGCGAATATATATTGTTGACTTCCACTTACATAGGTAGAAATGATCATCAGAATAAAATACGTGAAATCAGATTTCGAACGGAGATATTCAGTTGTTCTTTCTTCTCGCGCGCTATTCGAGAATGAAATGGAAGATGAATAGTATAAAGGTGTTTGGATGAACCCTCTACCAGGCACTTAAATGTGATTTTCAGAGTGTCCCATGTAGATGTAGATGTAGTAGACTGTCTGCTTTTAGCCGCATTCAGGCAGTTCTTTAATCTACCAGATGCGCTACCTTCAGTTTTAGGTGACAATGCCTCCACGCGTACTACTGTTTTACATTTCATTCGCGCATCTGGTTTTTACCATTCCATTTAATGGAAGGCGCTTAGGCCTGATTCTAAGGCCCTCATTTTTATTGTGCTTTTAAGTCATTGATAGTCTATTCCTTTTCAGCTGAGATGGTTTCAGTCTGTACAGCATTGCTCGCTCATCCGTTTTTATCCTAGTGATCAGACAGCGATTGAATTCTGCTGCACCAGTTCTTTTATTCCTTTTCTGCACTCCTGTGTGTTTCAGTGCAATATTTTCGTTCTACACCCATCAAGGATTTCTTTCATCCGTGTCCTCTCCGTGTTTCCAATTCGTCAAATGTCACATCATTACTTGGAACAGGGGACTGATGACCTTGTAGTTTAGTCCCCTATAAACATTAACGACAACAACAACAACAACAATTACTGTCGACATTGCTGAGAGGCTGTGTGAAGTACAGGGACGCACTCGATACTGAGAAATAGAGACCATCGCAGATAACACGCTAAAATGGAGCCATACAGCTTAAGGATGTGTGCGGTAAAGAAATCTAGTAGTGAACTGCAATGTCTTCAGTCACCGTCCCAGGGTAGAGGGTTTCCTTTACGAGAATAGCAAGGTATTGTTCATACAACGTCTAGGCGCTGTTGTAAGATGTTACATTAGTACTTGATTTCCAACGGGCACGTCTAAACTTACGCCGAACGTACGCCGGCCGCGGTGGCCGAGGGGACTGCGGCGCGCCAGTCACGGTCTGCACGGCCACTACGGTCGGGGTTTGGAATCCCCCCTTGGGCATGGATATTTGTGCCGTCCTTAGTGTTAGTTAGTTCATAAGTAGTTTGTAAGCTTAGGGACTGATGACCCCGTAGTTAAGTCCCGTAAGTTGTACAAACAAAACAAAACATGTTAATGTACGTAGCAAAGCTTATACCAGTCCCTGGGAACAGCAACGTCAGTGGTTTCGCGAGGCTAGAGTGAGAGGGTAGAGCAGGAAAACTGCCAGTCATCAGCTTCCCACTACGGAAAGAGCGTAAGGCGTGGCCAACTGACGTAAGACATTGTTGTTGCTGACCATACTGGGTAGCAACGCGACGTTTGCCTTTCAGTTGAACAATCTTGCTACCAAGTAGGGAGTTATATAAAATGATGTCCAGTTCATGGTGTACAGCAATCAGTGATAATAAATATTCCTTCAGTAAAAGAAGTCTTCATTGCAAATTGTTTTATTCCTTATTTCATGACGTGTTTCCCCTTTAGCAGGGCATCTTCACATTATAATCCGCATCCGTGTATTATTAAGTTTTCAAATTTATACTGACTTTTTGGTCACTTGGTAGATAAAATAACAGAAGTGCCCTGGGACACGCCTGACGATACACTCGTCTCTGATGAACACTCGCCGTCGAGAACAACTTACTGCGTTCTATTACTTACGAAGTCTTCCAGCCAGTCACAAATCTTGAAAACATATCCAAAATTTAGCGGCGACTTGCTGCGACTTTTGGTTTCGTTTATAATTTTTATGCGATGACGCGTGCTCTTTTTTGTGCTATGCATAGGTTTCGCGTCTTAGATATTGTTTATAAGAAATTTGTTAAGACAATTATGCTACCTACATACGTCTCCTTGTTTCAACAGTATCTTATCCTAATACCGAACAAATTTCTATCGCGAGGCAGGAAATATTCATATTTTGTGAAATCAGTAATGAGCGAGAAAATCAACGTGGTCTCTCTGAGTTTGTTGAAATGGAGATGCCAGAACAGTTGAAACATCCACAAATTCTGCCGTAATGTCTGAAAGATACTGTAAGTCGTGAAACGATCACAAAAATAAGATTAGGTAGATTAAGTAACACAAGGAGGCCTTCAATTTTTGGTTTTCTGAAGTGCGCTTGTGCTGTCCTGATGATTTTTTTAAAATTTTGGTCTGGCACAACGTCCCAGATATAAAGTAAATTGGTCCCAATCCCTCCGGTTTCGACCAAGATATTCGGGCGGTTTTCCTTGGTTGTAATGCGTATAACAGAACTAGTAAGAATGTTCAATCTATGATTGGCAGTGGGATTCTTTATCCTTTGTCACGCTCTAGAATATGAGAAAAATTATTTAAATAATTTTTGTGCCTGAAATCCGTTTGATCGTTTAGCAAATCAGTTGTGTTCTTAATTGCATGTAGGCATACTTCCATTTCTTCAAGAATATCCATCTCGTATCCCTTCTGTACAGGGTGCAAAATTTCTAATGCATTGTCTATGGTATGTACTGTGTGATTTTCGGACTGCAAATGTTGATAAAATGTGGAAGGGTTCTTTTCCCTCTATATAAAACAAGTAGGCACCATAGTACTAAATGTTATAATAACTATGTATTGCAGGCGTAACATCTGAAGATGACTTTTATGTCGAAATAAGCTTATAGTGTAACTAATCTATATCTATAAATGCGAATGTCTGTTCGGTGTACGTTTATCACGTCTGAACCACAAGACATAAAGAGGTAATAATTTGTACAGTTACTAATGTCTACCTGGGGAAGGCTTTAGGCACGGTTTTATGGCGATCGGATAGTTATTTATCTATTTATGTGAATTTCTGTTTGGTGTACGCTTATCACGTCCGAACGGCAAGACGCAGAGACTTAAATATTTGTACAGTTACTAATTTATACCTGAGGAAGGTTTTAGGTACGGTTTTATTACGATCTGATAGATATTTAGTAATTTGAAGAATATAACACGAAATGAGGAACAATAATTACTCTTTATTGCTTGCATTGTTGCTTGAGGGTTGATAATGATAAAAGGAAGGAGTATATTGGGATGGAAAGTTATCGGTGTATATAAAATTCTGTGTGTGTGTGTGTGTGTGTGTGTGTGTGTGTGTGTGTGTGTGTGTGTGTGCATGTGTGTGTTAATATTTCTCTCTGCAGCGAAAACTACAGAACGCAAACGAATGGTCTGTGTGTAATTGTTGTCCGAAGTCTCCCGTTGTACACCATAGCAGTTCCATGCCGATAGCTATAAGGGGGTGGAAGATATGGTGGTTGGAAGTCGTCAAATTATAAAAAAAAACTTCGGACTGAGGGCCAGCGATGACGTTTGCGAGTCTATAGCAAGGAGGTTACATACAGCAAAACGTGATGCCACAGACCATATCTTTAGTCTATGCGTGCTACAATGTCTTCAGCTCTTTCTCTGTAAGGATTAGCATACGAATAATTTTTTTATTTGAATGTTGATTAAAAATGTTTGTTTCTAAAGAAGGTAACGTATTTCATTTCATCCTTCAAAACCAGTCTCACAGCACGCTACTGAAAGATAGCTTATCTATCATAATCAACCAACACGCGAGCGGAGCCGCGGGTTTAAGCTAGTACGAATTAAGGATATACAGTGTTGAAATATTATAATTTTTATGAAAATGTCGATGTACGACGTCTCTAACAGTGTGGACCCTGCAGATAACAAATTACTTATGAACTACCTTATGCTAAAGACGACACAAACATCCATGCCCGAGCGGGGATTTGAACTCCCGACGGGAAGCGGTCTCGCGAATCGCAGCACAGCGCCTCAGTGCGCTCGGCCGCTCCGCCTCGGATCCGCTTTTACCCCACTATAAGCTTGCCTGATAATTGGCTGAATAGAACCGCGACTCTTTATAGGCCAGGGGCGCCGCTCCTCGAAGCACTGGAACGTTAATCGACAAGCTTGTTCCGCAGTGTTCATTCGCACGTGAAATCACCAGTGCTCGACGTTAAGTCGCATTCTCCCACCTCCATAAGCATGTGTTTTCGCGCCGGAGACATACAGCGGTCGGCTGCGTGACGGAAAGGGATGATCGTAACACTCGGAACAACCCTGTCTGTTTTGAAAACAAAAGACGTTGTGGAATCATCGAAGTTTCATACAGGATGTTACAAAAAGGTACGGCCAAACTTTCAGGAAACATTCCTCACACACTGTAAGAAAGATTGCCTGTTGGAGGTCGTCAAAAAAAAAAAAAGTCAAAAATCATAATGCGTAATGATATGCAGTAGTAATAATAATTTCGTTATTGAATGTTGCAGCAAATCACAACTAATGGGTCGCAATAACACTTTCGCAGTGAAAGTTAAAATTTGGAAAAAAAATTAAAAAATTTGATATTAATTAACTTGAAACAGTCACTGTGGTAATTAATTAAGCTTGGCCCTATCTGACTTAGCATTGACTACAGCCTCCAACTAGCACCTCTTACGATTCACGAACAGCACAACTTCACTAATAAATGTGTCAGAATTCATGTAGTGGTGATGGCGTGTTCCTGTTATAATCAAAATCGTAATAGCTGATAGACCCTGATTGCAATGATAATAGTTCAGTACTGTGAAACTCCGTGGTGCAATGAGCTTCACAAATACTACAGTCAAAGTTCCCAATAATTTTGATAATATTGTTTAAAGCATTCAAGTTCCTTATAAAACTTTACGTGAACTATTTTTTTTAATTATTTTTATTTATTGTTTCCAGGGCCTGGGTAGCGTACGCGTGTAACTGGCTGAGCAGAGTCTGGCATTTAACGTATTTCATAAAAATTACTTTCGTCAAGTCTGGTTCATCAACTATAATACTTTGACTGCTGTTAGCCTGGTTACTTTCTATATAAATGAAACCAACTTTACTTTACGTGCAAACTCTCTTCCAAGTTAAAAGCTTTGGCATAATAATTGATTGCAAAACTTAGAACAGCACTACACATTAATTACTAGTCTCTGTAGATGTAACACGTTTAGTAATTCCTTAACTCGTCTAGCAATTTCTTTAAAACTGATCGTAATTACTTTGAAAAAATGATTCAACTTGTTAGTCAATGTACAGGCTTGCCTAATCAACATAATCTAATAATGGTGATAATGGGGTGACTACAACTACTTTCAAAATTAAGACTGGTTTCAAAATAAGTCATATATAATTGAACTAAAATTTCTGATTGTGTTGACACTACATATACATGCATACAAAATAAAATGTTACAAAAGTACTCATCTGTTTTCGTCGTCTTCATCGTGAAGTCCATACAAGACAGATATGATTACAATAGGTACTCTTACTGCTGGTTCAAAAATATTTTTATCGACAACTCTTTGTTCAGCTCGTCTGGCTGAAATCTCCATGCATTGATATCACCCCGATACACCTTCTAATCTCCGTGATTACAGCAACGATCACTCTCGGTGACAATAGATTTGATAACCAAACAATTACTTTTCTTGCACACATGAAAAATCATTACACTGATCACTTTGGAGTATCAATAAATTTGTTTCGCACTTCCTTCGATACATTAAACAGTACGCCTCTCAGGCTTATATGCAATTGCATTAAACTCGCGCCACACTGCGCCTACCGTGCCTCTGCACCATCAACAAAACATTTGTGTGTTTACTATAGCGAGTCCGCTCCGCGACTGCTTCAGCAGCGCGACACTCACAGCTACTACTTCTGTACCAAAGACATTTTCTCTGGCGCATTGCCAAGTTACAGCATAAGAATGTCCGTGCATTCATGAGGGTTTACACATACAGTATATGTTTACACTAAATGATTCAATACAGAAAATGACGTTACATAAGAAATATATCTAGCATACAAGAAATGAAAATACGTGAAATGAATAAATTTAAGGCAATATATACATTACGTTAAATCAAACTGTAAGATAGAGCGACAGGTGTACTCTTACAACACAAAGAAAGAAAATATGTTATGTGGACATGTGTCCGGTTAACGCTTAATTTCCATATTAGGGCTCATTTTATTACTTCTCTTCAAATCACATGAAAGATGGAATGGAAACACACAGCAACAGAACGTACCAGCGTGACTTCAAACACTTTGTTACAGGAAATGTTCAAAATGTCCTCCGTTAGCGAGGATACATGCATCCACCCTCCGTCGCACGGAATCCCTGATACGCTGATGCAGCCCTGGAGAATGGCGTATTGTATCACAGCCGTCCACAATACGAGCACGAAGAGTCTCTACATTTCGAACCTGGGTTGCGTAGACAAAAGCTTTCAAATGCCCCCATAAATGAAAGTCGAGAGGGTTGAGGTCAGGAGAGCGTGGAGACCACGGAATTGGTCCGCCTCTACCAATCCATCGGTCACCGAATCTGTTGTTGAGAAGCGTACGAACACGTCGACTGAAATGTGCAGGAGCTCCATCGTGCACGAACCACATGTTGTGTCGTACGTGTAAAGGCACATGTTCTAGCAGCACAGCTAGAGTATCCCGTATGAAATCATGATAACGTGCTCCAGTGGGCGTACGTGAAAGAACATGAGGCCCAATCAAGACATCACCAACAATTCCTGCCCAAACGTTCACAGAAAATCTGTGTTGTTGACGTGATTGCACAATTGCGTGCGGATTCTCGTCTGCCCACACATGTTGATTGTGAAAATTCACAATTTGATCACATTGGAATGAAGTCTCATCCGTAAATAAACACAAGCACTGAAGGCAACATTACCTTCCTTCAACTGGGCCAACTGGCGGTGAATCGAGGAAGGACAGTACATACTAACGAAACAATTGGGTATTTTTACACCTGTCTGCACGAATACTAAAACGAGCTCTAACATGGAAATTAAAGCGTTTCCGGACACATGTGCACATAACATTTTTTTTCTTTGTGTTTGAGGAATTTTTCCTCAAAGTTTGACCATACCTTTTTGCACCCTTTATAGAGCGAACCTTCTGAGCCAAGCAAGAGAAGCCACTATTCAGCCGACTAACCGCTACAAATAAAATCCAATCGATCCCTCACTGAAGCCTGGTGTATCTAGCTGAGTAATAAGCGAGTCCATGTCAGTACGATGTTACGCCGCCGGCGATGGATGTATCCCGCCGAGTGAGGTGTGGAAACGACAGGTGTTTGTTAACACAGCAAATACTTGTTCAGCTGCGCGACCGATGAAAAATACCGCGTCCGCAGTTGTGTTACGCTCGGCGGGATAAAATGTATTCATAACATCCTCGGGCCGGAGACGCCGTGCGTTAAAACAAACTCTCCGGCCGCCTGCCAGTCTGTTTACGCGCTGTTTCCGCTGCCGGCGGCTGTTTCCGTTTTCATACCGCCGCAGGTGTTCGCGTTTTGCGTAGAGCGCTCTCCGCGTCCGCTACCTGGAACCTGCTGCCTAGGTACTACCCGCCCATTATCCCTGTGTTTTCGGCGCGGCTGTTATTTCCGGCCGTGTAAACAGCGGGATGCGCGCGCGTCTGTTTACACTGTAAACCGACCCGCCAGAGGTTTTGCTGGCGCGGAGTTGTCTCCCCCGCTGCCTGGGGTTCCGCCGGAGCAGACGCGACTGTACCGAGGGGGCAACGCGCGGTCTCTTGGCTAGAGCTGTACCTGCCGCTTCGCCCAACCGTGCGTTGCAACACGGGGCAAGGCGGAGGGAAGCGTGTTGCCTACCCACCAGGGGTACAGTAGTCCGACACAAGCGGTCGCGAAACTTTGTGGAGCCCAACGTCTACTGGCGCTCCAAGCGGCTACTAGGTAGCGATGGCGGTTATTGCTGAAACAACCGGTTTTTTGTTATACCGGTTCTTTTCATCTCCAGTTTAACCGCACTGCAAAAATTGCTCAAGACAACCGGTTTTCGATTTTTTTTTTTTTTTTTTTTTTTTTTTTTTGCTATCAGTTCCAGTAGAATTCGACGGAAACATATTTTGCGGCCGAAACAGAACGAATTTTCGGTTTCTCTAGTTTCGGCCGAAACCGAAACTTACGAAATTTAGTTAAAATTTGGGTAAATTTATGTTATACGACAAATCTTTCCATATTTTGCAAGATCCACTCCCAATACTACGCCTTCTTTAGTGTATGTAAGCCTACCCAGGAGTCTGTAGAAGACGATATACGGAGCATACAGATTTACTGGCCCAGTATTTCCATCCGGCAGTTGCGAATATTGAGCCAACCACTCCGCAAGTTGGGCTTGTGAACCAGCACATACGAATATCTCGTTATATATATATATATATATATATATATATATATATATATATATATATATATATATATATTCGGAACTGTGACTTTATTTCGAAAATGAAAGTCACAGTTCCGACTAACAGTATGATTGTTGTCAGTGTAAATTAACGCAAATTGAACTACGAAAGCTGTGTACAACATGATCAAAGAATGTTGAAATGGGTGTTAGTTCGTATGAGACCTAACTACTTAGGTCATCGGTCCCTAGACTTACAAACTACTTAATCTAACTTAAACTAACTTACGCTAAGGACAACATACACAACCATGACCGAGGGAGGAGGGAAGACTCGAACCTCCGACTGGAGCAGCCGCGCAGTCCGTGACATGGAGCCTCAGACCGCACGGCTACCTAGCGAGGCACCACATGATCAATGTTACCTAAACCCACATTGCTTATTAAAAAAGCCCCTCGCATTCAGTGAATCACATTAATAAAAAATGTTAGCAATATGCTAATACTTTAAAAGTTTTTATTCCAAGCTTACATAATAGGTATATGAGTCGAATTTACCTTCTCTTCCAAGAAAAATTGTGGATGCTTTCTCCTTAAATGACACACCATGTTTGTAGTACCTCCACCCGTTTTCAGCTTCTTAAAGCAAATGGAGCATTGTACCTCACTGCTCCAGTACTTCGTGAAGTACTTCCACTCTCTGGATGGTGCCATTTAAGACACAACTGATGTCTGGCGACGACAGCAAGGAACTGCCGCATGACCAGACGGAGGCAAGTCTCGTACACTGCCGGTGCACGCGCATCGTCTAATAGGCCACGCCACACGGCAACAGCTGCGTCGATGCCTCAGTAGCTGCACCAGTCCTTAAGTTCTTATGCCACGCGTTTGTTGCGCGTTTCTGACTGCCGGGATTGTTCTTAAATTATCACTGATCGCTATTCTTAGTTACTGCGATGACCTAATATTTCACAGCAGTGAAAATTTTAGGAATAGCCCTAAACATTAGGGTATACTAGTTTTAATTTTTTTTAATTATTTACACAAAACACATTTTGAACCATTACTACAGGAAGTATCGTGCCGGTTTTTTTACCCGGTTCTTGGCAATAACTTGGCAATAATAACTTGGCATCCCTACTACTAGGTACAGGTTGAAGCGGTACTGCAGAACGCTCCATTTACGCCCTATGGGCTAGCTCCATAGGAAATCCATTGATAGTGACAGTTTCATGGAGAATAATTACGAACTGCAACGCTGATTAACTTCTCTGGCCAGTTAGATCTGGAACTATGTTGTTTGTTTTATCAGTGCACACTCCGCTGCAGAGCGAAAGTTTCATTCTGGAAACATCCCTTAGGCTGTGGCTAAGCCATGTCTCCACCATATCCTTTCTTCCAAGAGTGCTAGTCTTGCAAGTTCCGCCGGAGAGCTTCTGTGAAGTTTGGAAAGTAGGAGGCGAGGTACTGCCGGAAGTAAAGTTGTGAGGCGGCATCGTGAGTCGTGTCGGGATAGCTCAGTCGGTAGAGCGCTTGCCCGTGAAAGGCAAAGGCCCCAGGTTCGAGTCCCGGTTCCGGCACACAATTTTAATCTGCCAGGAAGTTTCATATCAGCCCACACTCCGATGCAGAGTGATAAGTTTCATTCTGGAAATAAGGCAAGTTATTAACGAAACCATGTCTCGACGTGTAATGCTTTTGTGGGAGATGAGGTACGCAAATTTTTAACTGCAGTATGTTGTCACTTTCGTTTTGCCCTCAAATTTCGTCCGCCATAGTTCAAGGAAAGAAGGAAGCTTAGGGTTTAACGTCCCGTCGACAGCGTGGTCATTGGAGACAGAGCTAACGCTTCGAGTTTAGGGTAAGCATGGGGAAGGAAATCGGCAGTGCCCTTTGAAAGGAACCATCCCGGCATATGCCTAGAGTGATTTAGGGAAATCGCGGAAAACCTAAATCTGGAGGCCGGAGGTGGATTTGAACCACCGTCCTCCCGAATACGAGTCCAGTGCGTTACCACTGCGCCACCTCGCTCGGTGTCAAAGTTCATAACCAAACCCTTGGACAGCAATTTTAAAACTTTTTATACTTAATTCGTTTAGTAACCAGAAGATAAAAGTATACTAGGCTTTATGAAAGGCGCACGGTTGCTCGCCATGGAGGTTCGAGTCCTCCCTGGGGCATGGGTGTGTATGTTGTCCTTAAGTTAGTTTAGTTTAAGTAGTTTGTAAGCTACGGACTGATGACCACGCAGTTTGGTCCAATAGATTTACAAACAGTTGAACATTCATTTGAACATTATGGAAGCAGTTGTTACACACATTAACAACAGAGGCAAATTCGTGTCATGATTATTCGGCGTAACAATTACTGTTCACTGTACGTTTCGCGACTCGTTCACACTATCAACTTGCTTCAAAATCAACACGAATGTTTTCGCAGCTGTTGTTATTGCAAACCTCAGCTAACTGTTATACTTCGAACTGGAACTGTATAACTGACAGATTTCTGATATTGCATTACCACAGTTTTAGAGGATATACTAGATGACCCGGTGAAGTTCGTATCACTTACCTCTTAATACAAACCATATTCATTTAAATCATTTGTATTTTAGACGCAGTAGCTTTATAAAGGCATTATCAGATTGTCTATGTATCTACTCGATAATGGGCGGAAAGAGTGGGCAAATCGCGCACACATGTCCAGGATAATGTTCATCTCACATTCGTGGAAGTTCAGGGACGGTTTAAACGTTGATAAAATATGGAAAAATTTCGAGAAAAATTTAGATTTAAAACATTTAAAATAATGACTTGGTTGTTGTGTTGGGTGCGTTCAGAAATATACCTTGAAAGAGCAAAGTTCGCTCTGCACGGTCTCAACCCGAGTAAGTTTCTAAAAATTTTAGTTCATAAGAACGTTCATCTTTCGTTGAACGTCAAATGATCAAAAGTTTATCGCAGTCGGATGCATGGTTCTCAGCTTATAGTGTTGAGTACATTTAGAAACACAATGAAAAAGGAACTTGGTCCGAATTTTCCGACTTTCCTTTTCAACTGTGCCTATTTGTTTTTACTGAAAACTTTTCCAAGACAATGATGAACAAAACAAATAAAGAATTAACCGTCTCCGTCGTGCGAATGGTCAGTTGTAGTGCTGCATTCAATCAAAAACACATTGAAACCGCACTTTCAGTTTTTCTCAAATTTTCCAATTTTCCGGAAGATTTTCCAAAAATTTATTTCATACAAACCTTGTCCTGTCAAGTCGTACTCAAGTGATGCTCTTAAAACAATGTGACAATTGATTTTAACTAACAAAAAAATTCGCTTACGGTTTTTCCTAAATTTTCCTACTTTCTGGGCGACATTTCCAAATTTTCATTTGATGCGGACCTTTCTCTTGCTTTCAACATGAAATGTACAAAATTTTATCGCAATTAGACGAACAACATTGATAGCTCACTGGAAAATAGCTGTTTCAATTTTTCCCGATTTTCCTATTTACCGGACAAATTTTCCATATTTTATCACCGTTTAAACCTTCCCTGGACTTACACGAATGTTTCAAGACTAAAATAAGCCAAGCCAACTATTTCAAACTTTTACTTCACTAAAACCTTCTTCTCCCTTTGAACGTAAAAATGTGCAAAATTTTATCGCAATACGATGAGTGGTATTGGTATTTCATAGAAAAATCTTTCTAAAATTTTTTCTGAATTTTCCATTTTTCCGGGAAACTTTTCCAAATTTTTATTTAATAATAATGTTTTCCTTTGAGCGACAAATAAGCAAAATTTTATCGCAATCAGAAAATGATATTGATATCCCAAGGAAAAAAGCACTTTCAGTTTCTCGCGAATTTTCAAATTTTCTGGTTAACTTTTCCAAGGTTTTTTAGTTCATAAGAAAGTTCATCTTTCGTTGAACGTCAAATGATCAAAATTTTATCGCAATCGCATGAACGATTCTCAACATAGTGTTCAGTGCATTTATAAAGACTTTGAAGAAGGAACTTGGTTCCAATTTTGCAACTTTCCTTCTTAGCTTCCACAGAAAAAAATCGCTTTCGGTTTTTCCTAAATTATCCTACTATCCGGGCTACTTTTCCAAATTTTTATTTGATGCGAACCTTCCTCTTGCTTTCAACATGAAATGTACAACATTTTATCGCAATTGGACGAACTACATTTACAGCTCACTGGAAAAAAGCTGTTTGAGTTTTTCCTGATTTTCCTATTTTCCGGACAAATTTTCCATATTTTACCTCCGTTTAAACCTTTCCTGGACTTACACGAATATTTCAAGACTAAAATTAGCCAAATCGGTTCAGCCGTATTCGAGTTTTAGCGAGGCTAACGAACAGCAATTCATATATATAAAATAAGCCGGCCGCGGTGGCCGAGGGGACTGAGGCGCTCCAGTCACGGTCCGCACGGCCACTACGGTCGGGAGTTCGAATCCCCCCTCGGGCATGGACATTTGTGCCGTCGTTAGGATTAGCTAGTTCATAAGTAGTTTGTAAGTTTAGGGACTGATGACCCCGTAGTTAAGTTCCATAAGCTATACAAACATTTTATACATAAAATAAGCGAAATCGGTTCAGCCGTTTACGACTTTTAGCGATACTAACGAACAGCAATTCATATATTACCAGTCTCGTCAATTCGCTGCTTCGATAAAGTATGACGGAACTTGATGCACACAAATATTCAATAGTAAATCTTTATTTAAAACGTGGAACTGTAGATTGGTACAATTCTCGAGTGGGTATGGTGTATCAGCTGTCAGCTGATACCCCAAGTAACATGGCGGACGGCAGTTCAATTTTCCTCAAACATGTCGGTCCTATCGCCAATGTATGAAATTCTAGCTCGTTGGTTATGGACCCTCTGTGATGGGCGAAAGCCGGTTGAGTTCGTGTGTCTACGGAATTCTTATGCTCTCTACCAACCGTACCTCGTAACAGCATTGTACACTGTAGACCTCGTCAATGTATTGTTGATTTGTGCTTGGTGTTGATTATTGTCTTCCACTTTGTTATTTGATGGAGTAAGTCCACATAGCACGACGACTTCTTTTAGAAAAAGGAAGCCTGTCCTTGAGAGTGATGTGAAAAATGTTAATTCCGATTGTTATTCAATTACGACAGTAAAAAGAGGCAGAAAGAGTTGCTACACCCGCTTAATAAATCTCTTTAAAATACGAGGCGTGTTTTTTATAAAGTAAGTACCGTTTCGAAATTAAAAAATCGCACTGACGTGTTTTACGACCCACTTTACATTTGTAGTTTTATAAGTTTTTGAAAACATTTTGGACCAAAATAATAATCTAAATAATAAAGAATAAATTTCAGGAAAAAACATTTAGGTACTGGCGGGTTCGCAGGCCGCGGTGGCCGAGGGGACTGAGGCACGTCAGTGACGGTCTGCACGGCCACTACGGTCGGGGGTTCGAATCCCCACTAGGGCATGGAAATGTGTGCCGTCCTTAGTGTTAGCTAGTTCGTAAGTAGTTTGTAAGTTTAGAGACGGATGTGCCCGTAGTTAAGTCCCATAAGCTATACAAACATTTTTCAATTTTTAAACTGGCGGGTTCCGAACCAATGACCTTCAGCGTCACAGTCCAACGCACTGCCCACTACGCTGCAGCTAACAGTTACGAACTCCGTTCTTTAATCTCATACTATTGATGGCCGTTGTTAACTGGTGCTAATATGGCATTTCTAGATACTAGATTATCAGTTTTCGTACGAAGAACGACGTCTTTTTGTTAATTCTTCAGTGCACCATTGCTTTGAAATTACAACGTAAGTCAGCAAATACGCAACGCAAGATGGCGTATGCCAGAGACAGTTCTGGGAGAGGAATGTCACGTGACATCTGGTTTTCGTTAATTTAATTGAGGGTGTCAAAACTCCGTTATTTTTGCAAATATCTCTCAAACGATACGAAATATGAAAAAAAAACTTAAGGGAACAATGTTGTAGAGAATTTTCTCCTCTACACATTTGTTTATTCAATTTTCGCGTCAGATGAACGGTTTATTTGCAATTGAAATTACATTACCAACTGTTTTTTTTGGTATTGCTAATGTATTTCTTGTCCGCAATATTTGAAAAAGCGAGGTTCTGGTCTCTGGTAGCCGACAATTATGCCAGTAAAATTTGGTGCCGATCGGTTGAACGGTTCGACCTAAAAAATGGGAACACGTTACAACCAGACAGACATCGTCAAATCGCCGCTATTTTTCCAAATATCTCTGCAACGATGCAAGATATGAAAAAAAAAAAGAAACATAATAGAACGAAATTGGAGAGAATTTGCCCTCTATCAGTTGGGTTCTCTACTAATTAGGTTATTCAATTTTTGTGTCAGATGAACGGTTCGTTTGCAACAACATTTCAAACGGCTTTTTTTGTATGACTACCGTATTGTTTGTCAGAAAAATTTGAAAAAGGAAGATTCTGGTCTCTGGCAGCCTACAATTATGTGTGCAAAATTTGGTGCTGATCGGTTGAACGGTTCGTCTTAAAAAACAGGGAACACGTTACGGACAGACAGACAGACAGACAGACATTCCAAAATCGCCGTTATTTTTGCAAATATTTCTGAAACGATACGAGATATGAAAAAAAAACATAAGAGAGCAAAGTTGCAGAGACTTTTCTCCTCTATAAATTCCATTATTCAATTTTCGTGTCAGATGGATGGTTAAGCCGTAATTTTTATTTAAATTCAAGCTGTTAAAAGACGATCGCAAAAGCCCACTTTTAGTGTTACTACCGTAATCTAAAGTGGGCCAAAAAAAGAGGTACTAAGACATCTCAGTAATTTTATGAGCACTGGGTTACCTACATCTGTTGTTTACGCAACGACGGCATTACAGTCTGCTTCTTCCTTGTTTACGCTGTGTACTCAGTGTTTAAGACGCCTCCGATAATCTTGAGTCCCGCCGACTGTGAAGTACGGCTGCCATAAGATTTCTCAGTGCTAAAGTCCTAAAAGCGATCGATATTCATCGTGAGATCTGTGCAGTTTGCGGAGAAACCATTATGAGTGATGGAATGGTAAGGAAGTGGGTGAGAGCATTTAAAGATGGCCGCACAAATGTGCACGATGAACAACAGAGTGGGCGTCCTTCGGTCGTTAATGAGAGTTTGGTGCAGGAAGTGGACGATAAGGTGAGAGAAAACAGACGCTTTACGATTTCCTCCTTGATGGATGACTTTCCTAATGTTTCTCGTAGCGTTTTGTATGGCATTGCGACCGAGCAAGACGAAGAGTTGTGATGCAGTGGTTAACAAGTCACGCGGTAGACTTCTATGAGGAGGGTATTCAAAAACTGGTACAACGTTATGACAACCGCCTCAGTATTGACGGAAATTATGTAGAAAAGTAGATTAAGGATGGCAACATAGTGAAAGAACTGGAATCGAGGTGCAGCGAAGCTAATGCAGTGACTGCTCAGCTAAGATCTACTTTCTTATGCAAGAAGGAAGTCAGTACCAAGACTAAGTTAGCAGTGCACCGTTCTATCTTTCGAGCAACTTTGTTGTATGAGAGTGAAAATTGGGAGGACACAGGTTACCATATTCATAAGGTAGAGCTTACAGATATGAAAGTAGCAAGATTGATTGCAGGTACTAATAGATGGGAACAATGGCAGGAGGGTGTCCATAATGATGAAATCGATGAAAAACTGGGAATGAACACCATAGATGAAGCAGTTAGAGCGAACAGATTGAGATGGTGGGGTCATGTTACACGCATGGGAGAAGCAAGGTTACCTAAGAGACTCATGAGCTCGGCAGCGGAGGGTAAGAGGAGTCGATGTAGACCAAGAAGAAAGTACTTAGAATCGGTGCAGAATGATTTTGAAGTAAAAGGCATAACATCAGACGAAACATCAATGTTAGCATTGAATAGGGGATCATGGAGGAATTTTATTAGAGGTACTATGCTCCAGACTGAACGCTGAAACGCATAATCAGTCTCTAATGTTGATGATGATGATGATGATGATGATGATGACGATGTTGAAGTAGATTAAGGTACAGGCTTTCATGTGAAAATAAAATTATTGAGATGTATTAGCCTGATCTATTTTAATTTCAAAATGGTACTCACGTAAAAAGCACGCCTGGTATTAATAGTTCGTAGATATACGTTCCAGTTTTCATTCACTCAAACATTAAAGTGATACTTAATTTCGTGTTCCATCTGTGACGTTTTAACCCCTTATATGTTGTTTCTTTTAAAAGCTGTATGCTATATATTGTAAGTTGGCGACACTGGGAGAAAGAGGCGGGGCTTGTTCTAACAGCCAATGCGCTACGAGCTGAATGCAAGCTTCAGCGAGTGGCCACGTAAAACTGCGTGATCTGTAGATGCCTAATACGCTGACATTTTCCAGGTTGAGTTGTACGGTGTTCTTAAATGGAACAATGGTAGTCTCTATCATGCACTGGACGTTTTGCCCCCAGCTGTGTACAAATAATTTTGAATGACTTTTTATTACGTTTAGTTTGGCAGCTACAACCGTTCAAAGTTTCGGGGGCGGAGGCTGCGACAGCGTATCTGACTGGCCGAGTGGCTATTCCCTGGGGCACGGCCCACTGTCTCATGACCACCAGCCAGTCAGCTACGCTGTCGTAGCCTCCGCCCCCAAAACATTGAACGATTGTAGCTGCCAAAGTAAAGGTGGTAAAAATGTCATTCAAACCTATTTGTACACATCTGGGGGTAAAACGTCCAGTGCATGATAGAAACACCCATTGGTACATTTGAAAACTGTATGTTTGCATCAGAAATACACTTTCTAAGTAATATTACAAGCTGTTTGTTGGCTAAAAATACGAGCCCCTGACTACCATTCCACTCTGTGGAAACCGCAGCCGGCCGCAGTGGCCGAGCGGTCTGCGGCGCGCCAGTCACAGTCTACACGGACACTACGGTCGGGGGTTCGAATCCCCCCTCGGGCATGAATGTTCGTGTCGTCTCTAATATCAGCTAGTTCATAGTAGTTTGTAAGTTTAGGGACTGATGACCCCGTAGTCAAGTCCCTTAAGCTTAACAAACATTTGAATTTGAAAACCGCACATTAATCGCACTTTCCGCAATATTTGCGATACAAGTGTTAGGTGATTCACCCTGTATATTAGGCAAAACGCAACATTTTTCCTGCTGTTCTCCAATTTTCACACACTGTGCGCTATATTCTTCATTGTGAAACTTAATAATGGAACGATGTCCAAATCATGACTGAATAATAATTTTTGATGGCGGAAAACTGAATAGTATTGCTCGAGTGTGGCCGTAAATTATGGGAAAATCATTACGTTCACGATGCCTGGCCAAGCTGCAGACTTATGAATGGTGGAGGGCTAAGATCGCATTTCGATGCCAAGGGTAGGATTTTGGTGCTGAAATAAGGAGCTCGACAGAAGCGTTGGACCGAGCGAGGTGGCTCGGAAGGACGGTGGTATTCGGAAGGACGGTGGTTCAAATCCACCTCTGTCAATCCAGATTTAGGTTTTCTGTGATCTTTCTGAATCGCTCCAGGCACATGCCGTGATGGTTCCTTTCAAAAGGCACGGCCTATTTATTCCCACATCCTTCCCTGTAAATCCGAGCGTTAGCTCCGTCTCTAATGGCCATGTTGTCGACGGGACGTTAAACCCTAAGCTTCCTCCTTTCCTTGAACTTTGGTGGACGAAATTTTTGGACAAAATTAAAGTGACAACAAAATACTGCAGTTAAAAATTTGCGTAACCCACCTGCCACAAAAGCATTCCACGTAGAAATATGATGTCGTTAATAACTTTCCTTGTTGTCATACTGAAAAAAAAAAAAAAAAAAAAAAAAAAAAAAAAAAAAAAAAAAAAAACGTTTGGTACGTGAAATGTGAGTACAAAGACGGAAGTGGCAACGTAATCTATATCTATAAATGTGAATGTCTGTTCGTTGTACGTTTATCACGTCTGGACCACAAGTCATAAAGACCTAAAAATTTGTACAGTTACTAATGTCTACCCGGGGAAGGCTTTAGGCACGGTTTATGGCGATCGGATAGCTATGTATCTATATATATTAATGTGAATGTCTGTTCGGTGTACGTTTATCACGTCCGAACGACAAGACGCAGAGACTTAAATGTTTGTACAGTTATTAATTTATACCCGAGGAAGGTTTTAGGCACGGTTTTATAGCGACCTGATAGATATTTAGTAATTTGAAGAATATAACACGAAATGCGGAACAATAATTACTCTTTATTGCTTGCAATGTTGCTTGAGGGTTGATAATGATAAAAGGGTGGAGTATATTGGGATGGAAAGTTATCGGTGTATACAAAATTCTCCGCGCGTGTGTGTGTGTGTGTGTGTGTGTGTGTGTGTGTGTGTGTGTGTTAATGTTTCGCTCTGCAGCGAAAACTACAGAACGCAAACGAATAGTCTGTGTGTAATTGGTGTCCGAAGTCTCCCGTTGTACATCATAGCAGTTCCATGCCGATAGCTATAAGGGAGTGGAAGATATGGTGGTTGAAAGTCGTCAAATTAATAAAAATACTGAAGGCCAGCGATGACGTTTGCGACTCTATAGCAAGGAGGTTACATACAGCGAAACGTGATGCCACAGACCATATCTTTGGCGTATGCGTGCTACAATGTTTTCAGCTTTTTCTCTGTAAGGATAAGCATACGAATAAGAACAAATAAGAATGAATAAATAAAGCAGTAAAAAAGAAATTTCTTTTAACACATTTCTCTTAAAAGATCGGTATGACGTTTCGCGCATTACATCAAGTGATCGATCTGTGATATTATTACAATCATTATTGTAGAATTTTATTCTTCAAACCGAGTGCATTTTTACATGTGATTTGATCTACACTACTTACTTTCCTGATAAACGGCAAGTGCATAGGCTTATGGAATCTGATAGGAATAGTTTCCAGTTTCTTTCTAAAGAAGGTATTGTATTTCATTTCATCCTTCAAAACCTGTCTCATAGCACACTACTGTACGGAAAGATAGCTTAACTACCATAATCAACCAACACGCGAGCGGAGCCGCGGGTTCAAGCTAGTGTTCAAATAAAAATGCGGCAGTATCAGCTGGCACAAAAGCATTCCACGCCGAAATAACGTACCATTAATAACTTTCGTTGATGCCACGCTGAAATAAATACATATTTGTTGCGAAAAACACGGACATATAGAAGTGAAAAAATTGTGACTGTTACTACAGATTCCTCACTTTGCACTGGTTACGTGTCAACCATGCTCGATCAGTTATTGTCAGCAACAAAGAAAAAGAAGGTGTACACATTCAAAAGTGTGTTTTCATCTACCACAGGAGCAACAGAAGAAATAAATATCTAAAAAATACAAAACTGAGCAATTTTTAATGGTGTGTACGTCAAGGGAATTGCAGGATAGGTCGTCTGAAATTTCACACTTGGGGAGTTAAGTGCCGTTAGCCAAGACTTTTGTGTGATTATAGACAAACTGAGCTCAAACAAGGCAAAACATGTGTTCTTGCATTACGTACTTGTCGTTTTATCACACCGATTTGTACATTTAAAAGTTGAACACACGTTAGACACATTTCAGCTGCAAAAATTGTACAGACAACACACGCTAAATTCAATATACGCTAAATACAATGCTTCAAGCCCAACAAAAACATACGATAGACTCCATTGTTTTAGAATCGCTGCGTAAGAAGTTGAAATATGGCTGTACAGGAGAATGTTAGGAATACCGTCGACAGCACTTATCACAAATGCATAGGTTCTTCAAAGAGTGAAGAAAGAGGAATGCGTACTGGCTACCGCGGAAGCCACAAAGATGCAATACCTGCGGAACAACAGCAGATATCATCCCCTGTAGACCACCCTTCAAGGAAAAACACCATGGAAGAGAAGCTTTGGCCGGAGAAGAATGTACTGGCTTAAGAACAACAGTACGTTGACCGCTAATATATTTATAGAGCTACTAGCTGAAAACCCGGCGTTTCCAGGGTATTTATTTATTTATTTATTTATTCGAACCTTGAGTTAGAACTTTTCCTATACGCTCTCTCTCTCTCTCTCTCTGTCCATCTCCTTTTTTTTTCTAAAAAATCGGAGAATATATAAGAAATCACAAGTAAAAATGCACTCGTTTAGAAGAATCCAATCACGAAATTCAACAATAATGATTGTAATAATATCACAGACAATCACTTGATGTAATGCACGAAACGTCAAATCGATTTTTTAAAAGAGGTGTACTAAAAGAAATTTCTTTTTTACTCTTTTATTTATTTATTCTTATATTTCCTTATTCGTATGCGTATCCTTACAGAGAAAGAGCTGAAGACATTCTAGCACGCATAGTCCAAAGATATGGTCTGTGGCATCACGTTTCGCTGTACGTAGCCACCTTGCTATAGAGTCGCAAACGTCATTGCTAGCCTTCAGTCCGAATTTTTTTATAATTTGACGAGTTTCAACCACCATATCTTCCATCCCCTTATAGCTATCGGGACCACCATATCTTCCACCCTCATTATAGCTATCGGCATGGAACTGCTATGGTGTGCAACGGGAGACTTCGGACAACAATTACACACACACCATTCGTTTGCGTTCTGTAGTTTTCGCTGCAGAGCGAAATATTAACTAACACACACACACACTTACACACACAGAATGTTATATACACCGAAAACTTTCCATCCCAATATACCCCAACCTTTCGTCGATGTCAACCCTCAAGCAACAATGCAACCAATAAAACCATTTACAAAGAGTAAATATAATTTTCAAATTACTAAATATCTATCAGATCGCTATAAAACCGTGCCTAAAACATTCCTCAGGTATAAATTATTAACTGTACAAATATTTAAGTCTCTGCGTCTTGTCGTCTGACGTGATAAGCGTACACCGAACAGACATTCACATTAATATATATATAGATAAATAGCTATCCGATCGCTCTAAAATGGTGCCTAAAGCGCCGGCCTCGGTGACCTAGCGGTCTGCGGCACGCCAGTCACAGTCTGCACGGCCACTACGGTCGGGGGTTCGAATCCCCCCTCGGGCATGGATATTTGTGCCGTCCTAGTTCGTAAGTACTTCATAAATAGTTTATGTACTGATGATCCCGTAGTTAAGTCCCATAGCCTATACAAACATTTGAACATTTTTTTTTCGTGCCTAAAGCCTTCCCCAGGTAGGCATTAGTAACTGTACAAATTTTTAGCTCTTTATGTCTTGTGGTTCAGACGTGATATACGTACACCGAACAGTCATTCACATTTATAGATATAGAAGATTTAGAGCTGCAAGTGACAGGAAAAGCACTGCCAAGATGGTTTCCAACATCCTGAGCGCATAGGAACCAAGAGGAGGATTTGGACGGCGCCTGCAGCTTTGCTGGCCGCAACCCGCAACACACAGCCGCCCTGGGGTTGCCGTACGGATAAGTGCAGGCGCTGCTGCCTCGTTGACAGACACTCGCTATTGCTCTCCAGCAAAGCAGGGGTTATACGGCGGACGAATGCGTGTCACGTCGCTTCGCTGCACACCTTGGCACAAGCTTGCTAGGCAATCCATATTGCGTCAGGCCCTTTGGAAGACGCTGTCGAGATGAAGTTACTCTGTCACATTCAAATTTCGTCCTACTCCGACTGTCCGTCTTCTCGTGGTGGCTTGTGCTTCACATTACTGGGGGATTCACTTCTTCCAGTGCCGGATTATTCATAATAGCGCCGTCCCCCCCTCCCCCCCGTCACACACAATGTGTCGATGGTTCGTTCAACCAACTAATGGTTTCAATACGTTTGTACATAGCTTGATTGTTACTTTCTTATGGGTATCTTCTGAAGAAAGTTGATTTATATCAATTGGAACCGCGGTAAAGGTAAGAAACTTCAATTTTCAACTGGGGCTGTTAGTTTTACTGCTTTGAATTACCGTTGCTGTATGCAGCCATGTTTAAAATTAAAAAAAAAATCTTCAGATATATTTTCATTAAAATATCTGCAGAATATCTTACACGATTTATTTGCCCTTACTTCAACTCGAGCTGAGGTGTTGGCCTAGCAAGCTTCTTTATTTCAAACTTTTCTTCCAAGCTTAAAGCTGAATAATTCGTTTCTAAAAGATACTCAACGTTGTTAATTTTTTGTTTGATAATAAAGATCAAGAACATGTGAACATGCACATGAACATTAAAACATTGTAAATAACTAGTAACAGTGTTAAATGACTGTAACAAAATGAATGTGTTACGATGAAGAGACAAGCTACCTTCCAGCGCGTGACTCTATAAGCAGTACCCCTCCTAACCTGACGCACGCGCAGAGGTTGCTCTGAGACACATCTTTTCAAACAGTTAATTATTTGTTAAGACAAAAAGTATAAATGTCATTTACCATCAAACAAATGGCATATTTACAAAAGCGTCCAAAGATGTGGTATGTAAAAATGCAAAAGGGAAAGTTATTCCCGTAGGTTTTAGAAAGACGATTGTGTTTAAAAAATTGCTTGTAGTTCGTCTCGAACCAACTGCCTTCAGCAGAACATCACGATGCCGCTAGCCACATTGCTATTCCTGATAGATGGAGAGCAGTGACTTTATTATTATTCATAATCGGATCTTCTGAAAGGCTTTACAGTTGATGCCATTTCTATTTATTGCTATCACATATTTTACCAATTATGACGTGATTCTGATTAATCTTCAACGCGCCAGAAACAAATATGAAGGGTGGATGTTGCCTTAATGAAGGATTCGCCGATGCACACAGCGAGGTGCGCTGTAGCTCCATTGCCTTTGCTTCGGGACCATTCGTGCGTAACCGCCAGAGCTCGAGTAGCCAGGAGCTGGCGTCTCTACCAGCTCCAACGCCAGTGTTAAAAGCGTCGTTTCCCCTCGCCCCTCCCTGCCGCGGGAGCGCCCATATGCTGCCTCCAGGGGGTTCAGGAGAGAATCTGAACCTCAGTGGCGCATGCGCATTGCAACGCTGCAGCCACTGCCGCCTATATTAAGCGGCCCGGTACGACTCTCGCGACGTAAAATGTTTCTCATGAGACAAAAATACTTTGAATGTGCATATAAAATGATCTGAAAGAAGAATGGTACGAAGAATGATAGTTGAGGACAATTATTTTTACTTGCTATTTTTTTTTTTTTTTTTTTTTTTTTTTTTTTTTTTTGTTGACGACAAACTTTTTTCTGGAGGTGAGGGGGCGAGTTCACTGAGTTAGTGAATACATAGGATGTGCCGCAACTGGCTTCGTCCTAAAACGCGACAGCTCTGTAGTAGATACACCACTCCACGGAGGCTGCTGTTGCGCCAACTCCACCTCTGCCGCAAGGGACAGTCCGACCGTGCTGCGCTAACGGAACTGGAAATGGGCGAATAGGCGTGACTCAGTCCGTGCGGCAGTTGTGGTCCTCGAACTGCAAACACCAGCCGTTCGTGCCAGTTGGAGAGTCACGCACGGGAGCCTGCGTTCGCGGCGGCCGTGTCGGGTGGTGCCACCTGGCGGCGGCGGTGGCGTGCGCTGACGTCACGGCGTCAGATATGACGCGAGCAACAGGTGGCCGTGCCACACGCCAAGGCACGGCACGCTACTAGCACCTGTTGCTCGGCACGCCGCGCAGCACGCGCGCTGCACTGGTTGCCTGCGTGCTAGGCGCTCGCGGCTCCACCCACTCGGCGTGTTCGTGTCGCACCGGAATCTGACGGAGACCGCTCACAACCTCCCATGCGTCCTCTTACTCTCGCATTCGTGGGTTTTGCATGCTGATTTCGCAGAAGAGCTGTGTCATTAGAACCTGCCCTTCCTGTCACCAAATCATCCCCTTCTTCTCTGTTCCCACCCACAAGTCCCCCCACCCCATCGACGAAATTTACGTTTACTACACTACTGGCCATTACAATCGCTACACCAAGAAGAAATGCATATGATAAACGGCTATTCATTGGACAACTATATTATACTACAACTGACATGTGATTACATTTTCACGTAACTTAGGTGCACAGATCCTGAGAAATCAGAACACAGAACAACCACCACGGGCCGTAATAATGGCCTTGATACGCCTGAGCATTGAGTCAAACAGAGATTGGATAGCGTGTACAGCTACAGATGCCCGTGTCACTTCAACACGATACCACAGTTGATTGTATTGACCAGACGTTTTCAGTTGGTGAGCGATCTGGATAATGTGCTGGCCAGGACAGCAGTCGAACATTTTCCGTATCCAGAAAGGCCCGTATGGGACCTACAACATGCGGTCGTACATTACCCTGCTCAAATGTAGGATTTCGTAGGGTTCGAATGAAGAGTAGGGCCACGGGTCGTAACACATCTGAAATGTAACGGCCACTGTTCAAAGAGCCGTCGATGCGAACAACAGGTGACCAAGACGTGTAACCAATGGCACCCATACCACCACGCCGGGTGATACGCCAGTATGGCGATGACGAATACACGCTTCCAATGGGCGTTCACCGCGATGTCGCCAAACACGGATGCGACCATCATGATGCTGTAAACAGAACCTGGATTCATCCGAAAAAATGACGTTTTGCCATTCGTGCACCCAGGTTCGTTGTTGCGTACACAATCGCAGGCGCTCCTGTCTGTGATGCAGCGTCAAGGGTACCCGTAGCCACGGTCTCCGAGCTGATAGTCCATGCTGCTGCAAACGTCGTCGAACTGTTCGTGCAGATGGTTGTTGCCTTGCAAATGTTCCCATTTGTTGACTCAGGGATCGAGATGTGGCTGCACGATCCGTTACAGCCATGCGGATAAGATGCCTGTCATCTCGACTGCTAGTGATAAGAGGCCGTTGGGATCCAGCACGGCGTTCCGTATTGCCCTCCTGAACCCACCGATTCCATATTCTGATAACAGTCATTGGATCGCGACCAACGCGAGCAGCAATGTAGCGATACGATAAACCGCAATCGCGATTGGCTACAACCCGACCTTTATTAAAGTCGGAAACGTGATGGTACGCATTTCTCCTCATCACAACAACGTTTCACCAGGCAACGCCGGTCAACTGCTGTTTGTGTATGAGAAATCAGTTGGAAACTTTCTTCATGTCAGCACGTTGTAGGTGTCGCTACCGGAGTCAACCTTGTGTGAATGCTCTGAAAAGCTAATCATTTGCATATCACAACATCTTCTTCCTGTCAGTTAAATTTCGCGTCTGTAACACGTCATCTTCGTGGTGTAGCATTTTTAATGGCCAGGAGTGTATATATTAGATTTACTAATTTATATCTAATAACTCATTCAATGATTGGAAGGAGTTGTCATTGAGAAATTATTTTAATTTATTTTTGAATGCTTGTTGGCCACCTATCAGGCTTTTGATATTGCTTGGTAGGTGACCGAAGACATTTCTGCCAAAGTCAGATTAACCCTGCATAGTGAAGATCGTCCTTTCTCCTGACGTTATAGCTGTACTGGGTTGGATTATTAAGAACAAATTTCGTAAGTGATTATATATACTGTGAAGTTACTGTGAGGATACCTAAATCCTTAAATAGATGTCTACAGGATTATTTTTGGTGGGATCCAGCAATTCACGTTCCCAATAACGTGACCCTCTGTCCCGTTTGATCATCATAGCAGACAACGGATACCCATGTGTTTAGGCTGGGGCAGCTCTCGTCCCAATCTAACGAAAGTTTCACACACAATTTGTTTCCTGAGTTGCATAATGTTATATAATTTTTTTTATGTAATTTAAAGTCAAATCAAATGTTTCAAATATTTGTATAGCTTATGGGACTTAACTACGGGGTCATCAGTCCCTAAACTTACAAACTTCTTATGAACTAGCTAATACTAAGGACGGCACAAATATCCTTGCCCGAGGGGGGATTCGAAACCACGACCATAGTGGCCGTGCAGACCGTGACTGGTACGCCTCAGTCCCCTCGGCCACCGGCAATTTAAAGTCAATCGCTCGGGCTCTCCTATCCGGTCGATATCTATGATTTTTGTTTTAAACGAAAAGTATGCAACCACATATTTATCATAAACTATCAGAATTCGCTTAACTGTCACCTTCTTTTACTTAAACGCAGTAGCGTTCTGTCCTTGATGTTGGTATTTTAATCGATTTGTTTTACGATATCTTCGGTTCTGTTTAAGGAAGGAAATGGTGGTACAATTGCGATCATTCCGGCAAATCTTATTGTAACTGTAAATATTTTGAGAAAAGAAATAATTTTAACTGTGGCGCTTGTTCTTCGATGTTTAATGTATATGTAACACGAATATTACACAACTTAAAATGTTCGTATAAACACCAAACGAGGTTGCAAAATTGAAAAAAATCGATCGAAAATGTATCACATTAGGTACAATTGTGATCACTTCCTGGTACAATTTTGTTCCCTGGCATGTTCTATGTAAAAATCACATCTTTTTCTGCGGCCACCAACGCATACTTCTTGGTGCCAAACATTGGATAATATAGTATTTGAAAGTGCGTGAAAACTAGAAAATTTATAACAGCGTGCTCAAATAAGTAGTTTCACTTACCTCTTAAAAGGAAAAATTTATATCTCTATGGTGCAATGTGGTGTATTCTTGAAAAAGACAGGAAGAGCTGTAGAAATACAGGATGATTCTTACAACAGACAGACCAAGCACTTTCGATTATGCTGTTTATTTAGTAAATAGAGCTGTTACCCGTTTCGAACTTTTAAGTTCATCGTCACACGGCTGTTTACGTCCATATAACTACCATTTACATTTTTCTTATGCAGTTAATTTTTCTTGTGGTTGTGTGGTGGCTTACAATACAAAACATGTGATTCTTCAGTTTCTCCCGCCACTTTTTAGGCATGTCTTGACCTCGACGTATTTTCTTTTCAATGGCGAATACTACGAACAAACGGAGGGAGTCGCCATGGGTAGCCCACTCTCCCCTGTGGTTGCAAATTTATACATGGAGCATTTCGAGGAGGAAGCCCTTGCATCATCTTTATGGAAACCTACTTGCTTTTTCCGTTATGTGGACGACACTTTCGTCATCTGGCCACATGGTATGGATAAACACCTTGACTTCCTTACACATCTGAACTCCATACACCCCAGCATCAAATTCACTATGGAGACTGAAACGGAGGGTAAATTGCCGTTCTTTGACGTCTTGGTCAAGAGAAGAGCTGACGGCACCCTGGATCATAGTGTATATCGGAAGACAACGCACACTGATCTGTATTTACACGCAGACAGCTGTCACCACCCTTCACAGAGGAATGGGGTACTTAAAACTCTAGTACATAGGGCGCGCACTATCTCCGACGCAGAGAGTCTACCCCAGGAATTGGAACACCTGAGAACTGTATTTCGAAAAAATGGGTACTCAGAGTGGCAGATTCAGCGGGCTCTCCGCCCAACCACTACAACACAACCTGTGGAAACGGATGAAAACACGATGGAGGATGTAGGCACTGCGTTCGTTCCATATACCGGCGCACTCTCAGGGAAGATCGCCCGCATTTTGAGAAAACACCAGGTGGAAATGTTTTTTTTAGTCCGCCGAATAAAATTCGTGCACTGGTGGGGAGCGCTAAAGATGATCTCGGTTTGAGGAAGGCCGGCGTGTACCAGATTCCGTGTCAGTGTGGAAAGTCATATATTGGACAGACGATGCGTACCGTCGAGGATCGATGCATTGAACACCAGAGGCACATACGATTGATGTATCCGAGCAAGTCGCCGGTCGCTGAACATTGTTTGTCGGAGAATCACGCGATGAAGTATGAACGCACTAGGATTCTGGTACAGACGTCGAAATATGGGACTGCGTCGTTAGAGAGGCCATTGAAATTCGCACAAGTGACGACCTCATAAACCGTGACTGTCGCTATAATCTTAGCAAAGTTTGGGAACCAGCGATTGGGTTAATTAAGAGTAAATCTAGCAAACGTAACGAAGTGACGACCACGGCGGACAGAGCCCTCACACCGACGTCATCTCAGACGCCGTCGCAATCGGTTCCACTGCGCGACCGCGGAGGGGTCGCTCCGCGGGCCGAGGGTCTTTAAATGGCCCGCCACCGGGCTAGAACCCAGGTCCCTTCGAGCAGCCGTAGCGTGCGGATCTCCGTGCCGGTGCGTTTCCAGGAGCTCAGTCCGTCAGTTCACCTGATGACGGCGACATGTATGACCGCCGAAATATTGTGCCCGTTGGACGCTATAGACCGGCAGTACACCCGTGGATATTTTGAATACAAAACATGATTGTAATTTCTTACTCGAGCGTAATTGTGGCGGATGATTCTGAGCTACACTAGAACGCCTCACAAAGGAAAGTGATACGAATACTACGATGCTTACAAATGGCGCGAAACCTTATGTTGATGGAAATTGTACCTATATCGAACTTGTACCACCTTACCGTATGCATTTCGTTTTGACCTGAGAAAGCTTAGCGGATTTGAGCGTTTTCATTCACCCATGACAGTTTGATTGTTTGAACGATTCCGATTCTTGTACTAAAAAAAGTAACTTAACTGAACTCCGTCCTACAGGCCTCGAGAGCCCCGCTGGGTACTGACCGTCCGCCGTGTCATCCTCAGCCTGAGGGCTTACGCGGATGCGGTATGGAGGGGGGCGTGGTCAGCACCCCCCACTCCCGGTCGTTGAGTCAGTTTCGTGACCGGAGCCGCTACTCCTCAGTGAAGTAGCTCCTCTGTTGTCTTCACAAGGGCTGAGTGATGCCCACTCAACAACAGCACACAGGAGAAACCGGCGGTAACCCATCCAAGTGCTAGCCAAGCCCGACAGTGCTTGACATTTTCACAGAGGATGATTGCACTGTAGTTCCTTCTATAGAATGCCGCACGGATCACAAATTGGCAGAAATCGAAATGATTGACAATGGGATAGAAAAACAATTAAAATCGCTCAAAAGAGGAAGGGCCACAGGACCAGATGGGATACCAATTCGTTTTTACACAGAGTACGCGAAGGAACTTGCCCTCCTTCTTGCAGTGGTGTAACGTAGGTCTCTAGAAGAGCGTAGCGTTCCGAAAGATTGGAAAATAGCTCAGGTCATCCCCGTTTTTAAGAAGGGACGTCTAACAGATGTGCAGAACTATAGGCCTATATCTGTAACGACGGTCAGTTGTAGAATTTTGGAGCATGTATTATGTTCGAGTATAATGACATTTATGGAGACAAGAAATCTGCTCTCTAGGAATCAGCATGAGTTTCGAAATAGGCGATGGTGTGAAACCCAGCTCGCGCTATTCGTCCACGAGACTCCGAGGGCCATAGACACGGGTTCTCAGGTAGATGCTGTGCTTCTCGACTTCCCCAAGGCGTCTGATACAGTTCCCCACAGACGTTCAATGAACAAAGTAAGAGTCTATCTGACCAATTGTGTGATTGGATTGATAAGTTGCTAGATAACAGAATGCACCATGTCATTCTCAATGGAGAGAAGTCTTCCGAAGTAAGAGTGATGTCAGGTGTGCTACAGGGTAGTGTCGTGGGTCCGTTGCTGTTCACGATATATATAAATGACCTTGTGGATAACGTCGAAAGTTCACTGAGGCTTTTTGCGGATGACGCTGTAGTATATAGAGGTTGTAACAATGGAAAATTGTATTGAAATGCAGAAGGATCTGCATTGAATTGACGCATGGTGCAGGGAATTTCAATTGACTGTCAATGTAGACAATTGTAATGTGCTGTGAATTAATAGAAAGAAAGATCATGTATCATTTAGCTACACTGTAGCATGTCAGCAACTGGAAGCAGTTAATTCCACAAATTATCTGGGAATAGGCATTAGGAGTGATTTAAAACGGAACGACCATATAAAATCAATCGTCGGTAAAGCAGATACCAGACTTACATTCATTGGAAGAATCCTAAGGAAATGCAGTCCGAAAACAAAGGAAGTAGGTTACAGTACACTTGTTCGCCCACAGCTTGAATATTGCTCACCGGTTTGGGATCCGTACCAGGTGGGGTTGATAGAGGTAGTGGTGAAGATCCAACGGAGAGCAGCGCGCTTCGTTACAGGATCATTTGGAAATCGTGAAAGCGATACGGAGGTGATCGATAAACTCGAATGGAAGACTCTGCAGGAGAGACGCTCTGTCGCTCGGTAGGGGCTTTTGTCGAAGTTTCGAGAACATACCTTTATCGAGGAATCTAGCAGTGTATTGCTCCCTCCTACGTATATCTCGCGAAGACATCATGAAAATAAAATCAGAGAGATTAGAGCCTACAAAGAGTCGTACCGACAATCTTTCTTTCTGCGAACAATACGAGACTGGAATAGGAGAGAGAACCGATAGTGGTACTCAAGGTACCCTCCGCCACACACCATCGGGTGGCTTGCGGAGTATGGATGTAGATGTAGAACTAACGGGAACGGTGTATCCACTGCAGTATGGCGGTTGGGAAAAAAGTAACATTGTGATCACATTAATAGACTTCTTTGAGATCTACTCCCAGGAAGCGTGCTGGTAGTTTTCAGAGAAGGACATTGTAATAAATGTTACAGGTCAACGCTCACACACAATTATATATCGCCAGAGCTGTTTCAGCTTTGTGGTATTATCAAGCAAGTCTACGATCTTTTGACGTTAGTTACTAACATCTCGCGTGACTGTTGTAACACTGTCAAAGACATTAAAAAGATAAATCTGAAGTATTGATTTAATATTTGTGATGCGACCGGGAATCAAACCCAGACCTCCTTGCTTACTAGGCAGACGTCTTACCGCTAGACCACCGCATCACTAGCGAACAAGGCACCTCAAAGAATAGTCTAAGCACGATTTCCTTCACATCACAAACTTTAATTCAGCTTCTGTGTGCCCATAGAACATTGCCACTACTGCGAAGGCTCTCCATGCAGCGGAATAGCACCTCAGCAACGGATGTATTCGATTATATCTTTCTGTTTACATAAATATTTATATCACCTTAGAATTGTTCCGATCTGTCCATTGCCGAAATGCTATTCCGCTGCATGGAGAGCCTTGGCAGTAGTGGCAATTATCTATGGAACACAGAAGCTGAATTAAAGTTTGTGACGTGGAGGAAAGTCGTGCTTAGACTATTTCGAGGCGCATTAATCGTTAGTGATGCGGTGGTCTAGCGGTAAGACGTCTGCCTAGTATCCCCCCATCAGGGATGGATATTTGTGCCGTCTTTAGTATACGGTAGTTCATAAGTAGTTTGTAAGTTTAGTGACTGATGACCCCATTAAGCTTAACAAACAAAGATCACAGCGCTACAATTTCAACGACAACAACCAACACTAAGGTTTGACTATCGAATAACGTTACTGTGTCTTATTCCTCTTTGTTTAAGAGACGTATTTCAACAAAAATAAAATTTTAACTGAAACTTCCTGGCAGATTAAAATTGTGTGCCGGAACCGGGATACGAACCTGGGACCTTGCCCGCGAAAGGCAAAGGTCCCAGGTTCGAGTCCCGGTTCCGGCACACAATTTTAATCTGCCAGGAAGTTTCATATCAGCGCACCCTCCGCTGCAGAGTGAAGTTTCATTCTAAAATTTTAACTGTCCAACTAGCAGTGTAATTATTGTTGGAGCCAGAGACAAAATGTTTAATAAATAAGTATTCGCGTTGCTGGCCGAATTCATTGTGCAATGTTGGCTTTAAATGAATGTTTTAAGAGTTATTTCCAAACATTAATGTGAGATTCCTAACCTCGCCATGGTTCTCTGTCTGCAGGAAGAATGATATATATATATATATATATATATATATATATATATATATATATATATATATATATATATATATATATTACTTTTCCTTTTTTTTTAAGCAATATGAAACACACCCTCAAATTATAATGAATATTTTTACTGGGAAGTGGCAGCTTTCTGGTTCTGGATTGATCAAGCTATAAAAGTGTAGTAACTAATTTTTCGTTGAGTAACGTAAATCAAGACTGAAGCACAGTCGCGCTGAGCTAACACAGTGCTGTTGGTGTCCGGCATGTCAACACTGTCGACTGCCGTGCCAACAAAACCTGAGAAAAATGAGCTGACTGGTCTAAAGTTTCTGACAATATGTGGCATTACAGCTGTCAAATGATTAACAAAATTCATAACGACGACAATCAGCTGTTTCTTTATTAGCTGAAGGTAACTGGTTTGCTTCAATAGATCATTCTCAGGCCGACGTTAGGATAAACAACCTGTGAATAGTATAGTTGTGAGTGATGCTCCTTCTCGGTAATCTATTGTTTAAAATGCCATCTGCAAGGTTTGTCAACTGTGAAGTGCGTTTTTTTTTTTTATTCACATGTTAATGCTATCGTCGAGCTGGCTTACTTTAATTAGAAACAAAAGATATCGTAAAACAAACGTACGCTATTTAAATGTTTACAGCAAGACATTTCCATAGGAAATGGACCGAAGAAAATCGCTTTGGAGTCTAATTTAAGGAAGGCGAGAGTTACAGGTTTTTAACTGAATTTAAATTTATCCCCTAAAAGGAGATAAGGACATTCTACGAATTTTATAGACGTTCCAAAACCAGACTTCGGATACCGATTCCTGGAGTTCGGGTACCCCAAATGACGCTGCAAAGCTATTCAAAATCGCATTTTCATATTTTTTTAATTTTTCGATTTTGAATGTACCCCTCGAACGTGCGGATTTCACATTTTGGTACTTTTCCCTGTTCCCAGCGGCCACTTTATCTGCAAGTAAATTGGTCCACCCGTTGCTGAGATCCACTATAACCACACAATGTTTTCCCTAACATATAAAATACTCAAAGGCTGAAAAATACACGAATTTAAAAATTGTTTGGCAAATAACTCGGAGTCGCCATGCGTCAGGAGCCTCGCCTACCAGTCGACTGTTAGTTTTAAAACGCGGTATGTCGCGCAGGCCAATACTCCGGTTAACATTCATTCAGGCTGGTCCTCCACCTCTTACCTTTGTTCTCTATTATCTGTCACCGGCAGCACAGCACCGTAAGTGGCCCTCATATTTTTCCTTCGGCGCCGGCCCCACCTAGCGAACTGCAGCGTAAACATCTATTGTCCCTTTTTTTTCCTCTGCTTTCAACAGGAACATTATTTCCGGCAGGATGGAAGGACGGTTTTAAAATGTCGGCCCTCCCCGAGACCTCCTGCGTGATTCAGGTGAAAAGGGAAAGAAGCTATTCTGTTGCTGGCCTAACACCTGTCTCTTCATATGTGTCAACAACTCAATGCTCAGGCCTCGAATTTAAATATATTGTCATACTTGTGACGTGATCCCATAATTTATCTATTAAAATGTAGGCTATTTATTTTTCTTAAAAATAATTGTACCAAATCGAGTTTATATAAAATGATTTCCAATCCATGGTGTACAACAGCAATCAGAATAAGCATTCCTTCAAACCGTCTTGATCGCAAATTTTTTATTAGTTAATGACGCGTTTCGCCCTTTAGCAGGGCATCTTCAGATTATAAAGCGCTCTCCGTGGTGTGACACCGTAAGTTGGTATTGCGGTGTTTCTATTTTCTTGGAATTTTCTACTGCGCAAAGTAAAAAATTTCTTCAGGGAGTAGTAGCTTCTTCAACAAACGTAACAGAAACTTAGAGGCTGGTTCTCCCGGATTTCGGATTCCATTAATGACAGGACGTATACGATAGTTTATTTTGTGGGTCTTAATTTGGGCTCTTAGTGTTGGAGCTCTAAGGTTCATAACTTTTACTTTGAAAGAGTTCTTCAGGGGGGATGATGTAGAGGCAGGATTCAAGGTAATTTTTTAGTTCTCTCGAGTAGTTTGCAGTGGGGTCAGAATCTATCATTTCTATGCCATTCTCTTCAAAGAAAACCAAGGTCTTATTAATATAATGTGCTTTGTGTATTACGACTCCTGTGTTGCCTTTATCGGTCCGCACGATTATTGCGTTTTCGTCTTTCAGTTTTTTCGTAATTGATTTTAAAATGATTGAATCAGAGCACAGTGGACGTTTTGTTAACGCCTTCTGGATGATGTCACTAGCCTTACACGATAATTTGAGATTGGATTGTTTTGAACAATTAGAACTGTCTAGTGCGATTTTAGCATCTGCAACTAACGATGTGATCAACCTCTCCTGCATACGTGGTTGTACACTGTACTTGATGCCCTTTTCTAGTACAGCGCTTTGCCTAGCATTGAAACTAATGCCGAGTTTATGCTCAAATTACTTGTCTTAACAAGTAAATATGGAACTGACAGTCAGAAGAACGCGACTCGATCCACTTTTGATAATCAGGATTAAGCCATCTTCAAAGCACTTCACGAAGATTTTTAGTCACTGAGCCATCGAGAAATATCGCATCAGTTCTTCTATGAGTGGACATTACGTGCGACACAATCACATGTTGAGAGTGAATACACATCCTGATCTTGAGATATAAGTATTGTGCCCTGAAATGCGCCAGTTTTGCTTATCAACAAACCATTAAAAATGAAGGGTACCTTCATCAATAAAGCAAGCAATATAAACCATGCCGGCCACGGCGGACGAGGGCACTGCAGCTCGTCAGTCACGGTCTGCACGGCCACTACGGTCGGGGGTTCGATTCCCCCCCCCCTTGGGCATGGATATTTGTTCCGACCTTTGTATTAGCTAATTCATAAGTAGTTTGTATGTTTAGGGATTGATGACCCCGCAGTTAAGTCCCTTAAGCTCTTCAAACATTTTAACATTTGTATAAACCATATTAACATGTACAAGCTCTTAGTAATTTACACCATATCCCAAGGACATGAATATCCTCTACAGGCAGTTGAGAAGTTACGATTACGTTATTTCATGTTGTTGTTGTCGTTATTGTCTTCAGTCCGGAGACTGGTTTGATGCAGCTCTCCACCCTATTCTATCCTGAGCAAGCCTCTTCATCTCCTCATAAGAATGGCAACCCACATCCATTTGAATCTGTTACTATATGCGTCTCTTGGTCTCCCTCTGCGATTTTTACCCCACACACTTCCCTCCAACGCTAAATTAACAATTCCTTGATGTCTAAGAATGTGTCCTACCAATAGATCCCTTCTTTTAGTCAAGGTATGCCAGAAATTTCTTTTCTCCCCAATTCTGTTCAGTACCTCCTCATTAGTTACGCGATCCACCCACCAAATCTTCAGCATTCTTCTGTAACACCACATTTCAGAACCCTCTATTCTCTTCCTGTCCGCACTGCTTATCGTCCATGTTTCACTCCCCTACAAGGCAACACTCCACACAAATGCCTTCAGAAAAGACTTCCTTACACTTTAATTAATATTCGATGTTAGCAAATTTCTCTTTTCCAATAACGCTTTTGACCACTGTCATTCTGCATTTTATATCCTGTGTAATGTGACCATCATACATTATTTTACTACCGAAGTAACAAGACTCATCTACCACCTTCATTGTTTCATTACCTAACCTAATTCCTTCAGCATCACCTGATTTTCTGAGACTGCATTCCATTATTTTTGTTTTGCTCTTGTTAATGTTCATTTTATACACTCTCTTCAACACATTGTCCATTCCATTCAACTGCTCTTCCAGGTCATTTGCTGTCTCTGACAGAATTACAACTCTCATCATCAAAACGCAATATTCTTATTTCTTCACCCTGATCATTGATCCCTATTTCAAATGTTTCCTTGATTTTCTTCACCGTCTGCTCTATGTATAAATTGGAAGAAATCCGAGAAAGGCTACAACCCTGTCTACTCCCTTCCCAACTAATGCTTCTTTTCCATTCCCTTTGAGTCTAATAACTGCGGTCTGGCTTTTGTACAAGTTTCTTATAGTTCCATTGTTTTCACCCTGTACCCTATATAAAAAGTTCTCAGTTCACTTGCCACATCAAATTAGGATTAAATCCCAAGCTTCTGATGACATCCACCACCATCATCATCAGGGGTAAGACTGACTCTCGTTATCAGCGAGGCTGCATCTTTTATAACCAGAGGAAGGCTAGATGACGTCCCTGGTGACCACACTGAGTCGGCGTGGACGCAGGTCGTGTCCTCCACGTCCGCAGGCTACTGGCGCGGTCTATGTAGCGCATTTCATTTGTTAGGATTTTGACCACTTTACAGGCCATATGATCACGCATGAGAAACATACGTTTGTCATTGTTTGACCGTCACTAAAATGTACCTGAGGAGTATTGAAATCGTCCATTAGTACTTGGGTAGCCTTAGTTGTAAGTAAGCACTGACTGTGTAGCAGAAGAGTGGTTATTTGTTAACTGTAGGCACGCGCGCAAGGGGGGCAGCTGAAAGAAATCCAATGCTTGCAGCCGCCGGACTTTAAAAAAAGCGAATCTGTTGCGGAGACGGGAGCGCCCCTTGTATTCGCCAGAGGGCGATGCGTTTAGTAGCAGAGGACGCAAATGAGGCGACAGCGCGCGCTGCAGGGGAAGCGGGTAATAAGGGCCCAGTTCTCAGTTTTTAATACGGCGGCCCGGGGAGGCCCTGCAGGTACCGGCGAGGCAGCGCACGTCGACGGCTGAGGCGGAAGAGCGGGAAGGAGAGAGAGAAAGAGAAAAGGAAAGTAGGAAGAGGAGGGGCGAGTAGGGGGGCAGGGCGGGTTCTGTGCCCGCGCGCAGATGTCGGGTATGTAATATCCCCGCAGTCGGCGTGGCGCGCCCAAAAAATGTAACGAAGTCGGCCGCTGTAGATGACAGTTGTGCCGTGACGTGGGGGAGGGTGGCAGGGGTGGGAGGGGCGTGTCAGGGAGTGAGAGAGGGTGGGGGAGCGGCGGAAGGAGGGCAGTGGCGGAATTTTTTTCCATTAAGGCGCGCGCCGCCTCCCGGCCTCCGCCGCTGTTCCGCCTCGCACTGCCCCCAGCAGACTGCACCTCGTGCGTGGCGGTGCTTCCCCTGTCTCGTTATACCGCACCGCGTCACTTGTCAGCAGTCGAGCAAAAACTGTGGTGCAGTTCTCGGGAATATGTATATATATATACCACTGTTGTTGGTGCCCACTGCGTATGGGCCCTGTCCGTGAGAATCTGCGACCTCACGACATTTCTTCTGCATGGCAATGATAATATTTTTATGGCTCCTTTTTTATTTAAGGGGATGGGAATGGAGGTTGTGAGAGGGGTGGGTGTCGTCTGATACCATGATGATGTGCTGCACCTCGAGCAAGTGATCTTGTGCGGCACTTGTACATGTTATACAAAAAGGTACAGTTAAGTCACAATTTGAAAGACTTTGAACACTGAAAGAATTTGTAATCCAATTTAACACAAGGCATAGATAACATTCTACTGTAATTTATAAAATCATAGGGGAAGTGTCAGATAAACAGTTGTTGAACTTCGTGACATAACGAAATTGTGAAAAAAAATTATTACAACCAAATAAAAACAACAGGGAACATTGTACGAAGGCTTTCACGATGGAGTCATTGCATAAAATGATCTCAGTTCACTTGGTGCATCAAGTTACGTTAAAATCGCAAGCTTTCGATGATATACAACATCATCGTCATCAGGGTTAAGATTGACTGTCATGAATTTCGATGCTCCGTCTTTTGTAAGCAGATGGTGGCTGGATGACATCCGTGATGACCACACTGACCCAGCGCATATGGAGTTAGTGCCCTCCACGTACTGAAGGCTGTTGAGGAACCTAAGATGGGACTCAGATGAAACAAACCAAGAAGGCCGACACACATCCCGGCTGCCATTCAGCGGTGCCCCAACTAGTAACATAAGCAGAGTCCTAAACAGGCAAGGCTCAAACCAGTCTTCTGGCAACTCAGGAAAATCAATGGTATGTTATGACCCTTTAAGACTATCTCAGATTATGGGTGCCAGGAATTGGTAATATTGTTTGTGAGTGTCGCAAAAGTTATGTAGGCCAGTCAATAACAACTGTGGCCAACCGATTCATGGAGAACTAGTCTCATCTTAAATACACATACATATAAAAATCTGCAGTCGCTCAACACACCTTGTTAAATGAACACAAGATCTCGTTTGATGACATGAGAATACTTGCTCACAAATCAAACTATTGGGACTCTCTGATCAAAGAAGAAGTTGAAATTTGACTATGTGGAAAAAAACTTCCACAGAGACACTGGTTGCGCAATCAGAAACTCGTGGAAGCGTGAATTTGATAAAGACATGGCACAAAGGTAGACCTCCAACACTTCTCGCGTTTTACTGTCAGATGTGAAGGATGGCACTGCTAGCAGCGCTTCTATATTTTTGGAGCTCATAGCGTCAAAACAGTAGGAGATGTGGTAATGTGGTAAACATTCGACATAAGTACGGTACAATTCCGATCAACATAAGCTTTCGCGCCATTTGTAAGTCTCGAAGTGTTGGTAGCACTTGCCTTTGTGTAGCGTTTTAGTGTAGCAGGTTTCTACAGCGCCTCCTGTCTTTTACAAGAATACAACAATTTTTGCACAGGAGGTAGGCTATAATTTTTTCCTGTTAAGAGGTAAGCGAAGCTACTTACTCTAACACGCTCTTATGAAATCAGTAGGGTGACTGCATTAGGTGCCAAAAACACAATATTTGGAACCACAAAGTAAGCGTTGGAGCTCGAGGAATAATAGTCGGGTATATATTAGAAATGGTGAAATACAATCACTGAATTAAAGTCCACGTCCGTAACCTAGTGGTGGGTTCCCACACAGGGGACTGGTTTCGATTCCCTATCGGGTCGGATGTTTCCTCCTCTCGGAGACTGGGAATTGTGAATTAAGAACCATAGTTTTGTGTGTGTTGCTCAATTTTAATTCAGTATGATTATGTTCCACAGTGAGCCTACAGAATAACCAGTCAAATAAAAAAAAAAAATACTTTTCACTGTTTCCATTGTATCTTACAACCCTGAAATCACATCGTAAAATACTATAATGATTTTGGAAGTCCTTCCCTCAACTAACAATTTTGGCTACAGTAAATATGATAATATATTTAACGACAAATTCAACAGTACTAAAATTTTCCGGGCTATTATGTCGTGGTATTATGGATTTGTTACTGACACCCAACGTTTGGTCCCTAACTATGGAGGACAATTTCAACAGGGACCGTGGCACTTTTGAATGTCCGATGCACACCTTGGCTCGCTACTTACTGAAGCCGAACTCCGTTTACGAGGGCTCGCGCGCATAGGTGTGACGCCAGATGTTTTTGATATGCGCGCGCAATTCGTCGTTGCCGATTGCATCCGTCCGTTTATGTCGTCCCATGGTGGAAGACTGTTACATTTCTTCTTCAACACCGGAATCCAGATTTCATTTAGTTTCACGCCCTCCTCCATCCTATTGAAATTATTGGGGTGTTTCACAATTTCTACAGCCTCTCTGTACAGTCTTTCTTGGTATCCATTTGTGGCTGCTAAGACCTGAGTCTTATCAAATAGAATAAGGTGGTCCCCTGGTTTAAAAACATGTTCAGTGACAACTGATCTGTCAGTCTCTCCCCTTTACCGTTCCCCTTGTGCTCATTTAGTTGTTTTTTGACTGTTATTTTTGTGGTACCCACGTATACGTCTCCAAAGCTACACGGAATCCTATAAATTCCTGCTTTTTCCAGCGGTTTGCGAGCATCCATCGCCGATTTCAGGTGATCCTGTATCTTCCAAGTATTGTGTGTAAATAACAGAGACATTCCGTTTCGTTAAAAATTTTACCGATGCGGTCGGTGACGTCCTTAATAAAAGGCAGGAAGACTTCAGATTTCACAGGAACCTTTTCGTCGTTTTCAATTCTCCTTATATCTGCGGACGAATAGCCATTCTTAAGTAAAGCATTAGTCGGCCATCTTTACAAATAAAGTAGAGTTTCTGGGTGTTGAGTGTGTGTCTATTCAAATGTTTAAATGTCCATAAATCTAAGGGAGTTAACTGCTTTTGGTTATCAATCCCTAAGCTTACAGACTACTTACCTTACGCTAAGGACAACATATACACATATGCCCGAAGGAAGACACAAACGACGTGGATTAACCGCAGCAAGCAGCAAGATTCCTTGGAACACTCGGCCATTTCACTGCAGATTTGTGTCATATGTGTGTGTGTGTGTGTGTGTGTGTGTGTGTTTGTGTGTGTGTGTGTGTGTGTGTGTGTGTACACTGTCCTCCATAAGTTTGGTAAACCATGCTGCGTATTACAATGGAGCAAGATGTAAGTCGTCTATGTGAGTTACTAATTAGAATACGAAATAGCAAGCTCAAATAACGGTTAATAATGACACAGTGTCCTACACTTCATTATTCTCCATATACATACATATTGTAATATACCAGCTGAAAAATGCTAGTGCTGGAGCACAGAAAAGGCGAATATGTTCTCTGACACAAATGTGTAGAACCAGCTGCCTCAATCCTCATTCCGACTTCGTCAGATAAAAACCTAAACAACATACACATAACATTTTAGTCATTTCCTATTCCTCAAGATACGTTACATCACAATCACAAATAGAGTTTTCAAAGCCATTACTGTGGTGTGCTTTCATTCACGGACCAATATCTAAAGAACCACAGAAGATATCATTCTGCTCGGAACTTTAAATAAAATTTCCATGTGTTATCTACATCTTATACGCAGCTATGTGTAACCTTTTTAACTCCTTAAAATACGTTTCAATAGTTGACTAAACCGGATGCTGTATATTAACTGTAAACGAAAACAAAAATCACCCCTTCATCCGCCAAAGATTTCACTCTTTACGATGAACAAAAATCAATTTTTTTCACCGAGTACCTTTTTTCAAATCGCATGGTAAGTTTCAGAGATGTCCGAACGCCGTCTTTCAGCACAATACCCCACACTGGGAATGGCCTCGCACATCGGAGCATAGGGCGTCAATGGACTTTTGGCCACTCTGCCGCGGCTCGCCTCCAACTAAGGACACTACTGTATAGGTACCACAAATTCCAAAGTTCTGCATGCCTTCTTGTAGGAAGATAGATTTTCGGTACACAACAAAAATGCAAACGGTACGAAATTCCAGAGCCTCTACATGACGACCACAATACAAAATACTCAGAAAGTAGTGTGTTCTTTCTGTATGTAACTTTTACGATTTAGTTCTTGAGAGCACTAGCTTTATATTGCCACCTTGACTTCCGTTTCTTGCAATCAACAAACACAATGTGACCAGTTCGAGAAACCTAATTTCGGAGAAGCCGAAGATTAAGTCTTATGGAATCCATCACTGACGTCGGAAAAATGACAGTGGCTGGTCAAGAGTCTGAAGGAACTAAGATACCAACTGCCGCATGTATAATAAAATATTTATTGTAAGACAACCAGCTTCGGCATTCCAATATGCCATTTCAGGTCCCTACATTCCTAATGTCCAAAAATGGGGATAGTAAACTGGATTCGTGGACTTCGTCAAGTACTTGTTGTTGTTTCCCACTAAGAGACAGAAGTCCACGAATCCATTTCTAGTATCCCTACTTTGGATATTATGCTCCGATGTAGGGTCCTGAAGATGGCACAGTGGAATGCTGAAACTGGTTGTGATACAATAAATATTTTAGTACACATACGGCTGTTGGTATCTCAGTTCCTTCAGAAGCTGAAGATTAGGCTAATTTCCAGCCGAAACGAAAACTTCGTCCGAGACCAATATTTTCTCCGAATCTGGCCGTAATCGAAACTGAATATTCGGTCAGTCGTTAGAATGAAGCCTTCTCAGTATCAGAACCCTTCAAAAACCTACACTCTTTTCCGTGCTATACGTCCACACTGAGATAAGCATCGACCTTCCACAAAGTGGATTACAATCAGGATCTGCGGCCTGTGTTAGCGGAGACACCGAAGGCAGCCCCAGTGAGCTGAGGCCGCCCCAGTGGAGCTTCAGAGGCAGCGACACGTGCAGCCGGCGGGAGTGGAGACAGCTGGGGTTTCCCCAACACCGCGAGAGGGCGCGCCGGAAAGAAACCATGCGGGGCCGGGCCGCGCCGGGCCGCGCTATTCAAATTGAGTCCCCTGCCTTCCCCTGCCTGGCGTCGCTGCTGTAAAAAGGACGCCGCAGGCAGCGCAGCGCCGCACAGCGTTATCAATTTGGTTTGCAAATGGCGGCCGGCCGACCCACCCGAGCACGCTCTGCTACCAGACAGCACTCTGCTGCCAGCCACTGCCTCCAGAGAAGGACGACTCTGTGTGTGTAGCAACAATGCGTTCCACAGCAGGTGGTGTCACTGCCTTCTCTACGGGAATCAGCACGGGTTTAGGAAACATCGTTCATGTGAAATTCAGCTTGCCCTTTTCTCACATGACATCTTGCGAGCCATGGACGAAGGGCAACAGGCGGATTGTGTTTTTCTCGACTTCAAAAAGGCGTTCGACGCGGTGCCACACTGCAGAATGCTAGCGAAGATATGAGCTTATGGAATAGGCTCACAGATTTGTGACTGGCTGGAGGACTTCCTAAGTAATAGAACGCAGTACGTTGTTCTCGACGGCGAGTGTTCTTCAGAGACGAGTGTATCGTCAGGCGTGCCGAGATATATATTGCACAGAATTTATACAATACTTAACTTTTACATAGTACAGTACTGCAGTAGGCTGATACATAGTTGAGGTAGAGGCCTGCCTAGTGCCTGTCCGATACCCAAGTCTTCACTGGTGCCTATCTGATTCCGAAGTGTTAACTGGTTCCTATCTCAGTCCCAAGTGAACGATGTCGTTCAGTGGTGGCCACGAGTGGAGTTGTCGCAGAGGGCGCTCGTGGCTGTCGTCGTAAGAACGCCGCGCCGTGCGTGCATGGCGGCGCGCGGCGAAAGTAGGTGGCGCGCACTTTGGACTTGTGCAACACCACAGCTATTATTTTCTATCTATATAAATGATCTGATGGATAGAGTAAGTTGTAATTTGCGGCTGTTTGCTGATGATGCTGTGGTGTATGGGAGGGTGTCGTCTGTAACTGACTGTAATAGCATACAGGACGACTTAGACAAAATTTATAGTTGGTGCGAAGAATGGCAGCTAGGTCTCAATGTAGAAAAATGTAAGGTGATGCGCATGAGTAGAAAAAACAATCCCACAATGTTCGAATACAGCATTAGTAGTGAGCTTCTTGATCCTGTTGCATCGTTCAATTACCTAGGCGTAACATTGCAGAGCGATATGAAATGGAACGAGCATGTAAGGAAAGTTGTGAGTATGGCGGACAGCTGACTTCAGTTTATTCGGAAAATTTTGGGAAGACGTACTTCACCTGTAAAGGAGACCGCATATAAAACGGTTGTACGACCACGTCTTGAGTATTTCTCAAGTGTTTGGGACCCGCAGGAGATCAGTTCAAAGGAAGACATAGAGGCAGTTCAGAGGCGAGCAGCTAGATTTCTTACCGGTAGGTTCGACCAATGCGCGAGTGTCACGGAAAATCTCCGGCAACTCAATTGGGGATCGCTGGAAGAAAGACGACGTTCTTTTCGTGAATTTCTGTTGAGGAAATTTACAGGGCCAGAATTTGAAGCTGAGTGTAGTACGATCTTGCTGCCGCCTAGTTACATTTCGCGTAAAGATCACAAAGACAAGATAAGAGAAATTAGGGCTCGTACGGAGGCATATAGGCATTATTTTTATCCTCGTTCAATTTGGGAGTGGAATAGGAAAGGAAATGCCTAGTAGTGGTACAGTGTACCCTCCGCCACGCACCTTACGGTGAATTGCGGAGTATGTATGTAGATGTTGATGTAGATGTATGGGAGCAAGACAACACCAGCCAGTCCCGAGCTCTTCCTTTGTGCCGATGTCACAGCAGGATTTGCTTTTGTGTCATCCTTTAATAAAGTACGGCGGAAACACCTACATACAATGAGAATAACATAAGAGGACCCAAAATGTAGGATCTGTGATGACGGTGATGAAACTGCATCACATTTAATCTTCGAATGCATTGCATTGGAAAGTAAAAGGCACAGAACATTTGGGACAACCGGACTCAAAGAAATTGTGTCTAATAAAGAACTGGTAAAGGGGCTCCTTGCACTGTTCAAGGGCATTGGTTGGCTGCACTAGATATACAGGGAGCGATACCGCACCATAAACTTAGTTTCGGTGCGGGCAGTGGCGAGTTGGACCAAGACTGTTTTGGCTTCCCTGAGAATATCAAATCAAATCAAGCTAAGCTACAGACTGATGACCATGCAGTTTGGTCGGATTGATTTACAAACATTTCTAAGGTGCGTCGCTGCAGAGCGCGCTTTTGCTCGCCGTCGGAGGTTCGAGTCTTCCCAGAGGGGCATGGGTGTTTGTGTTGTCCTTAGGTTAGTTTACCTAGGTTTAAGTAGTCTGTGATCTACGGACTGCCTTAAGGGTGTGTGTGGAGGAGAATTTGCGTAGGTGCTACAAAGACCGTAGCATCTATATCTATTCAGACAGCCAGGCAGCCCTGAGATCACTAGCAGCTCCTACAACAAGGTCTAAAATTGTTGCAGAATGTCACAGTGTTCTGGTGGAGCTAGGGGAAAGCAACAAAGTAAACCTATTGTGGGTCCCTGGCCACTCGGGGATCTGTGGCAACAAACATGCTGACAGATTAGCCAGGATGGGGGCAGACTGCATTTATTGAACCGAAACCTGTCCTGACAATCACCAAGGCAATGATCAAATTGGAGCTACGTAACTGTCTCAGAAGACAGCACGTAGAATATTGGACCAAAGTCCATCAACAATAACATGGCAAGGTAATGATGCCAAAGCCATGTTTTAAAAGAAGCTCTGCAATCCTGGGCCTGAACAGGAGGGAGATTAGACTCGTGGTTGGATTGCTGACAGGTCATGGGAATTTCAAAAAAACACCTACAAACAATGGAAATAACAGAAGAGGACCCTAAATGTGGGATCTGTGATGACGGCGTTGAAACTGCATCGTTGTAATTTTCGAATGCATTGCATTGGAGAGTAAAAGGCACAGAAAATTTGGGACAACCAGACCCGAAGAAATTGTGTGTAATAAAGAACTGGTAAAGGGGCTCCTTGCACTGTTCAAGGGCATCGGTTGGCTTCACTAGATATACAGGAAGCGATATTGCACAATAAACTTAGTTTCGGTGCGGGCAGTGGCGAGTTGGACCAACACTGTTTAGGCTTCCCTGAGAAAATCAAATCAAATCAAGTACGACGGACACTCTTCTTATTTTTACTTCTTCTTATTCTACGTGATCAGGTCCAGTGTACCGTACGCAACTACGTGTTCCTTCCGTCTCCATTGCTTCCTATCCGTAGCTGCTATCTGTCTCCTGTCCTCATCGATTACTGTTTGCTTCAGGTTGTGAGGTTACAACAATGTAAAACACCTATTTGCAGCGGAGAGAGCGCTAGTTTGACAGCGGAAAGTGTTGAAATATGCGACGACTGAACATCGAAAGGAAGGAAGCTAGGAGTTTAATGGCCTATTGACAGCGTGCTCAATATATGTACCTATATGGCAGGATATTTGCGATTAGCTCTGAAACTACTAACTTATCTTATTTAAATTCTTTGCAGCGTGTGTAATATGGTCGAACCTAAGACATAAAACATGTCTAATATATAAAGCAGAGTGTCTGTATATTTGTACATGTTGCATACTGAAATGTTTACTAGGTTCTTAAGTAATTACATTTCATTCTACCACTTCCAATCTCGAACACGATACTTAGCGTTTCAACATTACGATGTATGGGGGTTCTGCTCGCTGAAAAATTATTCTCCTGGGGCGTCGTGGTAGAAATAAATACTCGATATATACAATTTTTCACTTCTTCTTTAATTTCCAATCAAACTTCTTCTCCACCAAAACATTACAACTTCACAACATAAACTTGCAACAGAACTTAGCTGACACTAATTCCATTTAAAACGTAGACTGACATCGAGTCCAGAGCACTTCAGAACCGCCGAAACTCGAACTCCCCCACGCAAGGCGGTGAGGCAAATATATAACATCGACAATAATCACGTTACATTATACATTGTTCATAACAATTGAATATACTAATTTACAATTAACGAACACAACAGTAAAATATTTCATGGACACAAAAATAATCAAAATGTGAAATGAAAACTATACATACAATAATTTTAGATGGCGCATATCTTTTTAAGTCTTAATTTCGGTACTATTTGTTTCACAACAAATAATAATGATAAATGTCAATTTAATTGTTAATGAGTACATCATACATGTTCCTAACATATATTGAACTATCAAATGTCTTGTACATTCTCAAAATATACTCGAAATCTTACGTCAGTCAATATATACAAAGGATCACAACATTGAAATTTCGACTATTACATTAATTAACACAATTAGTTGATCAACACAATTTGTTTACGAGCCTGACATATATATACAATGCTATTTATTTTCATTTCTATATGTTTTACGAAAGTTTTTAACCTTCGTCTGTCTATTTATTGAAATAATGTACAACGTGAAAAGTATTGTTTATAAAACTGTCTGGAAACGTCTTATACAAATCTCTTAATTAATGAAATCCATCACGTGTTTTAATCACAGTATCACCGAGACACTGTCCTACACTGATTCCTAGGCTGGCTATTTCGTTTTTAACTAACTACACACGGAACATATATCACTATTGAACCACTCGTTTACGGATCCGACGCAGATGGTATCGTACGATAACATTGAGATGAGAGGGCAGCAGTATCATCACAATACAAATATACAGTTTTGTTCCAATCTTTCTCAAATTTTATACAAGTAGGCTTCAATCCACGAGGACGGGCGCCGTAAATGTAAGAATCACGTACTATACATAGTTCACGAGATATGACGTCATAAACAATGAGATGCGCGAAAAACTACTGCATTTTGCTACAATGCTGCTCATTTTCTCCTAAACCATTGGACCGATTTCAACCAAATTTGGTACACACATTCCTTACCGTGAGGTAACAATTGCTGCATGGTTAAGAATCACATACGACTCATGGTTTAAAAGATATTACGACACAACCAATAGAAATCGCAAAAAATGCCACATATTGCGGCGAGACTTTCGAAATACACTGTATGAGAATGACAGTACTTGCAATAAACTTTAAACATAATTTCAAACCTTTATTAAACTTTTTCTCGCTGACAACCATACTAAAATGATGAAAGGAAAAAGTTTCTCGCTTACTAATTTTCCGCTGTTTGTGGAGTACAACTACGGCTCTCGGTATGACGTTACAATTTATAATTAGTAGACTACAAACTGTAGCCGCAGGAAAATTTACAGACAGTATACACACAGATAGTTGAATGTACCTTCTAATTTGTATTACAGCTCCACACATAGTTCATGAGATATGAGTACGTAAACAGTAACGTTACGCTGTTCATGGAGTAAAACTATGGTATTCAGAACGACGTTACAATTTTTAATTTCTACAGTCCAAATTGTAGCCACAGGAAATTATACAGACCGTATACACACATAATGGTGAGTGTACGTTCTAAATTGTATGACAGTACCACACATACTTCATGAGATATTTGCACATGAACATTAAACGTCATGGAAAACCACCCCATCACGCACCAACTTTTAATCTGTTAGTTCTTTACTACTATTTGTATTCCCGACAGATTTTAGACATAAAGCTCTTATACAAATGAATATATACCTGAAAAGTGACAGTAATATATAAATAAATACCCGGTTAACGGCGGGTTTTCAACTAGTTCTTTAATAAAGTAAGATGGACACTCATCTTACTTACAGCCCTAGTCATTAAAATGGCTATACCAAAGACGCAAAATTCAACCGACAAGAACAAGATGCTGTGATATGCAAATGATTAGCACTTCAGAGCACTCACACAAGGTAGAAGCCCGTGGCGACACCTAAAACGTGTGGACATGAGGAAAGTTTCCAACCGATTTCTCAAACACAAACAACAGTTGACCGGCGTTACCGGGTGAAACGTTGTTGTGATGCCTCGTGTAAGGAGGAGAAATGAGTACCATCACGTTTCCGAGTTTGGTAAAGGTCGTATTGTAGCCTATCGCGATTGTGGTATATCGTATTGCGACATAGCTGACCGTGTTAATCGCGATGAAATGACTGTTAGCAGAATAAGGAATGGATGGCTTCAGGAGGGCAATACGGAACGCCGTGCTGGATCCCAACGGTCTCGTATCACTAGCAGTCGAGATGACAGGCATATTATCCGCATGGCTGTAACGGATCGTGAAGCCACGTCTCGATCCCTGAGTTAACAGATGGGGACATTTGCAAGACAGCAACCATCTGCACGAACAGTTCGACGACATTTCTAACTGCTGTTAACCTTGACTCTACATCACAGACAGGAGCGCCTGCGATGGTGTACGCAACGACGAACCTGGATGCACGAATGGCATAACGTCATTATTTTTCGGATGAATCCAGGTTCTGTTTACAGCATCATGATCGTCGTATCCGTGTTTGGCGACATCGCAGTGAACGGACTTTGGAAGAGAGTATTCGTCATCGCCATACTGGCGTATCAGCCGGGGTGATGGGTGCCATTGGTTACGTCTAGGTCACCTCTTACTCGAATCGACGGCACTTTTAACAGTGGGCGTTACATTTCATATGTGTTACGCCCCGTGGCTCTACCCTTCATTCGATACCTGCGAAAGCCTACATTTCAGCAAGATAATGTACGACCGCATGTTGTAGGTCCTGTAGGGGCCTTTCTGGATACGGAAAATGTTGGACTACTGTCCTGGCCAGCACATTCTCCAGATCTCTCACCAACTGAAAACGTCTGGTCAATGGTGGCCGAGCAACTGACTCGTCACAATACGCCAGTCACTACTCTTGATGAACTGTGGTATCGTGTTGAAGCTGCATGGGCATCTGTACCTGTACATGCCATCAAAGATCTATTTGACTCAATGCCCAGGCGTATAAAGGCCGTTATTACGACCAGAGGTGGTTGTTATATGTGTGTGTGTGTGTGTGTGTGTGTGTGCGCGCGCGCGCGCGCGTTTGTTTACGTTTGTTTACGTTTTCACGCAGCTCGATCATTATGACGTCATATCTCCTGAATAATGTAATCCCATAGGTACGTACAATGGAATATTAGTTAAAAAGGGATTTTGCAGCAAGAAGTAATAAATTAACACCTCAAGCGGGAAGAGTCTTTTTCTCATTTTTATGACATCAATTCTCATGAATGTGTTCTACTGTGATACAATTGCGAATGTACATTCAGCTACATATGTACATGGCTAGTTATGAGGAAAATGTTCCACAGTGTGTTCAAAATGTTTGAGACAGGTGAAAGACTCACATACTTCAAGAAGAAATTAATAATTCCGACTGAAAATAAAGCAAGCGCAGAAAAGTTTGGAAATTAAAGAACTATCGATTTAATAACTCATTGTTCCAAAATACTGACAAATAATTTACAGACAAATGAAAAAGAAAGAAAGAAGGAAAAAAATTGCAGAATTCGACCTCGAAGAATATCAGTAGGGATTTAGTAGAAATGTAGGAACACAGGAGGTACGAGTCACATTTCGGCTTATCTTGGACGATAGATTAAGAAAAGACAAACTTTCGTTCTAACTTTTGTGGATTTGGAGAGAGCCCTTGACAATGTGGCAGAGGTAAAATATAGGGAACGCAAAGTTGACTGCGGTTATATAAGTCGAGGGGTATGAAAAGATTACGGGATTGGTAAGGGAGTAAGTCAGGGCTGTAGCCTTTCCCCATGTTGTCCAACTGTAAACTCAGCAAGCTTGAAGGAATGCATGGAAAAATTTAGAGAAAGAATTAAAGTTCAGGGAGACGAAATAAATACCTCGTCGTTTGTCCATTACTTTGTAATTGTGCTAGAGACGAAAAAGGACGCGTAAGAGCAGTTGAACGAAACGGACAGTGTCTTGAAAGGAGGGTATAAGATGAACATTGACAATGGTAATGGAACGTATTGTATGAAAGTCAGGTGATGATAAAAGAATTAGATTAGGTAAGGAGGCGATAAAAGTAGAGGACGGGTTTTGTTATTTGGGGCTGGCCGCAGTGGCCGAGCGGTCTGCGGCGCGCCAGTCACTGTTGCACGGCTGCTTCGGTCGGAGGTTCGAATCGCCCCTCGGGCATGGATGTTTGTGTCGTCTTTAGTATAAGCTAGCTCATAAGTAGCTTGTAAGTTTAGGAACTGATGACCCTGCAGGTAAGTCCCGTACGCTTAAAAAACATTTTTGAACGCATCATGACGAAGTACTCTGCCTCGTCTCGGTTGATAAGTAGCCCAAATGAGCAGACGGCATGCTTTAGTGCTCTGGTCATTTGTTTCAACTCCTCTTCAGAGCTAGAGAGTAGACAGATATCGTCTGCATAGGCCATGTATGCCAGTGTGTTCCCATCAATTTCATTCTTTTGGAATGCCTCGCGCACAGTTTTCTGGAGGGCAATCTTGACAAGAATAGGAGACAGGCCATCTTCTTGCCTGAGTCCTGTCACAATGTCAAATTCCTCAGTTATACTGGGTGATCAAAAAGTCAGTAATATTTTGAATCTTAATAAGTCACGGAATAATGTAGATAGAGAGGTAAAAATTGACACACATGCTTGGAATGACATGGGGTTTTATTTAAAAAATGTAAAAAAAAATTAAATAAAATAAAATAAAAATAAAACGACAGAGTAAAAACATTGATGAGAGTCGCAGCAGATGACAAGTTCTCACTACTAAAATCCTTCTAGGTAATACGTTTCACCCTCGATTAATCTGGTGTTGAATGTTTCGGTAACAGTGTATGCACCGGTGCTGTAATACAGTTCTTTAAACAAGACTGGCATTCAAGTGAATCTTCCGATCGGAACTGATAGTGCCTCACCATAACTCAGGACATGCTTTACAGTGCTGTTCACAACGTTGTTCCTCGACTACAGCTATTGTTGACGAATGATGGTGAACATACTAAGCATTTCCTGTAAAGAAATCATCTTTGCTTTGTCTTGGTTTGTTATGCTAGTTATTGCTTTCCTGAACAGATGAAGCGTCATCTGTCGGACATTTTTTGAACTTTTGTTTTTTGTTTTGGTTCTAATAAGGCCCCATGTCATTCCAAACATGTTTGTCAATTTTTACCTCTCTATGTACATTATTCAGTGAGTTATTAAGTTTTCAAATTTATACTGACTTTTTGGTCACCCGGTACGTTCCCGTTTTTCATCTTAGCATGTGTGTCTCTCAAACAGATCTTATCAGATTGATTAGTTACTCTGTCATTCCATACTCCCTTAAAAACTAATGAACAGGTTCTTGCGACGTATGCATTCATAAGTCTTTTTGAAATCTAAAACTGAAATATGAAGTTATTTAGCACATTCACCCAGTTTTTCAATGAGCTGCCTGAGAGTAAATATATCCTATACTAATTCAAATGTTAGGGACTATGTCTATGGAATATTTCGTCGGTGCTTGGAGGAACAAAGACATATTAAAAACTTAAATACGTAGTATTCTTGTTCCACAATATTATTTATTTGCTTGTTATTAGCAGCTTTCGGCTTCTTAGGACATCGTCAGATATCTTCATACTAGACAGACAGTCCACACGTAACACTGAGGTTACATACACAAAGATGGTTTTTCAAAGATAGGTGAACTGCAAATTAATTATGTCTATGAAACGATACTACATAACAGACGTACTACATCAAAACAAATGGATTTTAAATGAACATATTATTACTATGCACGTTCTTTGGTATTAATACTTATTTAGAACAAATCCACATTTTGAAACTTCCTGGCAGATTAAAATTCTGTGCCGGAAACGGGCTCGAAACTGGGACGTTTGCCTTTCGCGGGCAAGCGCTCTACCGACTGTGCTATCCCGACACGACTCACGATGCCCCCTCACAACTTTACTTCCGCAAGTACCTCGCCTTCTACTTTCCAAACTTTCCGCGAAAGGCAAAGGTCCTAGGTTCGAGTCCCGGTTCCGGCACACAATTTTAATCTGCCAGGAAGTTTCATATCAGCGCACTCTCTGCTGCAGAGTGAAAGTTTCATTCTGAAACCAACGTTTTGTTTCTACCATCACCTGCTGAAAATACTTTCATATAAAATTACATAGTTTTAATATTGTAATCCCATTGTAGCCCAAGATATGTTCATTTAAAGTCCAATGGTTTTGTAGGAGTACGTTTGTTATGTAGTACCGATTCATAGACATAATTAATTTGCAGTTCACATATCTTTGGAAAACCATGTTTGCATATGTGACCTCACTGTTACTATCTGTTTAGTATGAAGATATCTGACGATGGCCTAAGAAGCCGAAAGTTACTAATAACAAGCAAATAAATAATATTGTGGAACAATAATACTACGTATTTAATTTTTTAATATGTTAGGAACTACTTTCTGAAAGCATTCTTCTGGGATGTAGTACTGTACGGGAATGAATTAATATGGATGATAAGAACTTCGGACAAAACTGACAGAATCATTTTAAATGTGGTGCTACAGTCGAATGCTGAAGATTACCTGGGTAGATCACATTACTAATGAGGATGTGCTGAAGAGAATTGAGGAGCCGGCCGCATTGGCCGAGCGGTCTGTGGCGCGCCAGCCCCGTTGTGCACGACCACTACGGTCAGGGGTTCGAATCCCCCCTCGGGCATGGATATTTGTGCCGTCTTTAGTTTTAGCTAGTTCATTAGTAGTTTGTAAAATGTTTGTATAGTCTATGGGACTTAACTACGGGGTCATCAGTCCCTAAACTTACTTATGAACTACTTATGAACTAGTTTCGTGTCCTACGTAGGAAAGAGGGAAGAGGTAGCAAGGTCAGTCTGCATATCCCGAGCGGAAAGGAGTGACTGCAGAGAGACAGTACAGGCATCTACTAGAGATGCGGATTTCGGGACTCGACAGGATACTTCTTAGGAAACTTTATGGAACTCCTATGTACCTTGCATTGAATTTATTGCATCCCATACTAAGTCTACTACACCGGGATTAGTTATTAAAAAAAAAAAAAAAAAAAAAAAAAAAAAAAAAAAAAAAAAAAAAAAAAAAAAAAAAAAAAAAAAAAACAAGAAGTATAAATCGTTTGCCACAACAGAAGCCAGTAATTACGTTCCCTAGCAGCATCCCCTAGACAGACGCACTCCCCGCGAGAAACAGACTGTCGTGGAGCACCCCGAGGCCGACGGCGATAGTCACGGGCTGGCGCCCGACTCGTCTGACTGAGAACTCCCCTCTTGATCCAAAAACCAGGGGTTTTAACGGCCGGTGTGGGCGCACCTCTTTTCCCCACTTTCCGACAGTTAACAATTTCCTACTGGCCGCTGCTCGATTCAACCAATCTAAATTGTGGCTTGCCCTCTCTCTGAGTCCTCTAGCGAACCACGTTTCAGCCCTGTCCTTTCTGCCATTCCCCGGGTGGGGAGGTGGTTTGTTTGTGCATTAACAAAATCCATACTTGGTAGCAACATTGTTCAGCTGAAAGTAAAACGTCACGACGCAATAACGTTTTACGTCAGTTGGCCACGCCTTAGGCTCCGCCTTAGGCCACGCCTCAGGGGAGCTGCTATCTTGCAGTTTTTCTTCTTTACCCTCTCACTCTAGCCTCGTGGAACCACTGACGTTGCTGTTCCCAAGTGACTGGTATCAACTTTGCTACGTACATTAAAACGTGTCTGTTGGCCACCAAGTACTAATGTAACGTCTTACAACAGCGTCTAGACGCTATATGAAGTTACGCCCATCTTCTCCGAAAGGTAACCTCCAACCTGGGACGGTGCCCGAGGGCATCAGCAGTTCGCTAGGAGATTTCTTTAGTGCCTACATCCCGTAAGATATACGTGTCTGTTTTAGCCTGTTATCTGCGATGGTCTCTATTTCTCAGCCTGGAGTGCGTCTCTGTGGCTCACACAGCCTCTCAACAATTCAAACAGTAAAATCAGTATATGACACTGGGACGGTACAAATATCCATGCCCAAGGGGGGATTTGAACCCCCGACCGTAGTGGCCGTGCAGACCGTGACTGGAGCGCCTCAGTCCCCGCGGCCACCGCGACCGGCTAGTAGTTTGTAAGTTTAGAGACTAATGACCTCGTAATTAAGTCCCATATTAAAAAGAATTTAGGACAAAGAAATTTACGAAGTATCTTGAAGGGGAAAGAAGGGATCGAATCTGAGACATAAAGGGATCATCAGTTTATCGTTGGATGGAATTTTGCGGTATAAAAATCGCAGAGAGATAGAGAGAGAGAATTAGAGAACGCAATACAGGGACAGAGTAAGCAGATTCAAATTGTTCTGCAGAGACGAAGCGACTTGCCCAGGATACAGTAGGGTGGACAGCTTTATCAGACCAGTCTCCGGGCTGAAGTCAACAACAACCTTTAACCCACGGCCTCTCTCGTATGCTAATGATTCGGGCCCCTCGACTCCCCTACTTTCAGACTTTCCTCGTCGTCATTCGGTCCACAAACTTCGGCAACTTTTGCCGACATGGCTGCTCCCTTTAATTTTTTTATTTTTATTTCGACCGCCACCACAGCTTCAGGAGAAGCGAGCGAAATATCCGCAGTCTGCCCGTTGCCAGGAATGAATACGTAATTACACCAGCGACTGGGAAAAAACTTGCGCCGTGCTTTATTAACGGCCAGCAGGGGGAAAACAGATTCTAAATTAATGTTTTAATGGGCAATTTTCCCCCACTGACACACTTCTGCGACACTACAGTCGGGCGTTAAGGGAGCGAGGATGCAAATTAGGCGATTGCCGAGAACGGACTTCAGTCGAGTCGCACGACACTTCTTCGTCTGACTCGAGAGACCAAAAGAAAAAAGAAAGTGAAAAAAAATTCTTTTTCCGTCTCACGAGAGATTAAAAGAAACCTCTTTCGTCATGGCTGTATACTTTCCTCTATAAAGCGATGCTCCTTTATTAACACCCAGTGATTTATACCAAACAAATTAATAAAGGAGAGTGTTTACTCACAATGGTACGCAAAACAGGTTACATCATCGTTACCATGGACTAAAGATGTATTAGACTGCGAATGACGTCATTATACTGAAACCAACATCTACGTTACGTGACTCGGGACAAGAAAGCGTATTAAGCACTGAGGTATTAAATAAAACACAATATTGAGTCAATCATTGTTTAATTTCTATAATAATGTGATACATCACCAATCATTTTAATAATTTCATAATAATATGGAAAATGTTATCTGCCTTCAAACATGTCATTTATTATATGTATCATGAACCATCGTAAAATTAATGACATGGAGTCTATTGCTATATGGTATAAGGGATTTGTTGTGTGTTCTAGTATTAAAATAATTGATGATGGCCGCGGTGGAGCAGCCGAGCGGTCTAAAGCGTCTCGCTGCGGAGCGCATGGTTGCTCGCCATGGAGGTTCGAGTCCTCCCTGGGGCATGGGTGTGTGTGTTTGTCCTTAGGTTAGTTTACCTAGGTTTAAGTAGTTTGTAAGCTACGGACTGATGACCACGCAGTTTGGTCCGATAGATTTACAAAACATTTGAACATTTTGATTGATGATGTAACACATTATTTAGAGAAATTAAACAATGACTCAATATTGTGTTTTATTTAATACCTAATACGTACCATGAACCATCGTAAAATTAATTAGATGGAATCTATTGATATATGGTATAAGGGATTTGGTGTCTGTTCTAGTATTAGAATGATTGGTGATGTAACACATTATTATACAAATTAAACAATGATAGACTCAGTATTGTGTTTTATTTAATACCTAATACGTACGATGAACCATCGTAAAATTAATTAGATGGAATCTATAGCGATATGATATAAGGGATTTGGCGTGTGTTCCAGTATTAAAATGATTCGTGATGTAACACATATTACAGAAATTAAATAATTAAATTTCGTCATTGCAAGTAATGTGAAATGAGGCTGTTCTTATCTTTTGTAGTGGAAATCAAGCGTACCGGTAGACTTTAAAGTTAAAGAGACTTTTCATATACTTATTAAACATTTATTAATACAGTGGGTGTTAGTTCTTCGCAATTGCAAATATTAAATCGATGGCTACAGTTTTTACATGTGTGTTGATGAAACGTTATTGACAGTTCTTTTTACAAGCAATAAACTGCAAGATTTAAAAGAAAGACAGCTTTTCGTTGTACTGTCAGTCTTTTAGTTTGTAGTTGGACACACAAGTTGAACACGAAATATTAGTTTGACAAGCAACATCAGTTTTCTTACGATTCCTCAACAGTACACGAATAATGTTTTGTTGTGCTTTTATAAGAGGTGAAACCTGGTTGCATACATAATCCCGGTTTTATCAGAATACATAAGTTTATATATTTTTAGACTTTTGCATCAGTCGGTGATGCCAAAACGTTAATCGAGCAAAATATTGGCTGTTTACATTAAATAATAGGACAGTGAGGAAATATAATCGATGTAGTCGGCAAGATATTACTTTATAGGTATAGTTAATAATCTTTGTGAACTTTTAACATTGTACAACGTCACTCAGAACCGATTTTCACCAGAAATTACTTAATTCCTGACGTACAAACTCGCTCAAGTACAGCTTGAATAATCATCGCATTGATAATCACATTGTGCATTCATAGTGCAACACGAATAACGAAGATATGTAATTATGCTGCGGTCTATGGCGCGTCGCTGCGGAGGGCGCGGTTGCTCGCCGTCGGAGGTTCGAGTTCTCCCTGGGACATGGGTGTGTGTGTTGTCCTTAGGTTAGTTTACCTTAGTTTAAGTAGTTTGTAAGCTACAGACAGATATATAATCAGTACATCATACATCTGACTGAAAGTCATAGCAGAGATGTGTGATCATTGTTGATTCAATTATACAAATTAAAGAAGAAGATACAAAAATGCAACCAATGAAGCAGGTACAATTGAGTACAGACGACTATGAAATGAAATTGACAGGAAGTGCAAAATGGCTAAGTAGGAGTGACTAGAAAGCAAAGTGTTGATTTCAGGTTTACAATGGTGTCCTACAATAACAAAGCTTTGTGAATCCACAGGTTAGAAAGTTTATATATTTATATCTATATCTATAAATGTGAATGTCTGTTCGGTGTACGTTTATCACGTCTGAACCACAAGACATAAATAGCTAAAAATTTGTAGAGTTACAAATGTCTACAAGGGGAAGGCATTAGGCACGGTTTTGTGGCGATCAGATAGCAGTTTGGTCCGGTAGATTTTCAAACATTTGAACATTTACAGAGCGCGGTGTCGAGTGACGATATAGGGGGGAGAGTGTCACGGAAATGTAAATAACCTTGCGCTCCATATATAGTTAATAAATATTTTATAGGAACACAAATTTGTCTGTGAATCACATAAATAACATTAAGAACATTCTGAAACACAGTGGACAAAGTGCACATATTCCCAAACTCAGCACAGTGCTACCCTAAGATAAACAGTTTGCTCGTGTTATGACTACTCTCGGCAGGAAGCACACAGGCCTCATTTCTAGGTGGCGTCGGCAGAGCGCAGTGTCGGCCGCTGCGAGCTTCGCCGTTTGTCCGCCATGTGGCCGGGCGCTGGTGTTCCCTAGTGTGCGGTGGCGCCGCCGCTGTTGGCTCAGCGCTCCACTCGCCGCTCTAATTCCGCCGCGCTACCTGTCGCTACCTACCCCTCCCCCCACCCCCACTCCATGCCACCCCCTACTCACCCCCTACCCACCCCCGCGGTGGGATCTCCAGAGCAGTTCTGACAGCGGGCCCGCTCACGCTGATTGGTATTCGGAGCGCGCCGCTGTGTTTTCGCATGTAAATTACGTCTTGTTTGGCCCGGTGGGGTGGAAAAGTAAAGAAAGAAAAGCGAAGAGAGGGAGAGAGGGTGGGGGGTTGGGAGGACGGCCAATATGGCGGCCAGCAACAGCCCCGCACCTCTACTCTGCCTCCCATCATCTTTCCTACCCTACCCCTTACCCCTTCCTGCTCCTCCAGATATCTTTCCCCTACCTCGCACCTCGCCTGCCCCCGCGCCATAAATTCCCGCTTTTATTAAGAAAAGTGGGTCGTGATTGATGGATCATCTCGGCTGTTAATCTCTTTTTGTGAGCCGCGGTTTTCGCAGCTGCCGCCTTGCTGAGGCTTGCCTTGCCTTGCCTCGTCTTGCTTCGCCTGCTCTGTAGCGTGGCAGCTGGCTTCTGCTTTAGAACCATCCATTATCCTCTCTTGCCGTGCACCAGCAGCTATATAATCAGTACATAGTACATCTGAAATTCGTAGCAGAGATGTGCCCCCATCATTATTAATTCAGTTATACAAATTAAAGGAGATGATAGAAAAATACAGTCAATGAAGCAGGTATCAGTACAGACGACTAATAAATGAGATTGACAGGAAGTGCAAAATGGCTAAGCAGGAGTGACCAGAAGGAAAAGTGTTGATTTCAGGTTTACAATGGTATCCTAAAATAACAAAGTTGAGTGAATCCACAGGTTACAAAGTTTATATATTTCTATCTATATCTATAAATGTGAATGTCTGTTCGGTGTACGTTTATCACGTCTAAACCACAACATATAAAGAGCTAAAAATTTGTACAGTTACAAACGACTATCCGGGGAAGACTTTAGGCACGGTTTTATGGCGATCAGATAGCATGTCTGAATGTCTGTTCGGTGTACGCTTATCACGTCTGAACTACAAAATACAGAGACTTAAAATATTTGTACAGTTACTAATTTATACCTGGGGTAGGTTTGAGGCACGGTTTTATAGCGATCTGATAGATATTTACTAATTTGAAGAATATAACGAGAAATTCGGAACAATAATTACTCTTTGAAAATTATATTTACTCTTTGAAAATGATATTATTGGTTGTATTGTTGCTTGAGGGTTGATAATGATAAATGGGTGGAGTATATTGGAATGGAAAGTTATCGGTGTATATAAAATTCTATGTGTGTGTGTGTGTGTGTGTGTGTGTGTGTGTGTGTGTGTGTGTGTGTGTGTTAATATTTCGCTCTGCAGCGAAAACTACAGAATGCAAACGAATGGTCTGTGTGTAATTGTTGTCCAAAGACTCCCGTTGTACACCTTAGCTGTTCCATGCCGATAGCTATAAGGGGGTGGAAGATATCGTGGTTGAAAGTCGTCAAATTATAAAAAAGTTTCGAACTGAAGGCCAGCGATTACATTCGCGACTCTATAGCAAGGAGGTTACATATAGCGAAACCTGATGCCACTGATCATAACTTTTTTCTATGTGTTGTACATTGTCTTCAGCTCTTTCTCTGTAAGGATAGGCATACGAATAAGTAATATAAGAATAAATAAATAAAGCAGTTACAAAGAAATTACTTTTAATACAGACATACAGCACCTATGCAAATGAATACATACCTGCAGAACTATATAATTGTACAACATATAACTCAATAAATAAGAGATCGTATGCCTTTTATATGTAATTTGTATTTTGATTATTACCTTTCTTTAGATACTTATAATTTTGTACATTATGCGAGACAGTGTTATTTCTTATTTATTCTGAGATAAATACAGCTAGTTTTTAGAAAAAAGGAGATGGATAGAGAGAAAAAGGCAGGAGTAAATAAATAAATACCCTGTCTCATGACCACCAGCCAGTCAGCTACGCTGTCGTAGCCTCCGCCCCCTAAACTTTGAAGGGTTGTAGCTCTAAACTAACAGTGATAGGAATGTAGTTTAAATTGATTTGGATGCAACCACGATAGAAAAAACTATTGTTCCATTTAAAAATTATATCGCAGAAAGTGTAACATTTCTTGTGTTGACCTACCGCATTAAAATTTTCGGACACCTATTATTTTATAAGTTACAGATGGAAACACACTTAGTGAAACACCCTGTATATACCGATGAGCACTGTAGATAGGTTCCATAACTTTACAGAGATTTGATTTTTCAGTATTATTATCTTATGCTTCTTGTCAAACTCCACATTAAACCGTTGTTATTGCAGTACATAATACTTGCTTTCAGGTTCAAATGTTTGTAAATCTATCGGACCAAAGTGCGTGGTCATCAGCCCGTAGCTCACTAAGTACTTAATCTAAGGTAAACTAATCTAAGGACAATACCCGCACTGCCGGCCGCGGTGGCCGAGCGTTCTGAGGCGTTTCAGTCACTGTCTGCACGGCCACTATGGTCGGGGATTCGTATCCCACCCTCGGGCATGGATATTTGTGCCGTCCTTAGTGTTAGCTAGTTCATAAGTAGTTTGTACGTTTAGGGAGTTAAGTCCCATAAGCTCTACAAACATTTGAACATTTTTTGAACACACACACCCATGCCCAAGGGAGGACTCGAACCCCCGACGGCGAGTAACCGCGCGCTCCGCAGCGAGGCGCCTTAGACCGCTCGGCTACTCTACTGCGGCTTGCTTTCAGGCGATAAAAATTAATGTGTAAATACGATCTCCCGTCAAAGAACCAGGTCCGGTGATTTAAATCAATTAAGTCCTGCTTCATTTAGATTGTGAATACCAGCCAACCCCTGAGCGAAAGAAATCAAGGCCAGTCTATTACTGTGTGATTTATAGTTTGGGTGTCTGCTCCGCAAATCACATGACTGATCGAGTGTCATTCCCCATTTGTACTTCCAATAATTGCATCCTGCGAGTCCTGTGCGAAAACGTGTCATTAGGGTCCACTCCCTGCGAAGGATGTTCATGCCACCGGACTTTAGTGGAGGGATTGGGAATGAAGTGTTTGTTTCAGCCTTCAAACATGTCCTATCAGGCTGCTGAGGTGGTGTTGGGCGAGAAATCCCCTGTTATCAACTGGGAAGCTAAGCGTAGAGGTGGCTTTCTAGACTCAGGTCGGCTCAAGTTTCGTTGGAGATATAGCTTCATGGAAGTTGTCGGGTAGGTAATATTTTTTAAACTGTCTGATGAATGATTTTTGGCGATGAATCTCTGGGAAAGGTATATGGCACATAACTGGAAGTCACGGAAGAGGTGTAGCCAAGAGGGTACCACTGATTATCCCATGGCTCTGTTAAGCTGGACGTAAACCTTTCTTTAAATAGGTTTCAGAAATTACTGCAACCAGTCGCCTTTTGTTTCTTCTTAATGAAGATTTATTTAAACCATTACCGGTTTCAAGCTGCCTAGCAGCTCATCTTCAGATGATATACAATTATTTCAAATGACATTTGTATTTGTGGCAGGACAGAAAACGAGAAAAAAGTAAACACTAATTTTTTTGGTAGGCTATACTGAATAATTACAATATAAGTCTGTCTTCAAGACATTACTTACAGTTATGCACTTCACGTTTAATTTGTGCATATTTGGTCCGCTTATGGATAGGATTTCACTACACTTCCTTTCCATCATCACACAACAGCAACTCCCACGACTTTTAAGAGATAAAATTAACAAACAATTCACACACATTACGACTTTGTTTGTTAATTCAATTCACACACATTACGACTTTGTTTGTTAATTTTACCACTTAAAAGTCGTGGGAGTTGCTGTAGCGTGTTGATGAAAAGGAAGTGTAGTGAAATCCTATCCATAAGCGGACCAAATATGGACAAATTATATGTGAAGCGGCTAAGTGTAAGAAATGTCTTGAAGACAGACTTATATTGTAATTATTCAGTATAGCCTACCAAAATTAGTGTTTACTTTCTTCTCGTTTTCTGCCCTGCCACAGATACAAATGTAATTTCAAATAAATGTATACCATCTGAAGATGAGCTGCCAGGCAGCTTGAAACCGGTAATGGTTTAGATAAATCTTCATTACGAAGAAACAAAAGGCGACTGGTTGCAGTAATTTCTGAAACCTATTTCAAGAAACAGTCGCAGGTCCCAACACAATGGATAAAAGTGAACCTTTCTCGCGTGGGCATTGTTCATCCACACAGGAACGCAACACTGAACCGATGAATAGACCAGGGACCAGGGAGAGAGCAGTAGTTGACAGTACCTGTGCGTTTCCTCCCCTGGGTGATCCAGTAGTTTGTCGCCTGATGTTACTTCTGGTCTTGACTTCGGCAGCTGTTTTTCGAAGGTGGCTTTTAGAAGTGAGAGAGCGATCCAATATTACTCCCAGATATTTTGGGTGTTTATTATGTTTGAGCTTCACACCTTCGAGATAGATGTTGAGTTTCTGGTTGGCTAGTTTATTATTCAAATGGAAGCAGGATACATCTGTTTCGTTTTGATTTGGCTTTAACTTCCAGGTTCTGAAATTTTCTTAGAGAGTGGAAAGAGGCCAGATCATTCGTGCCTGTTGCTTTTGTGGTGGATCGGTCAGTATGCTGGTTTGGTATTTGGAGGAGATTCTCGACGTAAACAACCGCGCCATTTTTCAAATGTCAAGCTGTTCCGTGTGTGCCACTGTGAGGTGTGAGTGGCGCGAACCTAACACTACCGTTAAGATTTTCGCACCACGGTCTTTTATGTTATTTAACTGGTCTCTCCGTCTAGTACAAGTTGCTACATCATATTTCTCATGCAGCTCTTGATCACACCGCAAACCAGTTTTTAGATAATCTTGCATGAACTTGTTTTACCTTAAAATGTGTTGTTGTTACTTAGTCCAGTCAATGAATGAATTGTAGACTGCATGGAATATGCGATGCCGGCCGCGGTGGCCGAGGGGACTGAGGCGCTCCAGTCACGGTCTGCACGGCCACTACGGTCGGGGTTTCGAATCCCCCCTGGCGCATGGATATTTGTGCGGTCCTTAGTCTTACTTCGTAAGTAGTTTGTAAGTTTAGGGACTGATGACCCCTTCGTTAACTCCCATAAGCTGTACAAACATTTGAACATTTAGGAATATGCGATAATTTTTGACTTCAGGACTTTGTTAGGGATTGTTAGGAGGTGAACATACTAAAAGTCCCCGCCCCCGGGCGGGGGGGGGGTGAGCTAAAGCGGACATAGAAACTGAGTGCGCATCTTATAAATGATGTATCTTCTGAATGGCTGAAGATAAGGTAGCAAATGTGCATATCAAATTGAATTGAATTCTCTACAACTTTCGTTCTGACAAATTTTCTGTGAAACGATCGAGTGAGTCACTAGAAGTAAATGCTCGACAAAATTACTGAGGCAAAGATAATTTTTTTTCCGTAAATGTCGATTTTCATTAAGATATATTTCTCGAAACCTGTTGGGAATTCGACGTATGTCTATCAAGACAATTTTATAGAAAATTAAATTGTCTGTCAGTTTAATTTGATACAATTTTTTCCTGAAGCCGACCGTTTTCGAGTTATAAGCGGAAAACTCAAAACATGGTACCTCTCCATCCCCCTCCCCGCTTTAGCTCACGCCCCCAGGGGCGGGGACTTTAAGTATGTTCACCTCCTAACTATCCCTAACGAAGTCCAGAAGTCAAAAATTATCGCATATTCCATGCACTCTACACCCCTCTTTTGAGCACTCATTGACTGGACTAATTGTTTTTTTTAATTATTTTTTTTAAGAATGGACGACGTTAATGTGGAGTTCCATTCAAAGGTACCCTAAACTATGCTGCATACCATATCCGCCCACTTAAGTCTCTCTGTTGTATATCTTGTTAGCATGTGTACAGTTTGCACGCCCAATTACCAGCAGACTATCTTAACACTGCTTTTATTTCCTTTGTTCCAGGTGAGTACCGCTGTAGCGGGCACTCCTCCTAGCACCTGTTGTCCACGCCTGCCGCAGCTCAGGTAAGAACTTGGCGTTATTCGCTGTCCAGCGCTAACCGCCCTAGATCGGCTTTCTTGGCCGTGTTTGTGGTTGAAGCGAGAGCAACCATTGGTCGCAAACTTCAAGATTTAACTCGCGAAACTGAAGATGAAAGTGAAGCAATGAATTAAAATTTGTGATGTGGCCAGAAACCGAACCCGTACCTCCATGCTTACTAGGCAGACGTCTTACCGCTAGACCACCGCACCACTAGCGATTAAGACGCCTCGGAATAGTCTAAGAACGATTTCCCTCCACGTCACAAACTTTAATTCAGCTTCTGTGATCCATAGAACAGTGTCACTACTGTCAAGGATCTCCTTGCCGCAGAATACCATCCCAGCAATGGACAAAGTGGAACATTCATGCTAAGATGATATAAATATCAATTTAAATATAAATTAAGAAACCCTGAGACGGTTTTTCGTCTGAAATATGTCCATGATATTTGCATCATCTTAGCAGGATTGTTCCACCATGTCCATTGCCGAGGTGCTATTCCGCTGCATGGAGAGCCTTGGCAGTAGTGGCAATTATCTATGGAACAAGGAAGCTGAATGAAAGTTTGTGACGTGGAGGGAAATCATACTTAGACTATTCCGAGGCGCCTTAATCGCTAGTGGTGCGGTGGTCTAACGGTAAGACGTCTCTTACTAAGCATGGAGGTCCGGATTCGATTCCCGGCCACATCACAAGTTTTAATTCATTGCTTCACTTTCTGATTCAATGTCATGGACATATTTGACACGAAAAACCGTCTCAAGGTTTCTTAATTTATATTTAACTCGTGAAAAGTTTGTTCGTTTTGTGAGGCAGTTTTAGCACAAGTTCTGTTTTGACGCCATCACACAACTGTAGTATTTATCTAGCCAATTCTCGCTCCAGTTGACAGTTACATAAAATTGTCAGAAGGACATTTCTCGGGACCAACAGTACCCCATTCTCAAGTCCAACAAGAAACAAGGAAAGTACGTAAAATAAGTCTTAAAAATTAAGATGCGAACACCCTAAACCATTTTCCTTCGTAGGATAACTTACCTAAAAATTAAAATGAATCAGTCTTTATATAACGTCCACATGAAAATATATGATGCATCGGTGCATTGTCATGCAGTAACCTGACATGTTGTCTGTCTGAAGAACCATTATGAACTACCGACTAGCTCCACTGTTGTTTCAGAGATAATCTATGAGCGGCTGCAAGTCGAAAGTGACTGACGGCGTGAATCCGACGGAAAAGGCCAAATGCTCCGATAAAATAATTTAGGAAGGCGCTAAAGCGGTCTGAAGCATGACTGCATACATCAAGATGTACCGTCTGATCACAAAGTCAGTAGAAATTCGAAAACTTAATAAATGACGGGATAATGTAGACAGAGAGGTAAAAATTGACACACATGCTTGGAATAACATGGGGTTTAATTACAACAAAAAAGTTCAAAAATGCCCGACAGATGGCGCTTCATCGGATCGGAAATGCAATAATTAGCATAACAAATTAAGACAAAGCAAGGTTGATGTTTCTTACAGGAAATGCTCAATATGTTCACCATCATTCCTCAACAATATCTGTAGTCGAGGAATAATGTTGTGAACAGCACAGTAAAGCATGTCCGGAATTATGAGGCATTAGCGTCGAATGTTGTCTTTCAGCATCCTTAGAGATGTCGGTCTATAACGATATACTTGCGACTTCAGGAAACCCCAAAGCCAATAATCGCACGGACTGAGGTCTAGGGACCTGGGAGGCCAAGCATGACGAAAGTGGCGGCTAAGCACACGATCATCACCAAACGACGCGCGCAAGAGATCTTTCACGCGTCTAGCCATACTTAGCTTTTTTGTTGGTTCTAATAAAACCCCATGTCATTCCAAGCATGTGTGTCAATTCTTACCTCTCTATCAACATTATTCCGGGATTTATTAAGTTTTCAAGTTTATACTGACTTTTTGATCACCCGCTATAATTGCCATATAAATTTTGCTATTTCTGCAGGAGGACACTACTAAAATGGACCCAGATAAGCCCTTTGGACAGTGCCGTCTTTTCATATAATACGTTGTTCGACTCTTTCTATAGAGCGCAGAATATATCTCTCTATTCTTAATTAGAGAGCAACCACCCTTTGTCTTCGTAGTGTAATACCCTCATACTATCATTGATGTTCCTCACGGAGTTCCTTCAGGTGCTAACCACCGCCGATGACCCATCACCACTGCCGTACTCATTGAATCTGAGTCTGATATTTCTCCCGGTTTGCCACACATACTGCATGTCACAATAGAGACATTTGATTTCGTACACTACGGCTTTGCCCACCCAATTCTACATCTTCATCTACATCCATACTCCGCAAGCCACCCGATGGTGTGTGGCGGAGGGTACCTTGAGTACCACTATCGGTTCTCCCTCCTATTCCAGTCACGTATTGCTCGCAGAAAGAAAGATTTTCGGTACGACTCTGTGTGGGCTCTAATCTGTCTGATTTTATCTTCATGATTTCTTCGCGAGATTTACGTAGGAGGGAGCAATATTCTGCTAGACTCCTCGATAAAGGTGTGTTCTCGAAACTTCGACAAATGCCCCTACCAAGCGACAGAGCGTCTCTCCTGCAGAGTCTTCCACTGGCGTTTATCGATCATCTCCGTAGCGCTTTCAAGATCACTAAATGATCCTGTAACGAAGCGCGCTGCTCTCCGTTGGATCTTCTCCACTTCCTCTATCAATCTCACCTGGTACGGATCCCACACCGGTGAGCAGTATTCTAGCTGTGGGCGAACAAGTGTACTGTAACCTACTTCCTTTGTTTTCGGTCTGCATTTCCTTAGGACTCCTCCAATGAAATCTGGAGTCTGCCTTACCGAATATTGATTTTATATAGACCTTCTACTTTAAATCACTCCTAATGCCTACTTCCAGATAATTTATGGAAGTAACTGCTTCCAGTTACTGACCTGCTATAGTGTTGCTAAATGGTAGAGGATTTTTCTTTCTATGTTTTCGCAGCACATTACACTTGTCTACATTGAGATTCAATTGCCATTCCCTGCACCATGCGTCAATTCGATGCAGATCCTCCTGCATTTCAATAGAATTTTCCCATCGTTACAACCTCTCTATATACTACAGTATCATCCTCAAAACTCCTCAGTGAACTTTCTATATTATCCGCAAGGTCATTTATATATAACTTGAACAGCAACGGACCCACGACACTCCCCTGTGGCACACCTGACATCACTCTTACTTCGGAATACTTCTCTTCATTGAGAATGACATGCTGCATTCTGTTATCTAGGAACTCCTCAATCCATTCACACAGTTGGTCTGATAGACCATATTCTCCTACTTTGTTCATTGAAGGACTGTGTACTGTATCAAACGCCTTGCGGACGTCGAGAAACACATGCATCTGGGAGTCTCGTGGACGAATAGCGTGAGCTGGGTTCCACACGATCGCATTTTTCTCATGTGTCGATTTTACGTTTCAACTTGTGTTCTAATCTACTGTTCTTACTAAACGCTATTTGTTAAATAATCTCGCGAGTTCCTGCGTTCATGCATTGTAAACTATAGTAATACCATGACCTTTGTTAGGGTAATACGGCAGGTTGCGTCTTATTAGGAGTCAGCTTACAGGCTTTCGTCAAACAGTTGAAAGAATCCATTTAAATGAAATTCATTTTGCTCGTTTAATAAATTTTGAGGGTTTTTCTTTCTACGGAAAATTCCATTTGTTCTAAAATATCTAACAAAGGGCCTTTATTTGCCGTGTGCATAACCCTCATCCTATCTCGAATATTACGCAGTACGTACCCAGTCGTTCGCAAATGCTCACCCAGTACTGAATGGTTTTAATTTAAATTTCAGCATTCTTTGTAACGTATACTAACCGCTCTTCTCGTTTGACCAATGTATTTGCTCCGACAATTTTGACATTCTAATTTATTCACTCTCGAATTACTGTATTTATTCTTGTGTAAATTTTCTGTGTGTTTAAGTTTGTGCCTGAGTGAACAGTCATTTCGTAAAGCAACTTTTACCTTATGTTTGGGGAAAAAATCCGGCAATACCATCTGTGAAAGGATGTAATATACTTCATATCTTGTTTTCGCCTCTCTATAGTATTCGGAGTCCTGTGTTTTTTTTTTCTTTGTACAGCGTAATATAATTTCATAACATCACGTACTTTGTAACTGTTCCTTATTGCAAACTTTTTTATTGTTTGTTATCCAATAGCTCTTACGTCATGAGTCAGTGGTACTTGCAACATTCTGTGTATATTTGAATAAAAATAAGCATGCTTGTGTTGGGCTGAATGATTGGAATCATTGCTAACAAGTATACTTGAATATGTAGGTTTTCTGTAAATTAAAAAAAAAAAAAAAACATGTCTTGCGTTTGATCTATTAACTGAAAAATCAAGAAAGTTGATGCTACTGTCAGTTTCATGTTCGACTGTGAATTTAATTTTCGGGTGCATTTGTTTAAATTTGTCCGTTACTTCATTTAATTCTTGTTAGGTTCCTTGAAATAATCTACATCTACATCTACATGGGATACTCTGCAAATCACATTTAAGTGCCTGGCAGAGGGTTCATCAAACCACCATTATACTATTTATCTCCCATTCCATTCTCGAATAGCGCGCGGGAAGAAAGAACACCTGAATCTCTCCGTTAGAGCTCTGATTTCTCGTATTTTATTCTGATATTTTCGCATTCGGAGGAGAATGTTGGCGATTGGAGTTTCGTACGTAGCCCACGCCGCAGCGATAAGCGCCGTTGTTGTAATGATTCCCATCCCAGATCCTGTATCATTTCCGTAACGCTGTCTCCCCTGTATCGTGACAATACGAAACGAGCTGCCCTTCTTTGGACTCTTTCGATGTCCTCCGTCAAACCCACCTGATAAGGATCCCACACTGGGCAGCAATACTCCAAAAAAGAACGGACAAGCGTAGTGTATGCAGTTTCTTTAGTAGTTCTGTTGCATCTTTTGAGGGTTCTGCCAATAAAACGCAGTCTTCGCCTTTCCTACGACATTATCTACGTGTTCTTTCCAATTTAAGTCTGAAGTAATAGTAATTCCTAGGTATTTTGTGGAGTTTACGGCCTTTACTTTTGATTGATTTATCTTGTAGACAAAGTTTAACGGATTTCTTTTCGTACTCATGTGGACGACTTACACTTCTCATTATTTAGAGTCAATTGCGAATTTTTATACCATAGTGATAACTAATTCAGATCGTTCTGCAGTTGGTTTTGAGCTTCAGATGATTTACTAGACTAATACTTTTGTACAATTACACACTTGCCCCATCAACTGGTAGAAGTACACCGTAGCAAGTTTTTGTTCCAAAGTAAACACCGCAGCTTGTGAAAATTACTTATAACTTGCAGTGTGTAGCCTACAGCAATATTTCGTGTACACGCGCGTTATAGGGCCAGATTAGCTTTGGCAGCGCTCCGAGACTAACGAATAGCTTTCCACTAGACTTCCAGATAATAGTTCGCGATCGGGAGCGCTCACTTTAGTTCGCGTCTCTGCCGCGAACTAGTTCGTTCTTGTAGTTCGTCCGCTCCCAGTGACGGCTGAGCGGCGTGGTCTGCGCATGCAGGTGGAGGGAGAAGTTCCCCCACCTAGCTGCTTCATGCGCTTGCTGCTTGAGCCGCTAACGATATCTCGCAAACCAAGAGAAACAGTTTGTGGATAATTTCCTGCGTTTAAGTTTAGAGTTATCTCTATATCTTGGCATTATGGAATTTATGAGTCAGATATTGCAGAGTACATAACACATCAAAACAGAAATTTTGTAGCACTGAACTATGTAATCTAGCAGGCAGACGCTCACCTCGAAATGGCTCTCATCAGCAGAAGGCAAACACGTGATTTTTAATTCTGCTGCGCGCCCTCTCGCTATTGCCCGTCGGTCTTCGGAAAAGAATCCAACGAACTAAGCAGCGAGATACGTTTGGCATTATCGTCCGCTGCTTCTAGTTCGTCCGCTGCTTCTACTTCGTCCGCTGCTCCTAGTTCGCCAGCTGCTCCTAGTTCGCCCACTGCTCCTAGTTTGTCCGATCCTTCTAGATCGTCCGCTCTTTTCGGCTTATGCTACCGCTACTAAAAGAGCTCTTTTGTTATTACAGCTTTTTATATAATGAATCAGTGTTAATGAACAATGTACGTGTCCAGTTAAATTTTAATGAAGTTATTTGATGACTTAGTGATCTTGACTGTGAATCATCAATATATGACAACTATTTGGACTGCTACTAATATCAGATCATACACGTTACTCCAAAGTTCATGGGCCTGGTGTAGCTACAGTGAATCCATATTTGAATTGGAAGGTAGTCTCTGTTGCAAATTATTATGCGAGGTACGTCCACAAAGTAAGTTCCGTTTGGTTCTATAAACCATTCGTGTACAGATACAAAAAAGATATTCATTGTACAAAAATATACAACTGTTAAACTACTTTCCTACATAGCTTCCGAAATTTTGTAGGCATTTGTCATAGCGTGACAGAAATCTTCGTATGCCTTCTTCGTAGAAGGTTGCCGTCTGTGTATTCAACCGTGTGGTAATATGTTCTTTCAGCTCGTCATCATCGCTGAAGTGTTGACCACCCTGGACAGGTTTTAGGTGTAAGTAGAAAGTCGCTAGGAGCGAGACTGTACGGGGGATGATCAAACACGTCCCAGTGAAATTCCCGTAAGAGTTGTTTGGTCACATTCGCCTTGTGAGGTCGGGCGGCAACATGACGGGAAGAAGAAGACCTCTTTCATCTCTTCTTACACCTGAAATCTATCCTTGGTGGTCAACACTTCAACGATGATGAGCTGAAAGAGTATGTTTGCCACATGGTTGAATACACAGGCGGCGACCGTCAATGAAGAAGGCACACAAAAACTTGTCCCACGATATGACAAGTGGCTACAAAATTTCGGACGTTATGTAGAAAAGTAGTTGAACATTTGTAGATTTTTATGCAATAAATATTTTTTCTGTGTCTGTACACGTTTGACTGATATAACCAAAAGGAACTTACTTTGTGGACATGCCTCGTATATACTTTCCCCGCATGTGGCAGTACAAGCGGAATCGTCAAGTTATCGTGAACGAATAGTAACTTTCATGCAGTGTAGGGGTAACTCACAAGAGGTCGCTCTCCTTCCCCTGCTTTCGAGGCGTGGCGGTAGTGTGACGTCACAGGGGATGAGTGGGGGGGGGGGGGGGCGTGGTGCGTGTTGCAGGTATACAGGCGCTGCCTAGCAGGGTCGCCGTGTGCTCTGGCGACGCGTTTAACAGGCTGGAGGGGGGGGGGGAGGAGGCGACGTGCACAAGCAATTAACATTCTGGATAAGGGGGGGAGGCAGAGTAAAGCTGAGAGCACTGGAAGGGGAGGGGGGTGAGGTACGTCTCACTGGAGCAGCGGCTCTGAGGACTAGGCGCTGGCGTGTGCGCGGCAAGTACATCTACACACATAATCCGCAATTCACGGTAAGGTGCGTGGCGGAGGGTACACTGTACCACTACCAGGCATTTCCTTTCCTATTCCACTCCCAAATAGAACGAGGAAAGAAAGAATGCTTATATGCCTCCGTATGAGCCCTAATTTCAATTGTCTTTGTGATCTTTACGCGAAATGTAAGTAGGCGGCAGCAAGATCGTACTACATTCAGCTTCAAATTCCGGTCCTCTAAATGTCCTCAACAGAAATTCACGAAAAGAACGTCGTCTTTCCTGCAGCGGTCCCCTATTGAGGTTCCGGAGCATTTCCGTGACACTCGCGCATTGGTCGAACCTACCAGTAACAAACCCAGCTGCTCGCCTCTGAACTGCTTCCATGTCTTCCTTTAAACTGATCTCCTGCCGGTCCCAAACACTTGAGCAACACTCAAGACGTGGTCGTACAAGCGTTTTATACGCGGTCTCCTTTACAGGTGAAGTACATCTTCCCAAAATTCTCCCAATAAACCGATGTCGGCCGTCCGCCTTACTCACAACTGTCCTTACATGTTCGTTCTATTTCATATCGCTCTGCAATGTTACGCCTAGATATTTGAACGACGAGACAGCATCAAGATGCTCACTACTAATGCTGTATTTGAACACTATGGGATTGTTTTTCCTACTCATGCGCATCAGCTTACATTTTTCTACATTGAGAGCTAGCCGCCATTCTTCACACCAACTAGAAATGTTGTCTAAGTCATCCTGTATGCTATTGCAGTCAGTTACAGACGACACACTTTCATACACCACAGCATCATCAGCAAACAGCCGCAAATTACAAGTTACTCTGTCCATCAGATCATTTATATAGATAGAAAATAATAGCGGTCCTATCACACTCCCCTGGGGCACGCCTGACGATACACTCGTCTCTGATGAACACTCGCCGTCGAGAACAACGTCTGCGTTCTATTACTTAGGAAGTCTTCCAGCCAGACACAGATCTGTGAACCTATTCCATAAGCTCGTACTTCGTTAGCAGTCTGCAGTGTGGCACCGCGTCGAACGCCTTTTTAAAGTCGAGAAAAACACAATCTGCCTGTGACCCTGTTGCCCTTCATCCATGGCTCGCAAGATGTCGTGTGAGAAAAGGGCAAGCTGAGTTTCACATGAACGATGTTTCCTAAACCCGTGCTGATTCATGGAAAGAAGCTTTTCTGTTTCAAGGAAATTTACTATATTCTAACTGAGAATATGCTCTAAAATTCTGCATGAAACTGATGTCAACGATATTGGCCTGTAATGGGTGAGTAGAGCGGTCTTGCTCTGTGTCTGTTGCTGTTTACGCTCTAGCCCTTGCCACCCGAGCCCACACAAACATGCTGGTTCGGTTTTTAATTTTGTATGCCAACCTGTTGCTTTTGCTTTGCTTCCAACCAGCTTTAACTGAATGTTCAACTTGGGTGTTACACATTTCAATTTTTTTTTTTTTTTTTTTTTTTTTGTCTGATTCCACACCAACACAACGCATCCACATCACTGAAACTAAGTGGAAACAGAAGCATGATGTGACCATGAAAAATAGTATCAGGATGGAAAGGGCTAGAATGTTTCTCCTGACCAACATGTTCACTTTGTAGGTGTCAGTAGAAGTGAAAAATAACGAGAGGGAGAAATGTAAGAGGGAATTCCGGGAGAGAGAGGCAGAGTACATTGCCTGTTTGTTCATTTACTACATGTCCATCTCCTCTCTCATCCTCTCTCTCTCTCTCTCTCTCTCTCTCTCTCTTTCTGTCTGTCTGTCTGTCTATCTCTGTCTGTCTGTCTATTTCTCTCTTTCTGTCTGTCACTCTCTCTCTCATCTCTCTCTCTCTCTCTCTCTCTCTCTCTCCCTCCCTCCTCCCCCCTCTCTCTCATTCACTCTCTCTCTTTCTCTCTGTCTATGCCCCTTTAACTCTCTCTGTCTAACTCTCTCTGTTCTCTCTAGCTCTTTCTGCCTTTCTCTCTTTCTCTTTCTCTCTCTCTCTCTCTCTCTCATCTCTCACTTACTCTCTCTCTCTCTCTCTCTCTCTGTCTATCAATGTCACTCTGTGTGTGTGTGTGTATGTATTTCTCGCTCTCTGGTTGTCTCTCTCTCTCTCTCTCTCAATCTCTCTCTCTCTCTCTCCCTCCCTCTCTCTCTCTCTCTCTCTCTCTCTCTCTCTCTCTCTGTCTCTTTCTGTGTCTCTTTAAATCTCTCTGTCTCTCTTTAACTCCCTTTGTCTCTCTTTCTCTCATTCACTCACTCTCTTTCTCTCTGTCTGTGTCACTTTAACCTTCTATGTATCTCTCTAACTCGTTCTATCTCTCTTTCTCTCTCACTCCTGCCCTGTCTCTCACTGTATCTCTCTCTCTCTCTTTCTCTTTCTCTATTTCCCTCTGTTTCTGTCCCATCTCATTGTCCATCTTCTCCCTCTCCTTTTGACTCATCTCTTTTCACCCTTCGCCCCTCCTCCTCCACTTCATGAATTCTCTATTCACTTTGCTTCATCTCCTCCTACCCATTTCTCTGAAAACTCAGATATGTCTGTCAGAATACGTCATGATCAAATTGCATGGTTATGGTATATCGCCCCAAATTTGCGGCTGGATAGAGGGTTTCCTGTCAGAGAGGACACAGTTCGTAGTAATAGATGGTAGGCATCGACTAAAACAGAGGTGATATTGGGCGTTGCAGAGGGTAGTTTTATTGGTCCTCTTCTGTTCGTTGTCTAAAGAATTCGTAAAGAATGTTACGTTTGGTTATATAAACCAAACATGAACAGATACAGAAAAAATATTTATTGTATAAAAATCTGCAACTGTTCAACTACTTTTCTACATAACTTCCGAAATTTTGTAGGCACTTTTCATAGCGTGGGACAAGTTCTGTGCCTTCTTCATAGAAGGGTGCCGCCTGTGTATTCAACCATGTGGCAAACATACTCTTTCAGCTCATCATCGTTGAAGTGTTGACCACCAAGGACAGATTTCAGGTGTAAGAAGAGATGAAAGAGGTCTTCTTCTTCTTCCCTTCATGTTGCCGCCCGACCTCACAAGGCGAATGTGACCAAACAACTCTTACGGGAATTTCACTGGGACGTGTTTGATCATCCTCCGTACAGTCTCGCTCCTAGCGACTTTCTTCTTACACTTAAAACCTATCCATGGAGGTCAACACTGCAGGGATGATGACGAGCTGAAAGAACATGTTACCACACGGTTGAATACACAGGCGGCAACCATTTTACGAAGAAGGCATACAAAGACTTCTGCCACGCTATGACAAATGCCTACAAAATTTCGGAAGCAATGTAGAAAAGTAGTTTAATAGTTGTATATTTTTATACAATAAATATTTTTTCTGTATCTGTACACGTTTGGTTTATATAACCAACAACAGCGCTTATCGTTGCGGTGTGGGCTACTTGCGAAACTCCAATCGCCAACATTCTCCTCCGAATGCGAAAGTATATAGTTGACTCGCACTTACATAGGTAGAAATAAATGTCTACAAATAATACAATTCCTTGAGACAATATACCAAAGGTATTACAGATAGGAAGAGCCACTAAATTAAAATTTGTGCTGTGGCCGGGATTCGAACCTGGGACCTCCTACTTAGTAGGTAGACTCTTTAGAGCACTGAGCCAACACAGCATTGTACACAAAGCAACTGCACGGACTGTCTTAAAGCGCGTCTCCCTCTTTAATGGTGCCTCATTTTCCCTGCGAAATGAGTATCCAATTGCCAGGGCTCTCCTACATTGGAGTAGCATCACAGCTATTCGCGTTTTTTGCTGGGGTGTTATTCCGATATAGGAGAGCCCTGGCAATTTGACACGCATTTCACAGGGAACATGAGGCAGAATTAAAGTATGTGGTGTGGAGGGAGACGTGCTTTAAGACAGTCCGTGTAGTCGCTTTGGCTGCAATGCTGTGTTAGCTGAGTGGTATTCGGGCGCTGTGGCTCAGCGCACCTGGTCAGGGGGCTGAACGCCCTCTGCAATAAAAAAGCTGAGCCAACCATTCAACGAACAACCACGATCAAACTGAACGAACGACCGTGAACCATAGATCAACCAGATGAGAAAAAAAATGGGTTAAAGCATCTACCTAGTAAGTGGGAGGTCCCGGGTTCGAATCCCGGTGACAGCGTAAATTTTAATTCAATGCCTCTCCCTATGTTTAATAGGTAGAAATGACCATCAGAATAAAATACGAGAAATCAGACTTCGAACGGAGAGATTCAGGTGTTCTTTCTTCCCGCACGCTATTCGAGAATGGAAAGGGAGATAAATAGTATAACGGTGGTTCGATGAACCCTCTGCCAGGCACTTGAAAGTGATTTGCAGAGTATCCCGTGTAGGTGCAGGCCCTGGAGGCGGCCCTAGCAGCGAGGAGTTCCCAGCCGCTGGTGGGGAATTCCCGCTGACGAGGCCGCGCTGTGGCCCAGCCGCCGGCCCGTTTGAAAGATAACCCCGTGCTTTGTGGCCCTCCCAGCCTGTGCTTCGCTCGACACCCGCTGCTCAGCAAAACAAAACAAACACGACCCGCCTTTGTACCCTCCCCCTCCACCCCCCTCATCTCCACCCCTCTTCTCGCACGCTCATGCCTGCCTTTCTGGCTTCCACACACACACCCTCACCCTCACCCACTACGAGTTGTCCTCTTTTTGTTCAAACTTTTCCGCGGCCCGCCTCCACGTAATGTATTTTGTCGGCACCCGCCACGCACTCGGCGAGATGCGTTGTCCAAACACAGCCACCGTCCTAGCCAGCAAGCCAGCCGGCTGCTCAAGAATATCGAGTTTCGCCGCAGTCAGCTGAACAGAACAGCCCTGGCCCACTCGTGCCAACATCGCTTTTAGACGTAGTTAAAAAATCGCACAAAATTTGTAATCGGATTTTAGGTGCTCAGATGGATGTGGACAGAACGGAAACTGTTCCTGTTATTGTCATTTTTCGTTTGTAAACTACCTCTTTCATACATCACAGTCATGCATAATGAAACTTTGACGCTGCAGCGGAGTGTGCGCTGATACGAAACTTCGTGGCAGATTAAAATTATGTGCCGGAACTGAGACTCGAACGACGGACCTATGCCTTTCGCGGGAAAGCGCTTTACCGACTGAGCTATCCCGACACGACTCATGATGCCGCTCCACAAATTTACTTCCGCCAGTACCTCGCCTCCTACTTTCCAAATTTCACAGAAGCTCTACTGCGAAACTTGCAAGATTAGCACTCCTGGAAGAAGGATATGGTGGAGATATGGCTTAGCCACAGCCTAAGGGATGTTTCAAGAATGAAACTTTCACTCTGCAGCGGAGTGTGCGCTGATATGAAACTTCCTGGCAGATTAAAATTGTGTGTCGGAACCGGTACTCAAACCTGGGACCTTTGCCTTTCCACAGGAAAGCGCTCTACCGACTGAGCTATCCCGCCACGACTCACGATGCCGCTCCATGACTTCAATTCTGCCATTACCTAGCCTCCACCATATTGTTTCTTCCATGAGTGCTAGTTATGCATGGTTCGCAGGAGAGGTTGTGTGAAGTTTGGAAAGTAGGAGGCGAAGTACTGGCGGAAGTAAAGTTGTGACGCAGCATCGTGAATCATGTCCGGGTAGCTCTGTGGTAGAGCGGTTGCCCGCCAAAGACAGTTCCCAGGTTCGAGTCCCGATTCCGGCACACAATTTTAATGTGCCAGGAAGTTTCGTCAAAGTTATGGTTTTTTAACCCTTTAATGTATAGTGTAGCTACTCACCTACATTCCTAATTTTTTGCCATTATCACTCAAAATGGTCAAAATTTTAAGACAAATTCTTTGTAGCTGCTTGTATACATAGTATTCAATATGCTAGTATCTCGTCCTACAAATTATAAATTACAGAGCGCTGCTGAATCGTTTCGACAGTTAGCTGCATTGAGTTACTTCTAAGATCTGCGTTTGTTTACTTTAGTGTACCTCATTTGCCATATGAAAGTAGTCAATCACATACTACTGTTGCATTATGAGTTACTTTCTGGAAAGATGAGAGGCATAATAGTGACATTTACTGCATCTGGTACATCATGGTAGCACTATATACCCGAGCACCTATGATTTTGTCGCCAGTAGTGCATAATAATTTTAAGGAATATCTTCTTTTTAATATTTTCCTAAGTATGTATACACTATACATTAACCGTGGTAGTGGTAGCGTGCGGATCTCCGTGCCGGCGCGTTTCCAGGAGCTCAGTCCGTCAGTTCACCTGATGATGGCGACAAGTATGGTCACCGAAATATTGTGCCAGTTGGACACCATAGACCGGCAGTACACCCGTGGATATTTTGATTATCAAATACGCCGGGAGAAACTGAAGAATCAAATGTTAATTTCAAGTGACATGTAAAAAAATTATGTAATAGTTGATGCTATTGTCGATCATCAATCTTGTGTGTTCTTATCCTTGTATGAAAAAGAAACAGCTTGACTCAAGAGACCATGAAGAATGGATAGAACGACTAAGCGTACAAGTCTAGAGGAACCGTAGCAGAGGGACTCCCGACTTGCGTCTCGGTCGCTTCCAACAAGCACGGACGTGTCCACCAAGCAGCTATCAGCAGCTACGCGATGTCAAATCTGGTTCAAATGTTTAAATGTTTGTACAGTCTATGGCGGGGACTCGAACCCCCGACCGTAGCGGCCGTGCAGACCGTGACTGGAGCGCCTCAGTCCCCTCGGCCACCGCGGCCGGCTTCAAATCTAGTCCTACTAGCAGTGTTGTAGCCCCCGAATTATGTTGTCGGCAACTTAAACATCCCCTCGACCAAATTAGCATTCAAATTTCGTTGGACATGGGATGGAAACTATTAGTGTAATTCTTATTCACGCAAGCGCTCGGTAATGGCAAAATGTGAAACAGCTGTAGCGATATTCAATTAGATGATTAGACGTACTTTTAAGTTCCAGTAGATCCGAATTGAGGAAATCCTCTTGGATGTAGAACATGTCAGAACAAAATACAAAATATATACTTACAGAAAGAGAGCATATGTGTTAGTGTACCTTCCATAGATCCCAAATATAATTGCCCTTGGGGATGTGAAATTGGTCAGGAAAAACAATTATCTTAAGAATATTTACATTTTATAGGACATAAAGTACATACTAATATACTAGGGACATATTACCATTTATAGCAATTTTTTTCTTTGACAACACTGATTTGCAATGGTCACATTATTGCACAAAACTGGTAATGAAGTCAAACTGAACACAGTATTCATATTTGTGAATATTATATACAGTAACTTACATTAATGACTTCTGGTAAGAAATTCATCAATGGAGTAGAAGGAATTGACCACCAAAAATGTTTAAGACTGTTTTCAAACTGTACTTAATTGTGAGTTAAGTTTTTTATGGCCGCTGGCATGTTATTGAAAATGTGTACTGCTCAATATTAGACACCTTTCTGAGCCACAGTAAGTGACTTTCAATCATTATGCAAGTTATTCTTGTTTCTAGTATTGATCCCATGGACTAAGCTATTGGTTTGCAAAAAGATATATTTTAACGACAAATTTCATCAGAGAATAAATGTACTGGGAAGCATAGTAAGTATCCCCAGATCCTTAACTAGCCCTCTGCATGATATTAAAATTTTTGTACAGCTTATGAGACGTAACTTTGGGGTCATCAGTCCCTAAACTACTTATGAACTAGCTTATACTAAAGACTTCACAAATATCCATGCCCGAGGGGGGATTCGAACCCCGACCGCAGCGTCCGTGCAGACCGCGACTGGCACGCCGCAGACCGCTCGGCCACCACGGCCGGCTCTACATGATGTTCTAGAGATGACACCACAAATGATCCGTGAAGCACGTTTTTGTGCTCTGAAAACGTTTGCTTGCCCTGATGAGTTGCCCCAGAAAATAATCCCGTATGACATTATGGAGTGAAAGTATGCATAATATGCTAGCTTTTCTATTTTTATATCTCCTATATCTGACAACATTCGCAAACCAAATAGGCACTTGTTTAGTGATCTGGAACTTTTATTACAATGTCCTTCGACGACATTTATCACACTGCAGACCCAACAATCAGGAAGGATTTAAATTTAATTTGGACTGGATTTAGGAAATATGAATGTCTGTTATTAAATTACTCATAGTAAACTTCTAATGCTTTGTTACTAATCGCATGGAAATGTTGGTATCTGTAATAAATAGTGTATCGCTTTCGATAATACGGTAATGTAAAATTGTTTTAGCATGTCTCATCCTTCATTGTTTTTCAAACGTCAGCACACAAGCATATTTTCTGGATTTCTGCGGAATAAGACATAGTTACTGGTAATTGACTCGTACATTGGCCAAGCTATTAAGGAAAGTAAGGGAAAATGTAGAGAAGGAATTGAAGTTTAGGGTGAAGAATGAAAAACATTGCGTTTTGCCGACGACATAGTAATTCTGTCGGGGACAGCAAAGGAGCTGCAGGAGCAATTGAACGGAATGGCCAGTATGATGAAAGGTGCATATAAAATAAACATTAACAAGAGCGAAACTAGGGTTATGGAGTGCAGTCTAAGAAAATCAAGTGATGCTGAAGGAATTAGATTAGGTAACGAAACAATAAAGAAGGTAGATGAGTTTTGTTACTTGGGCAGTAAAATAACAAATGATGGTCGCAGTACAGAGGATATAAAATGCAGACTGGCAATGGGAAGTGCTGCATTCTTGAAAAAGAGAAATTTGTTAACATCTAATATTGATTTAAGCAAGGAAGTCCTTTCTGAAGGCATTTGTATGGAGTGTTGCCTTGTATGGGAGTGAAACATGGACGATAAGCAGTGCGGACAGGAAGAGGATAGAGGCATTTGAAATGTAGTGTTATAGAAGAATGCTGAACATTAGGTGAGTGGATCGCGTAACTAATGAGGAAGTACTGAACAGAATTGGGGAGAAATGGAATTTTTGGCATACCCTGATTAAAAGAAGGGATCGATTGGTAGAACATTATTAGACATCAAGGAATTGTGAATTTAGCGTTAAAGGGAAGTGTGTGGGGTAAAAACCGCAGAGGAAGACCAAGAGATGGATACAGTAAGCAGATTCAGACAGATGTAGGTTGCCGTTCTTTATGTGGAGTTGAAGAGGCTTGCTCAGGATAGGGTATTGTGGAGAGCTGCATCAAACCAGTCTCCGGACTGAAGACGGCAACAGCAACAATAACAACAACGAAGTCACCAGTTGATCAAAATCAAATGGAAAATGATTTAGATCAGATATCTGCATGTTGCATAAAATTTCAATTGAGTCTTAACAATGAGAAGAGTGAAATCATCCATATGACCACCTACATTTTTTTTATTTTTAATAATAATGCATAAGGGGACTGATGACCATTGTAGTTTTGTCCCACTTAAACATCCAACCAACGAACCAACCAATGATACATACGGTATACGTTATATATGAGTTCAGTTTTTCATTAAAGTTTACAATTCGCTTAAAGGAACTGTACAAATTTTTAGCTCTTTATGTGTTGTGGTTCAGACGTGATAAACGTACACCGAACAGAGATTCACATTTATAGATATAGATAATATCCTTTTATTAAATGGATTAAAGACGCTGTGCGTTCGTCGCACACTGCGCCAGCAGTACGTATCGTGCGCAGCTTCGCGGGTCGGACAGAGTGAATACTGTGCATCTGCCTAGACCCCGTGTTCCCGCCTCGCTGCTGACAGTCAGGTCTCGGAGCCTGCTGCTAATTACACCAGCACTGCTGACTTCTGTCCTGCTGTTGTCGCTGCAGCCGACACGACGTCGGCATAATTAAATCCTCGCGATACGCCTACTAGTCCGTGTACCGACACAGGGACTCGTTCTGTGCAAAGCAGACATACGCAAATTAAGCCCCTATCTCGCCAGGTTTTTTTTTTCTGGAAATAATGTATCCTCTGTCCGTTCTATAGGCTACTGGATGTGCCCAGGTTCGTTGCAAATTAACCGTACACTGCATGGATTTTTATTTTGGCGCAAAAAAGTAATATATATATATATATATATATATATATATATATATATATATATATATATATATATATATATATATATATATATGGTAGAAAATGTTCACCTATGCAGGGAAGGAATATTGAAATATATAGCTCATTTAATAATGTGAAAGTCATTATTTACCTGTTGCCATTGTCAACATAATACATTGATATATAAGTCACTCTGCAGGAAAATATACGCATCTTACATGTTTTATACTCCGATTTGATATCTGTAACATGATTTTTTTTTTACTTAAACAGAAATCGTATCAGTTTGTAATCACATTAATGCTCAACAGTGAGTAAACTCCGGTGGAGAGCTTTTTGTTCCATTTCTCCTCAATTCATGACTGCACTGCCCTGTATGGAGCAAACGATCAACTAAGTGCTTAGAACCTCCAACGTATACGATATACATGGTGTTGCTATCTGTCAACACGAAGTATGAAAAAGTAACAAATATTTGCGTTGCCAAACGGCGACACCATGCAGTGTAGGGTTAAATTAAGAGGAAGAAGAGAGACAGTAGACGTTCGTGACATGTGCACAGTGGCGCCTGCTGCTCTAGATGACTGGAGGTTCATTTCTTTGAAACACGGACCTGGATAAGTGTACACTTAGTTCATGAGTCGCCGTTGAGTTTTTCACACGTATGGACTAATAAATTTACGGCTACCGCTGTTAACGGCCACCCTTTTCAAATATTCTAGTTCTGACAGTTCCACGTCGGGCGCCTGAAGATGGTGTGATCAGTGTCGAACATAAGAGTCGCGAAACTCGCAGTGAATTTCTGCAACTTCGCGACTGCAGCGCTGCCAAGCGACTGGGTCGTAAAAACATAACCACGAAACGATTGAGTAATGAATGTGTATTTGGCGTGAAACAGCACATTCAAAATACTTCGTATTCGGGAGCTTTTGCGACGCTATATATTCTAGCGACTATCAAAATGTAATTCGTAAATCTCTCATTTGTGAAGGATGCTCAGAAGTAAGAGAATAACGCCACGAATAAAAAGTGTTCATTTACGGTGATTAGGTATACTTTTAGGCATCGTAATAATTCACACATGTGTAAAGTTCTGCTCTTAATCAGAATGACAAATACTTGACCACTGTTTCATAATATTATTGCTGTATAAAAGTAATGTCTGAATGCTTCCAATAGCAGTTAACTATTTCAGCAAAGCCTGCTTAGTTTCGCAATTCAGTTTCACAAAACTTATAATCCTGAATACCAATATATTGTGGGTGGTAACCTACTAGTCTGATAAAGTGAATGCGTAAGTACAAATAAATAATATGATCATATATAAACTGTTAATATTAGCACGTCACATTCTTGAAGAATACAGTTTTATACCTGCCAAGTAGCTAAAAAGATTATGATAGCTACAAGAAAGGCAAAAAAGCGAGGAAAAGTTGAAAAGAGAGTTTAAAAGCGATGTAGAGTCTAGTGTCCTAAGACGTAAAAATCGTGTATAGTTTAGAAAATATTACAATGTCAGAAATCCGCTAAAACAAAACTCATGCAACATGTCAGTACACAAGGAGCACGTGAACATAATCATAATCAGTTACTTTTATATACTTGAGCACATCAGGCTGTAATTGTATTAGAAAGTTCACATCAACGTTCAGTGACTAGGTAATATGAAATGATCAGCATTAAAAACGGCAACTTCGCAGTTTGTATCATGACATTGCACTGTTATTCCCTACTGGCCGCTTGGAGCGCTAGTATCGCTTCAGCTGCAATTTTTCCCTAGAGACTTTCGCGATTCTCTGTGACTGTGGTGTGATTGTAACACCGAAAACGGTCGTGTGGAATTGAACAAATAATTTCTGTACACCTGCTCCTACCTTCTTCCACTTTCAAATTTATCAGCTGCGTCCCAACCCATCGATTATGGAGAGGATTGAACGTATCCATAACGCCCAGTCTCTTTTTCTTTTCCTTTCTGTCCAAACAAAAGCTTTGGTAACTGTGTTTTCCTAATTCCCAGGCTTATAAGGACGTCTGTAAGTAAATTCCTTTTATTTTGGAAAGCTTACTTTGAAAAGGCTATTCTTCTTATTAATTTATTTTTATTTTCATATTTCTTATATTTATATTAATTTCTTATTGGACGAAATAGTGATCTTTTGCACGTATAAAATGTCGCATATTCCAGGCCACCAAATTTTTTTCCAATAAGTCAACAGATTAGAAACCCCCGTTTTAGACAGTTTATTATCATGCTTTAAATTTGAAAATATAATCAGTTGTGGTTGGTAGCATGGGCCGAGAATATTCCTAGTGCTAAGAAACTTATAAAATAGGAATATTGTCGGGAATACTTCTTTGGCGCGGGTAGATTGCAAAAATTTGGGAATTTATGAAAATTTCTAGATTTTGAAAGTTTTAACACTTAACAGTTAAAGGACTTTATAACAAGGTTAACTAAGTAAATTCATAAATTTTTATCCAAGATTTACCATTCTCTTTATAATTTCCATGGTAATTGCACTCAGAACTTCATTTACTTTAAGTCTGGGGGGGGGGGGGAAT